>CM041040.1:4312704-5512704 GCA_023078785.2 Hyles euphorbiae
TGAGTCAAGCGGTAAGAAACAGTGGCAGTTTCTTGCCGGTCGATACCCTGTTTAGATCATAATATACTTACTTAGATCGTAATACTTTCAGTTGATAGGGCGGATGGATTAGACGGATCAATGTAAAAACAAAAAACGATTATGCTCGGAATTTCTATTACTAGAAAAAACATTATTACGAACATGGCAAAAGTAAATATATACACTACTTATGACAGATATATATCCCTCATATTAACAGACCATATTTCATCCACTCTCGTCAATCTATTCACAGATTATTTTGTCTTCAATTCAGACTTTGTTTGACCTATTCCTTACTTAGGATGTTGCTATCTGGAATGGTTTGGTGCGGTCGACGCCTATCGACCCTTACGTCCACACTTTCAGCAATGGTTGCGGTATAGATATATTTTGACTAATTTCGGTAGATCTCTATAATCTACCCTTAATGAGAGATTTCATTAGATATTTCGATACATTTTATGTTTCAATAAATAAGGTAAGAGAGATCTAGATAGGGTGCATATATTTATACATACCTAGATAAGACAGATAAAATATATATACTTTATTTTATTGCAGCATATAATTGTATCGACCTAGTAATGGTAGCTACTTTAACCTTTTCTCATTGATAGATAGAATGAAGAGACCGCCCCAATTTAACTGTTTTAAGTTGCTATATTTGAAGAACGGTTTCATTCAGATGAACACATTCTATTGTTGTCTACCGACTGCTTAAACTTAAGGCTTTTACAAGGTGATTTTTTTCAAGTTGGCATGTATAGTCAAATCCAAAACTATGACGAATAGGTGAAAATACTCAAAGGTATCACGAGCTCCATTTTCATGAAAAGTAATATTGCATACTCGGATTTTGAAAATCAATATTCCTATTTATAATGAAATATAATATTAATAAATATCATAGGTATTAATCCCTATTTTGGAAAAAAATATCAGTATTCAGCATTATACAGGGTATATCAAGAGTGCTACCGAAAACGAGGCTGGGTAAAAATAATGAACTTTAAAAAAATCGTCTCTTTTTTGCAATATTTTTAGTTGCTTTCTGTGTGAAGTCATTAAAACTACTGCTCGGCTTCGTTTTCGGTAGCAGTCTTGATATACCCGGTATACATCGGTCAATAGATTTATTAATAAGGATCAAAATCTATATTAGAATAATACAAGTTGAAATTCCTGTTTAGAGCAATAATATCAACATAATTTTATTATTGACATAATATCGCTTTTACCATGACATTATTGGTTTTTTTTTTTCTATAATAAAACATCTTTATAACATTGACTTGCCAATGAGATTAGCATGAAATTTTGTAAAACTAACTGAATATACGAATACTTTAAAAAAGTTATTAAATCAAAATACGAGCATTCCTACCGTTATAAGTAAAGCCTTAGCTTTATGCCATACGTATTCTTTATTGAACTCGTAATTAATACAAAATTATCAAGAAGACTGCACTAATCCAATTTATTTATCCTCTGTGTTCACGTAGCAAATATAAGTAAGAATAGCTGACGAGTGCTGCGTTGGTAAGTAGTAGAATAAGCTTGTTATTGTGTTATGAACTATTGGCTTGATCAGGAATTATAGAAAAGAGGGAGAAACTTATTATTTGAGAAGTTTACAAGTAAAAAATAATATTCAGAACCGCAGAGCGCGCAATCAAACACCACGATTGTAAAGTTAAAAAAATCAAATCTACAAATGTTTGAGCAAGTAGTCGATAAAGAAAAACAATATGATAATTGGACGTGTATTAGTTATAGTTAAAATAATAGAATTATAATAGCTTGATTTGATAAATTTTAATATCCATTACTAAGACACACTTCACTAGACTTCTTATGACTATAGCGTTTCAACAATTGGTATAGTCTTGCCATCACATCCCCCTTTCTTTAATAAAGGTTAGTATGTTAACTAATCCCTGAGTTTATACACATTTGATATAAAGTAAGACTGGTGCATAGTTGGAGACAAATATGGGCCGTATACCAAGTATAATATGAGCAAATAGCGTACTTTACGACCGCAGAACTCTGAACGAGAAAGCCACCCCGAATATCTTATGTTTCACACCGTACCATATACATTTTCTAGCTAAGTAATAAGTACAGGCTTTCTCACACTTAAATACAGTATCTAGATCAGGGTTTCTTAAAATTATTGCAGTCACGGACCCCTAACTAAGTTTAAAGTAGTTCACGGACCCTATCAAAAAATATTTTAGAAAGAAAACAAATATACTATTACAATAGGATAGAGCCTATACCTTACATTAATTAACTACATTTCTACATCCTTCGTACTTTGCGTACCGCCTTGAATATGTTACTTATTTTATTATTTGATTTGTATGCTAGTCAAATAAGCAAATTAAATAAAATGTGCAATGAAATAAATATTTTTTTTTGCAATGGAAATTTATAATTATAATTGTTTACTTTATAGTGGTTTATTGGTATTGAAGTATTTGTTTAAAAAAATGTTATTTGTTTCTTAAAAAGAAACAAATAACATATTAATAGGCATTTAAATAATTAAATACTCACATACGACAGTCAACCTGTGCGGAAGGGATGCTGCGGTGAAGATCGGCGTTTCCAGTGACACCTCACACCAGTACAGCCCGGATGCCGATGGTTCCAGGTTTTCTATGGTTATCGAGTTCTCCGTCGCTAGAGACATCTGCCAGAAAATATTCAATTGTAGGTATTTCATTATGTTTTTGTAGATGAGGCACGGTTTTATTTATTAAATCGTAGAGATAAGGTCGAAATTTGAATTTAAAGAAACTATGAGTCTGATTTTTGTACGAGAGACTGGTCAATAGATGGAGGATGATTTTCTGTTTTTATTATCACTAGTGTATAGCAGTTTTATTGACACAAGAAGAGTTTCTCACCTAGAAGATATATAAATTACGTTACATACAATAATATTGAATTGAATTTGAATTATAAATTTAATTGAATTATTGTTATAAAGCGTAGGGTGCTTACAACCTTGACTTATTCTCCAGCACCCTACGCTTTGTAACAATAAAATGTTTGTATTTTACTCCACTTTCTAATCTTAAATTCATTATCAATTATGTTTTATTTTTCGTTGGATCGTTTATAAAAGCGAGTTATTTGTTTTTTTTTTTTTTACCCATAATTGATTGCACTAAAAACATTTATCTACGGCTGTATTTTGAAAGAAAGGCACCTGCATGAAAATTACCCACTGTTATTTATTTTTTAATAACAATTAAAATTTCTGAATATTCTGCATAAGATAAATTCATAAGTTTTTAAATTATTGTATTGTCATCAGTCCTGGATGAGTATGCACAATTTCGAGACAATCGACGTTTTCAAGGGAGTCAAAATCATGTTCATTGATTCCGTTACATACTAAAACACGTCTGAAACTAATAAAAGCGTATTAAAAATGGGTATTAATTTAGTTTAAAATCATAACGGACCCAGACAGATTTTAAGCCTTACAATACAAAACATTCGAATAACTACAGGTTTTAAAACTTTCCCTTATTTTTTTGACTACATTACAATCCATTTTCTAATTGTAAGTAACATAAATTTTACATCCAGTTGTTTTATTGTTCTAGTAAGTGTCGCAACGCAACTGCAGTCACCAAGCAGTCACATTAGACATTCCGTTTCTTCAATAAAGGCCACACTAACTTCTTATAAAGAAACAAGAACGTGAGAACACTTCGGAAGGAAATTTGAGTAAAGGGCCTCATCAGCACAAGTGAGACCCTCCCTGCAGTGCTCTCAACTATGTATTGTCATTGAAATTTGTGCGACGGGGAAATGATTTTGTCTATAAATAAGTTTTGTCTTACTTCCAAATCTACATAAATCTTGAAGTTTCCCTTTCCGAATCGCGTCTCGTCACATTTAATATTTATACGATGTCTATTATTTATATTTAGTCCGACGACAAATGTATAGCAACATAGTAATGTGTTTGTTCCACCCGAAGTTAATGGTCCATTACAGTATTCTATTCATTCGTTGCAGTATTGGTTCTTTATTGTAATAATCTAGTCCATCCAAAGGTTGCCTGGGAGAGATCGTATCTAGCGATAAGGCCGCCTGTTGTTACCATGACTTTAGTTTTAAGTATTTAATCTGTTTATTGTTTCTTTTTTATGGTGCACAATATATGTCAATATACTTATTTATATTGATGGGAAACAAAAATGTAGTAATACTTCAGTATTTATGTTGCTGTAATTTCCCCGAAATGTAACGGAGTATGGTTTCCTAAAGTACCAATATTTCCTACCTGAAGTTATTACACATTTCGGTAATATGTACGGAAAAGTTACGTGGGTTTGCTGTTATTTAGAAAGATAATATTTGCTCTCGCTCCGTATGAATTACATTAATAATTATAGCAACTCACGAAAACTGTTCCCTTATTCCCTTCCTGAAGTTTTCGTATAAGGTGATTTCATAAGAGCGTACATGTTTCTATTTAACGTAACAGATAAATATAAGAAAGATATTACCATAGTGACTATGTGTTAATTGATCGTAATACTTTTAGCGTTTTGTAAACACACATGATAATTAAATATCGGGATATTTTCGTATCATCATCATCATCATATCAGCCACAGGAAGTCCACTGCTGAACATAGGCCTCCCCCAATGATCTCCACAATGACCTGTTGATATTTTCGTATAGACTAATCAAATCGAGTGTTTGAAAACGGTGAAATTAAAAGTAAAGTTATTAGTAGAAATGTTTTCTACATTGACAAATCAAATGATATCACAAGATTAAAACTGATAGAAAAAAAAAGAAAGGATTGGATACAGATATTGTTATTGATTTTATTATTTTTGTTATGTTTCTATTCTATATCCTATAAAAGAAACTGCGGCTCTGTATATCGTGTAAAAGCTTCGTATTGGATGGATCTTGATGGATTACTGGTAGTCTCTTGTGAGAGGCCGTCTGGGTAGGTACTACCGCTATTACTATTTCTCCCGCAAACAGTAGTGTAGATGCAGTGTTGTGCTCCGGTTTAAATGACTTTATAGCCAAAGTAATTACTGGACATATTATGACTTACCATCTTATGTCTCAGGATGGCGAGCCCAGTGGAATGCTAAGTATTTTTACTTTATTTTGTGCCTGTGATTATTCACTTTCCTAATAAAAAAAAAAAAAACATTTTATTATCATTTCTCTAAGTTAGACTTAAAGTTTTCTTACTCACATTGATCCTTCCTCCAGGGAAGCTGTAGTTGGTAAACGGTGGCACTCTTTCCCTCACATACTGCAGTAGTTTGGCCTCGGATGTCAGGAATTCCACCTTATATAACAGCTGGGGTGGTACTTGGTGGAGGCAGCGAAGAGTGGCTGAGCCGCCGCGCGCCACCCAGCTTGGGGCAGTTAGCCTTACATCCACGTCTGTCGCCTGAGCGCTTCCTGTCATAAAAAAATATGTACTTCAATTATTCATCCATTGAACACCTTAGCAAAAGAGCACATGTTAGGATGACGTCATAAGGTTAGTAAACAATTAGGATCTTTTTTTTTTTTTTTTTGCCATTAGTTTTAAGGGACTTTTATACTTATAGAAAATACATGACAGTCCCATCCTACCTTATAAATAAATATCTACACAACAAAGCAAGAGAATTAAAAAAAAAACAGCATAACACAAATCTAACATTCCTCAACAACCAATAATTAAATTAAAACAAACTAAATACTACAGAAAACAAAAAGGTACTATCGTAAAAAACCAGAATCGTGACATTAAACTTAACATATTTAACACGCTTACAGTGTAACTTGAGACAAAAATTTCAACAAGAATTGCAGAAAATTTGTAATTTTTCTGACCTCTATCCATTATATAAACAAGCAAAAAGATTATTAATAATATCACCCTCTTTAAAATATGTTACAACAACCCGAATACATTCTTCAAATACAAAACTGCATATTAACTTAATCTTAACATCCAACTCGGAATTTGATGTACAAATTTCCTTAAATCTATCCATAATGATTTTCAAACGACTTAATTTATTTCTCTTTCCAGTTTCCTCCGTATTCCTTCTTACGTCTTCAGACTTATAAGCAATTGACTCCTGCTTTTCTATATAAACTGACTCTCTTTTAGGATTTCTATTTTCCGCGCGTGTCAATGAATTTTCACCTAAAATTGGCAAATTCCTCCCACATTGTTCCTTCACATAATCTTTGTTTTTGTATTTACTGCAAGATATCATATTATTACTGTCACGACTACCTCCCTCCAATACATTACTATATGATGTTTTCTCATTATCCTGAGGTTTATTAGTTAACTGCGCGCTTTGACTTCTCAAATTGTCGAGTCTCTCATATACAGCCTTTTTATTCACAAGCATCGTCAAAGCTTTTCTATAAGTGCAGTTTTCTGCACACATAATCTTTCTTATAGCCTTTTCTTTTAAAAACATAGGACACGACTTATTCAGGGCCATGTGCGCACCCTTACAATTTAAACATTTAAAGTTGGTAGTTTCACAATTTCTATGACTCTCCCCACATTTTGGGCACAAAATCTTTTTTCTTGGACATAATTTCAATACATGGCCATACCTCCAACATCCAGAACATTGGGTAACAGGAAAGGTGTATGGTTCAACTTTTATTCTACAGCCATATATATAAACATACGGAGGTAAGGTCTGACTTTTAAAACAAAGCCGTACACTCTCACTGTTTACCCATTCTCCATTATTATTTAAACGTTTCAATCTCCTTACTGTAACTACCTCTTTTTCACACTCCAAACTGCTTAAAATTTCCTCATCATTCGTCTCCAAATCAATTTGTTTTATTACTCCATATGATAAATTTATTTCATTCGCGTAGTGACATCTATAGCCCATGGTTTTAAATATGCTTAAATTAATGAGTTTCTCTGCATTTATTTTGTCTTCAAAGTACACAAGAACCCTGTAAGGAGTTTTATAATAAATCTTTAATATTTTGTTAACATCCTCCTTTTTCAACAACTTTGCCAAACCAAATTGTTTCAATAAAACCTCCTTTGCCGTAATGCATACTATTATTTGATCTTCATATTGTAGTATTGACGAGTTATGATTGACATTTGACAGATCCTTTTCTGAATTATGATTTTTCTTGGACAAAATTCTTGCAAATCGTTTATTTTTTCTACTGACCGTTGTGAAACCATCATCATCACCTACTGTGTCCTCACTGTCCTCCCGGACTCTCTTCTCCTGCGTCCTCTGAATCTCCATAGCATCACTATTATTGTCACCATCTCTCTCTACTCCACCTCCGTATTCATAGTAAATTTGTTGCTCGCAATCCATTAATCTCTCTTCCTCCATAATATCACTTCCACTGGAGTCATCAAAGAGAACATTATTATCGAATTCACTCATTAAAATACAATTTAAGAAATTAAATACTATTATTTATAATATGACACATGCGCTCGTGACAGCGACTCACGCGAGAATAATTAGGATCTTGATGCCACAATGTTTTGATTTGCATTTTTTTAAATATTTGTTTGTTCTTCACGTGCGATATTTGGTTGAATACGTGTGATATTTTATGCATTTTGTGAAGGGACCGGATTCAGATTTAATCGGATATCGACGTGACTACCTAAAAATAGTTTTTTATTGCCCCTCACGCCCGCACTGGCGAGAGTAGAAGTGGCTACTCCTATACGCCGGGATCAACAGTGGCACGCATTACAATGACGCCGAGCATTTAGACGTGAGTCTCCGAGAATGTCTATGTTGTCTTTAACCGCAATTAACGAACTAGTAAAATTACAGGATTTTGTAATATACTGGTTAACATCCCCACTTAGTATTACAAGAATTTATTAATATGTATAATATCTACTATTAGAATCAAGTAGATGATATTTGCGTTCTGCTCCAAATGACATTTGCATTCTATCTGATATAGTTAGTTTTACATTAATTTCGCCAAAAAATACTGTCCGAAAAAATACGACGCGAATAACGTTCATATCATGTCTCCATGTTGACCATCTAATACAGGCACGTAGAGTAATCAACGAAATTAAACGAAAAGCAATGAAGTCGCTATGACCAGTAAGCAGCTGATTGATGCCACAATTATCGATATCAGGCGATTGCATACGTGATGAAAGTACGCCATGTATCAACAAATACAGGCTTAAATCTTCCCATATTCTCCACCATTAAACAAGCAGCTCCTTGTATATAATTCAGTGTATCTTAAATATTCTATCGATTCTTAAAAGCACACATGAAGTTAGAAACGTCTTACCGATATTCTTCGAGAAATACTTAATGACATTGCACATCAGAGTCGACTGAGTATAACTGTGAGGACGGGCGAAGCTTCAGTACTAATAATTAATGTCTTAGACAAGAATGTAATCTTCAGACGATTCTGGAACAGTTTTTCCTAGTTGATGGATCCGATACCTAACAAGTAAAATAGGACATCAGTATTAGACTGATCCAGATGCTTTGATGATGATGATTTTATGAAAATAATTTGAATATTTTTTAAAAGTTATCCTGTTATTATAATATATATATATATATATATTTTTTTTTTCATTTTGGTGTTGTCATCAAATCTTTATAAGTGAGGAATATTTTAAATTAACCCGATGTTTTGAAGTAATTATTAATTAAAAACAAATATGAAAACCCGATGTTTTGAAGTAATTATTAATTACAAACTTTCCCAATTCGCAAAGGAGTCAAGCAAGGAGACCCGCTCTCACCTAAACTCTTCAATGCTACCTTAGAAGAGGTTTTTAAAAAGTTAAGAAGATCCTGGGAAGGGAGAGGCATTGTTATCGGAGAGAGAAGGTTAACAAACCTTCGCTTCGCCGACGACATCGTGTTTTTTTTCCTACACAGCTACAGAACTGGGCTCCATGATCATAGAATTAAGTAAAGCCAGCTTCGAGGTCGGACTGAAGATGAACATGTCAAAGACCAAACTAATGACCAACACCAAACAGCACAAAATAGACATCAACGGTACGGATTTAGAATACGTCCATGAATACATATATCTGGGCCAATTGGTTTCCTTCCAGGCGCGGCAGGAAAAGGAGATTGTGCGCCGCACCGAAAATGCCTGGAGGAACTACTGGTCCATGAAAGACCTGATGAAGGGAAACCTTCCCCTCTCCCTAAAGAAAAAATTTATGGATGTATGCATCCTACCGGTCTTAACATACGGTGCGCAGACTTGGTCTTTGACAAAAATTCAGAAGTCCGCCCTCGGAGTATGTCAACGAGCCATGGAGCGCAGTATACTGGGGTTAAAGTTGGTGGACCACGTTAAAAACAGTGTATTGCGCTCTAAGACTCAAATACTAGACGTTGGGAAGAAAGCAGCTAGCCTGAAGTGGAACTGGGCAGGTCACATATGCCGCATGCCCAAAGAACTGTGGGCAAAAACAACAACACTATGGAAACCATCAAAGACGCTGAAACGTCGCGGTAGGCCCAGAAAAAGATGGCGAGACGAGCTGGATAGGTGGGACAGAGATTGGCAAGATCGAGCCCTGGACCGGGACGAATGGAAGGAGGGTAGAGAGGCCTTTGCCCTGCAGTGGGACAGCGTAGGCTGATGTATGTATGTATTAATTAAAAAAAATATTGATAAGTATGCAATAATTTGAACTGAAGTGCTAGAAAATAAAGTTAAAAGACTCCCTTATGTACATTAAACATTTACACATACCTATATACAGGCGAAGCTAATAAAAAGTTTGAAAGGAAATTATGTATATTGTAATATTACTTTTCTTCCTGCGAATATGCTTGTTTATTTCCTTTAACAGATAATGTTAATGTGGTCAGCCAGCATTCGAGATTGGCCCGCGTCCAAAAAGTTTGGCACAAGAGCCCTCCAAACGAGCTGATTAGGTGGTAGCGAAAATATTCACAAATTATTTTCCGCACATGCCGTAAATCTAATCTGTTATGAGAAAAATAAAACAACTTACAAATGAGCTTGGGTATGTTTGCTTTCGTATATTTGGAACATATTTTAATCGCAATGTGTATAAAAATAATATTTTAAAAAATCTGGAATATTTAATCGCTATCAGTATAAAAAGAACATTCTAAAAAGACTCCCATATGTTTTTGGGTGGTGCGAAACTATGTGGTATTTTTGTTAAAATAACGTATTTAAATAAAGGTTTCGAATCGACAACATATAGCCACAATATTCGATTAATGGCATATTTTAGATTTTAAAGATGTAAATTAATGACAGTAATGAAAAGCGATTGATCTTAGAGTAATTACCTCTAGAGAGATTCACGCTGTAACCGCACATGAGACATCAATAGCTATATCTAGCAACACAAGAAAATAAGCGCCATATTGTGGCCTTGATTTAAAATAGACCCTATTACAATGACATTAGGTTGCTTTATTGCTTGAACGACGTCGCTTTGTCTGGCGAAATTCTTTTTTCGCCCAATAACAAAACGCGGCACGTCACATGAAATAGAACATTATTTTGCATCTCATTCTGACATAAAGAAATTCGTATCGGTGTGTCTCATTTTTGCGATGTACAGTACATTTAGGCTCTCTCTAGAGGTAATTACTCTAAGCGATTGATATTTAAATTGGTTGTCAAATATTTATGCATGCGTTCAGAAATTTATTTTATGTAAACTAAAGAATATATTATGAAGCTACGTAATTATAGGACACTAAAATGAATAACATTCACATGTAAGAAGTTTTACTTCTTTTCAAGATAGAATGTCACTTGAAAATGAAAAATCTTTAATAAAATAACACATAAAAATTAAAACTGAACTGAACTGAATAAAATAACAATTTTATATAATTACGGAGAATATTGCAGGGATTCTCAAATTAGGCGTTGCCTGTGTCTTGAGAAACCAGTTAAATATAATTGTTACTACATTAATTGTGTGTGTGAGTGTGAGTGTATTTCTATGAAAATTAATATTTCATCTCTTTATTACTAACAAAAAGTAATGGCGTAATATTTTTGGAAAACAGCATAGTGGGGGTGAAATAAGGGATGGAATATTGCATGGATAATTAAAATCGCTAAAGTGTTTAATGTCAAAAATTTATAAGGCACACTATTTGGATATGGAGAAACGGGATATAATAGAGTGGGAGGTAGGGAAGAGGACTGGGATAGCTGACAGATTTGATAGGACGAAATGTAAATGCACAGTATAAGACGGGATGGTTAATGAAGAGAAAGGACGTATCTGGAAGTGATTGAACAGACGGGAAGGGACGGAATTGAGCAGAACAGTAGGATAGCTAATTCATGTTTAGGTAAAAAAGAGCCTATGCCAAAAATAACATGTATTTGGTGTGGAGTATAATAAAAAATATATGCATCCAGGCAAAGGTGGGTGGGGCTTTTTTGCTATGCTAAATAATTGAATATAAAATTAATCATATAATAACTAAGCCATAGCGAAGCGTGGTCGGGTCGGCTATGGTATATTTTAATTGATTTCAATGAATGTCGTCAGAGTAGTAACAGTGTTATAATATCTCCGTAGCAAAATAATGATTTGAATCTGGAGAGATGGGATAGAATAGAATATAAGGTGGATAAAATGGGACATAAGAATAGGTACAGGATGGGATTGGAATTGGATAAGCAGTTTAGACAAAGGCTGTCATATCGATTTTAAATAAAATATGGACTGGAATCTGTATTTGCACCCAGGCGAAGCCGGGCCGGGCCGCTAGTTATAAGATAGTCTAGTCAACAAGTTCAAAAACGTGTTAAATAGACATAAAGCTCCTAAAAATATGTGCCATAGCTCATTCGATTCGGAATGACGTCTAGAAAAATGTTTTTTAAGGGTTTATTAGCACATAAAAAATTGCGATTGTTATTAACAAAATAAGAAAAAAAAAAAAAGTATTTAGTTTTTCGTTAATAACTTTTAAAATAATGATATTTAAGGAATTTTGAAAAAAGAACCTGAAAGAGGAGAAAATTTCCAATAAAAAAGTCCTAACTCCCGGAACTCTATCTATATTATTTATAAAAAAAAATTACCGCTGAAAATAGGGCTCCGCGAGGGCGTTACGGCATAGGCTCGCCGTCTAAAAAGCCGGTATATCACCTAAAATAATTTTTTTTTAATATTAAATAACAATTTAAAAATTAGAATAAATTATAGTGTAATCTAGACACTTGAACGAAAAAAACCTCGGTGAAAATATATTTTTTTGTCGATTTTTCAAAAAGTAACACCATTGTTAATTAACTAATTTTTTTCCAATCTCTGTTTTTATAAATTACGGTATAAAAGTTTAAATAATTGGTCTATAAATTTTTCGCTTCGTGGAGCTCTTTTTGTTTAGGTACTTAATAAAGTTATGCAAAAAAAAATTATTAAAGTTAATTATTTTGTTAATTATAATTTTTTTAAACTAACTAAAAATGAAATTTCTAAAAAATGTTATCAAAAAAAATTTTTTTTGGTAATATATTATTATTGCTGTTTTCGCACCTGATATAGGTATTAATTAACATTGGAAAAAAAATTTTTACGTCATTTGTTAAGAAATTGTTTATAAAAAAATAGACTATTTTGGGATTTTTAATTTTTTTTTTTTTATTATCTTATAGCATAGGTGAAATGATGATTTTTAAAAAAAAATTTTTTTCTTAAATAATTTTTTTTATTGTTTATAATCGTTTTTTTTATATTTCAATTGTTTAAATAATTAGTTAAGAAATTATTTTATCCTTAAAAATCATCATTTACCCTTTTCAATGGAATAACAGAGAAATAATTTTTTTTTATAAATAATTTAATTGTTTATTAACTTAACAATTTGTTATAAACAAATAATATTAACCGTTATATTTTTTTTCGAAAACTTTAAAAAATTACAAAAACAACCATATATAACAAAGTTAAGAAAAAAATTTTTTGTAAAAAATACAAAAATTTTTTTGTAAAAAATACAAAAAAATTTTTTTCTTAACTTTGTTATATATGGTTGTTTTTGTATTTTTTTAAAGTTTTCGAAAAAAAATATAACGGTTAATATTATTTGTTTATAACAAATTGTTAAGTTAATAAACAATTAAATTATTTATAAAAAAAATTTATTTCTCTGTTATTCCATTGAAAAGGGTAAATGATGATTTTTAAGGGTAAAATAATTTCTTAACTAATTATTTAAACAATTGAAATATAAAAAAAACGATTATAAACAATTAAAAAAATTATTTAAGAAAAATTTTTTTTTTTAAAAATCATCATTTCACCTATGCTATAAGATAATAAAAAAATAATAATTAAAAATCCCAAAATAGTCTATTTTTTTATAAACAATTTCTTAACAAATGACGTAAAAATTTTTTTTCCAATGTTAATTAATACCTATATCAGGTGCGAAAACAGCAATAATAATATATTACCAAAAAAAATTTTTTTTGATAACATTTTTTAGAAATTTCATTTTTAGTTAGTTTCAAAAAATTATAATTAACAAAATAATTAACTTTAATAAATTTTTTTTGCATAACTTTATTAAGTACCTAAACAAAAAGAGCTCCACGAAGCGAAAAATTTATAGACCAATTATTTAAACTTTTATACCGTAATTTATAAAAACAGAGATTGGAAAAAAATTAGTTAATTAACAATGGTGTTACTTTTTGAAAAATCGACAAAAAAATATATTTTCACCGAGGTTTTTTTCGTTCAAGTGTCTAGATTACACTATAATTTATTCAAATTTTTAAATTGTTATTTAATATTAAAAAAAAAATATTTTAGGTGATATACCGGCTTTTTAGACGGCGAGCCTATGCCGTAACGCCCTCGCGGAGCCCTATTTTCAGCGTTAAATTTTTTTTATAAATAATATAGATAGAGTTCCGGGAGTTAGGACTTTTTTATTGGAAATTTTCTCCTCTTTCAGGTTCTTTTTTCAAAATTCCTTAAGTATCATTATTTTAAAAGTTATTAACGAAAAACTAAATACTTTTTTTTTTTTTCTTATTTTGTTAATAACAATCGCAATTTTTTATGTGCTAATAAACCCTTAAAAAACATTTTTCTAGACGTCATTCCGAATCGAATGAGCTATGGCACATATTTTTAGGAGCTTTATGTCTATTTAACACGTTTTTGAACTTGTTGACTAGACTAAGATATATATCAATTGTTGTTGCGAACAATGATAATTGAACAAAAAATAAAAAGAAAATGATAATATATTAAACAATCCATTACATATTTGACAACATTCTGATGACAAAAAAAAAGGAAAGACGTGCTTTCTGCATATTCTCATATTATAATAAAAAAAAAATATTTCCGCCCATTTCAATTCATGCAAACTTTTGAAAGAAATAAAAAAACATACGACAAGTGATAAACAGAAAGTAAAAACATCGTATTCCAGTTTAAAATATAAAAGATTCCACCGCACAACACGCCTCAGATTCCGCAAAACAATAAAAGTATTAAAGAAAAGAAAAAATCTCTGTCGCATTTAAATAATATTCCTTATACAAAGTTGGCGAATTATACGGCTGACGTGAACGTTAAGACAAAGGAAATCAAACGTCCAATAATCCGTAGGTAAGTGGATTGGTTGCTTGATTCTAGTCCTTGGGGATTTTCCTTATTCTTTGTAGATTTAGGTGGTGGTAGTGTGAAACGCTCAGTACAGAGCACCCACACCAAATGCTGCTAACTGATGGCTCAAACGTGTCGTGGGCTGTTTGTTCGCTCCAGATAACTCTTAAAGAATTGAATCGATTTTTGTTCTACGTTCTACGGGCAGCAGCATTAATAAAAGAATTCCTTTTCGACATTTAAATTTTATACCAGTAGTTCTTAACCTTTTATTTCTGGATATCCATTTGACAATTTTTTATCTGGCCATTGAACATCCAGTTGTTTGACTTTTTTGCTCTTATGTTAATACAGTACCGAAAAGTAAATAATTAAAGGGTTTTCCCTATGTTAATAAAACAGGCATAAAATTAACTTAACCATGGCTTAGGATGGCTTCACGGACCACTTGGGATACTTCCAGGGACTTCCAATGAAACGAACCACTGTTTTGGATGGATATCAATTATATGGTGAAATTTTATTGTATTAATTAGCACCATAGAATTTGAAGTCCTGTTCCATTTTATTGTTATTATAATATGTGATAGTCTTCATAAAATTTAATTCATGTTCATAATTATATTTTAAATAAAAGACAGTATACAAATAGTCAAGGAACTTTATATAAAATTCCGGGTGCTATCGGCCTTCTAAGGAAATTTTTGCATGGCATGTGTTACGTTATTTGATTATGGATGCTTGGAAGCCCGTATTGTCATAGTGCTACATACAACTATCTGTATCAGCCCATACACTTGCAACATCAGGGCACGGGCCTTCTCTAAAATCCAAAATACGATTGAGAGGGATAAGGTCATATAGTCCACCATGCTGCTGGCCTAGTGTGGGTAGGCGGACTTTACATACCATGGAGATTTTTACAAATCGCCATAGTATGCAGATTTTCTCATGTTTTCCTTTGCTGTTATAGTGCGTGGTGATTGAATATCAATACACACGACTTCGAAAAGTCAGAGGTGTGGCCTGGGATTTGAACCCGCGACCGCCGTGAACATGTAGGCAGCCTCGTCCATGACCCATTACCATTGCCACGCAATTGAGTATATAAATATTATGAAAATTTATTTTTTTTACCACAGCTTTTTAAGTTTAAATTCTCGTTATTATTATTCTTGTTTCCGCAAAGAAGAGAAATTTTCGAGAGCAAATATTTGATAGTTTACGTAATTCGTACAACGTAAAATTGAAGTATAAAACACTGTATTTTTATGTGGTGAAAATCTTCAAAAGTGTGCTGATAAGGCAGGCTTAAATACTGAGACATGCAAGAATATACCTTTTCGTATGAGCGCACTTAAGCGACTGCGTTCCTAATGAGAACAAATTATAACCATTGTTCTGTATTTTGAAGACAAACACAAATGTTGTGCTTGGTAAGTGTCACTAAACCTTTGCGATCATCATGCAAGCAAATTTAAAATATATCACCATTGAATAAAGTTTAAAATCCACTGCTAGCGTTTAGTCACATTTTGAACTCTGTTACATTAATTTTCAGTAAGACGCTACGTAGGTAAGCGTCTTCGGAGATGTGAGGAGGTGTTAGGGGGTGGGGTGGGGATAAAGGGGGGCGGGGTACATCCTGGTACATACATCCGGCGTTCGCATCACCGGAGGCAGACAATGAGCGTGTCTCCTTGCCGGAAGACCAGTCGGGTGATGCGACGCGCTACGTGAAATTAAATAAGAAGCTAGAGAACATGTTGGAGATAAAATGTACTCTTTATGCACAAAATAAAATTGAATAAACTTGGAAAGAGTTTTATGTGGATATATTGAAGTTCTGCAACAAAAAGAAGACTGCCTCTGTACGTTATTTATACGAGGACTTATATTCCTCAATATTAAATGTTGAACGATCTAGCAATTCATATTCATATAACTAATTAGTTAAAGTGATCTTTTAAATGAATGGACCATATAGCCTCCAGTGTAGAAGAAGCCTGTGCCTTGCAGTGAAACGTACATTGTATATAGGCTGATACTTCTACTTATTAAACTAATTATATGAAATGCTAATAATTACAACATAATTTGAACATGCATTTAATCTTTAGGAATTGCCTTCAATAAATACTCGTTTTACAAATAATAACACATACCGTATTTTACATAGACATGTTATCTTATTTCTTGTTTAGTTTAACCAAAGCCAAACTATAACGAAACTCAGTAAAAAATGAATACTGTGCACATAAATTAATATATTAGCAAAATATAGCAACCCAATGGCACATTCCAAGTTTACAGTTTGCAAGAGGTTCTTTAAGCCGTTGGATGCCTAATTTCGGCTACTGTCCGAAACGTTGCAACACGCTCAATAGATTTCCCCGGACGTCCTGAGGAAAAGGGGATCGGATTGAAAACAGATGTTCACGACAATGAAGCCTTTAAATGGTTGTGAAAGCCTTATACTGTCCCATCCGGAAAACCATTGTTGATTTATTTGTGAGTGAATACAATAAATCGTTCTTCGATACGAAGGACATCGGTATTGAAGTAGTCTTATGTGAGTTAGTATTGATTCAGTTTTTTTTATGTTTTGCAAGGATTTCGCTTAAAATCAGTTTTAAGAACCTTTACCATACCATTTTAGTTTTGACTTACTCCCATCTTTGTTTTATAATAAAACATTTTTTTTTGTATCAGCCCATATACTTCCCACTGCAGGGCACGGGCCTACTCTACAATCGAGGAACGATTGAGAGCGGTTAGGCCATCATAAAATAATAATAAATGTATAATACCCTACTAGAATCTCTTATTGACGTGGACCCCTTTTGGCTTCAGAAACGCGCGTCAAGGAACGTATTCTCGTGTATTTTTCGATCTTTGGCTTAAGCTAACCTGCATACTTATTGGATGAGCATGTTAGTTCCTCTAGTTGGAAACTCAATCATTCAATATTATTATTTTTTTTATAATTTCTTTATTGTCCACCACAAACATAATACCATTAAAAATGAGAAGCGCTTAAAATTAGAGAAACAATCGGCGGTCTTATCGCTATCGGCAATTTCTTCCAGAAAACCTTTAGATGGACTGGTCACTAGATGCAAAAAAAGCAAGGAAGAAATGGGTACAAAGGGGTGGGTATTATTACTAATTAGCTTTACTGCTTTACTGTGAAAAGTGTCAACACAGAACTTTCACTTTGTCAAATGTAAATAAAAGATAAAAATACTTTATTTGATTATTTTTTTTTTCTTAATTGATATCAGCCATCTAAAGACATCGTCTGTATGTCGACGGTAGAGAATGGTCAACCTCAAAATGCTTAGATGCGTGTATGTTAGACCTACTGCTCTCTTTATATTTCTTTCATTAAATAATGCACGCCAATTTAACGGGCAGCTGATGAACAAATTGCATCAGCTCATATAAACCTTTATCCATAATCTAAGATATGATTAGAATCACTCAATTATAGAATTATTACCACTCACCTAATATCAAGTAAGTAACCCTGCCAGTAAACGCTAACTTTTATTTAAATAAATAATGAATATACTTAATATTTGTTTGGCAATTACATTCACTAAACAAAACGCGACCAACCTTTTCATAAAAAGCTTTCCGAGAAACAGTAATATCTAGTAGAAAATCAATACAGCCTATAATTCAACCGCGTACAAATATATATTGTGCGTAAAGTATCATTACAGGTGATTTGGCCAACCATCAATAACAAGATTATTATTCCCAACACAAGCCGGCCGGTCCCGACGGGACGCGTTGCGTAACTCCGATAATCTGGCCTAGTGTCTGGAGACGTGTTGCCCAAAGCCTGATTAATAATAAGATATCTCAAGCGTGCACACTTTAATTCGTGTAACAAGCTCCCAGTGCACTTAATTAAACGTGTAAGCTGAGAATTTATGCCCTAAGTGAATATTGTGCCTCATTCAGTCCACTAAGGAAGATTTCTGTGTTTACTAGCCAGATTGTCCATCTCACACCTAAAAATTAATGTTAAATCTGACCGTTTGTGTTCTACGATAAACGTGGCAAAGGCGCAGACTTGTGTCTTTGTGTGGTAAAATTAATCTGATTTGTGCCTGCCCTTTACATTATCGTAAATACTTCCCTCCAAGAATAAAGAAGTAATTATTTTTTAATTAGGCAGGTTAGCGTTGACTGCTCGGGTATCATTTTCTCACCGATCACCATAATTATACTATTATATTTCAAAATGTATTTTTAATCTGAATGTTTGGACTCAGTGGTAAAATTCTGAGAAATACGCTTTTTGAAGAACTATTTATTAAGTCTGAGATTGGTTTAAGATGGCTTAAGAGGCCACCGCTACACTGGGCACTAACCTAAAAACATTCAGGAAAGCTCATTATTTTTACAATTCAGTTATCTTAAAGTGTAACAGATTGTATGTTGTTATTGCGGTCAGAAAAAGTAATGATTTGGTATTTTTATGCACAAAGTCAATGAATATGAAATAAGAATTTCTATGGTATGTAAGTCCGCCAACCCGCACTAGGCCAGCGTGGTGGACTGTATGGCCTAAAGTACTCTCGATTGTAGAGTAGGCCTGTGCCTTGCAGTGGGACGTATATGGGCAGATACAGACAGATGTAATTGAAAATTAAATTAAAAGCGAATTTATATTTTATTTAACATTTGAATTGAGAAAAAATATAATAATTGAATATTCCATTAATAAAAATAAAAATTGTTTATAAATACACAATTTTGGCAAGCGACAAAGTAGTTACGCCATATACAAGAATGGTGTGCTTGGGAACAATAAAGCATAATTGTATGCAGAGGCGGCTCGTAAAATTTTTTGATGGGGGTTCACAAAAAAACTAATTGAAAAACTAGAGCTTACTATTTATTATATTTGCCGCCGATCTTTTTGGCGTGCGAAGATATCTATTTCTTTCTTGTAAAATCAGAAATGGAATTGATTAAGCGTACAAACTATATTTTAATACTTATTTAAAAAAAAAACTACGAATTAACTGAGTGACGCGTGAGCGGCGCTCCAGATTACGCTAATTTCTCATACGATATCTTTTGTTTCACGCGTCAGCGCGAGTCGTAGCTCTCTTTCGCACTCATTGAATACAGTACTACGAGTCGTACTAAACTTCGTTTCATAGGAGCACAATCGCTGGCGCTCCACTCGTTACAAATTGACGCTACATGTACCTATATAGGTAATATACTTATTATAGGCGTAGTAAAATATAAAGAATGTAATGTAAGGATTTATTATTATAAATATATATAAATTATTAAATTAGCTAAGTATGTAATTTTCGTGGGAGTGCACTGCACCAGCGCTCTTTCCGAGGAGCCGCCTCTGATTGTATGGTATTATGTATTTTATTGCATGATTAATTGGTCACTAACTAATAGAGCCATGTTTTACGTAGAAATGTCAAGAATGGCTGTCACGATAAGGTTTATCGAAGTAAACATTACAAGCGTAAGAAAACTTCGTTAGGGAAAATTTACTTAAGACCTCGTCTGGATAGGAGGAATGCTCAAGTTAGTTGGCATTAACAAGACAAGCAGAAGACTCGGACGTAGTTGGCAGTAAACGTCTTGCGTTCAGTAATGGAGTTACTATATTTAAAACTAGCGGTCCGGCCCGGCTCCGCCTGGGTGCAAATACACTTTCAAAATGGCGGGAAAAATATTCAATTCCGGCTACAATTTGGAATATCGGAGTAAAGAGTCGCTCAGATATCGATTTTGAGACCAATCAAACTACGTAAAACGAATATTTTTTTCTCGTATTTGCCAAATTATTCACTACTGCTTCCGTCTTGCGGTCATAGTGTGATTATATTTAGCCTATACATTCCTCAATAAAAGACCTATCCAACACACAAATATTTTTTAAATTCGAATAGTACTTCCTGAGGTTAGTGGTAACAAACAAACTGTTCAGCTTAATAAATTATATTAGATAGATAACCTCAAAAAAACTTTTAGAATATGTATTTTTCATGCTGGGCTTACTAGTCATTTGCATACACCCAACAGTCACAACTTACTTAGGTCTCTTACTGGTGGTAGGTCTCTCATATGTGAGAGGCCATCTGGGTAGGTACCACCGCAATGTCTATTTCTCCCGTGAAACAACACTGCTTAAATGCACTGTTGTGTTTCGGATTGAAGGACATTGTAGCCAGAGTAACTACTGGACATATTGGGACTTAACATCTTATGTCTCAGGATGGTGAGCGCAGTGGAATGTTGCTACTGTTTATGAGCGGTCGTATTGCTTACCATCAGGCGAACGGCTTGCTCGTCTCGCCATTCACTGTAATAAAAAAAATGCTAGCATACACATATTATAACCATCAGGCAGGCGCACTGCCATCTAATTAGACTATTTGGGGTCACCGTTTGATCCTGTCATGATAAGCTGTTAACTTAACTACACTATGAGTTTTCACGCTACGACGCAAGAAGACGCAAGGATCAAACTATTGAGTACTTGAATAGCCCATACAAAAAACTGCGAAGCAACGCAGGTAACTGCGACTCGAATTGCTGTGATGCGATTTCGTGCGGCAAATCTCCCTTGCGTGATTCGGGTGACGCTTATCGCTACGGAAATATAGCAGAAAAACGAAGAAGCAGGAATGCGCAAAGCAATTTAATTAGCATGATCTTGTGATGCGGCGGCGTTGATTTATCAATGCAACGCTGCATCGCAATTTTGTGTGCCAGCCCGAAATACCTTAAAACAGAGTTTTGGTTTTACAGAAAAACTATGCCGTGTATATCGCGGGATCGATCTCCGTACCGACTACATTTTGGTGTGGCCCACAAGTATTTGTCTTGAGACTGGCTGTTTGTGAGAGCGACTCTAAGTTCCCGATACCCACGAAACAACATATAATTGATCTTAATGTGAAGTCAGGACTATGTTTGTGACTGTTGGGTATATTTATTAAATAAACTAATGTTATAATAACAATAACATTACTGTAGTAATTTGAGTCACTCTTAATTCCATTCCCCAAATTATTGTTTAGCAATTTGTGTGAAAGCAAAGTCGTGTAGTCGACAGTAGTTACCTTTGAATAATTTATTATTCTACTCTATATCACGGCGCGCTCGAAATTTTTAATAAGGATATTTTTTGCTTATACCTGACTGATCACAGGGAAATATAAAATTTTGTGGAATAACAGTCGACTGGAAATAAAAACATTTGTCCTTATATTTTGTACTTCAAATATAGGCCAGTTAAGGGGACTAGGTGTTTTTTTTTTTGCAATTATAGTGGAGTTCTGTATGGAGCAGTTAACTAAGTGTGTGAGGGTTTGAGTTTTTTATTAATTGTATACTTTTCAATTGATAGATTTTATCCAGTTTATTATTATTCCATTTTAGGCTTTGTTGATATCGAGTATTTTCAAGCTAGATAATATAACAGATAAAGCGCGCATGTGAGTGCGAAATTATAAAACAAAAATTATACCATCACTGGGCTTATAAAACGGATTGAGAATACAATCCTGTACAAAAACAATAAGAAAATTAGATTGTATATCAATATTCATTATAGTAGGAGTCAATCATAACCTATGAGCATCATAAAGAAAAACAAGAGAGTTCTAGAGTTTCTTGCCCGTTCTTCTCTGGCGAAAACAGTCTTGTGAACCGGATGGCAGTGGAAAAACAGTGATTGAATCCAAATAATGTATTATATTTCTGGGTTCAATAAATATTTTCAAGTTCAAAGACTTGCAAAAGAAGGCTTGGAGAAGAAATGTTGTATTGTTATTAGAAAATCGACCCGACTGTAGTACTTACTGACAGAGCTGTTGAATGATTTATACACGTACTGTTGCCGCTGTTGATATACATCTTTACACGGCTGTCAGATGCACGTCGAATACATTCTCTTTTGTGAATAATTGCTTACAACCACATTCAGTGAACTCAGTTGAAGTTGGTTTAACTGTAGTCAAATTAAACGATGGCTGTTTTCATTTTATTAAACTAGATAAACATAATATATAAACAGGCAATACAATAGCATTATATTTTTTTATTGCATCTATATATTTTTTATATGGCGTTACGACTCTCAATCGTATTCTCGATTGTGAAAGAGGTCCGTGCCCTGCAATGGGACGTATATAGGCTGATACAGTTTTCCATATATTTTACTCATAATGAATTATTTTCTTATATTCCATTTGTAAATAATACAAGTGCTAAAGTATTTTCGGTCGTTTGTACTTCTGTTACTTAACCACGAGTCGATATGGTTAATTGAATAGGACTGTTGTGTGACATAGGCTACTAATTATTCTAGGAAAATGCTCGGTACCTGCGGGTTAGATCTGAACCCTGACATTACGCAAACGAGGTACACGACAAAAGCTAGAATACTAACACTATTAATTTCGTTTCAGTCTACTGTTCTACTTCCCTACTAATATTATATATGTGAATGTAAGTATGTTTGTTAGGCTTTCGCGAGAAATCTACTTAACCGATCATCATGAAACTTGGTACGCTTATTCTTGAAGGTATTAGAAGTAACAAAGTATACTTTTATGAACAAATAACTTTTTTATACGAAAGATAATAAAATATTTAGTCGGAATTGATCATTTTGCCCACCATTTTGAAAAGTGTTTCGACACCCGGGCGGAGCCCGGCCGGACGGCTAGTACATACATAAACTCACGCCTTTTTCCCAGAAGGGTTAGGCAAAGCTACATCCCCGTGTTGCTTTATTTGTTCCGGCCTATGGTGTGATAAGGATGAGCCTATCGCCAGATCGGGAACAAATTCCTGACTTTGGGCTGATTATATATAACTTCAATATCACGTTATTCAACTTGGTATTCGAACTTGAGACCTCAGCTTTGCAATCATACATTAGAATAAATGCGCCACCGATGCATTTTTCCAAATTGATTGTAACAATGATAACCTTTTGGGTTTAACCGACACGGATAAATGAAATGATCAATTTCAAATAGAAAATTCCATGATTTTCCTTAAACCAATTCCTTAATACACAAAGTTAACTCACAAATTTCAACATCGTTTATCATTTATGGTACGAATTGAATGGCTATTTGCGAATTCTTACGAAACGTGATAAATGTTCCTTGTACGTTCTCAAGTTAATTCTATTTATCGACAGCACTTTACCTTAAACTACATAATATAAAATATGAATACAGCTAACATTAATATTGAAAGATTGTAATAATTTGTGGTCTTATCGCAATCAGCGAAGTCTTCTAGACAGAAATACGATGGATCAACCGTTAAAGAAAATAATATGTAAATTAGCTGAATAAAAAATAAAATCGCATAGAAACGCATCTATTATTTATGAATATTTAAATATTGCTTTGGGTGGTAAATTTTTATATATTTGACTAAAATAATAATTTACTCCCTTGCGTATCTCAGCGACTTTAACAATAAAACGATGTTAACTGTTCACTATTATTTTAAAAAATACTATGTATTTACCACCCAAGTACGACAATAGGAAAAAATTCCAAAGAATCCTGCGCTTTTTTAAATTCTTAGTTAGATTGTGTTCGGTCGCAGAGTTATACCCTGTGCATGAACAAATTATTATATATATGTTTCATACTTCCTCTAGTCAACAAATATGATGGTAAGGAGTTATTCCGTACGATGCCAGTTCGTTATGGACGGGTGCATAATAGAGGTTCGGGGAACCATCGTTGTTAGACAGATACAAGCGCAGAGCAGCCACATGTCTTATCTAAACATTTAGGTCTCCTCTATAGAAACACATTAAATTGGCTGTATTGTTAAATAGATTGAAGGTAGTTGCATACTCGCATAGATACCATGCGGTTTGGTGGCAAGTATTGTGGAGGTTTGGATTATATTATCAAATATAAATACGCACGAGTTAACTATTTAACTTGTTGAGAAACTTTTATTAATGTAGTATTAAAACTTATTATGAATAGCAAATCCTTATTATGGAATAATCTTCGATCAACAATGGACCGAAGGGAACAATTTTATATTCGCTTTTTAAAGTAATTTTGCATCGAACTTAGTATGGCTAATAATAATATTATTTCACTGGTCGGTATAATAAGAACTTATAATTGACATAAATGTTTCAAAACCAGGATGGTAAAAATATAATACTGACTTTTTAAAATCTCCTTGAAATTCTCTTAAAAGACTGTTAAACCAAGGCTACTAGCACTAACATAATTAAAAATAACTTCCTTTAGCACGAACGCTAAAAGCGTCATGTAATAAAGGTATCTACGCAAATAACGTACATTAACATGCAAATGTACGATGTAAAACTAACCTACCGCAAACCCAGATTGCGTCAACTCAGCCATACTAAATAAAACCAGCGTATACTGTAATCTAGGATTTAGTAGCACACTAAAGAAACATTGCAGTGTAAAAGGTGACAAGAAAAGGTAAAGGGACACAACGAACAGCTGATAAGCGTAAAACTAACTGATAGGAAGAGCATTAAAAAGTTAAAAAGGAATATTCGCGTGCGGCCGACCCTATCGTAGGAGTAAACGGAAGAGTAATATATTTTTTTCCGACCAAAGCGGCCGATTGGGGTCGACCGATATGCTTCGCGGTCCGGTGGATACACTGCATCTGACACGAAACTATTATATTGCCTCTGTTTAGCCGGCCCCGTTACCACAAACTGGACATTGGACAGTAGTTAGATTCGATTCCGCTCCATTTGTAGTTAATTTTTGATTATCATTTGAATATTTTACGTTTGTAAGTCTCGAAGGGTAAGACAGAAATCATTTCTGCAAATAAAGGATTATTAAAATTGTTTTACTCATTATTTTTTAACAATTTCCATACTGGTGGACATTTCATATTATTATAAACTTGAATTCTAACAATTTCCAATAAACTTTATTTACTGTTCGCCCCGTGACCACAAAAGCTGTACAATTAAAAAATATAAATATCAAACCAAAGCTGATGAAATCCTTAAATAATAGTTTTATTTAAAACATTAATCAATAAAACATCTATTGGATCAGTCACTAAACAAAATCCGTACTTTTTGGATTTTGATAACCTGTTTACGTGGATTTTTATTTAAACTCGAATTTTAAGAAAGTCTGTTACGTGGAATTCTCATCTGAATTAGAATACACTTTATAACATTTTCTGTAATGAAATCGTTTATTTATTTATATCTTTTATTGTATATCAAATAAATCCAAACAATATTTTACATCGATACAACAAACAATATTTTACATTGCCTCGGTGGCGTAGTTGTACTACGGTACGGTTACGAGGTGAGGTCTCGGGTTCGAATCCCGGGTTGGGCAATAGATATAGCAAGTGATATTGGATTTTTCTATTCAGTATCAACCCAGAGTCAGGAATATGTGCTCGATATGGCGATAGGCTCGCCACCTATCACATTGTGGGACGGAACATACAAGGCGAAATGTGGGTGCCCTGGCACCTCTGCCTACCCCTTCTGGGAACAAGGCGTGAGTTTATGTATGTATGTAATATTTTACATAAAAGTACAAATGGCAGTCGTATCGATGATGACCTCAGGATGGATTTAAGAGAAGAAAGAAGAGTAGGCGTGATTGGGTTTTAACCCTCTTATTTATAAGAAATCGCTAATCAATATATAAAGGTAAATTAGTTAAATCATGTTACGAGGGCATCAAACGTTTATTAAGTGTTGCTATTCATAATAACTTTGGCTATACATTTTAAATAATATTGTCACTTCACGGTAAAACAGTGATTTCATTCACTTGACACTACTATCAAACGTCGTATGCGTCCAACTGGCAAACATACAACATTTCTCTGTTTAAAATTCGCTTAAGAAAGGTCTCGGCTATTTCAAAGTTAACGAGCTGCTAAATAGCTGATTAGTGATTTTTGATATGTCGTCTATGAATAACGTTTTCGTTCAGCTCATGTTAACGGCATTTGAAAACCGTGTTAAATCCTAAGAGGTAAGACTTTATAGACTTTATAGAATTATATGCTAAATATTTCAGACTCGTGGTATATTATTACAGAATTATTTTTATTTTTATTATGTTGCTGTTTTATATGACCTAAGTTCGTTCCTCCGTGGAATATTATTTTATCTCTAGAACGGTTTTGCCTGCAAGCAAGGCTCTGGCTTACCGGGTACCTACAATAAATTTCCCTGCCTATTATGAGCAAAATTGGAGCGTCTAAGAACTTAGACTAGCTACTTCAATTAGTAATTTTGCATCTTACAAAAACAGTATATGTATAGTATATCTTAAAAAATATTAGGTGAAGCAAAATTTGTTAAATTTGGAGTTCATATGAAAATTCCATTCGTTTATTATTTCTTAAAATTAAAGTTCGTGGAAATACTCAATATTAAATTTCTATGAATTTATGACGGAATAAATTCGATTTCATATTTATATCAAAATTTCAACACTCCATATAGGTCCAGATCAATATCAATATATTATTCTAGTAACTTGGATGTTTCAAAAAACATTTTTTTTATTTCCATAGAGTCACAAGCGTGCCCTTCACCTGATAGTAAGCAATACCCATGGGCAATGGCAAAACCAAACAGCACCTTGAACTACAAAGCCATGATTGGCATTCCACTGCGCTCGCCATTTTGAGACACAAGATATATAGGACTCAATATATCCAATAGTTACTCCGGCTACAATATCGGTTAGACCGAAAAATAGCAGTCACACTGCTGTTTCTCGGGAGAAATAGACATTGTATTGGTACATACCCAGCTGCCTTTCACATATGAGAGACCTACCACCACCACCACCCCTAAATTATTTACTTAATTCTAACCTCATATAGTCACATTAGTTACTTACGAAATAGCACGAATTCTGTAAATTTATTCCGCCAATTGCGTTTTGCGCCTCAAATTAACGAGACGAGTTGAAATTTGACCTACTGTTACTAATCCACTTGCAGCTTAGTTTTAAAGGCGCCAATTACAGTTAATTAAAGGGAGATTGTCGTATTTGCACGAACGTTGCCTGTTGCGAGCTTCTCTTTATTCGAGATCTCCTCATGTTTGCTTTAACAAACCCCGGCTTGAAAATAATATTACTAGATAATTTTGAAATTGTTTTAGCTTAAATCTGATTTCATTAAAAACTAATTTGCGAGGTGAATATAATGATATTATTTTATTTTATATGATATTTATTTTTTTTTTAAATTCTCTACTAGTATTGAGACTAGTAAGTATTAAAAACATCGTTTTGATGTGTGTTCATTCCAATCGTATATTATTTAATGTCGGATAACAAATAAATCATATTTTTGTTACAAAATAAACACGTATAAAACTAGTTTTGTGTTTAAAAAAATATCTTTAACTTAAAATTCAAACCTTATTATCAATCATTAATTGAATTCTGTAATATGATTTTACATTTAACATTCTTAATAATGCGAAGCAATGTCTATATGCTTCGCAAATTTAAAGAATGTTAGATGTTATAATCTCTCAAAACATAGATAACCAACTAATCATATTTTTGTTACAAAATAAACACGCATTAAACTGTTTTTGTGTTTAAATCTCCTACATTTAAACCTTATGTTCAATTAATTAATTGTATTACTGTAATATTTGTTTTACCATTTAATATACTTAATAATTATACATATTGCTCCGAAAATTTGAAGAATGTTAGATATTAGAATCATTTTAATAATTGAATCAGGGTTCAGCGCACTAGTGTAGCAAATAGTCTGTGAATGTGAGAATGCAACGGAGTTCGCTTTAGATTGCAGCGGCGCGTGCCAATTACAGAAGCTCTTCTTAATGTTCGCCACCTCAATGAATGAGGTAACTGAAGTGCTCGATTTAACGTCGCCTGTGTACACAAAAAAAGACGGATCAATTAAGGCATTTTTATAGACACTTTCAATAAATCGCGTGTGGAGCGAGTTACTAAATGTCCATCATGAATTTTTTTATGAACTAAAAAGGAAATGTTCATGGAAAATGTAGGCATGATTATTATGACGTTTGTTGTAATTCTATGTTGTATTATAATATTCTATTTTAATCTTGCTGTTATTTAATGCTATGTACGTCAACTGTTCTACGAAATAACTTCTCAATTCAAGTGTTTGTCAATTCAAAGTTTTAGATATATATAATATATACCTATGTAATATCAATTTCATTCCAACATCAATTCAATCAAAAAATACTTAGATGTAAAAAATATTTTGGAGAGTATTATCTTATTCGTGGCATATACGCGAACGGCATATGTAACTAGCCATTCTATTTTTCCGGTATCTTACAAAAGAATTCTGCGTGAGCACGCGTTTTCATTATTTCAATTTGTATTCATAAGAGAATATAGAACAGCTCTTTCCCCGTTTTCCCCCTTGAGCCGTTTAATATATTCTGATTAACTGAGTAGCGTTTAGTTTACTTACATTAGTGAGTTAGTTGAGAGAATAATTATTAAGTTTCCTCCTTAATCCAGCAATAAGAATATTAAAAAGAAAAACCAATGAACATTTTATTTTTTATTCCAATGAATGGCGAGACCAGCATGCCGTTCGTCTGATGGTAAGCGATACGACAGCTCATAAACAGTAGCAGAACCAAACAACACTTCGAATCACAAAGCAATGCTTGGCGTTCCACTGCGCTCGCCATCCTGAGACATAAGATCAAGACTCAATTTTTCCAGTGGTTGCTCTGGCTATAATGTCCTTCAATCCGAAACACAACAGTGCTTCTACACTGCTGTTTGACGGGAAAAATAGACAATGTGGTGGTACCCACCCAGGCAGCCTCTCACATATGAGAGACCTACCACCAGTAAGAGTAGTGGACTAAGTTATTGGGCCTAATCCCTCTCAATCGATCTTGCGATTGTTGAGGAGGCCCTGCAGTGATACAGATACAAATGTGCAGTGGGAAGCTACAAATAAAGCACCAGTTTCATTTGATTTTTAATTCGGGATAATGTTTTAGGTATAGAAAATCATAATCAGTTTTTTATTATTGTAACTTTACTAGAAGTATAATAGCGTCATCTATTAACGAGAATTGAAGTTATATAAGATTATATATTGTAATTGTGGTAATTTTGCAGAAGGATATTAATTCAAACAGCAGTTTAAATGCACTGTTGTGTTTCGGATTGAAGGACATTGTAGCCAGAGTTACTGGACATATTGAGACATCTTATGTCTCAGGATGGCGAGCGCAGTGGAATGTAAAGCATTGCTTTGTAATTCAAGGGGTTGTTTGGTTTTGCAACTGTTCATGAGCGATCGCATCGCTTAACCATCAGGCGAACGGCATGCTCGTCTCGCCATTCACTGCTATAAAAAAAAATATCACTTTAATTTAAGGTTTATATGTTTGATTTGTTTGAGTTTAATTTATGGTTTATAATTTATTATAATTCATATCTGGAACCGCCTTTTATAGAATAGAATGAGTGAAATTTCAATTGGAGCTATCTAGATATATTTATCCCGTATAAAATATGTTAAGGGATTTTGATTAATTATTACAATTGCTTATTGAATTAACTCGAGAACACGTCTACCCCAACGGTTGTCGGTTCTCCGACAAATGTGACCAGCCCACTGCCACTTCAACTTGCTGATCCACTGGGCTATGTCGGTCACCTTGGTTCTCTGTCGGATAACCTAATTCCTGATTATATCCTTTGGAGACCTTTTTCTTTGAAGACCGCGCCTCAGCAAGCGTAGTGTAGGACGCCCTCCAACGGGGTGGAGTGATGATTTTCGAAAGATGGCTGGTAGCGGTTGGAGTTGGGTTGGGCTGCAGATCGAGCCCAGTGGCGTGCCATAGGAGAGGCCTATGTCCAGCAGTGGACGCGAATAGGCTGATGATGATGCTGAGGATGATGATGATGATTGAATTAACGCTACTCATTTCTCATTTTTACGCTGTAAGATTCATTTATCGACTGCTTCGGTGGCGTTGTTGTACTACGTTACGATTACAAAGCTGAGGTCTCGGGTTCAAATTCGGGTCGGGCAAAGTGATATTGGACTTTTCTATTTGTTATCTTTCACATTCAGGAATTTGTGCCCGATATGGTGATAAGCTAGCTCCCTATCACATCGTCGGGCACATACGAGGCGAAATGTGGGTGCCGGATTGCTCCTCTGCCTACCCCTTCTGGGACTAAAAAGACATGATTTTATTTTCATAAGTAATTATTGTTGTGCTAGCTTTAAAAAGAGCAGCTGCAGAGTTTCCTGCTTGTACTTTTCTGTAGGAAGTCATCCTCAAGAATATGTGGTCCAAAAAATTTGTAATTTTATCTTTGTGGTGCAGAGTTTGTTTGTTTGAACGCGCTAATCTCTGGAACTACTGATCCGATTTGAATGATTCTTTCAGTGTTGGGTATTCCATTTATTGAGGAAGGCTATAGGCTATATATCATCACGCTATGACCTATAGGAGGAAAGCAGTAGTGATATTTCTAGCAAATACGAGGAAATTTTGTTCGTTTTTCGTGGTCCGATTGGTCGATATTCTAAACTGATAGTCAGAATTAAACATTTTGACCGACATTTTAAAACGTGTATGCACCCGGGCGGATCCGGGCCCGACCGCTAGTTTATCATAAAAATGAATTAAGAGTGCCGTATTATGAAGTTCACGCCGACATAATTATATCAATTGTATTAAAATATACTGGCATAAATTCGTTGTATTGCTCACACAAATATATTATTGTGGTGAAACCTTAAAAATGTATAGAAATTTATTTTCTCCGCTAATGTAGCGCTTTTGTTGCTCTTCGTTCTCAGTATTTGTAATACTTTGATGGTGGCGAAGCATGAAGCGCTTTAAATACACTCCATTGTTAGGGAGTTCGTTCAAAGTTGTTTACATAACACTCTCGATAGCTTTTATTGGTATTAAATATGTTTAAAAAAAACTGTTTATATTTCCTAACGTATAGTCTATAGATCGAAAAGTGTACGTTTTTATAAATATTTTATAATCGCTAGTACAGTCAGCAGCATAAGTCGCTACACATTCACGAGATTTGAAATTATCATACAAAATAATAAGTATTTTCAATATAGTATGGCACTTCTTGGCATAGATATCTTTACTTGGTTATATTTTACGATTACAGAGTAGTACGTACAAATTTTAATTTATAAAAAGGTTATCAAAAAATGTGAAGTGTTCAGCGACTTATGTTGCTGACTGTACTTTGCTGGTCTACGGAAAAGAACAAAAACAGAAAACTGTTGACACTTATATGTGAGAGACCGCCTGGGTAGTTACCATCGCAATGTCTATTTCTCCCACTAAACAGTGTAAATGCACTGTTGTATTCCGGTTTGAAGGACATTGTATCCAGAATAAATACTTGAAATATTAAGACTCAATATCTTATGTCTTCTGATGGCGAGCGCAGTGTAATGCCAAACATTGCTTTGTAACTGATAGTGTTGTTTGGTTCTGCTTCTGTCCATGGACAGTCGTATCGCTTACTCGTTCCTTCAGGCGAATTGCATGACAGTCTTGCCATTAATAGCAATAAAAATATATTCATTTTAGAATAGTTTCATTATTTGCAAGAGATTTTCCATCCATTATAGTCCTGAGCCCAGGTCTATTTCACCTGCTAATGGTGTACCCTGGCTAATAGACTTGACTTGGGGAAATTATTGTAGTGTTGTACACCATATCATAGCATGGCTGAATGGATGCCTACCGATCATACTCGAAACAGCCATTCTTTATATCTTCTATTCTATGTTTTTATAACAATGTTTGTGTATGTTGTGACTGTAATCAATAAGTCGTTTTTTTTACTTAACTTATTATATCAAGACTGCTACCGAAAACGAAGCCGGGTGGTAGTATAGGCGACTTATTTACTATCAGACACAAAGCAATAGAAAATTTTGCAAAAAAAAATTTTTCCTATGGCCGTATTCGGGTGGTAAATATTTTTCTTTCCTAAAATAATAGTGTATACTCTTTTATTTATAAATACTCTAAGGTATAAAACAGTTTAAAATATTATTTTAGCCTTTATTTACCACCCAAAATTGACGATATTTAATAAATCATTAAATATTAATGTGGCATTTCTTTGCGAAATTTTTAATTGCATTGTGTTTGTAGTCACTAAAGCTACCATTCGGCTTCGTTTTCGGCAGCAGTCTTGATATACCCGGTATGGCGAGGTAAATATCGCCGTGATAACTTAGCAAGGTCAAAGTTTAATGATAGGCAACAGTTTCTGCGAGAAGCTATATTATTTGATCGCAAACTTGAAACGTATTGTAATCTAATATAATTAAGAAATCATTGGGGAAGTCTGGCAGTGGCTTTCTTTGGACTGATGGCTTCTGTGGCGCAGTTATACTAATGTATTATTAAAACGTCAAGGTATTGAATTCGATTCCCAGGTCGAGCAAAGTGATATTCCATTTTACTATTCATGAAACGATAGGCTTTCCCCTATCAAATCATGGGATGTAACAAACAAGTCGAAACGTGGGTGTACTAGTAGCACCTATGCTTACCCTTCTGGGAAAAAGGCATGAGTTTATGTGTGTATAAATTTCCTGAGATTGAAAGTGATTGTGAATATTTGTTCACAATAGAAAAAATTTATATCAATAATTATATTCTTGAAATCGTATATTAATTTTCGCTAGTGACAAAATGTTCTAAAGCATTATGTAAAGAACAAACAAATAAATTTTATACAAAAAGCATTTTCAACAAACTTTTCACAAAAATAGAAACAATGTTAACAAGTTTTAAAACAAATTAAAACTCTACTATACTTTGCAGTAAAGCTCTTTAATTGTCTTTTTCATTTTCTAGGAGACTCGGCGTCAAATTTTAAATTGTGTAAAATGTTTATAAAATGATTTATAAAGACGCGTCTTCACCACTACTATTTTTAGAAAATAGAATAATAATATAAATTAGTAATACAAATATCTCTTACCTTGTCCTAAAGCGCAGATTAGGAGCAGTGTCCACACACACCATGGCCAAAATCCCCGATGACACAGCATCGCCCTGTATTCTTACACCATCACTTAAATAATTGTCTTTCACAATTAACACATTATTATCAAAACAAAATCAACATATTTCATTTGCACCAACTTAATTCAAATGATTATACTGTCATCACTCTAAACACTTTAAGGGTTAATGAAAAACAAACCTTCATAATTAAAAGAGAAACCTTATGCCGCCTTTATTAAAAATTTCCTTTGCAATTTATTATTTGGCTACGCTTCGTCGAGGAAATGAGAAAATATGTCTCATTAACAATTTATTTTGCAAACACTGGACGATGACTTGTTTGTAGATGTTTGTTGTTGATTAAACTATAATTTAACTGTGTATAAAAGTTATTTTTATTTCCTGTTTAGTGGCTTTTCGCGTAGTAAATAATACGTCACAATATTTCTTCTAAATATACTTTCACCTAATACTAAGAATAATACCAGCATATATAAGTCCCACTGAGGTTCACAGGACTTCTCAAAAACTAAAAGATTGATTGAGTAAGGTAGGTCCACAGTCCACTACCCTAAGCTAGTATGGATTGACGGACTTCACTTCTTAGAAATTCTTGAAAATATCCATTGTTACCAGGTTTCCTCATGATATTTTGTCTATCGTGAATGTGTGTGGTAGTTGACTATCAATAAACATATGGAATTAAATAGCATTATAAAAATATAATATATATGTCTGTTCTGTATCAGCCCATATACGTCCCACTGCAGGGCACGGGCCTACTCTACAATCGAGAATACGATTGAGAGTGGTTAGGCCATATAATATATATGTAATTGTGTGCAATTATTCACCCATAAGTATAAAATAATGAACCTACATTGTAAACAATTTCGTTTAAAAAGAAATTACATACAAATCATGGCCAGTTTAATTATTTAATAAGTAAAAAAAAACACGAATTGAGATTCACCTTCTTTATTTAAATTGGTTAATTTCATAACTTAGATATTATATTGTTATGATAAGTATATTGTATAAGTAAGTATATTGTATATATTGTTCCAAATAAAAATGATGAATTGGAAATAGCTATGAAGAGCACAATAGAACATTCTTACAAATGTCACTAGCACTCCAGTAAACCACTGATTTTCGTAAATTACTTTCACCGATATTTATTACTACTATCATCCCTTTCAAAAATAGAACGAAAGATTCTGTTTCTGCTGACCAAATGTTCTAAAGAACACAGGTGAGTGAAATTGTCAGGTCAAAATGCAAAAACGCTGAGTCGATAGGCAACGTGTTTGTATCAACCGTCCCGAGTATTTGTCTAATGCGGCGGGATCCTATCGTCCTACATCAGTCCCGACATGATAATAAAGGGCCGGGTCCCTTCCTTGACTGTCGACGTTTTATTCAATGAACCTTCGATATATCTCTAAGAAAATGTTACTTCCTCAACCCTTTTCCTCGGTGCTAAATAAATTACTAGTACAGTTTGGGAATTGGGCTGTTTAAATGAAATAGCTACGTATTTATTTTTGTAAGATATTACGTTTGAAATAAAATTATAAACAAAGATATTACTTAGCAGACTTATCAATTCTTTTGATTCTATGTCTAAAATGTACGATTTTAATCATCATTGATTCTTATGGTTTCATCAGCTCTACATAATATACTGCATTTGAAAATTATTTTTAATATACTTAGTATTATTAAAATTATAAAAGAAAATAATGTTTTTATCTCAAAACAAGGTAATATTTATGTTCTTATCAAAACTAAATTACAAAACAATCTGCGGCGTTTTGGAGAGTTCTCTCGCTTTTATGCACGGACGCTGACACTCCAAGATTAATAGGTTTTTATTTCCCCGCTTTAAAATACTCGGCAGTATTACATATTTTTAGAGATGAAAAAGTAATAGCTTTTTGTGAAGGTTTTTCACATCATATGTGTAGTGTATTGATAAATTCATACTCTCAGCATCTGTCGTCTCGAACTATACACTCCGTGAACCAAGGGTGAATGAGATATATATAGATTGAGATAGATCGTAGACGTGGAGGACGGAACGGTGCAAAGACGTGGTGTATAGCAAACTAGCCGATAAATATTAATAATTGTATTCTACTACAATGTTACATATTTTAACCATAAATAGTGACTATTACAATATGGATGATCGTTTAGCATGCTTTAAAGCAGAGAGGATAATTAAGTTCCCAATTAAACAAGCTGGATTTATTACATTCATCCAATACTTGAAAAATATTTCCAAAAATTTAAATTGATAGCACTTACAACCAACGCCCACAATTCTAGAACCCTAGGAAGGCACAAGATTCCCAAACTAATTAAGGATTCGGAGATTCAATTAAGATCCCACGCATCCTTCTTCGTGCGAGTATAACTAATCTAATTTATTTACACCGTAATATGTACATGAATCATTATGTTTAATAGAAAAGCAAAGTTAAACCGTAGTTGGTTCATCCATCATGTGGTATAGTGCTGGCGCCGACAAACAATGATAAATGCGGTATAACTTGACCTGATCCCGGTGAAACAAATCATTTTGCACACGTAGCGCTGGAGCAAATTTGCACCCCTACATCCTTGCAGAGATCGCTGCAATAGAAACTTCATATACGGTTTTGCGAGCTTCATATTTATATATTATGTAATACTAAATAATCTGTTTGTTGTTTCATTATAATAAAATATTGTCATGGTATGACTTACTCATTCAACTGCTTTATAATCTTGGATTTACATAATAGCAATCAAACTTTCGTGCAAAAGATTAAAAGAAAAAATTTAATCAGATATTTAGAAGTTTAATCAATTGAAACTATTATTTACATTTTTCCGCGGATTTAGTACAATTTTTAATAATTTTAACTTCCCGACGACGCGACGCGACGATTCGATTATTTTACAGCTTTCGTGGTCATGGAGCAGAATGGGGTATTACGAGTAGTCATCCACTCAGCGACTATTACAATTTATCTACCCTTAATTTAATATTATTAAATAAAAGTTAGGTAATTTAAAAACTGAATCTGTTATTGCGTTCCGATTTATTAAACCAAATCCGCGAAAAAATTCCGTGAATAATAATCAATGTGTCACATTCGCGTATATCTAAAAAAAACCTTATTTTAATCAATTGTTTAAACATAATAAATAACGTGTTTACTTACCATTGGTTTAATTCCAAACAAAGATTAGCTAGAATTCATATTTGTTCGTGTAAATAATAGGTTTATAAAGCTTGCATCACAATTCACCACATTTTCAACACAGAATGAATTACGCCGCGGTGTAAGACGGCTCATTTTTCAACACATATACCCATATTTTAATATATGCAAATACGTCTTCTGCTGAAGGCATCATTGTGTAAAACATTCAGCGTAATGTATGCAGTAGGTAAGTACTTACGTCGTATAGAATAAGTATTTTCACAGAACCGTCATTGCTTTTAACTCTTATTATGTTGATGTTCTTTTTCTTGTTATGTTTATTATTATTTTTTTTATCTCAGTTGTCTAGTTAATCAATAGTACTGTTTCTGCGCATTTGCTTTATATTTTAATTTGGGGACTTGTTGTTACCAACAATAGTTAAATTTAATATTGTCTACTCGTATTATATATTATTCGGTGTCTTCTTTAAATAACATAAATGTGAAGTGAGGACTTAGAATCCTTTACTGAGATTATTACGCGGACGGAGAAGTGTGTAATTTAATATTGTTGAAGTTAAATATGGCAAAAAAAGCCTACAAGTTAAACAATATATAACCTGTGTAGATATACTATTATCCTTTACATAAACATAAAATATAAAATGATAGATACATTTTAAACTTTATAAATTCTGATTTCGAATAATATCTTGTGTTTTAAATACATAAATTATATAACAGGATGGAATATACAGCACGTAAAGGAATTTAATAGGGTATTATTTAAATCATTTAACGATATTATAAGTACAAGATATTAACAAAAATTCAATTACAAAATATTGTAAACTATTTCAATTTTAGTCATTAATTTTATTCATACATACCGGGTATCTCAAGACTGCTACCGAAAACGAAGCCGGGTGGTAGTTTTAGTGACTACAAACACAATGCAACTAAAAATTTCGCAAAGAAACGCGACAGTTATTTTTTATGATTTTTTAAATATCGTCATTTTTGGGTGGTAAATCCATAGATTTTGCTAAAATAATATTTCAAACACTTTTCTACCTTAGATTAATTATAAATAAAAGGGTATACGCTATTATTTTAGGAAAAAATGTATTTACCACCCAAATATGGTCAAACGAAAAATATAACAAAAAAAATTGTCGCTCTTTTTCTGCAACTTTTTCTGTTGCGTTGTGTCTAAAGTCACTAAAACTACCACCCGGCTTTGTTTTCGGTAGCAGTCTTGATATACCCTATATATAAAAAAATATAGATGCATGTAAGATATTAATTGTCGCCTCTGTGACTGCGTTGTTCTTGCCGTTATAGACACAGAAAATTTATAGGAGGGTAGATACCTTAAGCGCGCCGTCCCAGCTGTTGCTCGAACTAATTAACTTCTGCTAAGCTAAATACTTGAGACAGAGAGTAATTATTTTCTAGATAAGATGCTATTCTCTTTATACGTGCAATGAGGTGCAATGAGGAATTGTTAATTGAACAACAGTGCCTTTCGATTTTGGTCGAAGGTCGTAGCTTTGTATTGTACCTTAGAAACTGAAGTTGAAATGACTATTATAGTTGTATAGATCGTCTTCAATATTTTCGCGTGCAATACTTTGTCGTGATGATGTTAAAATATTATGAAAATAATCCTCACAATTTATTTCATCGAACTTATGAATATTATTAGTATGCGAGTATAAATGCTTGTTGCTAATATATTCATAATTGAAAACATTTTTTTTTTTTTTTTTTTATATTATAGGGGGCAAACGAGCATGCGGTTCACCTGATGGTAAGTGAACACCGCTGCCCATGGACATCTGCAACACCATAGGGCATGGAGATGCGTTGCCGGCCTTTGAGGTGGGAATACGCTCGTTTTTTGAAGGTCGCCAGGTCGTATCTGTCCGGGAATGATGCCGCTGGCAACTGGTTCCACAGATTTGTAGTACGTGGGAGAAAGTGCCTGGAAAAACGTACTGTAGTAGATTTCCAACCTCCAAGGTGATGTGGGTGGTATTTGGAGGTTTGTCGTGTTGTACGGTGGCGGAACTCAGCAGCAGGGATAAGTCCGAACAGTTCTTGAGAACACTCCCCGTGGTAAATGCGATAGAGAATGCAGAGTGAAGCTACATCTCTACGCAAAGCCAAAGGATCAAGCCGGTCGGAGAGAACCTGATCGTCAATGATTCGAGCAGCCCGACGTTGAATGCGGTCGAAAGGAAGAAGCTGGTACTGGGGTGCCCCTGCCCAAAGATGGGAGCAGTATTCCACGTGGGGCCGGACTTGCGCCTTATAAAGTTGCATACGTTGACCCGACGTGAAATATCGCCTCGATCTGTTGAGCACACCAAGCTTCTTTGAGGCCAATTTGGCCTTACTTTCAAGGTGACCGCGGAACTGAACGTCACTCGATATCTCGACACCAAGAATTCCGATACTGGCTGTGGCATTTAGAGGAGTGTCTTGAAACTGAGGTGATACGACGAAAGGCGATTTTTTTGCGGTAAACGCGCAAACTTGTGTTTTTGAGGCGTTAAATTCAACCAAGTTGTGTCGGCCCCAATCCGAGACTCTGGATAGTAAGGACTCGACTTCAGACACAAGTTTGTTTCGGCACTCATAGACGTTTTCCTGAGAAATATTGGCTCGGCCGGTATATAAGGCATCACCCGTGCTGTCATCCGCATAGCAATGTATGCCGCTAATTTGCAGCATATCATTGATATGCAGAAGAAATAGCGTGGGAGATAGCACACAGCCTTGTGGGACACCAGCGTTCACGGACTTGAGATCCGAGCATGCACCGTCGACAGCGACCTTGATGCTCCGGTCTGCTAGAAAGCTAGCTAGCCATTTGCACAACTTCTCAGGAAGCCCGTAGGAAGGAAGCTTCGACAAAAGCGCTCTGTGCCAGACCCTATCAAAGGCCTTCGCTACATCCAGACTAACGGCCAGCGCCTCCCCCCTACTCTCGATTGCCTTCGACCATCTATGTGTTAGGTACACGAGAAGATCACCAGCCGAGCGGCCCCTACGGAAACCGTATTGACGGTCACTCAATAGCTGATGATCCTCAAGGTACCCAAGGAGTTGGCTGTTGACAATGGATTCCATTGTCTTCGAGAGCAAGGAGGTAATGGCTATGGGCCTGTAGTTGGAAGGATTCGAGCGCTCGCCTTTTTTAGGTATCGGATGCACTAAAGCTGTCTTCCACGAAGCCGGGACTACGCCTAAGAAGTAGGAGTGCCGAAAAAGACGCGTTAAGACCGGAGCCAACTCAGGAGCACACTTTTTCAAAACAATAGGAGGGATACCATCGGGTCCACTCGATTTATGGATGTCGAGGGAGAACAGCGCTTTACGCACTAGCCGTTGCGAAAACCGAATTTCCGGCATATTGGTGTTGCACCGCGGGATAGTCGGCGGTTCGCTTCCCCCGTCATCCAGAAAAGAGTTAGACGCAAAAAGAGAGCCTAGGAGATCGGCTTTGTCTCTTGCGCCATGGGCCAATGATGCATCCCCCCTACGAAGAGGTGGAAAGGAAGGGCTACAAAAATTCCCCATGGCAGCTTTGGCGAGTGACCAAAATGCACGCGTTCCCGAAGGGAGACGAACCAATCTCTCGCCAATTCTGCCAATGTGATCCGATTTCGCTTTTGCTATCACTCTTTTGAAGGACCTCGAGGCAAAGTTATACTCCTTTTTTAAGACGCTAGTATTTAAATCCTGAGCTGCCACTGCATCTGCCCAAGCCTTGTAGCATGCCTGTTTACGGCGATTTGCCATTTTGCAGGAGCGGTTAAACCAAGGCTTGGATCTACCACCAATGGGCACAACAGAGGATGGAATAAATAGTTCCATTCCTTGCAGCACCACATCGGCAATAGAGTCAGCAGAGGCGTCAGGATCATCCGGCGTGAAGCAAACTCGCCCCCAAGGGTAGGACGCAAAGAATGATCGCATCCCATCCCAATCTGCTGACCTGTAGTGCCACACACGGCGACAGCCTGCAAACTGTGGACGAATTGGGCGCATGAGTGGCACCGTCGTCCTTATCAGACAGTGATCAGATGATCCCAGAGGAGCATCGATCACGATCAGATAATTGTCCGGATGTGAGGTCAACAGAAGGTCCAACAGGGAAGGTGTATGGCCTTCCACATCGGGTATTCGCGTCGGTGCGGCCACCACTTGTTTCAGGCCATATGCCAAGGCGAATTCGTAAGCAGATCTGCCCGCATAGTCGGTGGTTGGGGACCCCAGCCATTCAGCATGGTGGGCATTAAAATCCCCAAGTACCACAACTTCTGCGGATGGAATCTGCTCTTGGATGGAATCTGTAGCCGTTTGAATGCACTCCATGAGTCGGTCCGTTTCTGAATTACCGCTATGAGACCTGTAAAGGCATGCGTAGAAGCGAGGATGGTCTTCGCCGTTAATACGCAACCAGAGGATGGACAGGTCCTTTCCTTCAAAATGATGGAGGCGTTGATAGCAGACATCCTCTCCAACAAACACGCACACCCCAGCCCGCGGCACAAAAGAGTATTCTAATTTGTACCCCGGGTAGGAGAGGTACGCGGCGTCTGCCGGAGAAGATATCTGCGTCTCGGTCAAAAAGAGCAAGGCCGGCTTAGCCGTCTCGAGGTGGTGGTGGACGGCATCAAGGTTAGAATGTAAACCCCTGATGTTGCAGAAATCCACGGTAAAAGTGGCAGGGATTGGCGGCGATGGGTTGCTCTTACCCCGAGTTTTCCTCCCATCAAGCGCAGTAGTGCCCCCCCCAGAATACGTGGAGCAGCCTGGATGTCCATGACCCGGTATAAATCCAGGGTATGGACGCCCAGGAGGGGATTCTCCAACGCCGTGGCTGTTGGTACCCCTCTGGGGTAAACAAGTTTTATACGGCGCTATCATAAGGAGGGGTAAGGGGTTGGGCTTCCGGTAGCCTCACTCACTCGGTGAAACACAGTACTGTGGGTACTGCTTCACACCGGTTTTCTGTGAGGTCGTGGTATCACTCCGGCCGAAACATATCTTAAACAATGCGTTACATAGAGAAAAACTGTTGCTACTATTATGACTACAGCATGACAATCACGCATTCGCACGCCAAAAGACTAGACAATATATACTTCTTGTAATTTTCAGTTGTTTACGTATTGGCAATGTAAAATGTACTCTGTGCGTATTGATAGTTAAAATGAAACACAGAGGTTGATTTCCGGTGTCCACTCTGTTTAACGGCTGTCAGTGTAATAATGAGAAAGATGGGCACACTCATATTTAATTAACATGTTTCTCTATAACATAGTACTCTGTGTTAACATATTTGATCTACATCTAACTACAATTTTATTAATCTATAAGCCACGCCTATAAATATCGTATTTAAGTTATCCTCAATAGTTTACGGGTACCACGTATATGCTTTGAGTTCTAGTGTCTTATATGCTAAGACGCGCAATCCTCCAAATAAATTTGTTCAGTATTTTTTTTTTTATTATAATATGAGCCGACTGGGACAAGCATTTGTGCCGGAAGAGGCAATAGGTTCTCCTCTCTGTCTAGGGAAGGAAATACGCTCATTGGAGTAACAACTTCTGTGCCGTGTGAAATGAGAGACCTCGGATAGAACTCCCACACCAAGACACGTAATTTTTATGTCTTTATTTATTTCGATAAATGACGAAAGAGCATACCATTCGCCGGATGGTAAGCGATACGACCGCTCAAGGACAGTATCAAAACCAGACAACACTATGAATAACCAAGAAATGCTTGGCATTCTAATGCGCTCCTCATCCTAAGATATAATACGTTGAGTCTCATTATATCCAGTAGTTTCTCTGGCTTCGTTGTCTTTTAAACCGAAACACACAGTATATTCAACAATGAATATACCTAAGGATTGTTGCTGTTGATTTGTGGTCAGAGTTACCAACAGTTAAAGGTAAATTGAACATTCTGTTATTGTTAATACAGCATAAGAAGCTGTAAGCTTTAACAGCGGTTTCATACATTAACTCACGCCTATTTTTCAGAAGGGGTAGGCAGAGGTTCTCCTGGTATGCCCAACCAGTGACTCCAGCCCGAGACCTCAGCTTTTTAATCGTAAAAATATCTAAATTATTATATTTCCACTATGATTTATAACAATATAATATTTTTATATAAATCGTGTAATGGAAACCACACCCGATGTAAAATCAATATTTAAAAAATACATTTTCATTAAAACACTTCGGAAAGCATAAGCAATTAACAAACAGGTGCGCTAAACTTTGGTCGTTTCGTTTCAACTTTCTCATAACAATGGCAGTCTCTTCATAGTTTATTTACACTTGGAATCGTACGCGTTTAGGATTATTATGATTAATTTGCATAAAATATAGGTACCAGTGTTTATATTCTGCTATTTATCAAGACTAAGAACGAAAAGGATGCCAAGTGGGTGTTTTAATGACGACAGATACAGTGAAAATATTTTTATTTCTGTTTTTGTTATGTTTTAACCGTGGAAGGTAAATCGGTAGTTATTGATAAAATCATTATTTAAATAGCTGATTACAGCTTTTTGACAGGTGGCCTGTGTGTCCCTTCATTTTTTTTATTATACTGATATTTATATTTATAAGTAATAGATACATCCATTAGTCACATATCCCTGACCCCAAAGTAAGACAGAATCTTATGTCGTGGGTGTTATGTGGGTGTTATGTGTGGGTGGGTGGTTAGAAACGACGAGAGACTTTTTGATCTTACATGTAAATACCTGTTGACCACACTAACATTTGTCTAGGTGCGGAAACATTTCATACCTGGCATCTAACCAATTACGCCACGGAGGCTATGGCCACTTCCTATTACTAATAATTTAATATATGGATTAGCTTATCTCCATTTCAGAAAAAAATTTCGCATGCGCACATTCACTCGCTCCTAAGTTAACAAAGCTGGACATAGTACAGAAATATTTTTAAATATCTTATATAATATTCAGAACAGTAGCTCATCATTACAAATTCCCTTTCTTGCTTGTAATCCACGTTAGGGAGTTATCAAAAGAATAGCGAACAAAGCAAAGATATTTGCTCTTTTGAAAGTAAAATATTAGAAAGTGAAACGAACAAACAACGGTCACACACTGCAATAACAATAATATCAAAAGAATGGAAACAGTAAAATATAAAAAGTGCCTTTCGGGCTTTTTTAATCATTTTTCATTTTTACGGTTACTTATTGTGTTTTTGAGTTCACAATACTTTTGTTGTTTTACGACTTTTTTATATTAATTGGAATGGGTGGTACCGTAATTGTGAAACCATTCATAAGTAATGATATTATTTAAAAATATTTGGTCTAAAAAAAACATCAAATATATATTAATACAACAGCCATAGGGAGTTTTATTGGTTCAATTTATAGTAGATAAATTGAACCAATAAAACTCCCATTAAAAATGTATTAGTTACCGCGAATCATTTTTAATTCGTGTGAAATTATTTGTTTCGCTCGGAAAGTCTCTGTATAAAAGAGGACACTGCAAAACACTTCAAGTGCATCTGAAATATTTCCTTTGAGAAATCATTCCTCATTTAATCTGTGATTATGGACAGTGAAAAATAAAATAAACTTGGAGAATATTTTCCTCTCGTTGCATCCCAGTTTCTTCCCGTGGCTTTGTTGGCTGGCTGGAAAAAATAATTTTGTAAGACACTTTTACGATTCAAATAAAGAAAGACATGGCCAGATAAATTGAGGTTCCTTATCTTGTAATATGATTGTTAATTAAATTGTCATTGATAATGTGATCTCAAAAAAAGTCAGTTATTACAAATTTTAACATAAAGTACACCGCAGTTACGTAACTTACTTCAATAAACGAAATAAACTACATCTATTAAAATAGTAAAGAAAATTATAAACATTTTTAAGTCATAAATATTCAATTTAATATTTGTTCTAATAGGTTGCATTGCGCGATGACTGGTATTTTAATTTTAATTTAAATTTTAGATGCTTTTTTATCAAATAATAAGAATATAACAGATTTTTATTCTTAAGTACTTGTGGCAAGCAAGCAAACGCTTGACTTGTTGATAAATGACGCTCAAAATATGAGGAAAAGAAAAGAGCAGGAGGTACGGGGTTTTGGGCTTCCGGCCATCTCATTCACTAGCGAAACACGAAAGTAAAGCCTTCATTTTACGTCGATTTTCAGTGAAGTAGTGGCAACACCGCGATAGAACGGGCCCATTCCTACACTAGTCCAAACAAAACAAAATATTTCGGGTCATTTAGCAAAGTCAAAGTGCATGGCCTGTTGATTACGGACCGGACACAGCTACTAAAGTGTTCGCGGTGGTCGCGGATTCAAATCCTAGGCCACCTGTGAATTTCTATCGTACTCTCTCAATTTTAGAGAAGGCCCGTGCCCTGTAGTGGGACGTGTGTATATGAGTGATACAATGACAGTCAGTTTCAGTTAAATGTACCAATATTATTTAAATAAGCGTATTTCAAGTTTGGATTTATTAACAACTATTCACAATATTGACAAAGTGTGGATAAAAATATGCTACAGTTCTACAATCGAAAAGTACAAGGTAACAAATAACCCTAAAAATATTTTAGGTAGTATACAAATAGACACACCAAAAGCCGTAATTATATATTATTTTGTTACATAACGGGTTCTTCTAATTCAACTATAACAGCTTTGTAGCGGAAAAATCCGTATACATACTATACATAGAGTTAAATACTCTAGAATATCATTGAAAACTAATATGAACTTGTATTTAATGGCTCGATATATTAAAAATTATTTAGCGAGTATCAACGCCGGGAAATCACAAAATTCCTCCTGCTCTAACATAATCGCAGCCAAAGCTATTAACCGACATTAAATTCCCATCAACGAAATGATTAAAATTTAAAATTACTTTCATGTAATATATGAAAGGTTACATGCAAGTTGCAAATGGTTTTAAAATATCCTGGGCGTTGCCGAATGAGTCTCGGGTGTTTTGTTGCAAGTCTGGAGAGTTACTCCGAATGTTCGGACGCCGTTCGTAAAACTTCACTAATGTGCCTAGATCCTCCACTAAATGTTGGAATCCTCTATCGTACGTCGCAACCATAGACTAAGATCGGAGATAATGATAAGTATAATAGATAATAGTATTGATAGAAGTGGAAATCTTATATCTTACTCCGGACGTCGAACATCCGAACATTCGAAGTTCGTATCGTTTTTATCGATTAACCCCGGGGGGTTATCGGTCGGGTGGAATGCACGTACATTATATCAATGGAACTAGACAGGTCATGTGACTCGAGTCTCGAATGCGTCCAGATCGTAGGGCAAATATCGTCAATCAATGGATACCTGATGGTCGACGATGCTACCTAAGAAACACTGTCAATACGGCCTGGGGGTTAGTCTGCACTCTGAAACGAGGACGAATGTTCGAACTTCGCACGTAAAACTGTACGAATATATTTATTTATTTATTTATACACTTTATTGCACAAAAAAAATACAAATAAAATGAAAATCACAATCATAAAAGTACAATTGGCGGTCTTATCGCTCAACCTAATATATACCATAAAACTTTACAAAAAGCTCGAATTCTGTACCGTATGTCGTAATCTTAGACTAAGTTTGAAGTGAATGATAGGTTTCATACAGAATGGTTGATTTTCAGAAGTGGAAAACTTTTCATGTTGAGGTTCAAATGTTCGGAACATCCGAACTACTTGTTGGAGTATAGATTAACCTCTATGGATGCTTTTCGCAAATTTTGAAGGGATAGGAGACCTTTGCCCAGAAATGGGATCAATTAAGTTAACTAAAAAAAAAACTGGTCAACCCAGCTTTACCCTGATGCAGAGAAATTCCGCGAAAGTAAATTTTTTCACCGTCTTTTCAAATTTTTTTATTTATGCTTTGCTGCTATCATTCATAGAGTGATGTTTAATAGCCCATAGCACTTCCCAATAAAAGAATATCTAGCGTTAAAATAATTCTAATCATTAATTCCAGATATTATGAACGCGTTCAAACAAACTCGGACTTAATAATTTAATATTAATGTAGGTTTGTAAAGAGAAGGTAACATTGCTACAATAATTAGACAGTTGGGAGTGAGTGGAATTTCTATATTCTTTTATTGCTCCATAATTAACGTGGGCGGGGTGTTGTTCAAAGTTGCAAATACGAGTAGATAAGTAAACATCTCCCGTGATGAGGTTTTGTTCGATTACAGTAATTGGGATCGGCAGAATTAGTCTCATATCAACTCACTTTAGGTATACTGATTTTGGTTTAATGGTGGTATGTCTCTGATATGTAATAGTCCGCATGGGTAAGTGTTGCGCCTTGTCTATTTCTCCCGCCAAACAGCAGTGTAAATGCACTATTGTCTTTCGGTCTGTCGTTTGAAGGACGTTGGAGCTAGAGTAACTACTGGAAATATTGAGACTTTACACTTTATGTCTCAGGATAGCGAGCGCAGTGGCATGCCAAGCATTGCTTTGTAATTCAAGGTGTTGTTTGGTTTTGCTACTGTTCATGAGCGGTCATATTGCTTATCAACAGGCAAACGGTATATTAGTCTCACCATTAATTACAATAAAAAAATATTATTTAAATAATCCTCTGTGTATCACAGATACACTATTTCCATTTATTCCAGTAAACAGCATGTCTAAGTACAGAAGTTCACATGACCTAACAGTCTTTAACTAGGCTAACTTGGATACAAAAAACAGCAATGTATGCCATATTACTTCATTAGACATTACGAGATGTAATTTGAATATGTATTTATACACAAACAGCCTTAGGCCGTTTGTCCACCGCCGCCGTCACCGGACCGTCACCGAGAACGAGATTATTTCTTGCCGAGTTTAGGATGACGTGACGGCGATTGAGTGTCCACCGCGCCGATAAATCAGTGGCTCAGTTCCACTCAGTTCTAGAGCTTTGTCATACGTAGTAGTCACGTTTTCCTTTTTGGTAGAAATAAAACTAACTAAGAGGATGGCTAGTTTTAACCGGTGACAATTGCTTCTTCCGCTTTTGTACGATTGAAGGCGTGGGCGATGAAAATAACTTTGGACTATGCTACTCCCATTAATGTATAAATATCGTATTTGAATTTAATTAGCCCTTTTGTCTACAAATTTTATGATAGACATAATAAAAACTGAGCGAACGGCCTGGTGCGACGGTACTGTGTGGACAAGAACAAACGTGTTTTGTATTGCCGGCATATCGGCCCGTCATAAAACCGTGCCGAGTTGTAGCGGTCACGCCGAACTACTCGAAATATCGGCGCGCGGCTGGAATGACGGTTCTCGGGTGACGGGCGTGCGGTGGACACATGGCCATAGTAAATGCGTGCCCGCTAAATCGGCGGTCATCTCGTTCTTGGTGACGGTCCGGTGACGGCGGCGGTGAACAAACGGCTTTATTCATAGAGTTTTAAAACCTATTTTAATTATATGATGTGTTGTCCCTTTTTTAATGCTATTAATGGCGAGACGAGCATGTCATTCGCCTGATGGTAAGCAGTAAGACAGATCATACTAACAAAATCAAACCATACCATGAATTACAGAGCGATGTTAAGCTTTCTCGCCTATTCGCTCGCATAGTCGTCATCCTAGGCATTGGATGTCAAGTCTCAAAAAAGTCAGTAGATACGGCTGTTATAATGTTCTTCATAACAATACTATTATATAGTGGTAGAAACAGACATCGCTTACATATGGAAGACCTATTACCAGTACTACGGGGGTTTTTCTTTGAAACGATGCGAAATTGAAATATTCGGATACCGTACGTAAAACTTCATTAATATGCGTAGATACTTCACAAGTTGGAATCCTCTATCGTAAGTCGCAACCATAGAATTTGGAGTAAATGATAAATTAATAGAGAATAGTATTGATTTTTAGAACTGAATATCTTATATCTTACTCCGGACGTCAAACATTCGAACAATCAAAGTTCGTGTCACATCATAAAGTAAACCCCAAGCCATCCGTAGTGGTTTGATGTAGCGCAACACTTCTGTATATAAATTCCACGTAAAACGTGAAATATATCCACTAGCGCCCACAATTTTGTAACACAAATAGGATGTCGCTTTGCCCTAATGTGAATTGTAGTGCCGGAACAGATTATGGCGTTAGTGCACAGTATATCGCCTAGATTATGTAAATTTATTTAACTTGCACGACAGGAATTTAGAAGCGGGTCAAATTCTACTGATATTCAACCCGTTGAAAATTCAAACTCGTACTTATGATTAGAACAAAGTTGTTATATTATATTTATGCGACTGCCTCTGCTGCTTAGTTGTACTACGGTGCGGTTACAAAGCTGAGGTCTGCGATTTGGATCCTGGATCGGGCAAAGTAATTTTAGACTTTTCTATTCATTATCAGGCCGGACTCGGGAATTTGTGCGCGATATGGCGATAGGCTCGCCTTCTGTCACATAGTGGGACAGAACATAAAAAGCATCTATAATCTTGCCAGAAACATTGAAGCTTATGAGCTTCCAAAGCAACCGTAATCGCAACTTCATATTAGCTGATCGTGTGATGCCTATGTCAGAAGCATGCAACTTTTATAAAATGACGAAATGCTGCCGGCCACGGGCTTTTGATCTAAAATGATCAATCCTATTCCTCGATCAATAAGTATCTAATTTTCCACGCAGTAGAATAGCAATAAAACGTGCCACCGACTAAGATACTGTTTTTTTGTAAAAGTAGTAGTTTATCTATAAGTCATAGTAGACCAAGATGTGTTATTTATTTGCCAGTATTAACGTGTACGTGGAAGAATTCGTTATTAAAAGTTTTAGTTAATAAACCAGTGCATTAGAAGTACATATCTGACTATTAAGTCACTGTACTATTAAGTACGTAAACTTATACCAGAGGCTTTATCCCAGAAAGGGTAGATAGAGGTGCCATAATGACACCCACATTTCGCATTGTGTGTTTCGTCCCACGATGTCATTGGGCGAGCCCATATCGGGCCTAAACTGTAAATTCCGGTCCGATAATAAATACAAAAATTCAATATTACTTTGCCCAACCCGGAACTCGAACCCGACAACTCAGATTAACAATAGTATCGTAGTACAGCTGCGCCACCTAGGCAATCGAATTTCGACCTAAAAATAAAATTATAAACAACATCAAAGTGCGTAATTACCGAGCACTAACAGCAAAGTTTATCTCAATTTAGCTAAAGGTTATACTACTTTTTTTTCAACCGTCTGGGCTATTATAAACAAACCATAAACCAGCACGAATATAATACAATGTTTGTTTATGAAACATTGCGATGCTTTCATTAAACATTTGTTTTGGTTTTAAAAATACCAGCGTATGAACTTACGACAACATTTAATTTAATTTTACACACATATCTTTTTATCTCGAGGCAATGTATGCGTATAAATAGTCCTTATTTTCATTTGCCGTTTCTCTAATTACACTAATTTTCCCTTCTCTCTTTCCCGGTGACCTCGATTCGAAAGAGTTAAACAAAGAAAAATACCACGAATTTAAATTCACAAACCCTGCCTCATTAGAATATAATTAGAGTTCCGCAACGCGAAATGAATAAAACGGAACCACTATTAGGACTCACCCAGCCGTCTGTCGATCCCTCGTAGGCCAGTATATTATGCTGAATTTAATAAACCTACTGGTTTGAAATTTGACAGACGTAAAATACTCATTACTGGCCTAAAATTACTATTCAATCATTTCATTAACTCACTGTGGGTTGTTTGTTTCCAGCAACATAGTTATTAACATTTTTATTTGTAAAATGTTTTCAAATCTGTGTTAACATAATAAATGATATTTATTTTGGATAATATAATAACAACTGATTTAAATATTTACGAGTTCGTGTTGAAACAAAAAAATGCAACATATCAACATAATCTATGCGCATAGAGAGAGTGTAATATAACCTTATTTAAATAGGTTATTTGAGTATGAGCGATGTATTATTTCGCCTTTCGCGTACAAATAAATACCATTAAAATACAATATTTCTGTCAAAACATGAAGCAAATATTAGGAGTTACAATAATAGAGTGGGAGCGTAGAAAGGAAATCTTACCGTCTCTTTCACACCCGCACACTGTAATGCATCTTAAGACTATTGACGTCACTAGTTTTATTTTGCATCTCTTTTCTTTTATTCCCATTACGAGATTTAAACGTTCTAACATGTTTAATTGTAAATGGATTAAACAAAATGATTTGTTTGCTAAACTTAAGATATGGATACCTTTTGATACTTATTAAATGTATTAAAAAAGTTGAGTTAAATATCGTATTTTCGTTTTTAGTATTTATGTAGCAATCCCATAGTCCTAGGAAGTTCGAATCCATTTGGATTGTACAATGATAAATTCTAATTTCGAACACCAAACGAACCACATTCGAACCGTAGGATAAATATTTGTTATTATTATGGCTCAGCAAAGAGACAAATATAATGGTGGTGCTACCATCATATTTGTATAGAACATCGATTCGCAACTGATAAAATTATCTATCCATTAGGTTCAATTATTTCCCGCCTACATACCTGCCTTTATACTACGGCAGAACCGGAAGGAAAATATTTACTAGTGCGAGTATCGAACTCACAACACAGGACGTCAAGTCTAGCTTCCATCTGCGCCAGGGTGTCGCCCGCTAATAGGGTCATTCAATAATACTAAATAACTTTGAACGTGATTCAGCCTTCTGAAAACTTTTGTGAAGATATTTCCTCATTTTACCCAAAAAGGGACGAAAAATTATCATTTCTTTCTTTGTTCGACCAATACATGAAACGTTGAGCTGTATTAGCTACTGACAGTATTTATGTTAATAATTACAAGCTGGTGGTTGAATATTCGTAACTATCTGGGTAGTGATAATTTATGTATGACTAGCTGTCGGGCCCGGCTTCGCCCGGGTGCAGATAGTTTTTGAGTCCAATCCACATCAAGAACATATTATTTCGCGTGTCTACTAACTATATTTCCCGCGTGCCGTCGACTATATTTCCCTTCCGTAGGAGAGGACATCCCGTGCCAACAATTTGAATTTGAAAGAGTAGAAAATATGTATATTTGGTTTCCTGACTCATCCCACGGGAACACTACATTTTTCGGGATAAAAAGTAGCCTATGTGTTAATCCAGGGTGTCAGCTATCACTATACCAAATTTCATCAAAATCTGTTGAGCCGTTTTTTCATGAAAGAGTAACAAACATCCATACATACATACAAACTTTCACCTTTATAATATTAGTAAGGATGGTGGAGTATAACCAAACCAGCTTTGCGCTGTGGCTTGCGCTGCAGGGCAACATTATGCTGAGTGGCAAACTGAGTAAAATAAGTGTCACAGCGATGCGACGCGGAAACTCTTGCGTTATATTATATCTACATATATCTGCAAGGCACGGGCCTCCTATAAAATTGAGAATTCGACTGAGAGTGGATAGGCCATATAGTCTACCACGCAGGCCTAGTGCGTGTTAGTATAGTGCGTGACATACATAATATAAATTCGCTATAGTATGCAAGTTTACCTCACGATGTTTTCCTACATCGTTGAAGCGCCTGATAATTGACTATCAATACACACATGAATCCGAAAAGTCAGAGTAGAAAAATAAAAATAAATTATAATTGTTCCTTATTTGTTGTATGATAAAGTATGTTTGTTTATGTGGCAATAAAAGCGTTTTTGTTTTTTAAATAGCCATTAACATGCAGGTTTGTAAAGCTTAAGATTCCGCCTCAGAACAAGAACTATGCATATAAAGAGTCTGAAACATACTCATATACTTATCCTGTTTTTTCCAATGGGCCAAATCATGGGAGGGAATGAGACAAATAGTATGTGCTAAGGACGGCTCATGTTCACTCATGAAACGTCAAATTGCTATGTTGGGTATGATTACGCGACCGAATTAAAAAGTGCCGTTATGTCAAATGTTACAAACGGCCAAAGCGCCGACACAATTTAGTTACGACATATTCAATAGTGGTATGCTGCACATTTTATCCTTACTAATATTATAAAGGTGAAAGTTTGTATGTATGGATGTTTGTTACTCTTTCATGAAAAAATGGCTCAACAGATTTTGATGAAATTTGGTATAGTGACAGCTGACACCCTGGATTAACACATAGACTACTTTTTATCCCGAAAAATATAGTGTTCCCGTGGGATGAGTCAGGAAACCAAATATACATATTTTCTACTCTTTCAAATTCGAATAGTTGGCACGGGATAGGAGAGGACAGGATTGAACAGCATTCAATACGGACGGGAAATATAGTCGACGGCACGCGGGAAATATAGTTAGTAGACACGCGAAATAATATGTTCTTGATGTGGATTGGACTCAAAAACTATCTGCACCCGGGCGAAGCCGGCCCGACAGCTAGTCGATAATATAAATAATGTATATTTTAGTTTACTACCCATGTTACATAAATTGGCTTGTACTTTAAAATACCTACCCGGTAGTGTAGTGGTAGAAAGCGCTCGGCCACTGCGCGAGGGCTGTGGTCTAGGATACTCTTCATAATTTTCGATATCATCATGTCCATGGCAAAAAAAATCTCTTTAGAGGCTTTGCGTACTAGCAGAGTAACGCAATCACACATGTAATGTTTTTTTTACATTTACATGCGGAAGTTTCAACTGCTAATTCAAAATGGGTTTTCATGGGAGTTATCTTATATTTTTGCTGGTTTCTTTTTTTATCTTAGTAACAAATGAGGACACCAGAGAACACCTTTTCAAAAAAAGTTGATCATCTTAATATATATAATTCACGTGTCACGTTGTTTGTACGCGATGGGCTCCTAAACCACTCAACTGATTATAATGAAATTTTGTAGATATGTGTTATTTGTTCCAACTTAAAGGGTGAGTTTTATCTCGATTAAATTGACGAAAGTATACAATAAAGGAAAAAACATATTGCCATACAAAATGTTCATGGGTTTGTTACTGTCAAACCATGTCAAACATTTAATGTTCATACCGTCGATACGGTAAATTCTTCCCTCAAATTAAATAACGTATTTAAATAAAGATTTCGAATCGACAACATATATCCACAATATTCGATTAATGGCGTATTTTAGATTTTGAAGATGTAAATTAATGATAGTAATGAAAAGTGGTTGACATTTAAATTGGTAGTCAAACATTTATGCATACGTTCAGAAATTTATTTTGTGTAAACTAAAGAGTATATTATGAAGCTACATAAATATAAGACAATTAAATAAATAATATTCACACGTAAGAAGTTTTACTTCTTTTCAAGATAGAATGTCACTTGAAAATGAAAAATCTTTAATAAAATAACACATAAAAATAAAAACTGAACTGAACTGAATAAAATAACAATTTTATATAATTATGGAAAATATTGCAGGGATTCTCGAATTAGGCGTTGCCTATGTCTTGAGAAACCAGTTAAATATAATTGTTACTACATTAATTGTGTGTGTGAGTGTGAGTGTATTTCTATGAAAATTTATATTTCATCTCTTTATTACTAACAAAAAGTAATGGCGTAATATTTTTGGAAAATAGCATAGTGGGGGTGAAATAAGGGATGGAATATTGCATGGATAATCAAAATCGCTAAAGTGTTAAATGTCAAAAATTTATAAGGCACACTATTTGGATATGGCGAAACGGGATATAATAGAGTGGGAGGTAGGGGAGAGGACTGGGATAGCTGACAGATTTGATAGGACGAAATATAAATGCACGGTATAAGACGGGATGGTTAATGAAGACAAAGGACGGGACGTATCGGGAAGTGACTGAACAGACGGGATGGGATGGAATTGAGCAGGACAGTAGGATAGCTAATTCATGTTTATATATACAAGAGCTTATACGAAAAATAACATGTATGTGGTGTGGAGTAAAATAAAAAAAATATCTGCATCCAGGCAAAGGTGGGTCGGGCTATTTTGCTGTGCTAAATAATTGAATATAATATCAATCATATAATAACACACAATAGCGAAGCGTGGCAGGGTCAGCTATTATATCTATTAATTGATTTCAATGAATGTCGTGGGAGTAGTATAATAACAGTGTTATATCTCCGTAGCAAAATAATGATTTGAATCTGGAGAGATGGGATAGAATAGAATATAAGGTGGATAAAATGGGACATAAGAATAGGTACAGGATGGGATTGAAATTGGATAAGCGGTTTAGACAACGGCTGTCATATTGATTTTAAATAAAATATGGACTGGAATCTGTATTTGCACCCAGGCGAAGCCGGGCCGGGCTGCTAGTCGTATTATAATTTTTGTTCCGTAGCTACAAAGACACAAGTTTTTAATAAATAAAAAATGGCTATGGATTTGAAATAAATAATAATTATTCATGTATGAATATCTACCACTGTGTCTACGAATTTACTATAAATAAAGTTCATGTATGGATATCGATAAACTATCAGAAGAGATCACAACACAATTATTTCTTGTTGTCAAAATTAGAGTGTACGTTGAAATGTCAATAGCGTTACTTCTATGTTACTCATTGTTCTGAGGATTCCGCCGTTGGCGTCTAGACGTAATTGTGTTGACCGACGCAATATGAATTTATTTCTCTGAAAGTTAATTTATTTGCAGTGCATTGCTCTTATGACCTTGAAGACCGTAGGCACTTTGAAGTGTCGGTACAAATGGAAAAATATCGATAGTATAAATCGTCTACGACCTTCTGACGTCCGAATGAGTGGTTGGCATGTACTTGTCAAAATATTAACAGCAGTTTTTCTCTCTTCACATTTTATTATCTTTAATGTCTCTAATAAATACTATTCAAATGCGAATATAAATGCATGGTATTTATAAAAACCTACCCCAATAATGCGTTATACCGGGTATATCAAGAGTGCTACCGAAAACGAAGCCCGGTGGTAGTTTTAGTGACTACAAACACAATGTAACTAAAAATTTTGCAAAGAAACCCGACAATTTTTTTAAATATTTTTTTAAATATCGTCGAGTTTGGGTGGTAAATCCGTAGGTTTTGTTAATAATAATAATTTAAAGTTTTTTGTACCATAGCATCTTTAAAAATAAAAAGGTGTACACTATTTAAGAAAAAACTATATTAATACTTACATACTAATACGACGATAAAAAAAAAATAACAAATAAAAATCGTCACAAATTTTTGCATAAAATTTCATTGCATTGTGCGACTTCGTTTTCGGTAGCAGTCTTGATATACCCTGTATATATTTTTTACATCTTATTTGTAGTCACTAATTTCGCCACACAAAATACAAATTAAATGACAATTTTTTTTATTGCTACAAATGGCGAGACAAGCATGTCATTCGCCTGATGGTAAGCGATGCGACCGCTCATGAACAGTAGCAAACCAAACAACGCCTTGAATTACAAAGCAATGCTTGGGATTCTACTGCGCTCGTCATCCTGAGACATAAAATGTTAACTCTCAAAATGTCCAGTAGTTACTCTGGCTACAATGTCCTTCAATCCGAAACACAACAGTGCATTAACACTACTATTTGGCGAGAAAAATATAAATTACTAGACCTTGCGGTGGTACCTATCCAGGCGGCCTCTCACATATGGGAGAACTTCCACCAGTGAAGTGAAATCGAAGCTTATATGTAAACTGAGAACGAACAATCAGTCTTGTGGGCTAGCTTGTCAAACGAATTAATAACAGGGGCAGGGCGCGACCCATTCTCTAGATTAAACAATATAAACATTCTTATAGTCCTGCGTCACTGCTATGTACCAGTCTATATAAGTATTATAAAGACGTAATGTTTGTAGAGGTCATCGGAACTACTGAACCTATGTGAAAAAATCTTAGCTTTTTTTATGATGCCTCATAACATTTTATTATAGGCTGAATTTTGAATAAATAATAGGTAACAATCTAGAATAAAAGGGGATGATGATCATAATTATCTGGAGCTATATGATGTATCAAAACAAAAGTAATTGTAATCAAGCGAAGCTGGAACAGAGCTTATATAAAGTATAATATATTGAATTTGAGGTATTTATCTTTGCCTTATGGTGAAAGTGTGTTATGATGGCGTGTGTGTAAGGTAGGACACAAATGACGAAGAGCACTTGAATAAATGTATTATATTTGAAAGTAGATATACACAGTACAACGTTCAGAGAGCGACTGACACTTATTACAAATATTATTAATTATGAATCCAATATTGATTATTGCATCATCCAAAGTGGTGTGATTGCTTAGTGTGCTATAGTCTATAAAAGGTATCTAATATGTAGGCAAATCACTTCCCTACCATTTAAAAAATTTTTGATTTGATTTTGATATAATGTAGAGGGAGCGGTGACATTTGCGTCTTCGAAAACGTTATTCGTATTGCTGGCAGCGTTCTTATATTGTGAAAATTGAACTAATTAATTAACAACAAATTGCTATAAATTCCTTTGATAACCGAAAATTTATTTTGCTATTATAATTTTAAAACGAGTTTGCGTGGAATTAAATAGCCCTAAACTAATTTTTTTTTGTTTTCCAAGTAATTCATGCATGTTGAACAAACTGCCAATATCAACCAATAGGAGGGTAGAAAAGGTTGGCCCAGCATCAGCATTTTTATATATTATGTTTTTACCAGCGCTCCCTCTGTTATAAATACTCTAAGATATTGGATTAATAGAATTTGTTAAAGATTTTATAAGCTAGGCTTATTTATAAAGAGTGTAAGAGCAATATTTTTTGCTTAGAAAACCAATGGGTCGTCTAAAAGGCAAAACATTATTGTCAAGTAATACTAATACGAAGTCTATAAAGACATTAAATAATTTCATCACAATATTATATTTCTGAAATAATGTGTTTGAAATTATTTCATAAATATTAAAATGACAAGATTTTAAATATGATTAATACAAATCAGAAATATGACGTGTGAGAGTTTTCTTTAAGAGAATGTAATACTTTGTACTGCCTATTTCTCTCTTTCTTATATACATATGTATATAAGAAAGAAGATTTTTTTAAATTGACTTAATGTCGATTCCAGACATAATTATGTAATTAAAGAAAACATGATCAAGTAACAGCACAGTAATATTCAGGATATGAATACAATCTTCCGTTTCTAACATTTTCGTGTCTTCCTTAAGTTTAAAAAATTAACAACGAGAGTAATAACATATATTGTATAAAGATGTTGCTTTATGAATGTGGTAAATTTAGTTACTCATATTGCTGAATGACTATCCAAATATTGTTATTTATAATTAAATATCTATTCATTTGAAAACGCCGCACCCGAAAACTACCATTCACCGATAACGTTGTCATTAAGCTAAACTATGGATATTATCTAAAGTTAATTAAGCTACAGCGTAATGCACGACATTAAAACAGATACACATTTATAGGTTATTTTTCACGGTGACGCAATAACTTAAATGATTGTTCATTAACGTCACAACTGTCACGAGAGACACAACATAAATGTAGCGCGGCTTTTTGCTAAATTATTTACTGCACTTCAAATTGGTAAACATGAAACATTAAACGTAGTTATATTGTTATAATATTATATACCATAGAACCAAATATATTGCGCGGTGGCCTATTGGTAACAGACCAGACGCGACTGCCAACATGTTCACGGTGGTCGCGGGTTCAAATCTCAGGATACACTTCTTGTCGGAGTCACGTGTGTATTGATAGTTAATCATCACACTTAAACGGTGAAAGGAACGTCGTGAGGAAACATAACCAGGTGGTAGTTTTAGCGACTTCAGACTAAAATCAACTAAGATTTTTAAATTAGGCAGCAATTTGTTTTTTCCTACCGTCGTATTTGGGTGGTAAATAAATAGTTTTTACTAAAATGATATTATACACAATTTAATTTTTAAAGACACTATGGTACGCAAGGCTTTAAATTATTATTTTAGCAAAACTATGGGTTTACCTCCCTGTAATAGTCACTATTTACGGTTAATATGTGTAACATTGTAGTAGAATACAATTATTAATATTTATCGGCTCGTTTGCTATACACCACGTCTTCACACCCCGTTCCGTCCTCCACGTCTATGATCTATCTCATTCTATATCTATCTCTTTCACCCTTGGTTCGCGTAGTGTATAGTTCGAGACGACAGATGCTAAGAGTATGAATTTATCAATACACTACACTCCCAAAAACGATGATATTTAAAAAACCACAAAAAAATGTCGCGTTTCTTTGAGATATTTTTGGTTGTATTCTGTCTTTAGTCACTAGAACTACCACCCGGTTTCGTTTTCGGTAGCAGTCTTGATATACTCTGATGCATGTCTATTATACGTCAAAGCAGATAACGACACGGTCTAGTCTAAAGACCCCTAAGCTGTCCAAACACGCGCAGATGTATCTCTTAAATTCGTAAAACTAGCACCTCTTTGTACACTGAATTTCAAAACAATTTTTCAACACCGTCTAAACGGAAACAAAACCAATCCAACGCTGACTGAAAAGTAAACATCGTACTATATTCCGTTGGTGCGGATCAAAGTTTTATAAATGTGTGTTTGCCAGCGCCAAACCGATGCACGTTGATTGGCGATTCTGACTGGCGCGTCGTTTGACTGTGTCTATAATAAAACATCTCGCGATTTCATCTGTGGCTTTTGAAAAAACGTTTTTCCAGCTTGAGCGGGTTCGATCCCTGAACCGAAAAAAAAATTTTGTGCACCATTGGTATTTGTTTCGGGTCTGGATGTTTATGAGAGCGAAAAGTCTTTCGTAGTTCCCGATACCTATGACACAAGCTTTCGATCTTAGTGTGGGTCCGGACTATGTATGATACTGTTGGGTGTATTTATTTATTATTTATGGATATGAATGGATGTAAAAGATAGTAGGATATTTTCTTTTTTATTATATTGTTAGTATTCGGATAAGCGTTTGAGCTTGTGGTTTAAACATACAATTGTTTTTTTATAAATGTAGAACGCAATCGTTGAATAAGATAAATTCTTGAAAAGTCCTGAGAATTTTTTATATTATAAATTACTTGTAATATTTCTTCACTAGATCATGATTGTTAATTAGTAGATTAAAGACTCTTTCACCAACACCACCAACCACATCAACGCGTGGGTAAAGCTCGCTAATCTAAAAACAGCAGCAATCTAATATTTTTTTTGTTATAAAAGAGGATGAAATAAAGGTATCTTACCTGTTATGGTGGCTTATTCTTCCAAAATAAAAATAGTTTTATCGCTTAATCGCCTCTGATCCTCTGCTTATGAAATACTTATACTACAATGTAAGTTTCAAATAAATCGTAACGTAACATAAAAGTAGAATAATCTTAATAATTCAAAACGTTTCATTGTGTCAAGAGGCTATTGCTATTCGAAATACAAATCCCAGTCCCGGGCAACACACATCAGTTTTCAAATAAAGAAAAAAATCGCTCAAACTTGATTGTTTGTTCTGGGGATAAAACACGATTCACATCCAATCCATTCTGAATACAATGCAGTAAATAAAATTAAAACCTGTTGATGCTTAACTTTTCTAGATTAACAGTACTGACTAATTTGGTCGTGTTAGGTATACATTATAATAATATTATCATCATCTTCATCATATCAGCCACAGGAAGTTCACTGCTGAACATAGGCCTCCCCCAAGGATCTCTACAATGACCTGTTGGAAGCGGCCTGCATCCAGCGACTTCCTGCAACCTTAGTCAGATCGTCCGACAACCTTGTAGGCGGGTGTCCGACATTTAAATATATAATGAATTTCCGACATTATAATAATATAATGAAACAAAATCGACTCATTCGTTAAAAAAGATTATTTATCAAGATACGATGCCACAGAGAAATAAACAAATGTCAGACTTAACACTGCAAATAAGTATTTAAAGGTATCTGTCTGGCTACTGTTGTTCTAAGTATTGTCTGAACAAGATTTTAGTTCCAACAATAAATTCTAATATTGGAATTTTCATTTTAAATGTTTTGGCTATTTATAACCTTAAATGTAGTATTTATGGATTAAATGGATTTACAAGTAATAATTTATACCTTGCTGACTTTGTAATTGTAATGCCCTTTTGAACTTGGCAGACTGCAAGTGGCTTGCCAATTAGTAAATGATGATTACAAACTACACTAAAAAAAATCTTATTACAAAATTTAAAAAAGGTGAAATCAGAAATCTTATATAAATATAAAGAATATCTTCAAGGATGCCACATTGGAAGACCAATGATACCAACATAATATTGTACTCGCCCCATTTTAAGGTACTAGAAAGGTTTCACAGATTTTCGGTAGCATTCTTGATAAACCCTGTATACATACCGATATTTAAATTATTCCAAGATCTCATACGTATATACGATTAGCTAATCCCAAGCTAATAAACTTTGAAACATGTAGAAGGATCACGACTTGTATACTCATAAACCGGTTCTTCAAAGTTTAAATGGAGAATGTTGAGCAACTGAATTGTTTGCGCAAGTTGAAAACGTTTCAGCACTTTGACGTTAATACAACATCTTCTGACTTTCATGAGGTCGGTGCTACAAGGTTATCTATCCATTTTGCAGAATGATAGACTCGTCTTTTTTTACATAGCCGAGGTATTAGATAATGTCTGTTATCGTGGTCTTCTCAGTAAATGCCCGGCATACGGTCTGCTCCACAACTTGTGGATTTCTGGCTTTCTGACTCTCAGTCTTTGGTGTTCGCTCTTTAAATCTCATGTTGGTAAATACCGGAGCTCCACATCCTGTTATCTGCATTTTAGTAATAATTTGCTCTTGTCGTTTGGCACAACATTGTTTAATGCAGATGACAGCACGGTCCATGGGTGATACTGTTATGGGCCTCCAGGTTGTCAGCTCGACACTGTGAGGGAACGCAAAGATCTTGTCATTGAGCTCAGTTGGTTTCTATTTTTACACGGGGTTCCAGGAATATGGTTGAATTCAATTCCAAGAAAAGACAGGTTCTCTCCTTTCCGCAATCATCGATCCCTGATGACGACCAGGGTTTTCCCCTCTCAATGCAGATAATCCTAAGTATACTTAATGTGGATTCTCGTTGTGATCTAAAACCAAGGATGAATACCAAGGCCATAATATTTGTTATATGACGTAGGGTTGGAGTCCTAAACAGAGTGCGTCGGTTTTTTACGCCCGGTCAACTATGCCGCTTGCAATAAAGGCAGATTATGGGAAATATAAAACTTAGTCACTCCTTCCTTACTATTTCATCATTCTTACAGCTCATTTCATTGATTCTGTCTACACTCGATTCCTATTTTTGCAAATATAACTATTTTAAGGTACCTGTAAAATCAAAAATTTCCGAAAAAGCGTATTCCCGCGACGGTCGTCAGAAACGAAAATACGCGGAGCACAACGCGACGGGTGTTAAGTTCTTAAGTATAATGCAGTATTTAAAGCTTGGCAGACAGCTGCTTTTCTGTACTTGCATGAGTTTGTTAAGGAAACTTTAATTAGTTCATTTTAATAGAAAATTATATATGAGAACGTGAGGATTGTTTATTAGAATTTCAAGCTTTAAATAACCTACAAAATCGACATTAAATTTTGCATAGAGTTTGTCAGTAGTATCTAGAAGTATAAATATAAGGGTACATTTAAAAAATACTGTTCTCAAGAAACTTGTAATTGCAAAGGATAGTCTACACCTTTCCTTGACTAATTCAATAAGCCGAACGCAATGAAGTTTAGCTACGGGTTAGCCTCGGATCTGGAGATGCACTTAGGCTACTTTTATTATTAAATTGAAGTCTCGAGGAGCGAAATGGAAGGTGGTGTTATAAAATAAAAATAATTTATCAACTTAAGTTAGGTTTTATACAGCTATTTGTTTCGTATCTGGGTGCTTATTACTCGTAGAATAAAAAACCTCTCGTAGTCTCTGATAACCACGAAAAATAACTTTTATCATAGTATATATATGTGTGTGATTACGTGTATTTGTTATTGAACTTTTGCAAAAAATATGCAGTCTAAGACAAATCTTGATATAATTTTCGATTCGACTGACCCACGCAAAATAGACTAGATATAAGTATTAAACTAAGGACTCAACTGCTTATAGACGTAGTCGTAGGTCGTATGGCTATATGTTTGTATATCCCAACCAATAAAACCACTAATACTTGATAATATCCAAACATTACCTTAGCTACACAATCAGAATGTTATTGGTGTTAGCAATTCCAGGAGTGGCATATTTAATCCCCATTGTATCCCTTGCCCGTCGTAAGAGGCGACCTATGACGATCGTTGGAGACGCTGAGATTACTTCAGGGGCGGTGCTATAATGACTCCGAGATGTACGATAGCTTCCAAAAATAGTGGATGAGACTGTCCCGCCCCCACACCCACCACTGTAACTCCTGTAAGCCAGGATCAACAATGGCTCGCTATGTAATGAAGCTCGGCGAGTCTCCGGGAATGTCTAACTTGTCTTTAACCCGCAACGGAATTAATCACAAAGTAAGCTAAATTAATAGTTGGAAATAAATTATTGTCCAATTCCTTTCGTAAAACGCGGGTGACAAAACAATGAGGTAAATTACCTCACAAAAAGAATTTTACAGCCAGAGAAACCAGCTGTAAAGCACCACGGATCAAATCATTATTTCATTAAATAGGTACCTATTATGTGAGGTGTTATATTTAAAAAATAGTGAAGTAACAGCAATGGTAAAGCGAAGCAGTTACGCGGACGTAAAACGGGGTACTCTTGGCCCTTCAATAGTATATAATATACTATGGGACAATCAGTATCTGATCTCTTTCGCTAACGCTATTTAACCATAGGCAGTTACATAAACTGCATCCTATAGAGACCTGTTGAAAGCGGTTTGCATACCTCCTTCAACCCTAACAAGGTCCGTCAAACGATAATAATAATACATTATACAGAAATAACAATTCGCGTTCATTTCCTTAAGTAATAAAAAATCGTTCTATTATAGTATTTTACACAAGGAAAAATCACCAAGAAAAAACAACATGAATTGCGCAAAAAATTGAAGTGCGAAAAACTCGACTCGCAAAGAGCCTAGCAAACCAAACACGGAGGAATGAACAAACTGTGAAAAGCGCTTAACTCACGCCTGTATGCCTGTCGAGGACGGCGCGTGCGATGTATTCGCACAAAGGTCTCGACTGATGACGCTCAGTCTACTTATATAAGCCTACGCCGCTCCACAAAATTTATTTTTGTTCACGGCTGCGATGCGTGAAACTTCGCAGACTTACAAGTTTAACAGTATAATGCGTTAAAACAAAGACTATTATGTAAAATCTGTAATACATACTTTGCGTTACGGGTTTTTGTAAATTGTTATACAAAAGAATAATACTGTATCTCATATGGGAGGGTAGAGACTACAGACCGACACTTTACTCGATCCTGACATGTTACTCTCGCTTCATCCACTTTCATCAACCTCTTCATGCATTCTCGTCGGTCTCGTCACTTTTGACCTGAGCCTTCTTGAGCGTATCACCGATTTGGATGGTAAATGTTCGGTGAGGTTAACCCCTACCGAGATTTCCAAGAAAGAAGAGAGAAAAGAAAATATTACTGTAGTACTATAATGCATAGTGTGATATGATAATGAAATCTAAAAAGATTATCCTGAACTGAAAAGAATGAACTGAAATGAAATAATACACAAAAAGGTCTGCAGATATTGGTCCACCGAAAATTCGGGATCTCTTTCCGCCTTGCATTGTGAGGCACAATAGGAACTTTACGTATATTTGTTTAAAGTTGCAACATATTAATTGCATCACAACGTATGGATTCACATTTATAAAAGATTTTCAAGGATAGAGCACGCCTGAGCTCGGTAATTTTATGTAATTGGTCGAGTATGCGCGGTAGGTAAATTTTACCTTCCGCTTTGTAAAATTCATATTCGTACATTGCGGGCTATTCGAGTGTTTCAATTTTAATGTTAAGCTCACGGAATATCGTACATAATGAGAGCATTGTTTGTCTCGGCCACAATACGTGACCCCAAAAACGAGTGAGTATTGTCCTCCGTTTTAATAGTTTAATGAAAGTGACGAGATAAGAAACACACATTTAATTAATGATTACTTTCACATTAATATATTATGTGCCTATATGGCCTAAACACTCTCCAATCGTACTCTCGATTTTAGAGGAGGCTCGTGCTTTGCAGTGGGAGTAAATGGGCTGATACAGAATATAATATTATGCAATATTTATTTTACGGCTGATGGAGAAAACTACTCAGAAAAATCATAATTGCATTGTTATCTTCTTATTTAATTTTTATTTTCCTTCGAGTAGCAATTTAGGGAAAGATCGATAATTTATTTTTGCCTCAACTTTGACTTCACGAACACCAACTTTACTTCGCGGAAACCATTGTGTAAGGCTAAGCTTTAGTCGGCAACGGTGCTCTAATGCTTATAAGTAGTAATTATTCAGAGCTTCAAATACCTGAACAATGTTACACGACACGATCGATGAAATAATGCCACGTACAATATGCGAATATACTGTTTTTCTTATCGATTGAACAAACGATAATTAATTAACAACCGATCAAGTGCAAGTCGAACTCGCGTATGAAAGGTTCCGTACCATCTATAAAAGAAACCCTAATAATCACGTATGTGCCTGCTTATTAAGATCAAGTTAAAATTGATTAAAAATATCGCTTGTTATGTGGAACCTCTTTGATGGTTACTTTATTTTTATTTAATTATTTATGTTTAATGGAAATATACAACTAATGTTCTGTGCACATTTTAAGCGTCTACCTGTTACCTATATAAATATTGCGCAATCAAATACGAAAAATCACGTTTATTGTATGGGGACGTTAATATTTTCATATTTTTTTAAATTTTTTATATTTGTTGTTATTGCGGCATCTAAAATACATAGCTTGTGATTTTTTTTGTTTTTTATCTTTCACGGCTCATGAGACAGTCTGGTAACAGACAGACAGTCAGACAGACAGACAGCGGGACAGTCAGACAATCAGACAGACAAACAGTCAGACAGACAGCGGAGTCTTAGTAATAGGGTTGCGTGTTTACCTTTTTAGGTAAAGAACCCTAATAAAATAATTTAATTAAACTTTAAGTCCTGTAAGTAGTACTAAACGCAACAATTTGTCATGGCAGACGGTATTATCTTTTTAATTAACGTGTCCACAAGAATGAAAGTAAAGGCACCTGTGAACCCACGCTTAAACACGGTTGGCACAACAATAACTTGCCAGCGTCCATAAAAAACTTATAAGGTCGGCCATTTTATATTTTATGGCGTAGGACGAGGACAAGTCGCGGGAAATAAACAATTGACGGTCATAAAAATAGTTGTAGCCGTAATAAAATGAACGGATGATTTTTAATTAAGAGAGGACGATAAAAAATAAAATCCGCGTACCTATGCTAGGCCAGCGTAGTAGATATGGCCTAACCACTCTCAATCGTATCTTCGATTGTAGAGGAGGCCCATGCCCTGCAATGGTACGTATACGGGCTGATATAGTACAGTACAGCACAGTACAAATAAAAAGAAACAAGACTCGCAACTCACTTCTAGCTTGAAAAGTTTTAAGATCCATGCAATACCAAGTCGGTTAAATAATTCATTTCCTTCTCAAGGGACAGTCTTGTTAGGTGTCTTAAGTTTTTTATGTAATTCGCTAATCTAACAACATCATACAGTGACCATATCAATATCAAAAATCTTTTAAAATTTAAATAAAATAATGTTTAATACGATGACCAAGCTAATCTGTTTTTTGCTCGCACTGCTGTACCCCTGGAAATATTTGTACCTTTTATTGGTGTTGAAATCTTTATATATGTGAGCTGTGAGGTTTTTGGCATAATTAAGAAACTAGACAACTCAGTATAATTACTCCAAGGGTTTGTTTATGATCGAAGAGGAAAACTAATGAGATGGTATTGAGCTGTAAGCACCTTCGACCCAAAAAGAATCAAAGTGCGTTGCCTATAAGCAATTTAATTTGCTTCGAGTAGAATTATTTCCCGCACAGTAAATGAAATAAAATTGTACGGCAAATTGTTTTTCCGACATAAAATAGTTGCAGTACCTTCCGTTGGTATAAAAGTTTGAAAGGAAATAGGAATAGGAAATGCAAATAGCCATTGCAACAAACTATACCAACTAGTTCCACAATACAATGACGCAATGTAAAATTACCCTACAAGCTATAATTGGTTTTGTCGCTCAAAGCGATCTCGATCATGTTAGTAAAACAGACGTAATCACTTGCAATTAAATTTCTGAACATAACCATGGAACGGAACAGACTGCCACGATGGCGCAGTTGTACTACAGCATGATAGCAATGCTGGCCATATTTGGGTAATAAATACATTTTTTTCCTAAAATAATAGTATATACCCTTTTATTTATAAATACTCTAAGGTATAAAAGAGTTTAAATTATTATTTTAGAAAAAACTATGGATTTACCACCCAAAAATGACGATATTTAAAAAATCGTAAAAAATAATTGTCGCGTTTCGTTGCAAAATTTTTAGTTGCATTGTGTTTGTAGTCACTAAAACTACCACCCGGCTTCGTTTTCAGTAGCAGTCTTGAGATACCCAGTATAAACTTCGCTCGTCCGAAGATTCTAACTACGTTTCGGATTTATAGAGTAGGGCCCCAGGTCGATAAAAGTATATACAAATTGAACCGCGCGGTCAACGCACGGTCCCACGCGGTAGAAAATTTTGCGCGCGGGTCGCAGCATGGCAGCAACGGTGGCGCGCGATTATGTGAACGATACACATTGTTAAGTTTGCTTTTGTACCACATGGATGATAGGTCCGCGCAGTACCCCGCGGTCATGTGAACCTAAATGTCTCTGAGTGCGTTCGTAAGCAAGATAGTATCTCATGACGGGTTTGACTTCAGATATCAATTATTCATTGTGAGTCATGTGCGACCTATAAACCTGCTTATAAATACATTATGCTCAATAAGTCCTTGACACAAAGTGTAGCTTCAGAAAAGTTGTGAATATAAAGTATAATCCGCTAGGATGATGATATATTATGACAGCAAAATGTAGTCAAAACATATAACGTACGAGCAAAAACCCATGAAACGAAACAACGGACTCCATTAATAAAAACACAAAACAAATATGACACTGGGGGAGCGTTAAATCATTTGCAACAAGTCTCCACTCGTACTACCTTCCCGTAAATCAATCTCGCTGAATTAATAAACATGTTACGAATAACAACAACTTTGTCCACACAAACTAACTATTTTGTTGTTTTGGTATAGCTAAAACAAGTTTCACGAGTCCTGAACAAATAATAGTAAAACATTCAGTTATTCATCGACAGTCCCACGTAAACAATGCCCTAATCTATTAATTTAAAGACTTGGCATACCAATGCGTTGGCCATCCTGAGACATAAGATGTTAAGTCTCAGTATGACAGTAGTTACTCTGGCTACAATGTCCTTCAAACCGAAACATAAATGTTCATGCAGGTATAATGTTGTTTGGCAGGAGAAACAGACATTTTGGTGCTACCTAACCAGACATCCTCTCACATCTAAGAGACCTATCACCAAAAAGTACCACTTTCCATGAAATATTTCTGACTATTACAGCTGCCATTGTATTAAAACACTTAAATGCTTTTACTTACACGTACAAATCCATTAGGAGCGTAAAAAATTAATGGGTCTAATATAATACAATATAATAAAATGTATATAAACATTGGCCCACCCTTTTTTCAGTGTAGTTGCGGCAAATGAGAAAGCAGTTCACCTAACAGAAAGTAATCCACGCCGCTCATGAACCGGATAATTGTAGTCTCGTTGTTGACATATGAGGATCGAAGTAAAGGGGAGGGGGGGGGGTTGGGTTAGATTGCCAATTACTTTACTTGCAGTCAAGATGGGGTCGATAAAAATACTTATTAGGAAAAAAAAGAATTCAAAACCGCAAAGACAACTGTGTTACAAAGAGTTATATCACGTGATGTTTCTGACTATGACGTCATAAAAAGGGCGAAGTATAACAGGAATGTGAGGAAGGCTGACTATACGAGCATGAGGGATTATTAATGTGAAGAGAGAGAGAGCGAGCGAGAGAAAGAGAGAGAGAGAGAGAGAGAGAGAGAGAGAGAGAGAGAGAGAGAGAGAAATATATTATTATATCCATACATACTAAATTTTCAATTTTATTCGTGTGATTACGGATATTGTTTGTGGTATGCGGAATGCGATTTCGACGCGGCTACGGAATCCGCAAAAAAATCATTTGAGAAACGTATTCAATTGAAAAACTGCAATTATATTTTATTTTGTCGTTTATATTAATGATTTTGTAATGAAAATATAATTAATGTTTGTAAATTATTACAAAAGCCTTATACATAACAAGATCTTTAAATAAGGTAATATAGTGTTAGTATGTAGTAGTAGTGCCCACTACAGGGCACGAGCCTCCTCTACAATTGCGAGTACGATTAAGATGGTTTAGGCTATTTAGTGCTCCACGCAAGCCTAGTGCGGGTTAGTGGACTTTACATACTGTAGAAATCCTTACGAATCGCGATTATATGCTATTATAGTACTAATGATATATATCTAGGTAATAGTAGATAAACTTTCAGAATGTCTTTTGAGCTAGATTTATGACATTTCCTGAAAATACCCATAAATATTATTTCCAACTACATATATCTAAATCTCAACATCTATTCGAGTCAAAACAAGGCCGAAATGTGCTGGCTTAATATCATTAAGTTACCGTCAAAAGGAAATAAAAAGTAAATATTTAACAATTTATTGACATCAGATGAAAGTGGAAGGAAAAATAATAAATGTCTAACTTGTCAAACAATATTTGATTTGTAAAATAAACAACGAAACAAGAATGAAAGAATAGCAAAAAGCTTGTGTTTTTCTGGTCTGTTTCTAACTTAAAATATTTATATTTTTCATAGTGCACAACGTAAAAGCTGTGAGACTAAATTAGTAAATACTAATGTAGACCACATGAATACTTTTTGATTAATAAATTAACTATGTAATAAAACGAATAACAGAAAAATTACTCATTATTTTATGTTGCGAAATTGAGTGGCAGCCTCAGTCATGGACGTCCGAGACGAACCTATATTTAGACGCAGTTGGAATTTTACTTTTTTTTAAACAAAAAGAAGGTTGTGGAACTCTTCTTGCTATACCCTGGAAGAGACTGAAAGGTTAATGGTTGGTCCGCTCTTAACCACGAAAACTGTAAAATAATCGAAACGACGCGATGTCATAAATGTAAAAATTAAACTAAATCCGCGATAAAATCCGTAAAAAATAGTTTTATTTCAATGAGACTGAGAGGAATAGATTAGTCTCAATAGTTTCCAACCAGCCAAACCTGCCGATATTACGTCTCAGCTGGGTAACTAATGAGAACCGAATATAGGGGATATGTCAATAGAAAACCATCAAAAAATCCTTTCAGGTATTCCCGATTGACAAAGCTGAAGGTTGTAAACGTTTATTACCCCAAAGTACACATTTACAACGTGGAAACGTGGGCCGAATTACCTGAGCTACGGTGAAACGTGCTCTAACGTCGATGAAATGGCAGTATCCGCCTTATTCCAACTTAGCTTCGAAATCTTTACATTCAAATCATTTATATGGAAAGGGGATGTGTAAAACTTGCATTTAGATTATCATGCTACTGTATTAAGGACGTATCTAAATGTCTTTTCTGTAGAAAGAGAAGCCGCGGTTTTGTTCGCCTCATATACGAAAACATTTTTAATATATGCGATTAACTAAATTCTAGGATTCCGAAACACTAACTTGTGTTTCGGAATCCTACAACTAAACATCGTTTGAGGTTAAGATTACGTGTTTTCAACCCCAACCCCGAATGGGAGTGGTTAATTCTTAATCTTGAATGTCTGGTGTACACTCCGTTGGGATATTATCCATTCTCAGCAAAATCGAAGTTTGTGAATCGAAGGACACGTAAATTCAGAAGGTAAACGAAAACTAGTCAATTTGGTACACAACTGCGTATATACGTATGCTCTTGATAATCTTAAAAGGTAGCACAGAAATTATTCATATTAACTGTCATCAGCTGTAATCTTTTAAACCCTTTTAATCGTTAATATTATCTTCATAAGCCATTCTATGTTCATAGTTGAAAATATTACCACTGAAAATTTAAATTACAAAGTTATCGTTAAATATTAATTATGATAAGAGAACAGTTAGTGATGTTTGAAAATAATTTGAGATAAATTAAGACGTAATAAAAAGCAATCCCATTACTGTCTATGACAAAAGTCTTTTACGTAACAGCCCCAAATGGAAGGACTAGCACCGAGAAAGATAAAAATTGAAATTTCCTTTTTTGACCCGTCCCTAGCTCTACAGTAAACACGTAAAGGAAAAACTTTCAAGGGTACTTCGGCAATAATTACAAAAGTTTCCCCAAACTTGTTACTACGGAAAATTCTTTTCTCGAAATGTACCCCACGAATAGTTTATTAACAAAATTACTCTTTATATACCAAAGTTTTACATTTAACTTTGATGTTAGAAAATGTCTTCATTATCCTCAGGTAGATAAATCTAGGTCACAGGAAATTTCGTCTTTCACCTCACGGGTATATAGACGGCATTCAGTTTCTCTTGCGCAGCTCATGCGCAGTACGGACACGCGCAATTTTGAATCTTATGAAAAACTTAATGGATATAACGTAAACCAACACAAAAAATAACATTAAGAGTAAATAGCAAGCGATTAAATAACAATACGTTTTTTGAATGACAAAACACAACATACGCAAGCCAAAAAAAAGTTTGTTTACACGTACAGTCTACCACTTAACTGTGGCCGAAAAACACTACCATTTATCATGCCAGGCACCTGTGGCTGCGTTTTTTGGCACGCGCGCGATTTCGCGGCTTTCGCGAGGGTTCGTGAGAGAGAGCGCGCGGGCTACACGACTGCTTGGGGCACACTGAGCCGCGCAACCCGCGCCCCGCATCGACCGCGCCGACCCCGCGGCTCAGGCCTTGTTACTCGCGAGACAATTAATGCAATTGAGCCTTTTTGAGAAAGCCTCCCACGGACAACTTTCCCAAAGCGAGTTCTGCGTCTCGAGCCTGATTTGAACGCTTCGAAAGATTAGGCTTTTTATGAACATTTTATCTTACTTGATGTCTCTTAAAATCTAAATCTAAGTTTAAATTATCTCGTGAATTTTCGTGCTTTCATATAATAGGAAACAAATAACGGTATTAAGAAGAAATTTTCTTTGAAATCTGCGTAAATGTAAAACTAAAATAAAATCATTTATTAAAAGTTACAAGGGACTTAAACTAAAACCATTTGCGCTTGGGAAATAGCGAAGTAATATTCATATCAGAGCTAACGTGGCGGCTTCTGAATAAAATGTAAAATTAATTTCCACACGATCGCCTGTAGACCTGTTGCCGATTAGTGCAACATTTGTAAGGAAATTAAACCATTTAGTATCGGAATATTTATTTCGTACGTGCAGAATTTGTTTATTGATTTTGTTTCGAGGCACTGGAAGCGCGGGTAATGCACCTTGTCGAAACTATACCGCTGCTACCATGTTGAAAGTGGAACACAGTATGTTGAAGTTGTTTGTAACAATATTGACAAATGTTTAATTACTACAAGCTGCGTCATTCCCGAGCAATAGTTGCCACGTTGCGACAGTTTGGCGGTTGAATTTAATTATATTTTATATTGTGGTAGAATTTTTTATCCTGTAAAATAGGATAATATCTAGACTATACAATTTCACAGCAAGATCATTCATTGTTTCATCTGGACATCCACATCTTTAGGTCACACTATTTTGATACCGCACTCGACATTTAACATATTAGAAATAAACAAAGGCTTTAGCTGTCTTGAAATCTCACCGTATAAACTATTTTGAGATAAAACCAAATTTAAACTAACCTTATAATAGATGCAAATTTAGTGTCATATACATTTTAAAGTTAGGGTACTGAATAAAATTAATTGACTCACCTTTATTTTGAAAGCCATCTTGGTATATTTCACAACAAATTATAAATCTATCCGAGTCATGTTTTTCAGTGTTTAACACCGGCAATTGAGCCAATGGATAATCTTATAGAAACTCACTATCGCTGCCCATGAACTTCTGCAATACTAGAATAGTAGAATTGAAATTGAAATTCCTGAATGGAAGGAAAAATATATGGAAGTCAGAATTAGAAATTGGGCTTCCGTTAATCCTACCCAACAAAAATAGGAAATAACGTTGTCGCTTCACTTCGATTTTTTGTGGGCCTCCCCATCAATCTAGACCACCCCTCCAAAAGATCCAGATAATTATAGCACGATTCTCTCTCTCTTTTCAACCACAGAACGTAGGTCATGTGGAGGTTTTATTTACACAAGAAAAAATTAAAAATTAATTTTAAAAATTTAAACCTCACATCAATATTGAAATAAAACTGGTTTTCGCGGTTTTTATCGCGAATTTGGTATAATTTTCACATTGTTCAATATATCCATAATTATTTTGATTACTTTGCAGCTTTCGTGGTCACAGGGCGGACTGAGGTGCTAGTCGTCCGCTCAGTGAATACTACGAAAACTACCTTCTTTTAACAATTAAAAAGTAAATTTTAAAGTTGGTTGTGCGTTAGTTTTATTACAATGTGTAACATTTGCGTAAAACCAAGAACCCATCATACATAATAATAGCCTAAATACTGGCGATTATAAAAAAGTGAAAAGTATAACATTATTTAAACTTTTAATATAGCGGCGTAGCGTGCGTAGCAGGCGTAGCAGATCACGTAGCAAATAAGAGATTTAGAGCTATTTATTTATTATTTATTTTATTTAAATCTTTATTGTACACAAACTTAACAAGAACATAGCTTAACAGAAATAATAATAACAAAGAGTACAAATGGCGGTCTTATCGCTCAACAGCAATATCTTACAGACAACCATGGGATGGATTTAAATGAAGGAGAGGGAGAGAGGGCAGTGTAACAAATAAAGAATTACTTCAAGCTAAATAATAATACTACTTAAACATAATTACTAATATACATATACATATCCATATATATACATACATAAATATATATACATACATACATAAAAATAAATAATACAAAATCATACATAAATTATAATATACTACAATTTCCAAATGATTTAATGAAAAAGAAGTAATAGTGAAGTCTGCTTTAAAGGGAAAGGTAGTGCTCTTTAATCAGTTTTTTAAATGACGACAGCGTTTGCGCCTGCCTCACCACAACAGGAAGCGCGTTCCACAACCGAACTGCTTTGACAGTAAAAGAATTATCCATTGCTGTCGTGGTATGCACAGGCATTCTCAGCTTAAGATTCTCAGACGACCTCAGGGATCTCGAATGGGAGTCATGAAGAAAAATGAATCGTTCTTTAAGATAAGATGGGGTGAGAGGATTAAACAAAATATTATAAAGAAGAGAGAGAATGTGAGTATTCCGACGAAGCCGAATAGGTAACCACTTGAGCTTAGCACGAAACTCAGAAACATGGTCATATTTGCGAAGACCAAATATGAACCTTATGCAGAAATTTTGAAGACGCTCAAGTTTATTTAGTTGGTCTTCGGTGAGATCTAGATAGCTGACATCGGCATAATCAAGGATGGGGAGAAGGAAGGTTTGCGCAAGCGTAATCTTCGTGGTAACGGGTAGAAAGTTGCGTAGCCTTCGCAAGGACCTAGCGGAAGCAAACAGCTTCCGGCTTATATCCGAGAGCTGTGGACCCCAGGTGAAAGATTTGTCTATGTGTATGCCCAGATTGCGGACGGAGTCACTGAAAGGAATTTTGACACCTTCACAATAGACACTAGGTAATTGGGACAAGTCAAGCCTCGAGATCATCCTGGGGCTGCCGACAACAATGACTTGGGTTTTAGCGGGGTTAATCTTTAAACCATGAGCTATACTCCAATTGCAGATGTGTTGAATGTCTGTATTGATTTTAGCAATTGCATCAGTCATCTTGTCTAACGGAGCTTGAGTATAGATCTGGAGATCATCAGCGTAGAGGTGGTAGGAAGAACGAATGAGATTGGTTATGGAGTTAATAAAGATAGCGAAGAGAAGAGGAGATAGCACGCCGCCCTGTGGTACGCCAGCAGATACGGGGCACCAGGAGGAAAAGTTTTCCTCCACACGGATGCGTTGCCGGCGTCCATACAGGTAACTACGAAACCAATCAACTGCCATTGGAGATATGTTAAGAGAACGGAGCATGGTAAGTAATACATCATAGTCGACAGTATTAAAGGCATTGCTGAAGTCCAGCAGAGCTAGCACAGTCAGCTTGCCTCCTTCCATGCCTGATCTGATGCCATCCGTGATGTGCGTCAAAGTGGTAGTCGTACTATGTCCAGGACGAAACCCAGATTGGAGAGGATTTAGAAGGTTATGCCTGGAAAGGAAATCATTGAGTTGGGTATGGATCAAACGTTCTAGGACTTTGGAAAGGAAAGGAAGTATGGAAATAGGACGAAACTCAGAATGTAGAGAGGCATTGGATTTTTTGGGAATCGGGATAATATGAGCTTCTTTCCAAGCAGTGGGAAAAATCCCAGAGGAGATGGAGTGGTTTAGAATGTGGGAAATGATAGGAAGGGTTTCGTCTAAGACAGGGAGAATCATGTTGCGACTAATACAATCGCTACCCATAGCGTTCGATGACAAAAGATTGATGGTCTTCTTAACATCACAACTGGCAAATTGTTGAAAGATAAAGGAAGAACAAACGGGAGGCTGAAGGGTGGAAAGATACTTAATAGTTTTATCTTTAGTTGTCCTATCAAAGTAGGACAAGGAAGAAAAATGAAGCTTTAAGGAATTTAAATCTATGGATTTAGGAATAGAATCTTGTTGTGATTTACCCACTCCCAGTGTTTTTAGAAATTTCCAGACTTTGGCTGGATCACCGTTTTCGACTGAGTTGTGAATGTATCGGCGTTGTGCATTTCTACACACCTTACTGCAGTGATTCCGGATAGTTACATATTTTAACCAGTTAGACTCGCTAGGACGACGATTGTATCTATTTTTGGCTGATGCTTTTTTTGAGAGTAACTCTTTGATGTCGATAGTAAGCCAAGGTGATGGTAAACGTTTAAGTTTAACTGGCCTGACAGGTGCATGCCTATCAAAAAGTTCAGTCAACTTGCTGTTGAAAATATGCAACTTAGTGTCAACACAATCTGTGTCAAGAAGCGAGCTCCAGTCTATGTTGTCAGCATCTTTGCGAAGATTATCAACATTTATACCACGAAAATTACGTTGCAGAAGGACTTTAGGAGAGGCTTTAGGTGGACGGATACGATAGGAAAGGAACAGCAAATCATGAAAGGAAAAAGCGTCGGCGGAACATTGTCCATGTTTTGCAACTAGGTTTGGGGAGGAAACAATGATAAGGTCAAGAAGAGAAGGAGTGTTGTTGGGGGAATGGTGAGTGGCTGAAAGAGGAAGAGTAGAAAGATTACAGGATTGGATAGTATTCAAAAGAGAGGAAGAGCGATGATCTTTCTTAAGGAGACAGGTATTAAAGTCACCCATGATTATGGTTTGACTGTACGAAGGAACCAAATTCTCGAGAATTGTTTCAAGAGAAGAAAAGAAGTTAATGTGAAGCGAAGGACAATAGTAAACACCGAGTAAAAGTTTATTAAGTGAGAATTCCACCTCTAAGAAAAGATGTTCGCCAGCATTGGGCGGTGGCGGTTGCGGTGATAAACTTACTATGGTATAGCGAAATTGTGTGCGGAGATAGATAGCAACACCACCACCACCTCTTACCGCGCGATCATTTCTGATGAGGTGGAATCCTGGGAGGGAGTAGGCGGAAGAAGATAGACAAGGTTTTAACCAAGATTCTGAAACAAGGATAGCATGAATATGAGTACAGTCAAAACTAGCCAGCATATCGGGGAAATGGGCCGGAATACTCTGGGCATTGATATGGACCACATTGAAATTCCTAGGGACGTCAGAGAACTGGCAAGAGAGAGTGTCGGCAAGTGAGGGAACACTGAGAAAACTGTCATCACTACAAGCAGAAAAATATTCTTCACTGTCACTGCTACAATTATTCTGCACATACATTGGAAAAACAAATATTATTAAAATATAAAATAAAAATTAATATAAAAATATAATAAAAATTATTAAGAAAGTCAAAAAGAAAAAAAAATATATATATCATCCATCTGCCGGTTGACACAAAATAAATCAGTTTCTAAACGAAATGTATGCGTCACAATTGACAACTGACATAAACTGTCAAACAGTAAAATTGTGACTAAACCTAATTGAGGTTATGTTGTTAACAATAAGTGGGTGGATAAAACTACTAAATAAAAAAAGGACAATAACAACAAAGACAGAATAAAAGTTAAGAAAAAAAAAAGGTAGACGAAGTGAAAAACAATAACAGAAAAGGCTGAGTAATGAGAATGAATAAACACGGGAATTATTTACCTGGCCCACAAGCATTATGGAAAGAACAATAAAAAACTATTTCTTGGCAGTTGCCGCTCGTCTAGTCTTGGGTGCGGCGATGGTCCTCTTGACTGGCGTCGGCTTCACTGGAGTGTCAACTTTCATCTGATCCAGCAGACTGAGCGACACAATACGATGCCGGACGCCAGCGCTCACGACATAAACATTTCCGTCTCGGGTCCAGGCGTTGGTGACACCAAACTTATCGCGAGCCGCCATGAAAACATCGTGTCTCCTCTTCGTAAGGAATTCCGAGAGAGTTATTCCGGAACCTTTTAATTTGGTCTTGTTGAACCAGACCCTATCCCTCGTAGCAACATCCTGGAATTTTACGAGCAGAGGTCTTGGCTTGTTAGAAGAGGATGGTCGACCCATCCGATGGCAGCGTTGCAAGTCGTCGCTGTTGAAGTCCGCAAAGCCAAGGCGCTGCTTTACAACATCCACAACCAATTGCGCGGACTTCTCATCAGCTTGCTCGGGAACACCATGTATTAGCAGCATCTTACGACGCCTCTGCATCTCCATGGTATCCACCGTGTTGGTCAGTGCCTCTATTTGCTGTTGCAGCAGATTAAGAGCCTGGGTCACAAAGGCCTTATACGTGGCAAATTCTGCAGCCAAGTCGGAAGAACCAGATGAAGTGGCCGTAGTCTTCAGAAGGTCCGATTCAAAAGCTGCCATCCTCTTGTGGAATTCCTGCTTCATGCCTTCCATAGACGTTTTCAATTCAGCCTCCATGTTTTAGTGAAATTCAGTGCAGTGAAAATAGTAGTCAGAAACTCCAGAAAGGAAATGAGTAAGGATATGAACAATGATCACCGGCAGGTAGACAGTCTAACTGTTGTTATTAAACATAGAAATAATGTAAATAATTACTTTTAATATTTAAAATAAATAAAAATGTAGAGAGCAAAATTTATGTCACTATCCTTTGCAACTACCCACGCAGAAAAAAGCTACGTTGTCTAGAACCAATATAAGTTTTGAAAACTACTTAAAGTAATCTCGTTAATTGTCGATTGATATCTTGGGTGATAATAATCTGAGGCAGACGATATTATAGGATTATTAGTTACGTATGTAAAAAAAGGCTGATAACAGCTTTTCTCGTAATTATACACACATTTTTTCTAAGTATACTCTAAAATAATAATAAAATATATTTTGTTTGCTTTTAAAAAATCTGTTATTACTTCATTCTATCTACTGTTTCCCATGATGCCACGCCCATAACCCCCTTCTCTACGAGATCAGTGCAATGTGATTTTAACTCGTGTAGTAGCATAAAAGAGCAACCTAAAATAAATCTCCTAGGAAAAATAAAGGATATATTTCTCTAATCCAGCCATACGTCTTCCAAATCTTATTATAAATAACATATTCTATAGCAATAAAAATACACAGTGCAGCCAAGTCACGTTGCAGGGAAATGATGCTCTGCGCCAGCGTGCGGGAGGAGAGATAACAGCCTTGTGGAATACTACCGCGTATTACATTCCACTAGTTATTATTTAAATTAGTTCTGACGAGTATTGTGTGAATTTAATGAATCAGTGCTGGATTTGCTAGTTTATGTGTGTTTTGGATGTTTTTTTAAATATGGATATCGTATTTCTCAACACCGATGACGAGGTGCCTTCGTATCTTGAGAGAGAACGCGGGCTGAAATATTGGTGTCCACATTTTCGTAGAGGTGGGGTAATAGTAAATAAATAAAAAAAAATCCTGTTCAATCGTTCTGGCGCTTTTTTTATTTATGTATTAACCTAGACGTAAGCAAATAGGAGCCCAACGTGATTAAATTTAATTTCCTATAAAGATATTTATATAAATTACTGTGTATAATTTTGTGGTAAATTTTAAAACTTTAAGAATCGGTCGAAGGAGTTTATAAAAATGAAACAGCAACGGTCACGGTTCAAAGTGTAATAAATCAATTTTAAAAAGACAGTTACGCACTGAACAAAGCGCCTGACAAATAGTGATGGCACTTGTTCATAATGAGCATTCGACTATTCGACTAAGCTAAAACTTATGTGCTAATAAAATATAATGATAAAATACTAAAGGAGAGGCTGCAACATACTGTTACTACTTATTATCACAATTAATTCACATACAACTCGATATTTATTATATAATATATTTCATATAGTCGATACATTATCAGCTACTCTTTCAATAGTGGCTCTTATGAATTCTTTATTTATATTGCAAGATTGGCAAGACGAGCACGCCGTTTGCCTGATGGTAAGCGATACGTGGACATGGACAGTAATAGCAAAACCAAACAACGTCATGAATTTCAAAACAATGCTTAGCATTTTACTGCGCTCGCCATTCTGAGAAAATGTTAAGTCTCAATATCCAGTAGCGCATCCTCTGTTCAGGTCTTAAGAAATTTTGAATAAAAATAATTTTACTGAACAAATAAAATATATTGTTATGTTTCTATATAGTATTTAATCATTAATTTAGGATGGAGGATGACGAAACCCTATTTTTGCGCTTCTATAGGTGACGTACCCAACGGCTGTAGTCATATGCACCTTGCATATTGATCGATTACAAAAATAATAAATTTCCCAACTGCCCATAGAATATGTAACCGGGTTAAGCCCAGAAACAAACGAGACGAAGTATTAGGACTATTTTGCCGGACATGTGAGTAGTTAAAAACGAATCTATTCCAGCTTTGAAACAAGAGGTTTAAGTTCGATTCCCGCACCAAACACACAATACACAAAATATGTCTGTGCAACCCACAAATAAATGTTTCGTGTTTAGATGTTTGGATTGGATGAACGTGTATCGTTACTGTAGACCATTTCTTTGTATATTTCCAACTTAATCTAAAACAAATTTCAACATTCAAGTGCGAATTATAACAAAGATTTTTCAACCAATTTTCACATTTATTTCAGTAATGAAAATATATCACAAATATTCAAGCTTCCACGAGAAACTACGCGAAATTACCATACCCTAGTTAGGTAACACACGGCCCAAGTATTCCCAAATGAATTCTGAAAAAGTACGTATTCGATCAGGCCTTCAGGGATGGTAATACCAATTTGAACAAAGCAGTTTAAGGCGCAGGTGCTTCAAGCTGGGCTGATTGATCAACAGAGGAGCGTCGCGAACTAATCGGCCTGTAATATTTAATAAGAACGCTTATGCCGTTGTCTTCGCTCTTGATAAGCGAGATTTATGAACGACGTCGTAATTCAGTATTCAAGCCTACCGTATTCCTTTCTGTTGGAAATAACTTTATTTTAAATCTTCTTCTACTACTGTAAGAGGCTTGTAAGAGGTTATGAATTTGAGTATCATATTTTTTAAGGTAAAGTGTATAAAGAGATTTGACGTGGAGGTCACTAGTTAAATCCATACGACCTACCCACGGCACAAGACTCAATCTTAGTGTGGGTTCAAGGCTTTGTATGTAACTGTTGGATGTATTTATTTATATCGACATATAAATAATTAGCAATTGTTCGGGCCACATTAGACATATTTCGTCAAATGCTTTAAAAAATTCTAAACTGGCATAATTACAAGTCTAAAAGAGAAATTTTAATCGGTTTTTCAGATAGATCTTTACTCAGGCCTTGTGATGTGAACTAATAATAAACATAACTTCTATGATTTCACAACTGCTATAATTTCATGCAGACAAATCGCGTGTAGCAGCTGCATTCATAGGATATAGAGATATAGAGAATTCCTGTAAGCGGAGACTCAATTAAATACATAGTACATATTACGAAACAAGACGCTTGTTGGTTGGGCTAGCAGTTTCATATAGTACTCGTCACTACTCATCTGGTTTATACTGGCAGCCTCCGTGGCGCAGTTGGTTAGACACCGGCTGTGAAACAAGAGGCTGCAGGTTCGAACCCCGCACTGAGACAAATATTTGTGTGAACCACAGGTATTTGTTTCGGGTTTTTGTGTTTGCGAGACCGAAAAATCTCTCGTAATTCCAGATACCCACAACACAAGACTCGACCTTAGTATGGGGTCAGGACTATGACTGTTGGGTGTGTTTATTATTTTATTTACGGCGGTCAATATAAGGCGCGACCCGGCTTCTCCTGGGTGCAGAATTGAGATCCAGATCTCGAGATTTGTCATCATCAGACACATATTATTTCGTGTACTTACTAGTTGATTTATATTTAAACTCAACGTCACTACCCTCCTCTACAGGTACTGCTTTTCCGTCCCGTTCCGCTGCATCCTTTCTGTTTGTTCAATTTCTGTCCTCTTATATCTCATTTATATCGCCCAATTGTATATCCCGTTTCATTCTATTGAGGTAGAAAGGGTAGAAAATAAATACCTTGAATTATTTTCACTGAAACACAACCTCAATATAAAAAGCCGCCTATGCGGTAATCCAGGATATCAGCTTATTTTGATTTTGATAATATTATGAATTCTTCTACTTATCTACGTATAGTAATGTGTTGATGGAACATGATTCTTGTGCAATAGCCATGATAAATCAGAATAAAAGCATATCCGTCGTTGAACACAGGCTGTCCGCTATTAAATCTCAAAGCAACCGCGCGGATGTGGTTTTAATGCAACCGAACCCGTCGAATTAAACCGTTGATGGCCGTTGATTGACCGAAACCGCTGTAATATCATCTGACCTTCTCATTAGGGGTAATCACATTGGATATCATAAAATAATTTCAATAAAATACTAGAGAATATTCCCAACATTAAAAAAGAGTTTCCTTAGAGCCACGAAAATTTACTGCTGACATGGGCCTTCTCCAAATATCTCCAACAAAGCGAGGAAATATGTGGTGATGACCACGAGCAAGCTTGAAAATTATGTTTAGGTAAATGAAATTATTGTGTTTTTACATGTATTTATTTTGTAGAAGAAAAACAATAGCCAAAAATTTACTTCTTCATCTAATAGTAAGTCACACCTGCTCATAAACAGGAGCAGCATTATTAAAAAAAATAGTATTCAAAAATTGTTGTCACTAATCAATCTGTTCTCTTTCTTACTTACTTTCTTTCTAAAAATTGTCGCTGGACTGAGCTCTAGACATCGGACGATTATGTCTCTTTATGCCTAGATAATAATCTAAGGTTATATTTCCCTTGGAACCGTAACAAAAGAGTATTTACTCATTAATAGGCCGCAACGAGATAGAATAGAAAGATTTTATCTACCCAGATGGTTTGCTATATTATTGTAAATTATAGTTGGTAGTTGATTTTTATTCCAATGTTACTTAAATTTTAAAATATTTATATTTTTTCTATTGGCAGTTGGAACTACAAATTAAAATTCAAAATACCTATTAAACGCTTACGCTTAATTTGGGTGTTTTTGTTAATAAAAACAACAATCATTTATACCCGTAATCTAATAGTATTATCATGTCCAATATAGATGGGAATAATTCCGTCTCGGGTCAAATATCTTAGGGTCAAAGATATCTTCAATATATTAAATTATGATAATCTTCAATATATTATCGTCTGTACATATGTCGTCACTTCAGTCGCCCTTCACGTCTTCCATCGTCACCTGGACTGTTCTCCTCTATCCCCTCATTCCTTACTTCAACATGTTAATTATTAATCCTCGAACTCTGTCAATCTTAAGTACTTTCATTAGTCATATCTTTTACACAAACCATATTCCATATCAGTCATTCGTCTAACGTTCTATTCTCCTTATATTGTATAATAATATTCAAATCTTACATATAGTAAAATGTGAAGGGAGAAAACTGTTCCGAACATTTTAAAATTAGCATGCCAACAACGCATTTGATCGGAGACGATCTAGGCATGCTCGTACATTTATGCGGTGTCTGTGGTTTATTAATCGATTTCTTACTTTCTTTTTATTATATGAGAGACAAACGGGGAAAATTTACAAATATTTACTTATAACTAGCTATGAACAAGCCACAAAAAATAAACATGAACCAAATTAATAATAGAAAGTAAATACTCCGATGTTATAGTTTGATATACACTTATTTATTTTAATAGAAAATGTATACTGTTTAACGTTTGATATTTAGACAAAACTGTTCCACAACCTAGATTAATTTGGATAACTTAATTAAGTTATCTAAATCTAACGCAATTATGCTAAATTCCCTCAGGATAGCGTTCTGTTTCAATGTGTTCGAATTGTTGAAACTTTTGCTGGACATAACCTAATTTGGCGCTCTAAAATCGAATATGCTTGTGAGTTTTGAATATTTTTGAAATGCTAATTCACAGTTTGAAACTATTTGTTTACTGCTTCGGTTATGATAAACTGATGAGTGGTAAAATGTAAGAAGGTCATATTGAGAATTTCCAAGCTCCACCGTAGTATTTTCGTCATCATGTTTTGTCTATTGTTATTGCATTAAATCAGGACTGGTTGTTATCCTAGAATTAAACATATCGACGGCGAAGTGCCAATAGCTCCTAACTGAAAGTCATAAATTTACACAAACTGAAAAGAAAAGTTTAATTTTTTGTTTCATTAATGAGTAGTAAATATATTTATTAGTGGGGAATAGTAACAATGCGAATGTAGGGTGAATGCGAATGAAAATACACTTAGTAAATTTCACAAAAACATCGGCTTAATACACCTTTACAATTAAAACAATAAAGAAGGTAATTTCTCATAAAATTTCAGATAGGAGGTATTGGTTCTTCACCGTCGATATGGCACTATAGCTAAGTCACATGGGTCAAGCTAGTGGAATATGCCAATACGGCAATCCATAAAAAATAGCTGATTTAAAAAGTACATAAATTTTTTTATTAAAAATAATGAGACTAAAATAAATTCGACCAATTGTCATACCACAGATTGTCTACGTCCTTTTGGTGTGGGTTGTGAATATGTTGTTTTCAAATTATAAGTAATTATTTTTTCTCTCTTCACATTCTATCACATGTTTTGACTTATCAATAATTATATATTGAGAGTATAATGCTCTTTATTTATATTACGAAAACATATCTCAAACATTGCGTTAAGTAGATGTTTTCCAACTTTTATTTTTAGTTCCAAATTTCGCCACACGCCAATAGTATTTAGACAAAAGTGACTACATTTAACAGTGGTTTTTATTGAATACTCCTTGCCTGCAGTGAGATACACTGATGTGAATTTACACGAATAAATAAAATATAGAAGCTTATTTTTGTTTCTTGTGGTAATTTATTTCCATCATCGCGCATCGTTAACGTTTGCACACATTTATTTCACGTCTCACTACATTATTTCTATGTTTATACACAAAAGGACCATTGTTTATGTTATTATTAAAAACAAGAACACTCAATTATAGCTTATAAAAAATAAATAGTATTTAACTGTAATAATAGTACCGCCTATGTTATTTTTTATTGCAATGAATGGAGAGATAAGCAAGCCATTCACTTGATGATAAGCAAATACTACTGCTCATGGACAGTAGCAAAACCAACCAACACCATGAATTACAAAGCAGTGCTTGGCATTTAACTGCCTTCCCCCAGTAGTTACTCTGATTACAATTTCCTTCAAGCCGGAGCACAAGAGTGCATTTACATTGTTGTTTGGCGGGAAGAATAGAAATTGCAGTGATATCCCCAGGTGGCGTCTCACATATGAGAGACCTACCACCATGTCTTATTCTATACGAAATAGATTGTCATATCTTCTTTTATAATATCTATACCCGAATTGTATACGAAATACCTGATGTAATAATATCCATTATTGTACTTATAAATACATGAATATACCATTTTTTACAGTATTCTTGGTTACCAAAAAAAATCTAAATAAATAATTATTTTTAAACATTACTTTATAATTATACACGTATGATGTTCTCTATTAATACTTGTAACCTCGGTTCATTAGCATGGGCACATATTTATCCAATGTGTTAAACTAAATTGGATTAGTTTAGGTCTGGTTAAATTAAATAAACCGCAATTTTGGTATTGATCGTGCTTCGGGTACTGTAGAATCCTAATGAATATGTCGGAACTGCTTATAGATAATTGTCAGGGCAACTTTTTCATATAAATGTCTCGGTGAACGTGGCCCAGCGACTCAATTGCCCCCTTTACATTGCCTCTTACAACAACTTTGCCTGATGATATTTGGATTTATTATTTGCTGATCTCCCCTAGGGTACTAAGCTACCAAGTTAATAGTGAAAAAAGTTGCAGATTTCATTTCTTTTCCACCATCTATCGATGTGAGAATTAACCTTAGCATATCGACATTTTAGGTTCTGTATCAGCCCATATACGTCCCACTGCAGGGCACGGGCCTCCTCTACAATCTAGAGTACGATGGAAAGATGTTAAGCTATGTAGGCTATAGTAGGTATAGTTCGCTTTTATAATATTAATTTTAATTTGAAGCCACTTCAAAACTTCGTACCAAGAATTTAAAGGATTTACTCCAACAAGAAATAAAAGCCATTAAGTGGCTACGTGTCTGCACTCTAATCAATAATGTTGCAAGATGTTTAGGTTTAAAACAGAAAGCGTGCAAAACCATTTAGTTAATATTCTTGAAACAATTTTATTTAAATAATAACCATAAAAACTTGAGCTTGACATAATCATGAAATACAAGAATTCGATACAACAAACTATATCAAAGTAATAATTATAACCGGCATTTCAATTTTCATAGGAGTGCCATGCAAGCACAAACATACGAGAAATCGAACACAAAACATCATGCGTACAAAGGATTTTTGTGTACATCGAATGTAGGTACACCCAATAATCTAAAAATAAAAATGAAATACATAGTAAAACGTTGCGAATATTTCACTGCGATGAGAGGATCGCCGGTATTACATCGAATTCTTAAAGAGATTTACAGCGACAGTTTCCAGTTTTCGTGCATAAATATTATTTTGGTCGCACATGTGGCTCGGAGATGTAACCACATATTATACCTTTATAATATATTGTGTTGGGTTAATCTCATCTGAAGTCGAAAGGTTTTACAAAAACTATTGTTAAAGAATTATTAGTTATAAAATGGGATTTGTAGAAGTAATTTTATTGAAGTAAACTCGGTCGTGGTTCAGCTAAAGTCTCATTAACAGGGAGAACTTCTTGCCTAATCTCAGGCGTGAAATGGCAAACGAGTAACAAGATTACCTGATGGTAAGTTATCACCCGTTCAGTCGTCAATGAACATTCATAATGCTTGAATCATAGAATGTGTTGCCGACCCATCGAATTGGGAGGAGAGTACGAAGAAAAAGAATCACCGATCGAAATGCGACTGTAAAGCTTTTGCTTCACGTCGATATTTTGTGAGGCAATGGTGCCATCCCGGACGAGCCTGTCCATTCATGCGGAGTCATGACTGACAGCAGCATGGCACTGCCAGAAAAAACTGTCCTTAGATAATCTAACTCACAGTTACAGAGGGAAGGTCATGATGGAGAAACCTGCAGTGTTGGAATACCAACCTTTTTATCGCTAACCATCAGACGAATGGCATGATAGTCGAGCCCTTCATCGCAATAAACAAAAATACTTATTGACTCAACATTCGTCCAATTTTGACCTTGAAAAAGTAACAAACACACAAACTTTCGCCTTAATAATATTAGGATTACTTGGTCTTGGTCTACCTAATCAATAATTTATAATAATTTATATAATATAATATGAATATAATTAAGGCAATCTCACGGGAGTAAGATTATATCTTGAGATTTGTAAAGTAATGCAGAATAACCGCATTATCACCTAGGAAAACGGTTTTCTTTATTGTTAAGAATATAAAAATCTAAAGAATTTGTCATTGATTTAATAATTTTAGCATAAATTTTTAAAAATGGCAACAGCAAACGGTAATGCACTTAGCGAGCGCTATGAAAGCTTATTAAGCGTTTTTAGCATAATGTAATCCTAAAAGGAACCCGTTTTATCAAACGGAAGGCAACTTGTTACACTTCGATTTTACGCTCAGGTTACATTGATTTCACTGTGCATGATATCGCTCGTCGTGGGTTATCACCCCTAAATTTCATTTTTCAATTATGTTGTCCAAAAATGTTGAATGTTTCGCGTGTGAGATTTTTTTGGAAACACTGCATTTAAAGTGTCTGGTACGATGTGACATATTTTATTATTTTGGAAAAAGTTTCCGGTGTATTTTGGCACTTTCATTAAAAACTTAAAATGTCTGGATCGGAGATACGAATAAGCTTTCCTGGCATAGAATTGTTATCTACCCAGGCCGGCTGTAATACCCACAATCCTGCTGGGATAGATCGGTCACATTGACACACCTACCTCCTGGGGGTTATTCTATATTCCGACACGAATTTCGAATGTTTGGATGTTCGACTTTTTACGGACTTACGACTTTACGGCAGTGTAGGCAGTATGAACTCTTCATGATACTCGTAATTTTCTCCGAACTTAGTCTATAGTTACGACGTACGTCTAGAATTCCAACATTTTGGAAAATATCTAGGCACATTATTGAAGTTTTATCTACGATGTCTGAACATTGGCACTTTGTATCGGATCGTAGTGTAAGCACCCTGGTCTCTCTCAGGCAACGGAAGAGAAGCTTATTTGATTTCCTCGCGTTCAGTAAAAGCGGCTTTCCTAATATAAGCATCCACCTTACTTAGATTTCATAGATTTTATGAAATAAAACGAAATGGTTTTAAAGATGAATCAAATAGAGAACTCTACAAAATATTATATAAATAATAAATAAATATAATAATATAATATAAAATAATACGAATATAATATAATATACTTCAACAAAATAACACGTAACATGTGACCAGTCGATCATAACACAATTTTTATTAGTTTCGAACTCTCAAAACACAAAGAAACTTTAAACGCTTTTCAAACAAAACTCCAACTTGGAAAAAGACGTCCAAGTTGAAATTCCCTAGTTCTCCCTTCAAACATTTGGAACTTTCACATTAATAGGTAACGTAAAATATTGGACCAGCCGCACTTAAAATTGATTTATAGCGAAAGTTAACGTAAGGGGTACACACAGACGCATTAGATGTTAATTACTTCATTACAACCGGAGATGGTGGATTTATGATCGTTTATGGAAAGTAACATTTCGGTTGAGAATTTGTTTCTTAATGAGGATATGATGTGTATCAATTTTTAGAATTAAAAACCTTTCTACATCTTGACATTCTTTAAGTAATTTTTCACTCGCTATATCGGGCGTAATTCATAATAAATAAATAAATAATAGTCTCCTTTGCCTCCACGGAGGTTCAGTCCTCAATTATAAGATTCACATCTTAGATTATATACTCGTCTAGATAGACACCTCACCGCACGGCTCAAATAAAGTCTACCAAATTTGGTAGACTCGCTTCTCACGTACGTCAGTGTCATTTGAACTACATATGGATAACGTGCTCCCGAAAAATAATTAATGCCAGTTTGTGCTGTCGAATTGTATCGCAATTATGTGGGAAAACTGTATAATAATACCAATATCACTTTCTGTCGGTAACATTATTGTTAAACCACTAGAAGAACAAGAAAACATGAACTTTTAATTCATTATTTTGAAGATGAGTTTCATTGGCCAGTGTTGTCAATTTATTACTAGGAAGATTTGGTGAAACTATGGGAGATAAAACACAAATATCATTACATCATATTTCGATCAGAAGAACAACAAGAAGAATGGCATTGTTTGTTTAATGAGTAAATAATAACTTACCTACACAATATGAATGAAACCCACGACGTCATGCACTTCATGGTAATTTTGTTAATAATTTCTAATATTTTTTAGACTTCTTACGGATTCCGTACTAGCAAATTGCTGGAGAGACATTACACAGCGGAAACGAAAAGAAGACCATTTGTACCCTCACAAAACTTTAGTCATGTGTTCCGAACATTTTACTTATGATGATTTATATTTTACATAAATACAGAAATCAGATAACAGCGCAGGCAATAAATCCAAAGAGTTAATTCTATTCGGAAACAAACACTAGGAGATGGATTTCGATCTTTATTGTTTTTACTAAAATGCGTTATAAATACAATTAATAGTACTTTAAATAAAGATTGTTTTTAAATAAAAAATATATTATTTAATCTTTTTTGTTTATCAAATAATGGGGAAAAGTTAAGTTAATAATCTGGAGTAGGCATCCCTAAACACAGACACCTTGACAGTTGGATTACAATAATTACACGACCGGTACTCACACATATCAAAGAAAGTGAGGATAGTTTTAGCGCATCGTTTGTTGGCATTGCTCAATCTAGACGAGTATATAATCTAAGATTCACATCTTTGACAATATGAAGGTAGTACTGAGAAAAAGGTTGTCATGATTAGCATGTGATCATTTTTACTTCCTTATGTTTGTCTTTTATTTTCTTGTAGTATTTTTTGTTATGTAGTACATAAGGAGTTATTATTATTAATTTTTGTTCCACCTCGAAGCTGACGTCCTACTATATTACAATAAAATATAATATTTCAGCCTTTATACTCCCCACTATAGAACACATGCCTTCTGTACAATCCAGTGTACGATTGCTAAGTGTTAGGCCATAGTGCACCACGTTGGCGCAGGCATATAGTTAAATTGACAGCAATTAAAATATTTACAACTAAATCTTTTTTGCAGTACCTACTTATTTCCAGATATTTTTTTAGTTATAACAATAATTAATATTAAAAGTCATTCTTATAAAGAGAATATGCAAAAATCCATCCATTATAAAAGATGACTTACGTTACAATCCTATGACATTTATTCGTAATTAATAATTAGTAATTTTAGTAGTAATTTTAGTGCAATGCGTACTTTAAAGATGTTTTTGTTGAGGTCAACTACTATTATTTTTTAACTCATTCTGATTTGCTGTTTTTGTAAGGTGTTTAAAGGACAGGTAGCAAAGTACCTTGTATGCTTCTCATTACTTCAATAGGGTATTCCGCCATTAGAAATCCGGCATAACCCTTTAACATTCGTAATGTAGATACCCTTGAAGCTCTTCCTCTTTTAATTAAAAATACAAGCATTACTTACAAAAGGTATGGTTATTTAAAATTCTTTGTTCTTCGCTTACAATATTAAATTAAGAAATGGGAAATGTTCAAGATTTTTGGAGAGTTGTGAAGTGTCACGAAAGTGTCACGTGTTCGTTTGTCAATTGTCAGTCTTATTTAGAGTGCTAAATAAGACTTTGACAATTGACAATCGAACAAAATGGATATGCAAAATCTCTGCTTATCCTAGGGGATATAAACGAGAAGATTATGCGAGCATAACTGTAAAGTCAAGAGCCTGATTTTGCAATTAATTAAAAACAATTCTATAAAATCTCCAACTTCATAAGCCCTAATGATACATCTTAATTAAACTACAACAAACTACATCTGCAGATGAAGATATAGAGGCTCCTATAAATGTGTCCGGAAGTTGCTAAGAATAAACAGGGTCCACACAAAAAGTTAAATTGACTTTCACTGCACCCGACGGTCCGATAAATGTCCGAGATTAACCTATTGATTCTCTCTGAGAGCAGCACAGAGTACTTCTGTTATTCGTATTCTACAGCACTGCATCTTATGTCCCTGTTTTCTCTCAGTTTATTTAGGAATTCATTGGGAATTCTATGTTGCTGGGAAATTATTTATTTGTTTTGGTTGCAGTAGCTATTGATTTTTAAACCTAGTATTAGTATTAAATGTAGCCTTATTCATAGGCAGTTTACAAGCCTATTTTAGTTATAAAAAGAAATTAAATGATTTTTGATTAAACCTAAATACATTTTATGCCTAATTATTTGCTATGACATAATAAAATGATCTACTTTTTAGCCTATATGCTGCGATATTAATTGAAAAATACTTCTGTTACTTCTGTTTTTTGTTTTGTATTCATTGTCTAGTGTAATATTCTCGTTCACTTGTTTCTAATAATATGTATTAGCTTTCGGTGGAAACTTTGTTGGATTATGTTTCATATTTATAAATCTATGATTAATTGTAATAGTTCTGTATGTTTCCCTAATATAAATAAATAAATATTACCTGAATAATAAAAACCGCAATGCTGGTTTTCAAAGAGAAGCTCTAGTGACACACAGACGTCAAGTCGATTATTGAATATTTTGTCCCTTTTGTACGGCATTTGAGCTCAGTTTGAGTGAAATTAGATTTCTTCATGCCAGATTCTAATAGCAATATTAAATTACGATTAAATACCTTATATTTTGCTTGAAGTTATTATGTAAAGTGCGTGGTGGCCTGTTGGTAAACGGACTAGACGCGACTGCCAACATGTTCACGGTGGTCGCGGGTTCGAATCCCAGGGCACACCTCTGACTTTTCGGAGTCATGTGTGTATTGATAGTCAATCACCACGCACTAAAACGGTGAAGGAAAACATCGTGAGGAAACCTGCATACCATAGACGATTTATAAAAAAAAAAAAACTATGGTATGTAAGTCCGCCAACCCGCACTAGGCCAGCGTGGTGGACTATATGGCCTAACCACTCTCAATCGTACCGTCGATTGTTGAGGAGGCCCGTGCCCTGCAGTGGGACGTATATGGGCTGATACATACATATTATGTAATACCGCTGTTTTTTTGAACAGGCGTTATTTGGATTATAATAAATATGTAGGTATTAAGAATTATTGTCACAATTTTATTTTTTTATATGCACATTAATACTCGTACTTTCTACTATGTTTCTTTGTAGTCCAAAGCAAGCTGATGACTGTTATTAATCCTCTATTGGTATCCACTGTTAAGGTTTTTTTTTTTATTAATGCCTAGAACATTCGTGTGTTAAAACTGTTAATAATGGTGAACTATGAAAGAAATATACGACCTGACAAACTGAACCGTTCAATATCAACAACTTTATAGAATATTCGGTCATTTCATGCAATGGTCTATAAACAGACAAGTTATACGCAAACATCAAAAAATATATACAGAAGAATTGAGGAGCTACTAGACATACCCATTGACGTCGGCAAAAAAAAATTATCTTGGAAAATGCACAATTCCTGTTGCATAAATCTGGAGCAAAATTCTAAGTGGACGAAACTTTGGGAATATCTGGTAAAATGTATTATCTATAAAAGTGATACTACCAGTCAGCTATTATTTATGTCATGCATCAGTCCATATACGCCTCATTTCAGGGCACGGACCTCCTCTACAATGGAGAGTACGATTGAGAGTGGTTCAGCCATATAGTCCACCACGCTGGCCTAGTGCGGGTTGCAAATTGCACCGTTGTAATGCATGTGTTATAGTGGGTTCGAGTTCAAGGGCCCACCTGACTTCGGAGTCATATGTGTATTGATGGTCAATTAATACACACATGACTCCATGATGAAGAATATCACAGATATTGTAACGAAAACATGATGCCTGTAAAAGCGTACGTAATTATCACTTTGATGGCAATTGAGACACGAATGGACACTCGAGTCGTGAGGCATTGAAAATGCGTCCGCACCTTGTTTTATACTGTGTCCGAGATACGTTCCTTTTCACGCCTGATAATGAATGTGGAAGGGACATTTCCCTCTTGGCAGCCCGTAGGCGAGGCAAGAGGTGTGAAATGACAGCCCGCTATTTTTTTGCATTAACGCAAAATATGCATATACATACATAAACACACGCTTTTTCTCCAGAAGAGGTAAGCAGAGGTGCTGATAGCAACCCATGTTTCGCATTGTCTTCCATCTAACGATGTGATAAGGTACTATCGCCATATCTGGCACTTTCTGACTTTGGGCTGATAATGAATTTAAAAATTCACTATTATTTCGTCTAACCCGGGCTTCGAACCTGAGACCTCAGCTTTATAATCATACCCTAGTACAACTACGCTACCGAGACAGTCAGTCAGTAAGGCATACGTGTGATCAACAAATATTATACTTTTTTTGTGACAAAGTAAAAAATAAATTTTATTTGTTTTTACTTGGACGAAGTATTCGGAGTTTTAAAAGTTTTAGAAGGTACAAATTGGATGATAAAACTAAAATAAGTTCCATTATAGATGCCGTATCATTTCCAGCGACTCTTTACGCTTCGTTTGTTATAAATTACGAACCTAACTCTTTGAGATGAACTCTTGAAATTCTATCAAAAATCTTTAAGCGCTTATTAAAAAGTTTCTCTTTTGAAAAGGAATACTCTGCGTAACTAAGCTTTAAATCACCAGTATCTATAAGCACAAGTTGGTAAAACACGTAATTATGTTTACGAACATTTTCAGACTTTAATAATTATCTTAAGCTTTTAACTTCGTTGTTGTCATTGGCTTTGTTGTAAATATTTTATTAATATATTTATTATGACCAAGCTATAAATTGTAATTGGTAAAACCAGAACTATCCAGAAAAGTACTGGCTCGATATAATATTTTGTTAATATCGAAAAGAAATATTGGTAAGAGATTTATAAATTAACTAGTTATCATTCTAGCTCTAAAATCAATATAGAATTAATACCAACAATAACTTATAATATGTATTTCATTTTAGGAAAATCGTATCGTAAGGCGTACTGCGGGTGTCCTGATAACATCTTTGTCCCTATAGGAACATTTGGCGTAGTTTTTATGTATATTATGTCATATCTTACCCTCATATGCTGAGTTTTGACTCAACCTATAACTCATTTCAACACTAATTTTGATTTGTAATTAACCTTGTATCAGACTACAATTTTTCTTGCCTGAATAGAAAAAAGGATTATTATTATGAAATCATAAGCCTTTGTGAAGCTATGAAAGCCATGAACGGTCAGCAACAGAATCCAAAAAATAGCTAAGAAACAACAAAAATGTATCTAATATTACGAGCCCACTGTCTTCACATATCGGCCTTATATATCAATCGCCTCGCCTTAATGGATACAAGCTCGGCATTAGACCATTAATTTTGCTTTTTCTTATATGCCTTATCGGTTGTTTACTAATTATTTCATTGCCAGGCCTTATTTCTCTTTTACTGACGTTGATTATCCCAGAAAGTAATTTTAGTCGATACCGACACCCTATTAAATATTAAAACAGATTATTAAAATAAAATAAAATAAAAATAAAAACCTTTTATTGCAGACCAAATAGCCCATAGTGTTAGTATACATTATTGCTTATGATAAAATGCTATTGTTAGTAACAGGTGTAAATTAAAACAGAAAACTATAAAGACGTGGACCGTTATGTTAGAGCACTGCGCACTTAGCAACAGATATAAGCTGCTGTGCCCAGTGCTCCATCATGGAGCAGTCCCACCTATCACAAAATTCTCTCAGAATGCTGTTGGAACTGGTGCGTAGTCGATGCAAGAGGGATGCACAGCTCTTTCTTAATATGGCATCAAAACCATCTATGCCAGCCTCCGCAAACATCCCGGATGCACTACAAAATCGAGGCAGCCCCAACAGCACCCTGAAAGCATTATTATACTGAACACGCAGCTCGCCGTATGCCCTGCGCGTGTAGCTGGACCACAGACTGCATGAGTACAGTGATTGACAGTAGGCTCTGAAGAGAGTGATTTTAACTTCTGGGGTGCAACGTACAAACCTTCGAGCCAGCATATTGCATCGGACAGCCAGCGCCCTGCGTGCTCTTTCAATATCCACATTGTCACACATGTCATCAGTAACCCAATGCCCCAGGTACTTAAACTGAGTTACTCGTGTCAGGGGTTCATTGTTAAATTTTACTTGAGGAGTATACAAATTCCTTTTATTGCCTGTCTTAAATACGAGTAACTCGCACTTTTTTGTATTGTACCTAAGACCGTGAGTAATACCGTATGATTCACATACTTGTAGAAGTCGTTTCAGCCCACTGACAGATGGGCTCAACAGCACCATATCATCAGCGTAGCTAATGTTATTTAAATATGCACCTTCAAGTTGATAACCGACGCAGGTACCACTGAGCCCAACTATCAGCCGGTTAATATACAGATTAAAAAGACGAGGCGACGTAATACCCCCCTGTCTCACCCCACATTTCAATTGAAACATATTCGACATTGCACCCGCCCATTTAACATAATTAGTCTGATTGTTATACCAATAGCTTAGCAAACAGATAACATCACTGCCAGTTGAGGTTTCATTACGGAGTTTGTCCCATAAAATATCATAACAAACCCTATCAAAAGCACGAGACAAATCTAAAAAGCAGGCATTTACAGCAGTTTTCCTTTTCGTGTAATATTGAACAATCTTCTTAACGCAATAAATGGCACTTTCAGTAGATAGTCCCGACCTAAAACCGAATTGAGCATCACATAAATTAATATGAGAAGCCATATGTGCGTCAAGCAGACTGTCCAAAATTTTAGCTGAAACTGTGGCCAGAGATATGGGTCTGTAGTTATTCGAGTCAGATGGATCGCCAGTTTTATTTTTTATAATAGGCACTACAACAGTTTTCATCAAATCACATGGTAAATAGGAGTGTCCTAAGCACAACGTATAAAACATAGCCAGCACCCTTGGCAAGTGGGCACCCGCGAAACTGAGATGTTCAATACTGAGATGATCGTGGCCCGGAGATTTGCCTTTGACCATATTTTTAATAACTCTGTTGACCTGTTTGGCAGTAAAGCGTAAACTTACCTCCGAGACAGAGCACCCCGCACCAGACATCTCAGCCGCAAGCGGTCTATCCGGAGGCAATGATGGTTCAAGATTAAAATGGGTTACAAACATATTTGCTATGTCCTTGCCACAGTGTACACCCGCCACACTACTAGGAACGCTCGGCTTAGGGTTCAGTTTGTTTGTGTTTTTCCAAAATTTTCCAAATGATTTAGTCTTATAATTGTCTGCAATTATATCCATCTTAATTTGTGTTTGATTATTTCGGCACCACTTAAGTTTGCTTTTAAAAATTTTCCGTTTGCTACGCATATTATCATACAACTCACCACTTGATGGGTGACCACATAGTCTCCAAGTTTGGAACGCAAGCCGAGCCTCCTGGTGGGTGGTTCTTACATATTTATTCCATCCCGAAAGCGGTAAATATTTACCTTTTCTTAACTTAGTAACTTTCGCCGTCTTAATGGCACTTTCCGTTAAAATGCTTATTATGTTGTTATACATGTGGTCCAAGATAACCATGTGACTCTTGTTATTACACATTTTATCTGCACATAAGGTTAATTCAGATGGAAAGTCTATCTCTCTTAGCCTAGTATGACAAAGTTCAGTGTATCGCTCCTGCTGATTCAAATCCCTATCTCCCCAAATTACGTTATTATAACTAATAGCATTTAATACAATTTTAGGTTCAACTAGTTTTAAATTACATTCTAACATAATTGGCAGGTGGTCAGACCAAAAGGTGTCATATAAAATATTAATACTGATAAGCGTACGACGCGCCGCCTCAGTCACTATACAGTGATCTAACCACCGCTTACACCCATGTACATCGCTTATATACGTATATGAATCATTAGGCAATAATTCTACATCAGCACAGTACCATACCTGCTCATTACAGAAATCCATCAGTTCACGATAAAATAACTCACTTATGTTTGCATTAAAATCTCCTAATATAAAAACCGATTGAACATTGTTAGTTTCCACTATTGCATTTATATCACATAGACACTTAGTAAATTCAAGAATATTTTCATAGCAATTAGTTGGCATGTACACGGAAAAAATAAGAATATCACTGTCCTGTAACTGTACTTTGACACAAGCGAGACGAACATTATCGCAATTTATAATAGATACAGATGTGAATAAACTTTTTCTCCATAACAACGCCACTCCACCGTAGGGCCGACCTCGAAGTATGCCAAGCGACGTATCGACAGCAGACGTCCCAGTACCAGCGAAATCATTGTGAATATTTTCCAAGTAATGTAAATCATGCGGTAAAAGCCAGGTTTCTTGCAGTGCTATAACGTCACTTGATACACACAGTCGCCTTATACAGTCAACCGAAGTTGTGACACATTTACAGTTAAAGGTACTCATTCTCACTAGTGCATCCATTATTTTACGTTAGAAGAACAATTTTCCATGTCTCTACTATGTCTTTGTTGTTTTTTCGCAAATCTAAAAAACCGACGATAGGAAACCCCTTCTGGCCAGAAGTCATCATTCATGAATACATGTTCCTCCTGCTTTGGTATATATATTTTATAGCTGGTATAATCTCTGTTTTGCTTCATTATCATTTTTTCTATATCTACATTTAACATAGTTTTTTCTCGTATATAAGTATTTATATCTTCTTCACTAACGTTTTTATCCACGTTATAAATGTATATATAGGCAACTTCACGTCAGCGGCCTTGAATTTCCCATTTGGGTTCACCGAGGCTTTCCCTTTATGACCTATAAATTTATTATTCCTAGATTTATTTTTCCTTTTTTCGACTAAAGTCCAGCTGTCTTTCGATTTCAATTGATTATGACCACTGTTCTGAATTACACTTATGTACGAATTTTGTGTAATTAAATCAATATTGTTATCCGGAACGGCCGTGAGTCTCGCGCTAATTACTTGTCCGTGCGCAGGATCAGGTACAATATTATGTGCGCGATGAGTCACCTCGGGCTCGATCGACACCGCTGCCGCTTGCTCAGTAACAGTACGATTGTCTCCACATATAATTTTCAGATTGCCCTCCATTTCCGAGGAAAAAGTTTGCGGGTCATATATTTCTTTGGCCGTAGATTCATTAAAACAAGTTGACTTCTTATTGTCGTTTTCTAGTTTATTTTTAATACATTGTAGCTCCGATTTGAGGTCTTCTATTTGTTCCAAAATAGCATATTTCTCCTTTACAGAATTAATGTCTTTCTGCATGATGAGTAGATCTTTTAATAATCGCGTGACATCAACATGATCAAATAAAACTGGAGGGAGTTTTTGCAAGTCACGAGCAACAAATATTGGTAACAACTCCGAATCTGTTTCTTTTATAAGACATAATATATCTTCAATATCACGCTGCGTCTTTCCGTCACCTTTCCTCTTAGTTTTACGTTTTGCAGTTGGAACCGAGTCAAACAATAAACTTTTAGCCACCACAATCTCATCAGTTGAGAAGGCACTTAAACAAATTTGACTGATACTTTGCTCGTCCATAACATCTATTTTGTTGCAAATAAATGAAAGTACTTCATTCACCACTAAGTTACATGATACACATTTTAACACACGCGTTGGTTCAGACATTTTTTGATAGTCATTACAAAAAATGCAGTGCGGTACAAGACACATCCGTTAGCGACACGGACGCGTGCGCGACTGATTATTGCCAATTCTGTTAGAATAATTAAATAGCTCAAAGCTTAGTATGCGTTGCGTTGGTTCCTACTAATTTAGTAAATTAATCTTGCGAACTCATACAATTGCTTTTATACGAAGCTGTACCGTTACATATTCCCAAAGACAACATATTCTTTTGTGCGCCATTCTGAAAGATATTGCACACCGAATCACCGTGTTGGTTTTTTCATTGAGTCTATGTCAAACCAAGACCGACGCGGTTTAAAAATTCAATCAATGCCAGCGATCGACTGACAACTACTCGTGGAAAATGGCTGTATATTTGCAGATGAAATCATGCCATAAAAACTGTTTTCAAGGGAAACCCCGGTAATATGGCATGGGTTCTTTATTACTATATTTGCTTTAATAAAAACTTTAATGAATGTGGTTGGTCGGTGAGATTCCTAAACATTGTTTACTTAATATATCAAACTTAACTGGTGGAAGGTCTCTCATAGGTGAGAGGTCACCTGGGTATACCACCGATAGCCTTAGATCAACAGCAGAGTAAATGCACTGTTGTGTTCCGGTTAGAAGAACAAAGTAGCCATAATAACTAATGTACATATTGAGACATCTTATATCTCAGAATGAGAAAAAATTACACTGGAATGTTTAGCGTTGCTTTCTTATTCATGTTATTGTATGGTTAAGCTCATGTCCAAGAGCGGCTGAATCGCTTACTATCAGGCTAATGGCATGGTAATCTCGCCATTAATTGCAACAACATAAATTTCTAAATCGTCAAAGCATATTATTTTAGGTTATGTAATTTGCACCACATTTCACATGCAGAATTATTACGTAGGTTATGGCTATCATTCCCCAGTTAAAATAGAACGTGCTGACATGCTCTAAGGAAACTGGATATACTTACATACCGACGCAGAAAAGCGATTTTGTCGTATCTCTAAAAATGCATTTTTACACCGGAACCAAAAAAAGTATTTTAAAAATTAATAACCTCTAAACTAGAATACTTAGGAATACCATTTTTTATAATCATAATAACATTTAAAAAAAATCCTTACATTTTCACGAGGGAATTCAATGTGGTATTTTTTTCTGAATTAAATAATGTATAAAACGCATTTACGCATTTTTTGAGATACGACAAAATCGCTTTCCTGCGTCGATACATACATTACCTAACGCCTTTTTCCCAGAAGGAGGCAGAGGTACTGGAATAAAAATCATAAATACACGAATTATGTACTATTAACAGATACATAGATATATGCATACACACATAAGATCATAAGAATACATACATCGGTAGATACATGTACATAATAGGTTTTAAACTGTCAAAAAGTAAGGCCGTATACCTCCAACATATAAAAGCACTTATTAACAGTACAAATCCCATCTAATCCAGGAAGGTCGACTAAACTTTTTCAAAGTCCCATAACATAAAATAGGGAGACAGTTTCCAAAGGATTTAGAGGGGTCCAAGCCCGGGCAATTGATTCCGAATAGTTTGACGATTAAGGTCTCATAGATAATGTAGTTTCAGGCGCATTTCTACTTTCATTTCTTTTGGAACGTAGTTTTAGTTTCATAACAGTTTATTTTAAACGTTATTTTAGTTAGAGCGTCCGTAGATATTTGATCTAATTTATGCTTTGTATACAACTGCAGGTTATAAATGCTTTCAACATAAATGTATGATTTTAATTAAAGAAATATTTATTTTGTCTGAAAAACAAAAAGATTTTGTTAGAAGATGTCCTGCACAATTAAGTTCGGATTTATAGAGCACTATAATTCACTTCACCTATAACCATATAAGCGTTTTGGTTAGTAAATAAGACAAGGCTTTTATTGCCTATTTCAACTTCAAGTTCCATTGAAGTTTATCCGATACATTATTGTATGAACAATCGAAAAATGAAGCACACCGATAGAGATATAGGTTCAATTCTATAGATGTCTTCAAATGAGAGAAGATACGGACAAAGGACACTAACCGTTTGATATTATTATACGTGCTTTGAGTGGTATCCATACCCATTATTTTAATGTAACCATTTAAAATCGTATAGACCGTATTGGTATTTCTATTCCGCAGCGGATTCATCTGAATTCGTCTGAAGTCGTGTATTGAAAATTAGTTTCTCTCTAAAGTGGCACTAAACGATATTTTCCTCAATGATACTAAAACTCCGAAAATTCTATGCGATGCTAAAATGGTATAATTTCAAGTGAGAAATATTCACAAAAATAAAATTAATTTTATATGAAATTATACCTTACATAAACCTAAAGATAGCGTAGCTCTGACATAAGTTTTCATAATATCAGAACCTTGCTGATCATATAAAAGAAATTCGCTCTACACTTCGCTTAAAGAACCCTAGATCGTGGCGCTTGGGATACATCGAAGAAGAGAAATAATTCCTAAATTTACTCATTCGAGATGTGAAAGATTGTTAGAAAAATGATATCCTGCTAAATTTATTTTGTATATAAATTCATATTTCTGTCCGAAAAGGTGTTTTATGTCTTCATCATACCTATTGTCTTCAGTGGTCATTATTTACATTCAGACCATTTAGAGTGACTACTGGACATAATGAAACTCAATATCTTATACCTCAGGATGGCAAGTGCAGTGGAGTGCCAAGCATTGCCTTATTAATCATGATGATTTTTGGTTTGCTGCGAGCGGTCGTATCACTTACCAGGCGAAAGCATTGTCTTCATCACAATAAAAAAATGAAAATGAGAACTGTTTATTCGGATATATTTTTTCTTTTCTAATGGCGCGTTTACACAATCGTCGATGTTCGCCGATGATAGGCGATGACACGTTTGCGCATCATTGCCACAAATTTTGCGCACCTCGCCACGTATTCGAGCGAGTTGTCAATAGATAAGTCGTCAAAAATGGACGTCGATCGACGTCGATGCATTAGTAGTTGCCACGACATTTATTTAAAAAGCGCGTATAGATACGAGTTTTATGAATATATATAAAAACCAAATAATACCGAGTAAACAGATAAGTAGAAGATGGTGGATGTTAAGAATTTACCGCAACATAACTAGGTATTTGTAATCGTAAAAACAGCGTTTTTTCTAGGGATATATTTTACACTACATAAGAAAACAATATGTTCTTATTATCGCCCTTGAGTTGTTGTTGTTTTGAATCATCATTAAAATTTCTGATTCCTTCCCGTTACATCCCGTCTTATCAAGTTTCATTCGATGCCATACCTCAATCCTGTCCTATTTTATTCGCCTCATACTTTCTAGCATACTATCCACTTACATGCAAATAGAGCGTCGTAGATAGCCAGAACAACCCTTAAAGTAACTTATTATTTGTATTACGATTAATATCATGGTTATAAACACAAAATAGAAAATAATACATTATTTAAATAATTATTGAAACGATTATATTGAATAACAAGAAGATAGACTTATATAAATTACGACGGATATATTTTTTGAAATTTATTAGGATTAAAAATTTTGCCTTATAAACGTAATAGATAACGTAACTTTACCCATTTACACAGCTCACACAAGGCAATTGGTTCAGTGGTGTAGGCGTAAAAGTTTAACAGGCACTAGACTGTCAAACAAACAGAAGTGTTAGAGCCACGCTGTTGTCAGTTATTGCTCAGCATGAATGATCAACGTGAAGTAACAGCTTTTCCATTGCATTCGGTAAGTGAGATTTCTGGATTCCCAATGCTCCTTTCTTCTTCCCATCCTTTCTCCTTTCCACTCCTCTGCCATTTCATGGACACGCAATACATCTTTGATCCGAACGTTATGGATGTTCATGGGCGGTAGTGATTACTTACCATCAGGTGATTTGTTTTCTCATTTTCCATTAATAAAAACAGACAGACGACAGACAAAGAGTTTCGTTTGAATTTATAATATTAAGTAAACATAATAAGATGAACAGAATCAGAGCAGCACGAGCAGAGACATAGAATTAATTGGATTGATAGAATTGGCTGGTCGTAAAATTATAAACCAAATAACTCTGGTGGATGAACCCTTATTCATCACATAGCTCTGAATTATAACAAGTACCACTAATACCTGGTTCAAATCAATGGGTGAATTGGCTATGGTAGAATGCTGGTTTTGAGATGAGATGTCATAAATATAATGAAAATAATAAATAACACCCAACAGTCACGTACATAGTCCTGACCCCACACTAAGATCGAGTCTTGTGTCGTGGGTCTTTTCAGTCTCACAATACCCAGACCCGAAAGGAGTATTTGTGGGTAGAACAAACATTTCTAGCGGGGCGGGGATCGAACCCGCGACCTCTCAGTTCACAGCCGACGTCTAACCAACTTCGCCACGTAGGCTGGCATATGATTCAACGACATTTATTTTTCATTTTGGAAGTCAATCATTTAACTAATCGCAAAGCCCGCAATGCCTAGTGTTTTTTTAAATCAGGTACTCATAAAACTCGTAGTAGAATTTCATAAAAAAACGAAGTTATTAATAACAGACATATTAATTGGATTAAAAACTTGAATTGGTAATGGACGATGAAGGTTTTTGGTCGTATATATCCACAGACGTCCACAGATGTCAATTGTGTCATCTTTGTCAAAAATATAAAAATATACGAAAATTATGATTATTTTATTTAGTATGGGGTGTAATTAAATAATAATGGACAAACAGTTTATTTAGAATTATTTCAATTAGTAATTGTGCTTTTTACGTACACTATATTGCATGTAGTGAGAATTGAACAATGGTGTGGAATTTTATAATAAGAAAATTAAACCGAAGAAGTTGCAGCAGGCAACTAGGTGGTAGATACAGCTGAAACGCACGCGTGCCCTGTCCTATAATTCGACTTATTTATTTTAAAGTATTTTTTGTATATTCTTGTTTGAAATAAACATTTTCTGTACATCTATAATTTTATTTATTTTCTTTTAGTATATATTGTAGAAATATCAACCCGCAATAGCAAGCTAAAGTGGAAGTAGGCGGACCTTATAACAATAAATGAACAAATATTTTGAGAAGACCGGGTTTCTGTAAACGCAATGCACGTCATCGGCATAAGCGGAGTGATATTCATACAGATATAAATCATAATATTCAAATATATAGTTTAAATCATGTACAAACACTTATAAACTATGATACTTATTTCTGAATAGATTTCGTATTGTGATCAAACTGAACCAATTATTATACGGAAGTAACTGATAGCTCCGGAAAATGCTAGCTGTTGTTACTGAAACTTGTATTTCGATATTTTTTTAATGAAAAATTAAATTTCTATAGCAATACACTGTCACAAACCCGCGGGGCATGTGGCTAGAAATCCATAACTAGCGGATCGTCGACGATGACAGGCAAACATGGGTATTCTCACTTTACTCTCACTCTGATTACCGACAGTTGGCGAAAAACCCCGAACACGACTGTTGTAAAATTTTACCAGGGTTATAAGTTTTGGAACAAATCCCTAAATTGTGGGTGTATATTTTAATAATTTAATTGGTTCATTTTATGATAACGAGTTAAATTATCAGAGTCATTACACTGTAATGTGAGTTATTTAGTATTATAATAATATAAGATTAACAATAAAAATGCATTACAAAAAAAAAACACTACACGAGTCAACATTATAAATAATTTGTTACTTATTTTAACATAAGCATAATTTTATTTACTATACTTCGCGGAACCGCTACATTCTCCAGATTTGGGAATGAAAAATATTTCGTTAGCAACACTGCTTGATGTACACGAATATCGGCAATGAAAGGCAATAAGCCGTACACATTACCGTCATCGCCTATAGTTGCCGATGTTGGGCGATTATGTGAACGGGGCATAAGAATATAGAAATCTTGTATAGTTCTACACAATTCTTTAAATAATCAAATAGCCAACTCCAATCCTATTATTGTAGCAAAACTGATATAAGTTTAAAATCTCTCGAGTGTAACAATTTTAACGCCCATAGAATACCGCATTTGATCGTAAGCGATTCCCGTCTCGCATAAACACATAAGACAGGGGAATTGAATTTACGTTACGGTTTTCGAGTATGGAAGGTTAAAAGACGACGAAAAATGCAAGAAGTAAAATTGGATAACATTGGCCCCTAGTAATCCCATTTATCTAACATAAGACGGCGGTAAAGTAGCTTCTACAAGACAGTATTTTGTGGCAAAAAGGTACCAATACGATGAAACTTTTAGATAATTCACTCTACTTCCAGTATGGTTCTTAACAAATCCATTCCTGATATGTTTATTACGTCTGTTGAATAAACTAAATGCATTTACAATTCCAATACCACCATCAAATGTCTATATTCCTAAAGCGTTTCCAACAAAGGTCTTTAGGAGACATTATTTCCCGTCAAACGTTCGCCGTGAATGCCTTTCAATAAAACGAGGTTGTAATCAATCACTATCAAGTTCAGGTAAAGAAATACTTTTACAAGTTCACCGTCGACAAATACTCCTTACCTTATTTAATATGGATGACTAATGGATATGAAGTTTTATTAATTTAATTCAGATATTTTATTACCGAGCGATAGTTTAGTTGGAATTGGAATTACAGCGTCGATATGAGTGCTAGGTTTGAGGGTAGTTTAAGTTTTTGATAATAATTTATAACAAAAAAAAGGTCAATAGATAGAGTCGCCTATACATATTTGCTTTTTTAATTTATTCATAATTCAAAATTATTTCTGATTAATTTCGTTGCGGGTTAAAGACAAGTTAGACATTCCCGGAGACCCGCCGAGCTTCAATGCTCGGTGTCATTATATTGCGTGCCACTGTTGATCCTGGCTCATAGGAGTTACAGTGGTGGGTGTGAGGGTGGGATAGTCTCATGATTTCAAACTTAAAATGACGTTTATTACAATATGAAGGGCTTGCAATAAGTCTATGAGAAGATCCTTAGTGGAGGCCTATGTTCAGAAGACTTCTTGGACTTTGGACTCCTGTGGCTGATGATGATGAAGATACGTTAAGTATGGCGGGAAAACTATACATTGCGGGGTACCAACCTAGCCAGGCGGGATCTCATAAACGAGAGACCTACCACTAATACATTAGCATAATAACATATTAAATCGACCCTACTTAAGCACAGAATGAAAGTAAAATAGAAAATATATCTAACATTCTCACTACATAAATAATGCATACCTGACCTTTGTTATCCTATTCTACTATTCATGAAATCTTCGAATATTATTTACTTTTTAGATCAGTAGAATCGGTTTATCCTTAAATAAATACGCGTATGTTATACACAAACACAATTTATTAGTAACTGAATAATATAAGCCACAGCAAAAGAAAGAGCAAATAAATAATTCTGAACTAATTTGTTTGCACTGAATAGTCTCTGAATGAAATGATTTTTCAAATTGATTCTGTAGTACCAGTTTGAAAAATTATTTCACCATAAGAATCCTACATTATCCCTATGGAACAAAGGGAATATATATTTTTAAATCTTTTGGATCTAGGCCGACCGTCTAGCACTAAGTAAATACACTCAATTGACCCCACATTAATATATATTAAGTCTCGTGTCGTGGGTATCAGGAACTACTAGAGACTTTTCGGTCTCACAAACAACCAGACCAGAGACAAATATTTGTGTGTCTTTCAAACATTTGTCTCGTAGCGAAAAACATATATTTTTGTTTCAGAGCAACAGTTCGCTGGGTGCGTATTGCGAACATTTACGGCCATTCAATTTGCTTTGTTGGTCTCATAAAGTAAATATTACTTCATACCCGCCATTGTGTCCACTTTGTGCTTACATTTGATAGCATAGTACCTAAATAAAACATAAAACTTACGACACTATTCAAGGACTTACAAAAAAAATTGCTATCATATATTCTGTTCCATTCGAACAATTTTTCAATTCAGTTTGAGAGAAGAAGATAAAAAAATCGATAGCTAAAATAGTTTAATAAGCCATTTATGAATAAGGCCATAAATGTTTTAAAGAAAAATTAAAGTTCAACACTCATACCTAGTTCTAACCCCACACTAAGATCGAATCTTGTGTCGTGGGTATAACTACGAATGACATTTTGGTCTCACAAACACCTAGACCCGAAACAAGCGCCTGTGGTCACAGGTGTCTCGGTGCAGGTATCGAACCCGGGACCTCACGTTTAACAACCGGCGTCTAACCAACTGCGCCACGGAGGCTGCACCTAATGAATGCCATAAACATTGAGAGAGACCAAATATTAAATTCTTTTGTTACCGTTACACCGCCAGCCCTTAAACTAATGACGTATTAAACATACATACATAAACTTACACCTTTTTTCCAGAAGGGGTAGGCAGAGTTGTCAGGGTACCCACATTTTACCTTGTATGTTCCGTCCCACGATGCGTATTAAAATAATGGCTAAATGGAATAAATTAATTTCTTTAAGGAAGCTTTATTTCTCTAACGTGGTTATTAAAAGAAACACCTACAACAAACGTGCAGGAAGCAACTAGAATGCAAATCTTTTATTATTCGCGTCTGCATTGTAGTTTTTAACATTATTTAAGCAAAATTGTAGCCCAGGCACTTACTATTGTTCCAAAACCGTACATTTTCAACCACTTTTGTGTATCCGTGTACAAAATTTTATTCAAAAAGCAAAACAAAAACTTTGTTGAAATTGAGTTTTTTAAGTTTTGTGTTATTTTATTGTAAATGAGTTTACTTAAAAAAATAATGTTTAGAGTATATTCCAAATGAGATAACATAATTTAAAAATATTTCGATTTTGCACACGAGGTTACTGACGCCATATGAGATGTCATCTCAATTCTTGTCCTGATTGTCGTTTCTGCGCATAAATTTATACCAAAGAGCCTCAACGAACATCTCCAGAGGCTCATAATGGGCCGTTGGATCAAGAACAAGATTCAGTAAACTTTGCTTGACACGGTATATATTCTGAGGCCTTACTTTGTAGTCCTGACCACCGATAACTTGGGTTTCGAGTCTCGCCATTGGTGGGTGTTAGTTATCGTTCACATTTTAAAAATATTATAATGGTTTCTTAGATTTACGCGAATGTTACACATTGAAATAAAAATATTATGTTTTTCTTCTTTGATTATTATACATATACTTATACATATATTTTGGAAAAACGTTTAAAATAAACTTTCAAATAAAATCAGACTAATAACGAATAATATTATTATCAAAACCCCGTGTGTCGTGTTTATACAGTGTAAATTCAATTTCGAAAAAAACCGGTAGAATTATGTCAACAATTGTTAACCTACTCTTGCCTGTGGATATTTGAATTGCACTGCCATCGGAGAAATATAAAAACATTATAGTGGCTGTATAGAAAAGATATTCCTATAGAAAATTGATTTATAGAATCACAGAGAACAAAATGATGAATTTTGTATAAAGAACTAAACAATAAGCCTTTTAATTCTTGATCGCTAAAAATTGCCACGCAAACCATGGAAATGGATAAAAAAATACCGAGCTACATTCCATTTAAGTATATGTTTATTTAGTTTGATGTAAAAATGTTTACTTAATTTGAATCCTCTTATAATGTTAGATTAAATGAAATTTTGTTCTAAAATAGAGTTACCTATTTCCATTGGATAACTGTAACCTTGTTGAAAGCAAATTAGATCAAGATTACATCAAATACTTGCTCTCAATATAATCTTCAAGTCTACTTTCAGTCATATTAAAGAGATTGATTCACCTTTAAGGTTTTTTTTTTCTTATGATAAATATGGTTGTTGAGCTTGGATGTAGTATATTTTTTTACCGTCGTGAATAAAATTAGCTTAAACCTGATATAGTTGTTTCCCTTTAAGTAACGGAGTTATTGAGATATTAAATATCAATCCATCGTGGCGTAGCGTTTTTCGTAACTACAATTTTATTTTTTTATCATTACAATAATAGTAATAATTTACACTTCATGAAGTATTCTAAGAAATGATTAATTAATAATTGTAACATGTCTAAATACAAGGCGTTAGTTCGGGTCGAATTATTGGTGAATCTGCGGAAGCTTCTTTCTAAGATTAATAGATATCCCATTCCGTATCGCAACATCTAATAAGATTTTAAGCGTATTCATTCAGTTTATAACCGCTTAATCCCAATCGTAACATGGTTCTTTATAGCACTATGAAACTAAATCACTTGATTGCAGAGAATACCTACGAGAATAGTAAATTAAAATTAACTTTGTAAACTTATTGTCATTGTGTGTCCCAATTATAAAATCTATCTTGTGAAATGAAATGAAATGAAAATAATTTATTGAATCCATTAAAATGTTCAACATCATTTAGATTCAGTCATTTTTTTATCTACCACCCGGTTCGGAAAGCGGTTTTTACTAGAGAAGAACGGGCAAGAAACTCTAGTGTTGCTCTTTTCAAAACCAGTTTACAATGTAGTGAATTATTACAAAATTTACAAGTTGGTTTAAATCAGAGCAGTTTAATAATAATTTGTTGTACATTTTGTATTCTCTATATCGTGTTTTCAAAACACGGTGTGCAAAATTGTCATAATTAAAATGTAAGTTCTTTTGAGAAATTAATTGATTAGTTATTTTTAAAACTATGACTAACAAGTAACATGAATTTAATAATAATATTAGCCCCATGTTATTATAATATTCATCCTCATGATTTTCATCTATCATCTTATTCATATCAGTAAGACATTATGTTTTCAACGACAAGGCTCCAGGCTCACTAATATATTTTTCATGAAGAAAGCCGTCATAACTAATGGAGACACGATATTCTTGAGACTAGAAATGTTTGGTAATAAACATTACATGTAGTTAATAGTGTATTTTAGATACAAATTTTGCTGTCTACGATAGGGTATTTCATTCCATTTTTATTGCATTTATCAAAATGTAGGAAACAAAAATATGCAAACACATTCGGAATTAAATTACAAACATTTAAAAGTTGTTGTGGCACTAAAAGAAAAGGGATGCAATACAAATACTAGTGACGTCACTAGCCTTAACATGCATTACTGTGTACGGGTGTGAAAGAAACGGTAAGATGTCTCTACTACACTCCCACTTTTTAATTTAAAGTACTAATATTTGCCTCACGTTATAAGCTACTTTAATACTGTTTTAATGGTATTTGTGTTTTTATGGTAAACAAAAAATAGATTATAGTCGAAAAACCTATTCTATTCGTGAAAAGGGTGCAGGGACGAGATATGTGGGTCGATACTTTCATATCAAACTACACACATCAGCAGTTGCGTGAGGCAATCTACCGACAGTGTAATTTATGCTTTGGGGTAAAAACTCCGTGTTAAACGCGTTAAGAGTGAACCGCTGATAAGTGGAAACGTGGGGAGCCGTTTTAATTTAAATTCGTATTAAAATTGGATTTGCGCCGCACAGACGTAGTAGATTAGGCAGATCAGATAGCAGGGTCTTTTATTTAAGTGTACTCTTAAACAGATTTTTAGGGATGTTTACATGGGTATTTGACGATTGTTTTAATTTTTGCTTTACGTCGTTTCGCGTTTAGGTATCATTGTTCAATATGTCATACATCTGTGTTTTTTTTTTATACGGGCACAATATAGTTACATCATCATCATCATAAGCCTTAGAAAGTCTACTGCGGATAATAGGCCTCCCAAAAACATTTCTTCAGTCCACTTTCTGCACATAGTGACTTCATACCACCATCTGACCAATAACAGGTACACTGTTATTTTTTTAAATTCTTATTTATTTAAGAGACTGAGTCAACACCTTGTTCCTAGTATAATAAAAATACATACATACATACATACATAAACTCACGCCTTTTCCCAGAAGGGGTAGGCAGAGGTGCCAGGGCACCCACATTTTGCCTTGTATGTTCCGTCCCATGATGTGATAGGTGGCGAGCCTATCGCCATATCGGGCACAAATTCCTTACTCTGGGCTGATAATGAATAGAAAAATCCAATATCACTTTGCCCAACCCGGGATTCGAACCCGAGACCTCAGCTTTGTAACCGTACCGGAGTACAACTACGCCACCGAGGCAGTCGTAATAAAAATACTAACAATAAATATTTGCGGTGTGTCAAACGAAATAATCTCTATTATTACACATCATTCTACTTTACTCCACTGCCGATGGCAATGTTTGTCACAAGAACCGTTCCCGACAGCAATACAAACTTTAACCGTTAACGTCCACAAACAGTGCTGAGGAAATGGAAACTGCGAAACGCCTTGAGCCACTGCTCACTTTATCCACAGCAATTCATTCATTGCAAACAGAGTTGAAATCGAGTTGTTATAAATCTATTTCTATATCCAATTAGGCAATCGAATAAACCACGATAGTGATAGGAGATTGGCCGCGACATTCACATTAAAAAGTTTATAATTCCTCTGAAATCCTTCTGAATCTTCGCAATTTATTGAAAGTACTCTAACGACTTTTTAAGAGTTTAAACTGTCTCTCCTCTAAGTCCTTTATAATTGCTAAATTTAGTTACTGCTGGATAAACATCAGACCGGCCAAGATTGGCGTCTTATTCTTACGTGATGGATAGAACTTCCGAAACAATCGACAAATGTCCTGTTGTGTTGTTATACAATGATTTATTCTTGTTTACTTGTATCCTATCTGTATCTGTATCAACCCATATACGTCCCACTGCAGGGCACAGGCCTACTCTACAATCGACAGTACGATTGAGAGTGGTTAGGCCATATAGTCCACGCTTGCCTAGTGCGGATTGGCGGACTTACATACCATAGATTTTTTCTATAAATCGCCATGGTATGCAGTTTTCCTCACGATATTTTCCTTCACCGTTTTAGTGCGTGGCGATTGACTATCAATACACACATGAGTCCGAAAAGTCAGAGGTGTGCCCTGGGATTCAAACCCGCGACCACCGTGAACATGTTGGCAGTCGCGTCTAGTTTACCAACAGGCCACCACGCACTTCACGCATCCTATAGTCGGTAAATTTAAACCGTACTTTATTTACTTACTTTAACTTGTAACTTAAAAGGCAATGGATGCATTGACCACCATTATTTTTTACATTGAGTTCAGTTTATGGGTGTGGTTTCACTAAGATTGTTCACTCAAGGGTAATAATTGACGAATCAAAACACAGTACGATATTGTTCATGTTAGTTCACAGAAAATAACATAATTCTGATCCAGCTTCATTCGTTCTATATACAAAACTGGCAAAAGCGTAGCTTTACAACTCAAAATATTATTATTTCATTATGACGAATTCAAAGCTAGTTAAATTGAAATTATTTGAAGACGAGAACAATAGAGGAAAATTGTGTGTTTTTGGCGTCAGCAAAATTGCTATTATTTCACAATTAATATTGCATTATTCGCCCCCAGTCACACTGGTTCTTGGAGTAAGGTTTATAACTTTATTGTGCTTTACAAATATAATATAAAACATATGTAAACCTAAACGTTTCCAAATAAATTCAACTCGTCATTATAATATTAGAAATCGCCTGTATGCTGTGACCGTACCATAAGTAAGTACAAATAAATAAGTACACCCCACAGTCACATACATAGTCCTGACCCCACATTAAGATTGAGTATTGTGTCGTAGGTATCAGGAACTACTAGAGACATTTCGGTCTCACCTATGGTTCACATAAATATTTGTTTCTGTGCGAACCCGCAGCCTCTCGTTTCACAGCCGGCGTCTAACCAAGTGCGCCACAGAGGATGTCATACAATGCATTACCTCGTCTAAATAGCGAATACAGCAAATAACAAATACATGAAAATACCCTAGGTAAGAACCGTGGATGAGTCTTGACTCATGATCGATTGATTGGGGTACATCTATGCCAAAATATACCGAGGTAAAGCGTCCGTTTTGCTGTCATGTTACGTTTGGTGAGTGAGATTGAATACTCAAATACCTTTCCTCTCCCCGTCCTCTTTCCTTCCCTTTTCATTTTCAGACGCTCTCAATCTTATGATCAAGGTATCATTTAATTTAGTCATCAAATGAAGCCGTTGGCTCGAATTAAAAATATCGAGCAAGTCCACTTCAACTTAAACTTCTCAATTCACTATACTACGCCGGTAAATTTTGATTTATACAATTAGTCATTATTCATTTATTTAGTGGTAGGTTTCTCATGTGTAACAGCAGTGTAAAGCGTTGTTGTGTTTCGTTTAGAAGGACCGTGTAGCCCGACTAACTACTGGACGTATTGTGGCTTAACAGTTTATCTCAGAATGGCAAGCGGATGTGGAATATACGTGGATGTGGCACATTGCTTTGTAATTCATGGTGATTTTTGATTTTACTAACGTCCATGAGCTATCATATAGCTTACTATCATTCGAATGGCATCATCGCTTACACTCAGGCGAATAGCATAGGTGTACATTGAAAAAAATGTACAGCGTAGGTAAACTACAACTTTCAGTGATATAATTCTAGACACGGTTGTCACCGCGTATAAACGCTCTAAGTATGCCATATGCCTGTAAATGTTCTTATTTGAGTTTCGTGTTATCCTTACTAATATTATAAAGGTGAAAGTTTGTAAGTATGGATGTATGGATGTATGGATGTATGGATGTTTGTTACTCTTTCATGAAAAAACGGCTCATCAGATTTTGATGAAATTTGGTATAGTGATAGCTGACACCCTGGATTAACACATAGGCTACTTTTTATCCCGAAAAATGTAGTGTTCCCGTGGGATGAGTCAGGAAACCAAATATACATATTTTCTACTCTTTCAAATTCAAATTGTTGGCACGGGATGTCCTCTCCTACGGAAGGGAAATATAGTCGACGGCACGCGGGAAATATAGTTAGTAGACACGCGAAATAATATGTTCTTGATGTGGATTGGACTCAAAAACTATCTGCACCCGGGCGAAGCCGGGCCCGACAGCTAGTAAAGATATAAGGCGGGCGTGTTTACGGAATATCATGTTTGCCATATAGAGACGTTTAGGTGGAATATTGTATTTTATTGCTTCACCATTCATGTGGAACAAAAGAAACGGCGACGTTACTTCACGTTTTACACGGAAAATGATAAAGATTTTCCATTACTACTTGGTTTTCAACTACAAGTACGCGAATTTTGCTATGGGGCTGAAGTTTACTCAAAACTATTGCTTTGTTTACCTGGCCATAAATTGTAGCGATGTTGACGATGCTGTCAATCATTTGCCCAGTCTGTCATTTTAGTACACTATATCTGCGACGGTTATGTCGCCATCAGTCGCCATCCATCGGTCACCCTGCAGATCGCCCCGCAAAAAGATCAATTAGTACTCAAACTATGAATGGTCTCTGGGAACTTACTCTATTGAAACGATACGAACTTCGAATTTTCGACGTCCGGAGTAAGATATAAGATTTCCACTTCTAAAAATCAATACTATTTTCTATTATACTTATCATTTTCTCCAAATTACTATGGTTGCGACGTACGATAGAGGAATGTATATGTATGTGGAGTACCTAGGCACATTAGCCAAGTTTAAAAAAAATTATTATCGTAATAGAAAATTTATAAGCAACCACACAAACGTTAATTTATAATATCATGTTAAGAGGAGATAAAATGTTCATTAAGTTTAACTATTCATGATGTTTTTTTTTCTAAATATTGTAACTAATATGTTTACAAATTAAAAAAGGGTTAGAATTTTATTCATATGACAGTAATATCAAACGTCCAGCTGACAGACTTCCGCCATTTTTCTGCTTAAAACTTGCTTAAACAAGGGTCTCGGCCATTTTAAAGTTAGTGAACTGTTCAATAGTTGATTAGTAATTTTTTACGTTTAAGAATAACTTTTTTGAGTCAACTCATATTAACGGTATTTGAAACCTGCGTTAAATCCTTATGAATTATGGAGTTTATTACTTGGTAAGTAAACTTTATTGTAGCCATCATCAGCAGCATAATGAGGCCGATAGTACGTTAAATACGACTTCTCTCTTCTGCAATCATGGGAAGTCAGTTCATTTTCTAGTAACTTGGTTACAGTACCTTAATCACTGTTATAAAGAAATAAATAAATATTTTACCATTTCACATGTAGAAATTCTCACCATAATTTCAAATCACATTCCAAATGTTATGATATTCGTAGAAACTCTATTGTTATTCTCTAACACTTTTCTTGAAAACAAAACTTTACTATCTCACCTTTAGTATGAAAGTTGACTTTACAGGGTAAGGGAGGGCCATATGGAAGGGTCGGGCAAGATCGATACTTTCTATATTTCCCAAACCGAGTGACGAGCACCCGTGTCTCCAAGCACAAAGACATAAGTTTTTTTTTTGTATTTAGTCAGGTAAACTAAGCACTGTTTGAGTCACATGGCGAATTGCACGTGATTCTTGTGTTTGCGGAATACTATTACTCCACAAATTGTATTTTTGCAGTACTTTTAGTTATTGAATTTAAAAAAAATGTTTTATTTTAACACATAGGTACTCGTATTCGTATCGTACAATGGCGAAGGAAAATATCGCGAGGAAACCTGCATACCATAGCGATTTACAAAAATTCTATGGTATGTAAGTCCACCAACCCGCACTAGGCCAGCGTGGTGGACTATATGGCCTAACCACTCTCAATCGTACTGACGATTGTAAAGTAGTCTTGTGCCCTGCAGTGGGACCTATATGGGCTGATACAGATACTCGTATTACCTATCAGAGATAAATGTATAAATTGATATAAAAAGACAAAAATATAAAACAAATAAATAAATACACCAACAGTTATATAAAGATCACTAATCACTAAGATCGAGATTTTACGTCGTGGTTATCATAAATTACAAGACACTTTTGGGTCTCACAAACACGCAGACCAGAAACAAATAACTATGAATGACGCAATTGTTTGACTCGATGCGAACATCGAACCCACACCCACAAGTTACACAGCCGGCGCGTAGCAGCTAACTACATCTTGGAGTCTAGTTTATTTTTAACTAGCGGCCCGGCCCAGCTTCGCTCGGGTGCATATAGATTTCTCTACAATAATATGCACGTATTATACACATAAACCTTTCTCTTGAATCACATATTAAAAAAAAAAAACTGCACCAAAATCCGTTGCGTAGTTTTAAAGATTTAGCAGATTTAGTCTACAAAGGGACATAGGGACAGATAAAGTGACTTTGTTTTATACTATGTAGTGATTGTTAATTTTATTTTTGTTGCCAAAGGGCATATCGTGAAGATGGAATAGTTTGTTTGAGAATTTATCTGATTCAGACTGACATTTTAAGCTAAAATTATTTAAATCAATGAACTCAGACAGAAGAAATTATTACTAAAACCTTACATGGAAAAGCCAAACACCACAGTGGATTGCTTACAGTGACCAGCATGTTAAGTTTAGCACCTAAACTTTCAGACACAGAAGATGGTAATATATTTTGTCAATTGTATGGCAGAGATATCCTATATATTCTGTCTATCCCACAGAATGAGGTCAAAATGTTTTTTATTCCATTTTCGCTTGTTTAGTCCCTTTAGTGTATCTTCAGTTTTACTACATACATACATAATCGTCACGCCTGTATCCCATTGGGGTAGGCAGAGACCGCCACTTTGCTCGATCCTGGCATACTACTTTCGCTTCATCCACTTTCATCAACGTCTTCATGCATTCTCGTCGGTTCAGGGTACTTTTAACCTGACCCTTGTTGAGGGTATCACCGATTTGGATGGTGTATGTTCGGTGAGGTCGACCCCTACCGACTCTTCCATCCACACTCGCATTATGTAAGTTTTACTTCTTTTAATTAAACATTTTATCTAACTTCGGTAAGGTCTGTTTGGAAATTAATTGAAATTAAATATTCTTACCGTGTTATGTATCTTTTACACCATGAACTTAAGCTTTCCATCTTGCCATCTCTTCCCCCAAATTATTCTCACGTCGTTTCGTCGTTTACTTATCCTTTGAATCCATACAGAATAAAAAATACATATGAAAAGATTGTGTTTTGTAAATATTTACTGTAGATATTTTATATATTCATTTTTATATATTCAAACATAAGTTGACGCCAATATCTCCGATGGGCTATGATAATTTTCACTAGTGACACCCATAGTTTGTTGATATGTTTTAAGGCCCATAATGTGACAGAGTCCAAGCCTATTGGCATATAGAGTACACAAATTAGTTCCCGGCAATACATTCGAGAATTTTTAATATGAATAACTAATCTGTAGATATAATAAATGTTTATTTCTTCTTATCTACACTAATATTATAAAGAGCAACATTGTTTGTTTTCAACTTCTGTACCGATTTGAAATATTCTTTCGCCTTTAGAATCCCACATTCTCCCTAATGAAAATAATGTTGAGTTTAAATATACAAAAACTAACACGAGAAATAAGATATTTCTGGTATAAAAATAATTGAAGAAATCTACACCTGAGTGAATCCGGGTTAGGCCACTAGTTTAAAATAAATGACATTCTACATGTAAAATGACATTTAAAATCTAATTTTGCGAAATTACATAAATATAATGTTGCACGACAAGACGGTTACAATTGGGCTAGATCAAACAAGCATACGAGTTGCGAGGGAGGTTGCGTGCAGAGTCACGTCATCGCTATAACTCAAACCAAGAATGCATTATATTATTTTGTATTTAAAATTGAGCGCGATATTTCTATATCACATGAATTATTATATTTAATTTAAAGTTTATGCTTAAAAAACTTAACTCTAGTGAGCCGACTGCAATTAATTTACCCACATCAGTTGATAAAACAGATGTTACAACGTATCTATGCGAGCGTCCTCGTTTGTCCGATTTCAAACTAATAAAATACGACGGTTCTACTTGTGTTCGTATATTTTTACAGAAGGTCGATGATTTTAAAGCCGCTAGGAGTATTTCATCTTCTGATTTATTAAATTTTGCTACAGAAATATTTTGTGGCAATGCACTACATTGGTTCCGTAGCATTAAAAGTAAAGTTAAGGATTGGGATCAATTGTCTAAATTTTTGATAGAGGATTTTGGCGAATTCGATTACGACTATCGGTTGGTTTCAGAAATTCGTAACCGTACTCAACATGAAACTGAAAACATCACTATATATTTTTCTATAATGTCTGAATTTTTTTGTCGTCTTTCTAAAGAATTGCCTGAGTCGGAAAAATTGGAAATTTTGTTACACAACATTCGTCCGTGCTACTCTAACGTTATAGCATGCTCACCTAAAATTTCTAGTATCGAGGAACTTCGTTTGATATGTAAAAATTTCGAAAATATCCAATGTATGACTGCTCAATATCGTGAACCGCCTCCCATAACTAATAATACGCTAGCTCCAGATTTAGCCTACTCTAATAACACTACTAACCCTAATATTCAATTTATTAATAAATCTACACATTTCTACAATTTCAATAAACAAACAAATACACAAACTAACACTTTAAATACATCTATTGGTACAAGTAAACCGGTTGCTATCTTATCGCTCGAGAACAAAAGACGTTCAGGTAGTCATTCACATTGTCCCCGCTGCCGCACTAATGACCACACGCTCGCTGAGTGTAAACAAGATAGGTTTCCAATTTGTTTTAAATGTGGTACTAAAGGTGTTATTTATACTAATTGTACAAATTGTCATTCTAAATTGAGTCCAAAAAACTTCTAGTTCCAGATTGTTGTGGTATTACTACTAAAAGTGTTAATTTTGATAAGGAAGATTGGGAACAATGGCTTTCCACGATTAAAATATTTTTTTCTACTTATAACATCACATCAATCTGGGAACGTAAACCGGAGAATGATTCTCGTCCGTATCTTAACGTCAATATTGGTGAAATTTCTTTTTGTGCTTTGTTGGATTCTGGATCTTCAGTGACTATACTAGGGAACGATTCACATAAACTATTATTGTCAGCTGGTTTTAAGTTGTGTACAGACCTTAACGACATATATTTTGTTGCCGCTGGCGGCCAACGGTTAAACCCTATAGGTTATATAAATATTCCTATAAGTTTTGAGAATAATTTTCATGTTCTTAAAGCCTACGTGATACCTACAGTATCATCGTATTTAATTTTAGATATTGATTTCTGGTCTAGGTTTGAGATTTGCCCCAAGTATTTAAAATCAATAACTATAGGTGATTCTAATACCAGTAGTGTTTCTTATTTTAATAATAACAAAAGTAAATTATTTTCTTATGACGATTTAACCAAATCGCAGCGTCTAAACGCTGATAATACTACTGACCTATTTCGTTCTATTTCTACGGAAAAGCGATAGTCTAAGATCCCGCCATACATCGACCTTCACCGAGATGTTTATTTGATGAAACCTATTTTATATGCAATTTAATATGTCAATAAATATATTGTATATGGGTTGCCTTGCAAATTTCAGTCCAGAATACGATTAATTAATTATTAAAATAAAAAAAATTTTTTTTACACATTTCACCTGTTTGATTATTAAACAAATTCTATACCAATCGAAAGTATGAAACCCATAGAATATGTAAACGTTAGGTTGCCTATTTTTTTCCGGTCACAACCCTCAGGTTGCCAGGTATAAACAGGTAAATCGCTACTAGCATTTTGCGCCGGTCTGATTATTGAATGGAAATTAAATGAAAATAAAGATCATTTTATTATGAACACGGTGGTATAGGGTTGCCTGCGAAAAATCAGTCCCGAATTGCGGTTGTCGAATTTAGAAAAGTGAAATATTGCTCCGAGTGACACAGCATAGCAGCTGTTCGAAGTCCGCTCATAAAGAAAGAGAGTGCGCATGCTATTTATTCTTGAGAATGAAAAGGACAGCGATAGACTCGTATATGCTGTGTTCTGTGTTACCTGGCAACCTGAGGGTTGTGACCGGAAAAAAATAGGCAACCTAACGTTTACATATTCTATGGGCTTCATACTTTCGATTGGTATAGAATTTGTTTAATAATCAAACAGGTGAAATGTGTAAAAAAATTTTTTTTTTTTAATAATTAATTAATCGTATTCTGGACTGAAATTTGCAAGGCAACCCATATACAATATATTTATTGACATATTAAATTGCATATAAAATAGGTTTCATCAAATAAACATCTCGGTGAAGGTCGATGTATGGCGGGATCCTATACTACGAGGCCTAGGCAGAACACATCTCATCACTCATCGCATTGATACTGGCAACTCACAACCAATGCGACTACACTATTACAGACCTTCTCCAGAAAAACAACGCGTGTATAAAAAAAAAAAAAAAATACACCTTTACCACGCCTATACCATACTTTCTTGTCTATAGGGTCTGAGTCATAATATATTTTGATGATAGACATTTTGCAAGGATGAAGTATGTAAGAGGATGGAATGAAAGTGTAATTTAACAAGAATGCTAAATAGGCAGACGGATTTTACTCATATTCAGTTATAAGTAAAATCCTGGTCTTTTCGGCGGGGTACTGTGACGTTGTGAGAGTGTCACCTCTTATATTTGCGGTCTATGGTTCAATATTCGGCATAAATCCTATTGTCTATGCCAATCAACGCCTCCGTTGCGCTGATTGGTTGATTCAATTTCTGACATCTGTCAAATGTGACGTACGAACTGTCATCGGCGTTCGCATAAATACGCGTGTAACGGCGCTCGCGTCCTTTTTTCCCTAACCTAAAAGCCGCGTGCTACCACGCGTCTTTCCGAACCCGCTGGGGTTCTTCGTTCTTCGAGTACTTCTTCTTCTTGGCGTACCTGGCGTTCTTGGCGTCCTTTTCGCTAACTCCGTGCCTACTGCCCGCTTTGCTCCGCACCGCTTCCTGCCGGACTGCATCCGAGCCTGCGCCTGCCGCTGACCTGCGCACCGTGCCCGGCCACGTGGCAGCTGACTTCGCCGGCGAGCTGTCGCCGGGTTCCGCCACGTGCCGAAGACCCGGATCAGTGTTCAACGAAGGCCAGTGACTCCCGTTGCATACCACCAGCAACAGTGCCGGGTGTAAATACTGATGCGAATTTATTAAAGCCCGAACCACGTAATTACCCTGAGTTCTCATTTACATACCTACCCCTACCTGCGGGCGGCCTAACCCGCCGCAACGCATCATTTCATACCATAATACTGTAAACTTAATTGGCAAAAAAATTACAGAGGCTACTTATCCGCAAACATGCATATATTTATTGAATATTGTTAATACACAAATAAAAAGTACAAGACACCTTTTCTAGACATTTATAGCACGCATTAAACACGTCATGTTTTTTGTTAGCCTGGTTGTTTAAGGTATTTTACATTGAGTTAAAAATAGTAATGGGAACTATTGCTATTTCAAATTAACATCACCACCTTGTTATTTTTAAAGCCTTACCATGCTCTATATTTCTGCTATTGCTAAATGCCCCGCTAAGAATTTGTAAACGAAATAACCAACCGTATATTATTGCCACTTTTCACATTTAAAATAACACACACAAAATTGACTGTCCATTCATAGACTACATGAGATCGTATAAAAATATTGGCCGATCGGCTTTGGAAATCACAATCGCAAATCAAAAAATCTAGCTTATTTATATAACTTGTGAAATTTTATAATTGTCTCCACTTGCTATTTGTGACTGCTATTGTTATTTAAGAAGTTTGAAGTGCGTGGTGGCCTGTTGGTAAACGGACTAGACGCGACTGCCAACATGTTCACGGTGGTCGCGGGTTCGAATCCCAGGGCACACCTCTGACTTTTCGGAGTCATGTGTGTATTGATAGTCAATCACCACGCACTAAAACGGTGAAGGAAAACATCGTGAGGAAACCTGCATACCATAGCGATTTATAAAATTTCTATGGTATGTAAGTCTGCCAACCCGCACTAGGCCAGCGTGGTGGACTATATGGCCTAACCACTCTCAATCGTACTCTCGATTGTAGAGGAGGCCCGTGCCCTGCAGTGGGACGTATATGGGCTGATACAGATTGTTATTTATTCCAAAATTAGTCAGAAGGATAAAAATGAAGATTCTATGTATCTACAAGTAATCTAAAAAAAAAATATTAGCCACAAAGCATGCGTAGTGGAGTGGGTCTTATATAAATCACGCACCGGACGGAGAATTTCTCTTTCATAGACGACGTGTGGTACGCGTGCGGACGGCACGTTCCCGCAAAGGCATTAACAACGACATTTTATTCATATTTCCTCATGCATACATACCGGTACGAACGCTCATTTCATTTCTATTCAAAACGAAAAAAAATCTGTACAAAGAACAATGATTTAAAAATGAGCGTAGGGTCGAGAGCATGTTTGTATCGCTCGTCAGCTTCAGTTGCCGTCCGTGATGAGAACCGCAATTATTTGTGTTGCTTTATCATTATCTCGCTTTAGTGGCACTTTAGTACAGGCAACGAAGCAACGGTTTACTCTTGTCCGCAATGCATAATTTGCCAGGAGTTTTTTGTTTTCATGAAGAGGTGGCATATGACCCCACTAAGTTAAAAACCCAAAATACTTACAAAAATGGCGTCCGCTAGAGCCGCCATTTTGGAAAACGCGTTTGAAGCGATATCTCCGGAACCGTCCACTTTAGGCCCATCATGCTAAGGACCTTTCTTGTAGATAATTAAATTTCCCATCTTTTTTGTTCAATAATTTTTTTTGTACCATTAACCGTTCGCGATTTACAATTTTCATTTTATACCTTTTTTACAATAAATTTTACATGGATTTTTAACAAAATTTACTATTTCCTCATTGCTTTGTTCCCTTATGCCATCAGTATTTAATTAATTACGTGATAATCATGGAGAAATCATTGGATTTCATAATTACACTATGCATCCTTCGTTTCCATTGACCTTGATTCGGTAGTAAACCATTCAACGCGCGATAACTTCTAAAATATTGATTTTAGAGAAAAAAAGTATGGGTGAAAAGTTGTTAAGAATTTATTGATTTAAAAGTTTAGTCATTAACAGTTTTTTGTTTAAACAATTATTAACAGAGATATGGGTAAAAAGGCAAGAAACGAATATTAATAACCTTGTAAATCGCGAACGGTAAATGGTACAAAAAAAAAATATTGAACAAAAAAGATGGGAAATTTAATTATCTACAAGAAAGGTCCTTAGCATGATGGGCCTAAAGTGGACGGTTCCGGAGATATGGCTTCAAACGCGTTTTCCAAAATGGCGGCTCTAGCGGACGCCATTTTTGTAAGTATTTTGGGTTTTTAACTTAGTGGGGTCATATGCCACCTCTTCATGAAAACAAAAAACTCCTGGCAAATTATGCAGGAAAAAATGCTTCGTTGACTGTACTACTTGACAAGGCCTGTAAACTGCAATTATTTGGGTCATCTGCACGCGGGGCGAGAAAAAACAAAACATGACAAGCGAAGATGACTACAGTATTGTGTCCGATCTGCAGTGTTAAAGATAATTCGAGCCTCCCGAATCTCGGAGCTCCACTGTAAGTACATATTACGTCCTTGCTGGGTTTTGCTAGGCTGGCATCGACCTTAAAGGTGTTCAAAATATATGATATTACCCAAATTCAAATACCATACCATTATAAATTGAATTACATTTCAAATTAACTACACAACGTACACTGCATTCACACTGCACTAAGCTGTTCAAACTTAATATGGAAAACAAATGCTTATCAACTTCAGTTTGTTTCAAATAGACCGGGTAATTAATAAATTTTCTATGTATTAAAAAAAGAGAATTAAAGCATCCTGGTATACTCAAGATGCCAAAACAAAAATATAGCCAACATAAAAATCATTCCAATTATTATTTATGCCGGTCACCAACTTGCAGCTATTTTTCAAAGTAACATTTTATTTGAAATATTTTTTTTTCAAAAACTCACCTTTAAAATGAATTTTAATGAAGGTTTGTGAACGCTTCACTTCCGACTGCAGTGTCCGTCTTATTAAACTTTTTTATTGCTCGGCAACAAATGACGTCGTTAAAGGACAGGAAATACGGACGGATTATCCTTTATAGATCTGAACCTTAAATTGTCACGTTTTATGTTAAATTTAGAGAATGGTGTTCAATGTTCAATTGATAAAGAAAATGATTGTTTAGGTACTCATCATGGTTTTATTATAATTGGGAGTGCAATAAAGTGTTTTTATTTCAAATCATTGTAATTTAGACAGGATAATTACCATCAAAAGCTTCGCAAGTACAGCCATATTTAATCGAAACATTATACGTTTCATATGAAAAAGGTTTTGATATAAATATTTGAAACGCATACTGAAGAAAGACTGCGTCAAATTCGTTGTTAATGATTTGAAATATCAAAAGAGATTTTGATAGGGTAAAAGCCGGATAGTTGCCTCGGACGGATACATGCCTCAGTTTCAAATGCTCTATGTTAGACGTATTGACAGTGTTTCTTTTTGATCATAATTAAAAGCCGCCCCCGCGCAGGCCTCGGTGCCGCATAAGCAGTTGAAGTAGGCGCACTTATTTTGTCCGTGTATGAAAAAATCTTCCGCGGTGATACTTTGACAAGCGCCAGAATTATATTGGTAAGTAATCTCCGTTAAATATTTTTATAACTGATAGCGATTTCAGTCAAAAATATATTTCTTTGAATGCATTAGAGTTTAAATTGCACTGTTTATTAGGTTTTATTGTTAAATATGTTTTATTTATTTCGTAAATAAAAAGGGCAAGTATCCGTATCAAATCGGATAGTTGCCCTACTGTCTTTTGCGGATTGTTGCCCTGCGGTAACTATCTGTAACTATACGTTTTTAACAAGCAAAGACAGATTTTTTTCTTAGTTATTTTTTTCATTTGCTTTTACTATTTTTTCTAGGTGATTTTTTATTTGGTTTTACTAAAGTTTATGTTAAATAAAATAAATACTCAACAGCAAAATGCCTCGCAAGTATAAACGAAAGCCAGGCGTGGTGCCGCGCCACATCAACTGGACAGAAGATAGTTTAACACTTGCGTTCGAAGAACTAAATAAAAAACAAAAAAGTATCAACGAAATATCCGTTTATATACCCGGATTTATGGCATATTCTCATATACATTGTAGCCAGAGTAACTACTGGACATATTGAGACTTAACATCTTATGTCTCAGGATGGCGAGCGCAGTGGAATGCCAAGTATTGCTTTGTAATTCAAGATGTTTGGTTTTGCTACTGTTCAAGAGCGGTCGAATCGCTTACCAAAGTTGATTACCATATTTTTATATTTAAGATAAATATTTATATTAAATTAAGTGTTGATTAGGTAATAATTTAATTTCTCTTAGTACTTAGTACATAATACAGGATCTCAGTAAGTTATAAGGACTGAATACTTACTTAATAGAGGCTAATGCCAAAGTTAATTCTAATTTTGATTATTGTTCTATTTTCAAAATAAATAATAACATTACATTTTTATTTTGGAGACTTATTTACTATTTTGGAGTGTATTATTGTTATAATTTTATAATTATAATTTATCTTTAATTAACACTTAATAAAAGATTGTATTTAATAATAATAACTGATTATTTAAATGAATATAAGTTCATTTTTATTTGAAAACAAAACAGACGGGCATCTATCCTCACATTGGGCAAGTATCCCCCCAACCATTTTTAACGTTAGGCTAGTATCCGCCATAGTAGGCAACTATCCTCTTTTTTAGAGGTCATTTTAAACTGGATTTACTTAAAATTTATAATATTTATATTTTTTTTATAGGTAGGGTATGTTAGAAGATTAATGAACTATGTTTGAGAATACACTTTGAATAAAAAATGTATTGGTACACATTTTTTAAAGGAGCTTTTTAAAAAGTGTGGCAACTATCCGGCTTTTACCCTATTTCAAATCACTAGCATTCCTCACTAGTGCAACCCAATATTATTATTTAGGTACATTAAATTAGTCAGCCTCCATGGCGCAGTTGGTTAGATGGCGACTGTGTAACGAGAGGTCGCGTGTTCGATCCCTGCACTGACACAAATGTTTGTGTCGGGTCTAGCTGTTTATGAGACCGCATAGTCTCTCGTAGTTTCTAATCACGACTCAATACTTAATTGATCTTAATGTGGGCTCAGAAATATGTATGTGACTGTTGGTGGCGCAGTTGGTTAGTCGCCGACTGTGAAGCGGGAGAGCGCAGGTTCAATCCCCGCACCGAAACACATATTTGTGTGATCAACAGGTATTTGTTTCGGGTCTGGATGTTTGTGAGACCCAAAAGTTTCAGTAGCTACGACCTGTGACCGGTGAAGCTTCAAGTTCAATCTAAACAATCCATCTTTAGGAAAAAAAATTACAAGGTACAATTTGAAAATAGTTCGCCCGTTTTCGTTCCATAACTTTATCTTTGGAATAAACATTGTAAGCCTCGCAGTCCATAAAAACAATAACCCTAGGGGAATTGTAGACGACATTATCATCCTTTGAAACTTTGAGTAACAACTATCTCTCGGCATATTGTGAATTACGATGTTTCAAAAAATATGCTACAGTTATGACTATCATGCGATCCAAATATTTTATTTTTGCAAAAACACCCGAATGGAAAGTTATTTATGAATTAGATTTTTACACGCTTTATATTAGCTTCACTTGTATGTTTGTATGTTTGTATATTTGTATATTTGTATATTTGTATGTTTGTTTGTAACCGACTTCTTTGGGCGCGATTTTGACCCACTTTAAACGGCCAGATTTCGTTCAAATTTTGCACACCTGTCAAAGACCGATGACAATACAATAATTCGATTAAAATATATAATTATCCTGATTAGATTCGCCAGGATTAATTATTCTTATAATTGATGACCATTGCTACTGACCACTAGGTGGCGTTTGCACTATTCATCGCTAGATGGCGTTAACATTGTATTCTTCAAGTGTCAAATGTTACTACTGACCAACAGATGGCGTTATTGATTGGAAATACAGCCGTAGATGGATGTTTTTAGTCAAAACAATTATATAATAGTTAAAAAAAACTAAAATACACGCTTTAATAAGATATACAACTAAAAAAGTAAAAATAATTGATACTGAATTTAAGATAAGAAAATGGAGTAAAATACATATATTTTATTGTTACAAAGCGTGGGGTGCAGGAGGATAAGTAATTGTTGTAAACACCCCACGCTTTGTAACAATAAAATATATGTATTTTACTCCATTTTCTTATCTTAAATTCAGTATCAATTATTTTTACTTTTTTAGTTGTATATCTTATTAAAGCGTGTATTTTAGTTTTTTTTAACTATTATATAATTGGTACTCAAAGCCACCAAGCCTTTATAACAGTTGCGTCAATAGATCGGCAAATGTCAGTAAAAATAAGTTAATAAGTTGGGAATATTTTCTTCAAATTTTAATAAAAACTCAAGTTTATAAGATTTATTTTTCAAAGTTTATAAAATAACTATAGTATTCGACGATTGAAATGGGCGTGGGTGGCTCAATGCGAAACTATAATGAATAGCGAAAAAAAGTCACGAGTCTGATTTTAATGAAAACTAAAACTGCATACGTTCCTAGCGAGACATCGAAACCAATGATTTTAAAAATAAAACCTCTGTATTATTACACCATCCAATAATGTTGCTGATAAGGATCAAAGCGATGCTCTCTTCTAAAATCAAGACATGTTGCAGAATAAAGCAATAGATAGTTCCTGCCAAAATCAGTCAATGAACTAACCGAACTGACACACAAAGAGCTGTCGGAAGCGTCACTAATCATGGAGAACGAATGTCACTCCATCCAATTTGTTTTGAAATGGAGCCGAGCTCTATTGAAAGGTTATCAATATAACCTATTATACAGGAGCTTGATCAAGATATTAGATCACGAACAATGGTTTGCTAAGATCAAAATTCTTGAGACCAAGTTATACATTGAAAGGTAAAGCCTAACAACGGGACCATAAGCGGAACTATATACAGTTCCAGTTATCAATTCCTTCTAGTATAAAATACCAAGAAGTTTACCAGCTTCTTGATGCAGTGGATTTCGATAGTAGGTACCAGACACACTGACGGTACGTTTCAAAAGGTATAAGAAAAAGAATTTTAATGGCGTAGAAGAATGGAGGTTATTAAGCCTCGAAAAATGTCATATGTAAAAAATGCAAGAACTTTGAGACCTAGTAGAATTTTTTGGGTCCCTATGCTACTCACCCATTCAAATCAGTCTACTTACTTATTCAATATTAAAATCCGTTTCAGTAGAACAATCACTACAGAAAAATCGATGTCTAACCTTCAGTAGTTCAGATGAATAGGCAATAGGTAGGCATCTAAAATTTAAGAAAAGCAAGTACTGAACACTGCTCAATATTAATATTCCTGGAGGCGATACGCTTACGCCTCCGTAACGCCCACGCGATGAACGCAGTGGACGAGAATAACTGGATGAGACAAATATATCATGAGCTGAATAACAATTCTGTTAAAGTGAATACTGAGAAAGAAGTAGAAACATTTACTGTTACTCTGTATCGGCTCATATAAGTCCCACTTCAGGGCACGGGCCTCCTCTACAGACTACACGCTGGCCTAGTGCGGGTTGGTTACTAATACTATTAGGTCTTTATTGTACAAGAAACAATTAAAAATAGTAAAAATGGCGGTCTTATAATAGCTATAAGCAATATCTTGCAGAGAGTCATGAGATGGATTAAAGAGAAAGAGGAAAAAAAATTGTGTCACGACAAAGTAACTGCAGGGCGCTTGATAGTATAGGAAGTCAAATAGAATATCGATCCTCGATAGAAAGATATTAAGAGATCATTTACAGTCTTTTAGCATCCAATTGCGTTGTTATCGTACTCTTATTATAATGTTATTATTATTTATTATTTTATTATCAGCCGTTAGTGTTTCATTAATGGGCATTGACCTCCTCCCTTTCCTTCCAGATTGTGCAGTATTGTACGATTTGGGGCCAATCCTGAAGAAGCTTGTCGATGTCATCTCTCCACCTACGCCTAGGTCTGTCGACTATCTTCTTGGGTATTCAGGACACCACTCAGTGCATATTCTTGCCCACTGGTTTGTGTACATGCGGCTGACGTGACCAGCCCATTGCAGTGACAGTGGGCTAGCAGTGTCATATCATTTGGGACAGTTTGGTTTTTCACATTTTATTATACTGATCATGTTAATACTATTAGATTACGAGTATAAATGATGACACAAACTCACCTCTTTTTCCCAAAAGGATTACACAGAATATGTGCCATCAGGATTCACACTTTTAGCTTTGTGTGTTCCGTCCCACGATTTAACAGGGGGCGAGCCCATCTATCACGCACAAATTCCTGACTCCAGGTTGATAATGAATATAAAAATCTAATATCACTTTGCCCGGCCCGGGATTCGAACCCGAGATAAACGCGTCATAATCGTACCGTAATATAACTGCGCTACCGAGGCAGAATTTTATCAATTTATTTACCTATTACCGTTATGTTAGGTAAATGAAATGAATCGAACATATTTAGATATGTTAGTAAATTAAACTACATTATTGACAATCGATTTTTGGTACAAATTAATTAATCTAGTATATCGATGAAAGTTGACATGCTCCAATTCAATAAAACTTTTGCTCCATTATTTAGAAATTCAAAAAGAAATAAAGCACTGTTTTAAAAATTGTTTTTTTTTATTTTGTTTCAATGAATAATGAGATGAGCATGTCATTCATGTCGACAGCTCATGGACAGTAGCAAAACCAAACAACACCATGAATGACAAAACAACGCTCGGCTTTCCATTGCGGTTGCCATCCTTAGACATACATAAGATATTCAGTCACAATACGTCTAATAGTTACTTTAACTACGGTGTCCTTTAAACTGAATCACAACACTGCTGTTCGGTGGGAGTAATAGACATTGCGGGGGTACCTACCCACGCGTCTTTTCACATATGGGAGACCTGACAGTATGTTTTGACCTATAAAGTTCGGGGAGTCATGACCTTTGTAATCTCTATCACAAACGGACCCTGTTTTTTGTTTGTAAAGCCGTCCTCATATTACATACGAACCACTCATGCGATCAAGCTTAGCAACTACCTACGCCTATTTTAATGTCAAGAGGGTGACTCAAGTTGTATATCAGATCAACTAATGTTACATGATAGATATTTACCTAGACAGAATCAGCTATCAATAAAGCTCTTGTTGAAGTTGAGAAGATAAGAAATAAGAAACTAGTTTAGGTTTGAGTAACGATTCAAACAGCAAAAACATAGGACCAATACAAAGACATGACGTTTAATTGAAATTAAATACGGCAGTCTCTTTAATTTGTCCATTAAAACTACAGAGTGCCAGTTTATTGGAATGTCGGGATAACTGGATTGTATAGAACATAATATTATTATAATAAATAAAAAATGCAGGAAGGCAACAAAGAATTAAGAGGTGGCAAAAAATGATGGCAATGGCTATCGAATTGGTAACACTATACTGTATGTATACTTTTCTTTTTACAAGAATATTTACATATGTAGGGTATATGAATTTTGTATATTTGTACAAGTCTCCTTTTAACTATTCTCTCGAAATGACAAAATCATTGTCAATAAAATATGATAATACGTAAATAATGTTTTTCCTTAAATAGCATATTAATTACTATAAATAGTTACCAATAATAAATGACTACTAAAAACGAAATCTACATACATTTAGTTGATATCGTAATGTAATCAATTACTTTTCTACACTAATATTATAAAGAGGAAAACTTTGTTTGTTTGTTTGTTTGTTTGGTTGTAATGAATAGGTTCAAAAACTACTGGACCGATTTTAAAAATTCTTTCACCATTCGAAAGCTACATTATCCACGAGTAACATAGACTATATTTTATTTTGGAAAAAAATAGGGTTCCGTAAGATATTTGGATTTTTCGGACATAAACTGAAAAATTCAACCAAAGAAGTTACTTATTTTGCGTACGCTGCCTAAACTACAAAAGATAGAACTATAAAATGTTATAATTAATTGTAGATCTTATAAATATCTACAAAAAAGTCCGCGACACACTATACCTATCTATGTCGAGTGAGGCACAACAACCACATTTTTATTTAAAAATCTTGAATTATTTTTTTTTTGACTACATTTAAACGCGTTTATTTTACTCATGCTATTAATCCTTATCAAAATAAATTATTTCATCAATAAGTACAGTTTATGTTGATAATATTTGGCCTTTGAATGATTAAAATTGGACGTTTTGTTTTGAAGTTGTGGTGAAATTAAAATATTACGATTTCTGCTGCACAAAAATTTCATAAGGCAATCTTTATATGTACATGTATATGGAGAGACGGGATATAATAGAGTGGAAGGTACGGGAGAAGACTGGGATAGCTGACAGATTTGATAGGACGAAATATAAATGCACGTTATAAGACGGGATGGATAATAAAGAGAAAGGACGGGATGGATTGGGAAGAGACTGAACAGACGGATGAGACGGGATTGAGCCGGACAGTAGGACAGCTACGTCAAGTTTAGGTATACAAGAGTTTATACGATTAATAACATGTATTTGGTGTGGAGTGGAATCAAAAAATATATGCACCCAGACGAAGCTGGGCCGGGCCGCTAGTTCTATATATTATAGAAAAGTACTAATTGACTTGTCATAAGAGGTAATTAATTGCCTTCATGATCAATAAACCAATATTATTTAATTCCATTTTAATATTCCTCTAATCCTCGCTACTGCAACATATTTTGATGATTTCGAAATAGAATTCGAAAAAGATATTTACTACTACAAATGAAAGTGATTTTGTAGCACAGAACTGGAACGACGCTTTGATAAGGGATTTCCATCCTTACAATACAGAAGAAAATTTCGTCTAGTGTAAAGGTACAAGATTTTACGTAAAATATTTTACAAGTCGTAAAGTAAATGGCATAAAAATACCTGAATAAGCGTTTGCAAACTCGGATAACCCGAGGTGGGAGTATCCACCTATGTAAATGGGCCATTAGGTGTGGAACCCGATAAAACTCGTATTGAATCTGGCTAACTGGGCTATTGAAGGTCTTAAAAATCCATTTTCACATTTAGATAGTGTATGTATTCACAAAACATATTTTATAAATAATTTTAACGTAACACAGACAAGAAAATATTGCCTCGGTGGCGTAGTTGTACTACGGTACGGTTATAAAGCTTAGGTGGTTTTGGATTTTTCTATTCATTATCAGCCCAGAGTCAGGAATTTGTAAAGGACATCGTAGCCAGAGTAAGTAGTGGACATATTGATACTTAACATCTTATGTTCCAGGATGGCAAGCTCAATGGAATGCCAAGCATTGCTTTGTAATTCAAGTTTTTTTTTTGGTTTTACTACTGTTCATAAGACGTTGTATCACTTACCATCAGGGGAACGGCAGGCTCATCTCGCCATTCATTGCAAAAAACAAAACGACAGAACACGTAGATATTAAAAGAAATATACACATACATACATATACATACACAACACTGAAGATTATTAAGTCAGTCTTTGTTCAATTTGACCAGATATAGAACCGTTCCCACATTTATATTCAGTCATTGATAGTCAGCAAATTATCGCCATCTGACTCATTATGGGCTGCACCGGCTATCCCAAGGCGAGAAGCGCCTCGATTTACGTCCGCATAACCGCACGACAAACCACTGCTGATCCCTCCACTGTAGGGGATGGGGATGCCTCCCAATAAATAGAAGATTCCCTGACGAAGTATGCATATCTTTTGCCAAAATACACAATTATGCCAGCCTCGTTAATATTTGGAGATATATGAGCTGTGAAACTAAAAGCAATACCTATATTTGTAATTTGCCACAGCTACTTTTGTTTCACCATCGTGGTAGTTTATATGTGTTCCGATACGAATATTTTTTGATGCATTAAATGTTTTATAATTATGTGTATAAGTAAATACGACATTCTCTGATTGCAAACCTTGGGTGAAGCAGTAATGATATAAAAATGTACCACCTGCTATATTCAACTAGGTTGATTCCTTACAAAATTACTAATATTTGACCATTCACAACAAAATCCCCACGTGCTAAACACCAGTTCATTAGATTTGGCTGAAAATTTTTACCAACATGATCAAGAAACGAAACATCAATTATCATCGCCAAAAACATTATTGGGAGTTCATGAACTACGAGCATTCAGACAGAAATACTAAATGCATTTCCATTACTCCAAGCCGCAAGCAATAACAGTCCCTGTGTCAAACAACTACGTGAAAATGTAATTAGTGTGCACAACATTTTCGCCAAGTTCCCAGCGTGCGGCGTCGTATCGGTAACGACATCGAATTTTGCGGCGATGCACGTAGAATAAACGAGCAATCGATCGCATGAACCCAGGTGATACCTGAAAAATTCAAGCTTCGACATGCTTTATTTTTATACAGACAATTTTAGTGGCCGACAAACTGATATTATGACGTCGATCTGTAAGGTGTTTTTTTGTTCACATAGGAATTTGAATATAAATTTATCATATGATTTGGTGATAAAAAAAGCTGGCCAAGCGCGAGTTGATATCGGGCACCCATATTCTATAAAACGACTCACACTACTTGGTTACGCCATATTTATACATTTCGATACAAGGTCATTGTCTATTCGACGATGTCTCAAACCGCCATTTTATATGTATTTCACGCGCAGTTGGCAGTATTGTAGAATCCTTACTATCCAACATTCCCGCTCTTTTCCTTCTCCCTCTAACGCACGCTTTACCGCATATTTGTACTCCTCGCGCGTGACGTCACGCGAGGACCACGGGGACGCGCTAGCGCACCCCTCACGATCAGTTCCGCAACTTCGCTCCGCATCGCCGCACGCGCCGCACACGCATTCGCGTTAAGTAAGTGTTCCCGCCGCCGCTACCCTGCATGTGTGCATATGGCGCCACCGCTAATCCGCAAATAACTAATTAATCGCACGCCGCTTAAATATTAACACCAATTAATTAAGGACTGAGGACCGCATAGTTGATGCCGGCATAACTATTTGCACGGGACAAGCCTCTTTGTGTGTGTTGTGTCACGTGTTGCTGCGTCGACGCCATCACGCCGGGACTGCGCGCCACCTCGCCGAGGATGCAGATGTAAGGTAGGCGTGCATTCCTCTACTTGTTCCCGACCTAACCGCATCCGCACCGCGAACCAGCCCCTTCTGAAGGGGACATTAAAAAATACAGTCCACTTATAATATTGCCAACTCCGCTTATTACTGCTAGCATCAACCTTCAATTGTTTCACCGCTCATACATTTCGGGCTCTCAGCCAATCCCCGCAACCGCCCCGCACCGCATGGCACGTCGGTCTTTCCGCATCACCATATTGTTGGCCACTTCGAACCGGATTTATTGTCGTGACTATACTATAGTTTAATTTGTATACGACGTGCCATATTTCGTTTCAAATAGTATTCCCGCGTCTATTACTCAGTTTTAATAACTTATTATTACTTAAAAATGTCGCGCTCAAGGACAAAGGGCGCTGAATCACCCGCGCACGACCTTGAGCTTACTTTATTAGAAAGTAAACGGAACACGTATTTTTCTATCTTACAAAATGTTTTCGATAACTCTCAAAAGGCTTTTACTAGTGAGGAATGCATGGAAACATTTCTCAGTTCGGTAGGATCGATAGACAGATTGTCCGAACAGTTTAGAGAAGCATTAGATGATTATAACCGCGCTTTGCTAAAGTCTAATCCCACTTGTAAACCCGACTTTCAATGTTTAATTTCGTTTGAAGATCTATACTGCCGCATAAAACGCGTTCTATCGCGTGTTGAATCCACCCATTCGGGAGTGGACACGTCTCCGAGTCGCAGCGTTTTAAATCATAAAAAACCATCGTTGCCGCCGCTAGAAATAATGTCATTTGACGGTGATATTCGTAACTGGCCTTTATTTTACGCAAGTTTTAAATCCATTGTACACGATAGTTCAATGTTAACAGATGGTGATAAGTTATATTACTTAATTGGTAAACTTTCACAAAAGGCTAAACACGTGTTCTCGGGTATTACGCCGTGCGCAGAAAATTATAATATAATATTGCAGTGTCTCATTGACAGGTACCAAGACACTCGTACACTCGCGTCCACTTATTTAGACCAAATGATTAACTTCCAAAAATATTGGTTCCCCCTCAGCGTCTAAGTTCCAAGACTTTTTAGAACAGTTTATTACCGCGGCAAGCGCTTTAAAAAACTTGCAACTGCATGACTTGGCAGATTTCATACTTTTGCACCTCGCCTTACGTAGGCTTGACTCTGAGACTGTACACGCCTTTGAAGAAAGATACCGCGATGTAGAAATACCTACATTCCTTGACTTAAACGATTTTATTCGTAGTCAATTTAAAATATACACTCACACGCAAAGAAGTTCCGCCGCTATTAATACTCCGCGAAGTAATAATTTTATTAGGAATAAACCCCGTAATCACGTACCTAACCCGCAGGCCTACACGCTGGTCTCATCACCTAGTCGTAAATGTCTTTGTGATAATTTCGTTCACGCTCATTTGTTTAAATGTCCTAAATTTATTCAATTTACTACGCCTTCCGCACGTTTTAAATGCGCTAAAGATTACAACGCGTGTATAAACTGCCTTAGTTTATCTCATAAATTACGAGATTGTAAATCGAATTCCAGATGTCGAAATTGTAATTCAAAACATCATACGTTGTTACACTTCAACAAATCAGTTTTGCAAACACGTACACAACATGTAACTTTGCCCGCACCGGGAGTCGAATTAGCTGCCGCTACTCTCGCCTCCGCAGCGCGCACTACGCCTATCGCGCGCGCCCCACCTCTCGATGCGTCATCGATGCCCGCCGACGCGGCTCGTGACGTTGCATCGCTGCACATTGCTGCACCAGTATCGAACGCAACCGCTATTAATCACTTTAACGAGCGATCTACGCAGTCCACCATGTTGTTGTCGACGGCTCAAGTAGTCGTGTATGATTCTCAAGATCGGCCCCATATTATTAAATGTTTACTTGATTCTGGTTCGCAAAGCAATTTTATTACATCGGAATGTTGTGCATTTTTAGGTTTGAATTACAATAAACAAACGCAAACTATTGTACGTGGTTTCGGTGGTATAGAAAAAGGTATTAGAGGTTCCGCGCAATTTAAAGTATTCTCGCGTTTTAATAATAATATTTGGTTCGACGTATCCGCACTTGTTGTCGACCGCATCACGGATAGTCTACCTTCGGTTCCCGTTGATAAATCTTTATTCGCGCATTATTTAAATACGCTGCCGCTCGCAGACGCTTCTTTCGCCACACCGTCAGAGGTACATGTGCTTCTTGGCGCGAATATTTTCCCTCATTTGTTATTGCCGGGTACTGTTAACAGTATGAATGGCTTACCGCCCGCAATTAATACAATTTTTGGTTACGTACTAATGGGTTCCGCTCCAGTTTTGATACCCAGAAAATCGAATTTAAAGTCAACCTCGGCTTGTTGTACCGTCGTCGACCAGACTTCCTTGGACCTCCTTCTTAAAAGATTTTGGGAACTCGAAGAAGTCTCCGCTCCGCCCGCCCACAGTCAAGATGACCTTGAATGTGAGAATCATTTCCAAGCCACCACTACGCGCGATACTAGTGGTAGGTACAAAGTCGCCTTACCGTTTAAGGATGACGTATATAAATTAGGTAATTCGTTTAACACCGCACACAGACGTTTTCTTTGCTTGGAACGCAAGTTGCAGTCTTCGCCTATGTTGCGCTCCGCTTACGACGATATAATTCGTGAATACGTTGCCAAAGGCTACGTTACTGAAATAGGACCTGTTGATAATGTCGATTTCGCCGCATCCTATTTCGTATCGCACCATTGCGTGCAACGTGAAGACAAGTCAACTACCAAGGTACGCATGGTATTGGATGCCAGTTGCAAGACTAGTTCTGGGCTATCCTTGAACGAAGTTTTGCATTCAGGACCCAATCTTCAAGGTGATTTAAATTCCATACTTCTTAATTTTCGCCTTTTCAAAATTGCAGTTTCCGCTGATTGCCGCCAGATGTTTTTACAGATTCTTATGAACGAAAACGATCGTAAATTCCAGCGTATTCTTTTTCGCTTCAAGGTCACTGACCCTTTGTCAATTTATGAATTTAATCGCGTTTGTTTTGGAATGAAGTCAAGTGTTTTCCACGCCGTCAGACAGTTGATAACAGACGAAGGACACAAATTTCCCGTAGCAGCCGCAATTGCATCCAGCTCAACTTACATGGATGATGTATGTTTCAGCATAATGGCCGGTGATTCGTTTCAGGATGACGAGTCTGCTGCTGCAGATGCCTGCATCCAGCTTATAGGATTATTTAAGTCCGGTCAATTTGACCTTGTCAAATGGTCTAGTAATTCCGCCGCAGTCCTACATGACATACCCGCTTCGCATCGCGCTTCCTCTTGTCTTGAAATTGATAAGAGCGCCATACCGCATAAAATTTTAGGCACGCATTGGGATAGTTCCGACGATGTTTTCACGTTTAAGGTCGCTGCGCCTGAGCCAGGGTGCACCAAGCGCAGTATTCTTTCCGCAGTAGCCCGTTTGTGGGACAATTTTGGTCTAGTGGCTCCCGTCATTTTGTACGCCAAACTTCTCATCAGAGAACTTTGGTTGGCAAAATGCGACTGGGATGACGCTCCTCCAAAACGCATCGTAACGCTCTGGGCGCAGTTCTGCAAAGAACTGCCCTCCTTGAATGGTGTACGTATACCGCGACATTTGGGTGTAGTTCAAGGTTGCGCCGTTAACCTGTTGGGTTTTGCTGACGCTAGCGAACGCGCTTACGGCGCCGTAATATATATGCAAACTGTAGTAGACTGCAATAGAAACGTCGTACTTGTCTGTTCTAAGTCTAAAGTCTCGCCGCTTAAAACCGTTTCCATCGCTAGGCTGGAGTTGTGTGCAGCAGTTCTTCTATCCGCACTCATGAAGAAGGTTATCGACATATTTGAACCGCGTTATAAAATTTCGAACGTATTCGCATTTACCGATTCGAAGGTGACACTGTGTTGGATCAATTCTTCTCCGCACCGTTGGCAGACGTTTGTCGCTAATCGAGTTACCAAGGTGATCGACAACGTTCCTGCCAGCTGTTTCCATCACATAGCAGGAAGTGAAACCCTGCTGATTGCCTATCTCGTGGCCTATCGCCCGCAGCACTTATTGACCATCCCTTATGGTTTTCGGGACCGTCATGGGATTGTAAGGATCCTGCAGAGTGGCCTATCGCATCGTTTGATGAAAATGATATCGAAGATATGCCTGAATCAAAACCGCTGGTACATGCTGTAACCACACCCGCTGTAGATTCGTTAATTTACTCGCTCGCGCTTCGCACTTCTTCTTGGTCTAGATTATTACGCATAATGGTTTATGTTTACCGCTTTTCGAAATTGTTACCGCGTCGATTTTCCGTATCTGCCTCTGATTTAGATTACGCTGAAAATAAAATCATATTCGCTCTTCAACGTGTTTATTTCGCCGATGACATAATTAAACTGTCAAACAAACAGAATTGTTCTCCCGCTTTGCAAAGGCTAAGTCCATTCTTGGACAAAGATAATATAATACGCGTCGGTGGCCGTTTGTCGAATGCGGTCGTCGACTATTCGCAGAAACATCCGCGTGTACTCCCGCGCCGCGATCACATAGTTGATTTGATAGTCGACTATTATCATAGAAAATATTTACACGCTGGTCCTGAAACTTTAATGTCTATAATTAGACGTCGCTTTTGGATAATTGCCGCTCGGCGAGTTATTCGTCACCGCATATACAAATGTAACACTTGTTTTCGGGCCAAACCGCGTCCATTATTTCCAATGATGGCTGATTTACCCGCTTACCGCGTCAACCAGGTAGACAAACCCTTTTCGCATACGGGTTGTGATTACGCAGGTCCTATAAAATACACACCCGTGCGTGGCAGAGGCGTCAAGAGTCGTAAGGCCTGGCTCTGTATATTTACTTGCTTAACTACGCGTTGCTTGCACGTTGAAATAGCTTCCGACTTAAGTACAGTCAGTTTTCTCGCCGCAATAAAACGTTTTCTTTCGCGCCGTGGCCCTGTTCAGTGTTTGTACACGGACAACGCTACGAATTCTGTCGGTTGTAGATCGTATCTGCGCGATCTTTATAAATTCCTCGACCATTATCGCCCGCACCTTGAATCTGAACTATCTGAAAGTCGTATTGACTTCAAGCAGATTCCGCCTGCTAGCCCTCACTGGGGTGGATGCTGGGAATCAATGGTGAAGGTTGTCAAAACTCACCTGTTCAAGGTCATAGGACAGCAGCTGCTTTCCTATGAAGAATTATTAACTGTACTCACGCAGGTCGAGGCACTTATAAATTCGCGTCCGCTTACTTCGCTTAGTAGTGATCCCGCAGAGCCTGCGGCGCTCACACCCGCTCATTTTTTACATACCGCTCCGCTATTTTCGCTCCCCGCATCTCATGTAGACTCCTATAGTCTACGTGAAAGACATTCGCTTTTGGATAAAATGGTCCAATCCTTTTGGCAACGCTGGAGGATTGAGTATTTGCATCAATTGCAAGCTCGAGCTAAGTGGACCACGCCTTCCACTTCCATTCAATTAGGGACGGTAGTGGTTATAATTGTCGATAATGTCCCGCCTCTTTCATGGCCTCTCGGTGTGGTGGAAGCAGTCCACCCATCGGGCGATGGAACAACACGCGTCGTCACAGTCAAGACGAATAAGGGGAACTTTGTGCGACCCGTCGTCCGACTGTGCCCTTTGCCAAATCAATAATTTTACGCCTCTCACGGTAGCTCGTAGGACTAGGACAACTAGTGGCTGCGGATATTAGATTCGTAGCCGATGCCGAGAGCCCCGTGGGCATATAGTATTTCGCATTTTTCGCTTCCGCTTAAATTTAAGAATAGGTTTAGGGGTTATTCTTTATTACCGCGCTATTTAGTTTATTTTTTATTAAAGGTACCCTTTAAGGCCGGGGGGAATGGTTACGCCATATTTATACATTTCGATACAAGGTCATTGTCTATTCGACGATGTCTCAAACCGCCATTTTATATGTATTTCACGCGCAGTTGGCAGTATTGTAGAATCCTTACTATCCAACATTCCCGCTCTTTTCCTTCTCCCTCTAACGCACGCTTTACCGCATATTTGTACTCCTCGCGCGTGACGTCACGCGAGGACCACGGGGACGCGCTAGCGCACCCCTCACGATCAGTTCCGCAACTTCGCTCCGCATCGCCGCACGCGCCGCACACGCATTCGCGTTAAGTAAGTGTTCCCGCCGCCGCTACCCTGCATGTGTGCATATGGCGCCACCGCTAATCCGCAAATAACTAATTAATCGCACGCCGCTTAAATATTAACACCAATTAATTAAGGACTGAGGACCGCATAGTTGATGCCGGCATAACTATTTGCACGGGACAAGCCTCTTTGTGTGTGTTGTGTCACGTGTTGCTGCGTCGACGCCATCACGCCGGGACTGCGCGCCACCTCGCCGAGGATGCAGATGTAAGGTAGGCGTGCATTCCTCTACTTGTTCCCGACCTAACCGCATCCGCACCGCGAACCAGCCCCTTCTGAAGGGGACATTAAAAAATACAGTCCACTTATAATATTGCCAACTCCGCTTATTACTGCTAGCATCAACCTTCAATTGTTTCACCGCTCATACATTTCGGGCTCTCAGCCAATCCCCGCAACCGCCCCGCACCGCATGGCACGTCGGTCTTTCCGCATCACCACTACTGATGACGGTGATGATGATGATGACAAACTGTCTGCTCACACGCCTCCTAGAATCCCCCACCGGTAGCCAGAATCCAATGTTATGATAGAACATAGCAAAACATTTAATAACCATGGAAGGGTAAGTCGCTGACTTTAGGTAGTCAAGGAAGATTGTAATGAGAAAATAAACTGATAACGTTTAAATTTGTACAATCAATAATAAATTAATTAAATAAAATTGAAAGTATGTATGTAGGTGCCTAATGATTAAATAACAAATGATTCACAAGCTTAAATTAAAAAAAAAATGGAATACACATTGCAGACTGGAGTTCTACTTATAGCTACGCAAATTGTAGTACTGAAGCATTGTAGCAAAATTGTAGAATTGTAAGACATTGTTGGTAATTCAGTAATCAGTAATATAAATAACATTCATGAAACAGTTTCTGTACTCGGCCGGATCTATGTTGTCATCCTGAAGGTACGGTTTATCTTAAGAAGCATCGCAATACCAAACTCGCAACAGCTCTTTCAAAAGTTGACCTTTGTATGGCCGGAAAGCCGGGCTCTCGCAGGGGTTGGCCGCGCATATTCTATTGTATTGTTATGCGGGTGCCTCTCTATCTGACTCGTTATATGGTAATGATAGGGTCTCATAAAAGTTTTTGTCGTATCGTAAAGGCCACCGGCTATCCCTAAACATATTAGTTGGGTGTCGTTAAATATTTTGAAGGTTTTCTGAGAATGTATTCAGAAGAGGAATTCCTTTGTACTGATAAGCTTTGGACATCACCAGCGATTACCATTAATGATTTGCCTATACAACGTTCAAAAAGATGACTATTAAAGAACTTAGTACCCAAGTTTGTTGTTACCAATATTACTTTGCATTCCACGCTTTTACGTCTATTTACGTTCTCAATTATAAATAAGTACTTATAGCTAATATATCCAATCACTAAACTTGAATGACTGAGTTTATATTTTAGTCTAACTCAAAATGTCGTAAATAGTAACTCTTTTTTTTCATTAAGTACACCCATTCTTTTTTATACTTATGCTAACGCCCGAATACTGGAACGCCATTCAAATAATAAGATGCTCTTAACAGCGCACGGTCCACTTAGCCAGTACATATAATCGGGGTTAAAGTAGTTAAGCGCCATTTATATTTAAGTTGCGTAGTTGTGAGTGAGTATTTGGGCATTAGTCTATAGAATTGGCACATGAAGAGGAAAACTAATCTCACATTCCTGTGATATAGTTTCTATAGAATACATACAAACTTGAACTTCCCAGATCGTATGATGATTTTATATATTATGTTTAACAGGCTCCGTGGCGCAAGCGGTTAGACGCCGCCTGTGAAACGAGAGGCTGCGAGTCCGATCCTCCCAGCGAGAGAAATATTTGTGCGGCCAACAAATAATAATCTTCCCGGTCTGGGTGTTTGTGAGACCGAAAAGTCTCTCGTGGTTTATATGGTGATACCCACGCCACAAGACTCGATCTTGGTGTGGGGGTCACGACTATGTATGTGACTGTTGAGTGTATTTATTTTATTGTACTATATAAGTGAGAGTGGCCTAGTGCATATTATGGCCTAACAACACCCAATCCTACTGTCGATTGTAGAGGAGGCCCGTGCCTTGAATGGGACGTATGTATATGGGCTAATACAGATAAGTATAAGTATGTATTTTTTCGTCATAAGTACTTTTTAACTTTAGAAAACATACCGGATTCGCAGCAATCTAGCCCTTCAATTTCCTTAAGATCATGTTTAGCTTACCTTATTACGTCAAGCGTAGGAAGCAGTGCTAGCGTTAATAATTTTAACGGTACATGATATTATCCCCACTCACTCCCCACTTAAGTGTGAGCTGGCGAGATTAGAACAAGATTGGCTTAGCGTCTACGTTCTGATATGGAAAATTACTTCGCCCACCCCACTAAATATTATTTTTGGGGTATACGGTAGGTACTTAGGTCCTAGATGATTGTCAGGTAGCAGACATATATTCTTAAAACAAACTTTTTTTATGTTTCATAGATTTGACAGATTATTGTGATTATTATTGAGCAAACCTGATAATAACACTTATTGTATTTTCAAAGATTTTATGAGGAGTAATTAGCTTGATCATTTTCTCATATATTAAATATTAATGTAGCGTACCACTTAAGTAAAGTGATCGAAACGTCGCGTCGGGAAGCAACAAAATGTAAAATATTAAAAATTATAACACCCTTTCAAGCGTTACTTGGGTTCCAAGTAAGATATAAAACCACACCATTGTAAATACAATCACTTTAATGGCATTAAGCTACAACAAACTAAAGTCTAGGATTATAATATTAACATGTTGCGTTGAGCGAGCGCGGCCGACTGCCCGCCCGGTGCCCCGGCGCGTGTCTTCCCCGCCCCCGCAAGGGTGTCCCTGCACGGACACACCGCAATACCCATACAACACGGAAAAATGTAAAATGAGCGCGTTACAAAATTGCTTTATTTCAAAATATGCTTGTTATTATTTAAATTTTTAAACATTTTGAAATCTAATTCTAATAGAATAATTTGATATGATATTTTATAAATTATATTTGTAGGTTCAAATGCCAAAATGGACTTAAAATAATCCTATGTGCGATTTTATTTAACACGCATCGCGTCACGTTTCCACAGTATTTTTCCAACTTCACGTGATATTTTTTTTACTAAGATAAACAAATCTATCTGAATTCAAAATATTAATTTTAATATCTGAAATAAAATCGTGGTTCTGTTATGATTTTTTAATTCAATTTACTTTATGGTCTGTGGTTTTTCGAAGCATTTTTGAAATTTTCAAATTTCAGTTACACACGGAACTTAATATAGGACGTTCAAAGCACGAAAAATGCACTGTTGTGTAGTTATAATAAACTTTTTTGTTATTAGAACATATTATTGCAATTCCCGATAGATTATACTTACGTTTTGGTTAGACGCCGGCTTTGAAACACGAGGCCGCGGGTTCGATCCCCGCATTGAAACAAATATTTTTTGTGATCCACAGATATTTGTTTCGGGTCTGAGTGTATGTGAGGCCGAAAAGATTCGTAGTTCAGGATACCCACGACACACGAACCGATCTCAGTGGGTGCGGACGGAATTATGTATGTGACTGTGGGTGTATTTATTTAGTGTCATTTACAGACAAAAAACTATTGTATAAGTAGATATAAAATAAATATCTCACTCTCATTTATAGTATGTTAAGTTATATTGTTAAATAGGTTTGACGAGTAGAAAGTACATAGGTGTTTATTCTACTTCTTCGCACCCATTTCATTTCTAAAGTCTAACCTGTCTCAAAGGAGAAGGGGCAAACATGTATGGACTCCAGCCTATCGACCAATAACGACAAGCGATATGTCAATGGAAAGGTCTTTTCAGATGCTACAACTCTTTCTATGGCAACAAAACCGAAATCGCTGTATTTTAGAAAATATAGCTACTTAAAGACTGTAGGAAAATCACGCGAAAGGGCCTCGCCATGGTGAGCAATAATAACAAGCGATGCGTCATTAGAAAGGTCTTCTGAAATACTATAACTTCTTCTACGGCGGCCTGTATCAAATCTCTGCGTGGAAAAAAATATCGGTACGTAAAGGTAACGCAAGGATGGAAATATGTATATGGACTCATAGCCTGTAGACCAATAACGACAAGCGATATATCATTCGAAAGCTCTCTTTATTTTCAATAACTTCTTCTTTGCCAAGAAATCCCGATTCGCTGTATGAAAAGAAATATATCGACATAAAGATATCGCGACGCTTATATGTATGGACTCAAGTCTATCGACCAATAACGACGAGCGATATGTCAATGAAAAGTTCTTTTCGGGTGCTACAACATCTTCTATGGCAACAAAATCGAAATCGCTGTATTTTAGAAAATATAGCTACTTCAAGACTGCAAGAAAATCACGCGGAAGGGCCTCGCCATGGTGAGTAATAATAACAAACGATGCGTACTACATAACGTTAATGTACACTGTCATGTGCGTGAAATGAGTCCAGTTTAAGTTTTGTGATGTTTTGTGATAAGATGAAATACGATAAATTCAATCCAGGTATTGGTCAGAAGTTGTCCAAGGACGAATTTGCGCGACATTTATGTTTATAAGTAAGATATTTTTGTACTGATATGTGGTCATTTGCCAGTGACGTCAATTATTGTCAACGTTCTTAATAATCAAATCCGGGGGGCTCTTAGAAAAAAGAAAACACAATTTAAAATAGAAAAACAAATAATATGTGGACATTAAGTGGAACTGCTTCGGTGGCGTAGTTGTACTACGATATGATTGCAAAGCGGAGGCCTCTGGTTCAAATCCCTTGTGGGGTCCAAGTGAGAGCTTTCGAATGACATATCGCTTGTCGTTATTGGTCAACAGGTTATGAGTTCATATGCATATTTTCATCCTTGCGTTACCTTTACGCACCGATATTTTTTTCCACGCAGAGATTTGATACTTGCCACTGTAGAAGAAGTTTTAGAATTTCAGAAGACCTTTCCAATGACACATTGCTTGTTATTGCTCACTATGCCGAGGCCCTTTCGCGTGATTTTCGTGGAATCTTTAAGTAGCAATATTATTTAAAATACAGTGATTTGGGTTTTGTTTCCATACAAGTAGTTGTAGCACCCGAAAAGACCTTTCCATTGACATATCGCTCATCGTTATTGGCCGATAGGCTTGAGTCCATACATATGAGCCTCGCGACATCTTTATGTCAATATACTTCTTTTCATACGGCGAATCGGGATTTCTTGGCAAAGAAGAAGTTATTGAAAATGAAGAGAGCTTTCGAATGATATATCGCTTATCGTTATTGGTCAACAGGCTATGAGTCTATATACGTATTTCCATCCTTGCGTTATCTTTACGCAGCGATATTTTTTCCACGCAGAGATTTGATACTGGCCGCCGTAGAAGAAGTTATAATATTTCAGAAGACCTTTCTAATGACGCATCGCTTGTTGTTATTGCTCACTATGGCGAGGCCCTTTCGCGTGATTTTCCTGCAGTCTTTAAGTAGCTATATTTTCTAAAATACAGCGATTTCGATTTTGTTGCCATAGAAGAAGTTGTAGCACTCGAAAATTCCTTTCTATTGATATATGGCTTGTCGTTATTGGTCGATAGGCTTGATTCCATACATATGAGCCTCGCGATATCTTTATGTCGATATACTTCTTTTCATACAGCGAATCGAGATTTCTTGGCAAAGAAGAAGTTATTGAAAATAAAGAGAGCTTTCGAATGATATATCGCTCGTCGTTATTGGTCTACAGGCTATGAGTCTATATACATATTTCCATCCTTGCGTTACCTTTACGCAGCGATATTTTTTTCCACGCAGAGATTTGATACTGGCTGCCGTAGAAGAAGTTTTAGAATTTCAGAAGACCTTTCTAATGACGCATCGCTTGTTATTATTGCTCACCATGGCGAGGCCCTTTCGCGTGATTTTCCTGCAGTCTTTAAGTAGCTATATTTTCTAAAATACAGCGATTTCGATTTTGTTGCCATAGAAGAAGTTGTAGCACCCAAAAATTCCTTTCTATTGATATATGGCTTGTCGTTATTGGTCGATAGGCTTGATTCCATACATATGAGCCTCGCGATATCTTTATGTCGATATACTTCTTTTCATACAGCGAATCGGGATTTCTTGGCAAAGAAGAAGTTATTGAAAATAAAGAGAGCTTTCGAATGATATACCGCTCATCGTTATTGGTCAACAGGCTATGAGTCTATATACGTATTTCCATCCTTGCGTTACCTTTACGCAGCGATATTTTTTTCCACGCAGAGATTTGATACTGGCCGCCGTAGAAGAAGTTATAGTATTTCAGAAGACCTTTCTAATGACGCATCGCTTGTCGTTATTGCTCACTATGGCGAGGCCCTTGCGCGTGATTTTCCTGCAGTCTTTAAGTAGCTATATTTTCTAAAATACAGCGATTTCGATTTTGTTGCGATAGAAAAAGTTGTAGCATCTGAAAAGTCCTTTCCATTGATATGTAGCTTGTCGTTATTGGTCGATAGGCTGGGATGCCCCTTCTCCTTTACTTTACAAATTAGTATAGTATTTGCAAGAATGAAAATTATCAATTTGCAAGAATTTCTATGACGTGTAAAGTTCGCCACCCCGCACTAGGCCAGCGTGGTGGACTATATATCTTAACCACTCTCATTTAAAGAGGAGGCCCGTGCCCTGAAGTGGGACGTATATGGGCTGGTACATGGCTGATACAGATTCAGAATTACTATGCTCCTAGCACACGTCAAAGCAGAAACTTAATAAAATAAAATAAAAACATAATTTTACTAAGAAAAGAGAATTTACATTTCAGAAAATTTAAAAATAAAAAAGCATTTAGGCAGATATTTTTAGAATCATTGTATGGTCGTTACGAAGATGGAAGACCCGTGGGCTCTGCGTGAAAAAAGTTTTCACATTCACCTGAATTACATTAACATCTAATTTTAACAAAGAATACATCCATTTTAAGTACCTAATTTTACTTCAGTAGATAAATAATTTTCATATTATCATCAACCTGAATTTATCCACTGGTGGACATAGGCCACTTCTTAATCATCATATGTTTAATAACTGGGTTGAAAAGAGGAGGAAGTTCTCAATAAATTGAAACCTTTTATTGAGTAAATTCTGTTGGCCAGTAGCTATTAAAACTTCAGATAAATAAGAAAAAATAACAAAGCAGTTCATCCAAAAGAAAACTACCCAAATAAAAAATAAAAGTCACCGTTTTATAGAGGCATATTTTTAATAAAGGCTTTATGTTGTTTATTTATGGACACCACGCAATAATGAGGTAAAATCGAGTGCGACGATCGGAGGCACGGCGTTTGCGTCGAAATGTCGACGAGCACTAATTCATTATGCTAACGAGACACGCTGGCGCCGACGGTGATGGATTAACTTTTTTCCCTTCGTATAAACGCTAGGACCCGACGAAATGCGTAAAAAATGGACCAATAACAGTGTATGCAAAAGTTGGGAGCTCCATCGACATAAAAAAATATTAGGTTATTGATATTTTCCAGTCCCCCAGCGAGCGAGATGGGAACGTACACGGCTCCCTGCGTACAGAAAATTGCATTTCCATGTAACTTCGCTTGCATATAACGGATAATCGGAATATCTGTAATTTTATAGTAGCCACTTCTCTTTCTTTGAAGATTTAGCTGAATCTTGATTTTATTCAGGCACACAATTTATCTTCAGTGAATTTATTACTTTGTCATTGTTACACCTAATACATATTATTAAGTAGGTATATTATACACAAATTATAATACAAAAAATATACTTAAACATATGATACAAAAACTTTAAAAATGAATTATTATTTTCTCATTGATTTCGTTTGGGGGTTCAGTTATTATAGATCGATTCAATTACCAAACTCATGCTATGTTCACATTGCGACCGAAATGAAAATATATTTCAAATTTTTTAAGTCTCATCGCATGGCGTACTTGCACATACCGGGTTCAAACCCGTGTCAGGTAAAGTGATATTTAATTTTTTTATTCTCTATCAGCCCAGAGTCAGAAATTTGTGCCCAATAGGCGAAAGGCTATCATTATGGTTACCACTGTCTCATAAAAAACCTAAGTGAAGCGACGTCTTAACTGTAGTATTTTGTTCTGAGATTATTTGAGGCGTCTTATTCCCCCTCCCATATCGGGAGGTCGGCAACGCACATACGACCGAAGTGTGATATATATTCATGTGCAATGATAAGCAGTTTTAGAAGAGCTATTTACTCCTTAGCCCCGCCCCACCTTTGTAATAAGAAATTTAAAAAAGTGATTTACTTCTCTTGTGTTTATCTATCCGTCTCTTATGACTATCGTGATGGACTAAGATTTAAACACATCTCTATAGTTGTAAATTTTCTACCCCAGCAGTAAAACTTATAGAAGGCTAATATACCTATTATAATAGCATCTAATTAAAAATCTCACTAGAATTCGTAACAGTGTGGAACAAATAATATATGAAGAAAAAACTTAGGGCCAAATAAAAGAATAATTATAATAAATTCCTTTAATATTTTGATGGTCAATTTCTACTACATTAAAAACAATGCTTACATATGTATTTGAAGTCACCAATAAATTCAAACTAAATGTAAATTAAGAGAACATTAATTTGTACTATCTTCTTTTCCCGCCTCAATCGCTTTATGACGTAACAGGCAGTGATTCAACATCAACTTTTTGGAGTGAAAGGTTCTTTCACAGTGCAGGCATTTGTGAGCCCGTATTCCAGTATGAACACTATTATGTCTCCTGAGTTGTCTTGCAGTAGCGAAACACTTTGAACAAAGACTGCATTCAAAAGGTTTAGAACCTGTGTGATTTTGCATATGGATCTTCAGTTGCCCCTTGGCTTTGTATCTGGATCCGCAAATTTCGCAGCAATGTGGCCTTTCGTCTGTGTGCCAAAATCTGTGATTTCGGAGTAGGTGTGGCGTTGCAAAACATTTGCCACAGAATTCACATTTCAGTGAGTTCTTAATCCCCAACTGTGTTTTTCTGTGCGTTTTCAATGTGTAGTAGTTTTTGAACATTTTATTGCAGTGAGTGCACTTAAGCGGTTTATCTTTCACGTGCACTGTTCTTATGTGATACTGTAAAATACATAACATCTTCAATATTTTTGTTATTAACATTGATTAACAACCCTAGAACCTATATTTCTCATATAATCCCAAAAGTTTAAAAACAGTTTTCATATTTTAAACTTGAATTAAATGAAAATCTTTCACAGCCTGTTTAATCCCCGTAGTGGATCGCATACACAATTCCCATGTAAAATATCATCCTACTGAACATACAAGTTTAGCTTGTGCATAATCTCCTAGTTGGTACTATATATTTTGATAGCAAACTTTCTTCAAATATTTACATTACGTTCTCTCAAAGGAAATATGTTCTTTCCCTCACATTCCAAATATAACATTTTCTCGAGTAAAAGTTTTACCATATTTAATATTTCTAACAACTTAATATCCTGTAAAGATAATGAATCCAAAAAGCAAATATACTAATGCTCCAAACAACTTAATAGCATTGAATTAGCCAACACTTATCTCTGCAAAGAATATCTAAACAGAAAAACACTCAATAAATCGAATAATTGAAAATGACATGAAGGCCAAATCTAAGGAGTGAATAGCCAAACTCACCAATAAATTATTGTGTCGCTTGAATCCCTTCCCGCATTCATGACAAATGTAACGCTCAACTGCCTTGTGGTTCTTTATGTGCTCTATTATGTTGCTTTTAACGGTAAATCTGAAATGCAGTAAATATTTTTTCATCCCGATCTTGAATAAAGGTAAATTAATACAATATTATCCAGTACCCTACTTCTGAACTTACATCACCCCAAAAAAGTTGTTATTTTTCTTGAAAAAATCTATTTTGAATGTCAATTGGAAAACACATACATAGATCTGGACCCACACTATATATAATTAAAAAAAATAAAAATGGCGCTTTTTCATGAATATAATTGATACTCTGAACGTAGGTACTGAAAAGCCTATCCTTAGTTTTTAAATCAATAAATAAAACTAACGTCACTCCACTTGTAAGGCACAGTTGCTTTGATACACGAACTTCGATAAAATATATTATGTATACTAGATTATAAGAAGCGGTCTAAAAACGGCTAGAAAAAAAACAGCACAAATAAGCACGTGGTCCTAGTTGATTCTAGTATGATCCAATACAAAATAAATCTTAATTTAAATTAATAAGGTTTACTGTTACCTGAAGTTGATTTTTTACTACATCTCGTAGTTCGAAATTCATATGCATAAGTTTAAGTAACCTCGACCAATTTTAGCGCGTGATTTTGTTCCGGACCGTTTCTAGTATATAATTGATCAAAACATACGAGCCACGAAACGTCCATGACAAATCGCCATTGATTACAGTGATATTACTAAATCATTACTAACTCTTCGGCTTACAATTGACCTACAATTACATAGTCGACGGAATTACTTCATCATTATCATCCACAGCCTGTAGGTTCCCACTGCTGGGTATAGGCCTCTCTCATATTCTGCCACTTTTCTTTGTTCCTGGACAGTCGCATCCAGGTTCGGCCTGCGACTTTGACAATATCGTCGACCCACCTTGCCGCCGGACGGCCGACGCTGCGCTTACCCAGTTTTGGCCACCATTCTGTTAACGTCTTACTCCACCTACCATCAGTGCGTCTAACCACATGCCCAGCCCAACTCCATTTGAGTCCCAAAACGCATTTTTCGATATCTCGAACTTTAGTTCGGCGTCGGATTTCGACATTCGGGACTCAATCTTGCAGTTTGATGCCGAGCATAGATCGCTCCATGGCTCTTTGTGTCACACCAATTTTGTGTAGAACATCGCGCCTGAGCGTCCAAGTCTCGGCACCGTAGGTCATGGTGGGTAGGACACATTGGTCAAAGAGGCGAGTTTTTAAGTTTTGTGGGTATTGACGTGATTCTAATACGTCTATTAGTCGATCGAAAGCTGCCCAGCCTAATTGTATTCGCCTGGAGATCTCCTTTGTCTGATGTTCCTTACCAAAAGATAGAATATGACCAAGATAAACATAGTCATTCACCATTTCCAGGGTCTCACCTCCAATCATGATGTTTGGAGTCGAGACTCCAGAAATATTACTCATGACTTTGGTCTTGGACATATTCATCTTCAAACCCACCCTTAAGGACGCATCATATAGTTCTTTGAAATTACTTAGTGAATCTTTTTTATACCACTTTTTGCATGATATTTTAAGTTCTCCTTTGCAAATTCATAGTCCGTTAAATGGTTACACAATATTTTTAATAGATACATGCCAGTAAGGTTTTAAATGAATTTCTACTTTAATTTCACGGCTTCTTCCTTGATCTTGATTATGTTCTTTGACGTCAAAACTTCCCTGTTTTCTTGTCGATTAAAAGGCTTTTAGAAAATGTTTCACACAAATACACGGCAAGTTGAGCATTAAGTTCCTTAGAGCATAAAGTGGTAGAAAATAGACCGTCTATTGTAAGAGACAGTTCACGCCCCGAAGAACAATTTGACGTGCGACACCATTCTACGTTTTCTAGAAGTGGTCACTTCGCTAATCGTAGGCAATTATTTACGAATTTAAATACTTATTATCATAAGCAAATATTTTTTTTGTAATGAATGGCGAGACGAGTATGCCAATCGCCTGATGGTAAGTTATACGACCGCTCATGAACAGTAGCAAACCCAAACACCTTGAAGTACAAAGCAATGCTTTACATTCCACTTCGCTCGCCATCCTGAGGCATGAGATGTAAAGTCTCAATAGACATTGCGGTGGTGCGACAAAGACAGCCTCTCACACATTATGAGAGACCAGTAAAGTATCTTAATTTTGCTTGATTACCTTTTATATTTTAGTGCCTGGCATGTAACTAAAGCTGAATTTTCATTGTATACAGGGTATATCAAGACTGCTACCGAAAACGAAGGGTGGTAGTTTCAGCAACATCAGACACAATTCAACAGAAAATGTTGCAAAAAAAGCGACGATGTTATTTTTGTTACTTGGTTCATATGGTCGTATGTGTGTGGTATTTTTTTTTCCTAAAATAATAATGTATACCCATATATTTATAAAGACTCTAAGGTTTAAAAGAGTTAACGGTTTTTCGGTAGCAGTCTTGATATACCCTTTATTTTCAACTAGTTATATGTATGATGAAGCTGATTCCAATTTCGTTTTATTCTCCTACTATTTAACTCGAGTCCACATAAAAAGAACATATTATTTCGTGTACTAACAAGGGCTTGGGACAAAATATAGGAAGTGTGAAATTAGATATAGGAGTTCAGGATTGCATGCCTTGAGTCATGGAATATTAGGACAAGAGGAGAAAGCAGTATCAAATACATCAGTCACTTCGAGTTTATATATACTGGCATATATCTGGGGGCGCGGCCGAGCCCCCGTCCAAGTCGAGCTATAAGCCGTAACATCCTTTTCTCGAAGCAATTCAGACCATTTTCAACCCCCTATAACTTCGTTGTGGCTAAAACATGAAGCCTGAATTTTCAGTTACTAAGCAGGCATTGTGTAAACACGGTATATTTAAAATTTCATTCAATTTGAACCAGTAGTTTAAGTATTGTAACTAGTCAAACTTTCTTAATTTTGTCACTGACTGACTGACCGATCATCAAAAGTCTAAGGCACTTCTAGCAGACATAGAACCTTCAAATTTAGAATATAATTAGTGTTTAGTGTCTAAAGTAAGGGAAAATTCAAACATTTCATAATTTGTGTATAGTTTTCTAGATAGACCAACTGTCAACTAGTAGTTGACATGACGTGGCGCGTTTGGATGCATTAGAAATCCGTTAAATATGGCCATTTCGGTCGCACTAAGGGCAATTTGTATTACTATTTTAACCTTGACGGGCATGAGCGGCGGTGCGGATAACTTTGTAATCCCATATAAATGTATAGGATTACAAAGTTACATTTGCAGTTAATGAATCATTGTACCCGTATATAATGGAATAATAGTTGTAGATAGATATCTATTTATATGAGGCATAACAGGAGGGGATATAGAGAAGGAAATGGTGTATTCAGCATGTCACATGCCCTTGCAAATAAATAGACTAAATAACTCGAAAATATCAATTACAATGAAAGAAAGAACATTAATAATCAAATCCGCTATATTTGTGATAAATTGATGCCTACAAAAATAAGAAAAATCCATAAGACAGAGGCTTTAAGAAAAATCGTTAGTGATATTCTAGAAGTAAGAAGTACCGAAAAGGAAAAAAAAGGAGGACTCTACAAAAAGACGTGAGATCCCATCAAAAACATCTTGTAAAAAAATTCCAAGTCTCGCAGCTCAGGTTTTCTACCGCAAAAAGTTGTCAGATGCATGTAATACCAAGTCGATTAATTTATTTAGTCCTTAAGGGACCTTCTATATAAAGTTATTACGTTAGTTATTACCATATCAATCTTAAAAATTCTTTACGATTTAAATAAATAGATCGACTTGGCCAGCAGCATTATGTATAAATTGTACGATACATTATGTTTTCATGCCATGGCCAAGTCGATCCATTTATTTAAATCGTAAAGAATTTTTAAGATTGATATGGTAATAACTAACGTAATAACTTTATATAGAAGGTCCCTTAAGGACTAAATAAATTAATCGACTTGGTATTACATGCATCTGACAACTTTTTGCGGTAGAAAACCTGAGCTGCGAGACTTGGAATTTTTTTACAGGATGTTTTTGATGGGATAAAATATACTGTTATCACATAAAAGAATATGAGTCTGATGTGAACTGGATTTAAAAATTAGTGTCTGCACCCGAGCGAAGCCTGGTCGGGCCACTAGTACTATAGATATACGCCTTAACCAATATCAGATTAAAAAAGAATCAAACTTACTTGAGTCCACACATGTCACATACGTATTTCTTCCCACCGTGCGAGCGTATGTGTGATTCGAAAGTTTTGTACACAGAAAATTCCAGATCACATTTGAAACAATAACCACCGACTTTGTTTAAATGCGCCGATCTATAGTGAAATTGCATCGACAGTTTTGATATAAAAGTTTTCTTGCAAGTGGGACAGGATTTTTTTACTTTACACGCCTTAGTGCTGTGTGAAAATCTAAAAAGAAAACGATCAATCAGTATTAAGTCAATAGTTTCTTTCACAAATGAATAGTATACAAAATTATACATTCATAACATCATTCGGTACTGTAGTAAAATATATTATTTAAGTTACATCGGTGTTTTTTTATTAGTATAAAGAAGAACGGTGTTTTTTGCGCAGAAGTTGTTTTTTTATACGTACGACACTGCATAATATATTACTTGGTCCTGAATAGCTATCATAAGCCCTGCCGTCACCGGGAACAGTTTACATTGAACCAGTCAGTCGGTAGATACAAATTTGTCGACATTGGATTGGCTTATACCTTGCCCGTAACTGCCGTGCAGAGATTTCAAGTCCATTCAACTATTTTACAGTAATATCTATATGTCTCGGTTCCGCAGTTGTAGTACAGAATGCTGAAAGCTGAGGTCTCGTGCTCGATTCCCAAGTCGAGCAAAACAATATTGGATTATTCTTTTCATTATCAGCCCAGTCAGGAATATGTGCCCGGTATGGCGATAGGCTCGCCCCCTATCACATCGTGGGAAGGACCACCTACCTACCTACCCTTTTTGGTAAAAGGCGTGTGTTTGTTTATAAGGAGATATTCTAACTATTATTTGACTATTATACAACCCTGAGGCTTTTACGTCTTTATGATCGTCTTCATTCTGGGATCCAATTTCGTAGAGAAAAGGATTACAAATAATAAATGAATACAATTCTAACCAAGGCGCAGTGGAATTCAATTAGTAATTGTATTGTATATTATCTGTATAATCTGTATCAGCCCATAAACATCCCACTGCAGGGCACGGGCCTACTCTACAATCGAGAGTACGATTGAGAGTGGTTAGGCCATATAGTCCACCACGCTGGCCTAATGCGGGTTAGTTTGTATATTATATATCAAGACCGTTTATCAAGATTATTTATAAACGGTCTTGATATATATCCTATGTATGAAATATTCATTTTCATACATAGGATTTGTATGAAAATGAATATTATTACGGAAATATTCATTTTCATACAAATCCCTAAGAATATATTTTATTTTCAACGGTATAACATTGCACACAACTAGTGTACATATTAGAATACCATAAAACTATATGCCTATTCTATAATTATTTCAGAAATAAAGATAAAAATAAATGATAGATTTGACGTACCTGTGTCCGACCATGTCGGCAAAATCATTGCCAACAAATTCACAGAGATCACATTCTAAATCATTTCTTGAATAATGTTCTTCGAAGTGTTTACTTACTAACTCCTCAGAAGTGGATGTAAATCTACAAAGGCCTAAAACAAACCCATTATTGTTATTCACAAAAACTTTCAAAATCATAATATTGACTCCGACAATTTGTTCCTCAAGTTACTTTAAATATGAATAATACATTATTTCTGAGAACTTTGATATTATACTTCTATTATTATATTATTATTATGAAAAATTAAGTTAGTTTACTTTTTGATAAAACAACGAAGCAATTGGTTGATTTGCCTAACTTCGGCGGATTCAATTTGGTTAGGTCGTTATTTAGGAACCACAATAAGGTCGTTTAAATTATATAGTATATTTCATCAAATACTATTTATATCACCAATAAACGCTTACATTGATTTTGTAAAATACCTAACTAAACTAATTTCGTAGTCAAAGCTTTTTAATCAATTATGTACACATACATAACTTTGATAACTTAGGTTTACATGCCTTGGAATTTACTAACCCAAGGCCGCCAACTACACTGAATAACATAATAGCTCAATTACCAACTTACCACAAATATAATCTTGACTCAAAAATTGTTCTTTATTTATCCTACGTATTTTCTTTTTCTCATCTCTAGTTTTACCACAAAGTTTCAAATGCATTTCCAACCAGCCTTTTCTTCCTATGAAATATAATATTTTATTCCACGTACAAAATTTTACTATATTTAAAATAAAAAAGACACTCACCATATGTTTTGTTGCATTTGTGACACTTCAATATACCATTCACTGGTGTGCTATCATTTTCGTCTTCAATAGCATCTTCAGTTACTAAATGGTTTTCATCAGTATCTAGTCTATCACAAGTATGATGATTATCTAGTAAATTATTAAACTCATTGCTATTACTGTCAGTTACAAAATCTTCACATCCAGCATCATCAATATTATTCTCTTCATTTTCTATTTTAACATTCACAACATGTTTAAGACTATCTTTTATATGCGGTGTGTCAATTAAATTATTTAAAAGCTGCTTTTTCATGCTCCTTTCAATGTCTTGGGAATAGTCTTGAATTTGACATTTCTAAAAATATATCTAATTCAAGTGAATATGTTAGAGTATATAGTACATTATAATATAGAAGGCGCGCTGTCATACATGTGCTTCTTCAAAAACGTAGATATTTTCTGATTCGTGATGTTGGCAGGACTCTTATGTTAGTGAATATTTTACAAATTATTTACCAACAATTGCTGTAAATCTATGATCCTTTTAAATGAGTTTGAGTGAAATTAAAACGCCCTAAACATTTATTTTTTTTATTGCAGTGAATGTCGAGACGAGCATGCCATTCGCCTGATGGTAAGCGATGCGACCGCTCATGAACAGTAGCAAAACCAAACACCTTGAATTACAAAGCAATGCTTGGTATTCCACTGCGCTCGCCATCCTGACACATAAGATGTTAAGTCTCAATATGTCCAGTTACTTTGGCTACAATGTCCTTCAATCCGAAACACAACAGTGCATTTAAACTGCTGTTTGACGGGAGAAATAGACATTGCGGTGGTACCCAGCCAGGCAGCCTCTCACATATGAGAGACCTACCACCAGTCTTTTCGAAGTAATTCGTGCCTGTTGTCCAACACCTGTCAAATATTAGCCAATAGGAGGGCAGAAAAAGGTGGCACAGTACCACCATTTTTATCCACGATTTTGAATCACCAGCCCTCCCTCTATAGTACATAATATACTCTCAGGTGAATTTAATAATTGGCTACTGCCAGAGTGGTTTCACTTAGAACAAAAGAAAGCGAATTATAATAATTGGTTTGACTAACTTAACGCCATAGGGCGATAGAATCCTGTGGTTTAACGGGTTTCTCCACTTTACGCAGATTATATTTGACGCTGATAATATTGGTCCTGAATTGCTTCAAAAGCATTGAGTAGCGATTTAAAAACTAAAAATGAGAATAGTTATGTTGGCATTTCCATAATAATAATTTGTAACAGCTTGAGATGGTATGGTCACGTCCTAAGGAAACCACAGAAGTTATTCGGTAATGTGTGTCTGAGCCTCAATATTCCCGGACCTCGACCGCGGGGTAGACCAAAGAAGCCATGGCTCGATGTCGTCAAGGAAGATATGAGGGTCAATGGCCTTACTACTGAGGATGCCGATGATTGGGCGAAATGGAGGAGAATTTTCCGGAAGGGGGACCCTGGCACTGGCCGGGATAGCGCCAAGTAAAAGAAGAAGTATTAAGTAAGTATCTACTTAAAATAGACAAAATCACAATCGATGCTGATAAAAGTCAGGTCCAAGACTCCCTCAATATTTTCGCAAAAAAACGAAAGTATAAACATATTTCTTACTTAACACCATAGGGCGCCTTGAATTGATGGAGTGACGTGTCTATCTAAGTATGTAAAATCTACTATATGGCTACTACATTATAGTTACCTACTAATAACTAATAACTTGTTGCCTACACGTGAATACACATTTATACAATATGCTTAAAACATGCTGATGCATATAAATAAATTAATTAGCCACCATTTATGCAAATCAGATTAAATTAAATCCCCCAGTAATGGGTTGCATTACGATTTAATTTAAGAGCTTAATTAAGTTGTTTGCAAATTGTGAATATGAACGAAAATGGTGAAAAATTAAGACTGCCAATGTTGTACAATATTTTATCCAGAGTACCATGCCTGTGGACTTTTAACTTTTTTCTTTATATTATAATGAATAAATTAGTAGGTTTTTTTTATATAGTTATGAATGCATGCAATGCGAAAGGAGCATGCCATTCTTGTGATGGTAAGCAATACAACAGATTATGGAAAGAAGCAAAACCCAAGCAATGCTCAACATTCTATTATTGAAAGTGCTTTTGTACTGTTTAAACGTTACATTATATTATTGCTCTTTATATTTTTATATGATTTGTCAATTGATTTAATGCCCCATAATTAAATTAATTGAAATTTAAATTATTGGGAATATACAGTAGAGCTCTACCAAATGTACCACATGACATGCTTTCAAGATACTTCTAAACTTATGTAATCACCAACTTTCAGGTAGATATTTTAAATATGTATATGATTGGTATACTGAATTTATAAATAGATACACCCAACACCTATTTATTAATGACTATTTTTATATAATAAAAGATGATAATGTAATAAATAGATTTTAAATTTAAACTGCTAAGCTACTTACAGTAACTGAGTTAAGTATAGAATACATTCAGAACTATTATTTAAAAGTTGCAAAAATTGTGTGAGTTATAAATCACTAAAAAAGATATCACAATTACTTTGAAATGGCATAGAAAAATAACCTTATAACATTAGGGTAGGTATAACATTAGCGATAAGACCGCCAATTGTCACCTTTATTTAAATGTGTTGTCATATTTTTTCTTTTTAACCGACTTCAAAAAAAGGAGGAGGTTCTCAATTCGACTGTATGTTGCTTTTTTTTTTTTTTTTTTATGTTTGTTACCTCGTTTCTCTGTACCGTGTGAACCGATTTCGACCATTCTTTCTTTAATTGAAAGCTGGTGCTTGTCGTTTGGTCCCATAAAAATATGGTGAAAATCTGATGAATATCTTCGGACCTGGAGAGGGGAACTCCTTAAAATTAAGTAGGATTCCAATGGTTCTTTTTTTTGCATTAGGTTCATTATAAAAGTTAAGTTACAGTGAGAGACGGAAAAAGGGGTGGGGGTGAGGGGGGGTAGGTGATAAAATTAAAATACACGTAAATTCTAATATCTTCGGCAGCTTTTAACCGATTTTAGTGATTTCTTTTTCATTGGAAAGAATGTATCGACAGGTTGATCCCAGGAACACAACATGAAGATCTGATGATCATGTTCGGACCTGGAGTGTAGAACTCTTCAAAATTTAGTAGGATTCCAATGGTTCTTTTTGCATTGGGTTCAGTATAAAACCTAAGCTACAGTGGCGCAGGGAAAAGGGGGCAGGGGCAAAGGAAGGGGGGGGGGAGGAGAAAAAATAATAAACACGTGAATACTTTAATATCTTCGGCAGCTTTTAGCCGATTTTAGCGATTTCATTATCATCGGAAAGAACATATTCCTTGTGGGGACCAAATCTTCTTAATTTAAATTCCTATCAACACTAAAAAGATAAAAATAACTAAATTTTTTAATAAAAAAAATAAAAACCGACTTCAAAACAAAAAACCACTAAAAACCAAAAAATAACAAAATAATAAGTACCACTGCAAAGCAAAAACATTATATTTATTTCATGGAACTTGTGCTTGTTGATTAATTTGCTTAATGACTTGACTATAAAAATCAAAATATATGCATAACATATTGAAGGCGGGTCGCCAAGTACCAAACATGTAGGACCTATGCCTTATATTAATTTAAATATCTATATGTTTGGTACTGGGCGACCCGCCTTCAATATGTTATGCATATATTTTGATTTTTATAGTCAAGTCATTAAGCAAATTAATCAACAAGCACAAGTTCCATGAAATAAATATAATGTTTTTGCTTTGCAGTGGTACTTATTATTTTGTTATTTTTTGCTTTTTAGTGGTTTTTTGTTTTGAAGTCGGTTTTTATTTTTTTTATTATTATCTTATTACTGTATGTGGTGTTCAATAAAGAATTTATAAATAAATAAATAAATTAGGGTATTATACTAGCAAATACATTGGGAACAATATCTTTGGGCATTGAGCTGATACAGAAATCAAGTGACACAAGAGGGAAGATAATTTTACTACAGAAATGGGACGGAGACGGAAACCGAAGGAGTGGTACAGTGCCCTTCATTTTACTATATATATTTTGTTTGCAGTGCCCCTTTTAGCATATGTCAACACCTTTTAATATGATAAATGCAAATTGCTGGGTTAAAGTTAACAGAAATTATTTGAAACAACTTAGACCTGACTTTTAGTATCACATATCATAATATCCATTACATACATTATAACCAGACTGAATTTAAAATTGTTTAACTGGGTAACATTTTTATTTTACATAACTATACTTGAGACTTATAAGAAAATATAATAAACATTATCTGGCACAAGAAATAAGGCCTTCATAATCTATAGTCACTATCTACTTGATCTAAAACAAATCATAAAACTTACCATTTTATCATTAACAACGGACTTCCATAGCATATTAGATGCCAGACATTTCTTTTTAAACTCGACATAATTGCAAATGCTGCTTGCACATTTAGTGCAAATGGTTTGGGGCTCATCTTGGTGATTGATCTGGTGAATAATAATAAATATTAATAACACATTACAATTTCAAAGAAATCAAATGCTAAGTGCCTATGTTTAGAGTTTGCAGCCTCAGCGGCTTAAGCTATGTGTTGATGAATGAGTCAACCAGTCTGTAGGGATAACTTATTTATAATAATATAACAGAATCAATATATCATAATATTCAATAGTTAAACAGTTAACATATTTTTTTAAATTTATGATCTAGAGTTTAACCCCGTTTTCTACACTAACTGTGTCTATACTGACTAATTTATGTATATTTTATGGGAATCAAATACTTAATGTATTTGTATGATGTAAACTTTACGGTCCACTGATTTATTCAAATTCTAGGATATAGTTTGTCTTAAATCATTACAAGTTAAGTAATTTCTTGTTTTGCAAAGCATAACCATAAATATTGTTTGTTAGAATTAAATACAGTTTACAAGCCATTACTAAATTAAATTAAATCTAGTAACTAAAGTATGTGGAACCTTGTAATTATAGATTTTATGAAATAGTACTTACAATTATCCCGATACAATATTCTAAAAGATCAAACCAACCATCTTTACCACTTAGTAATACATTATTTTCACATTCCATATCAAGACAAACCCGACAAGCTCGTATTGTATATAATTTTATGTTTTCATTATTTTCAAACATTTTTTCATTCTGACAAATTGTTGATATTGAAATTTGAAATAACCAAATGTCATTTGTCAAACACAAATTACGTTCAACCGCAAATGATTCATGTATTTCATAAATTAAGCATGAGTGAGAGACAGATTGCTACTATTTTACGTCTGTATGAAAGAGAGAAAAAAATGTAGAACCGAAGTTATCTCTCGATTATTTTTCGCTTCGTGGAGATTGCAATTGGAAATTGCCTGGAAAATCTAAAGTAAACTTCATCTATTTATCTTCTATTGTAGGCGTGTGTTGCAGTATGGAACATAAAATGGAATTTAAAGAATATCTTTTTTACGCATTGAATAAGGTATGTTTTCATAATAAACAGGCAGTTATACTTTTATTTTTTATCTTACAAGACTAATTCAACTGAAAACATTCAAAGCCATCACGATCGGAACTTTCTGTTCAAGGGTATATAATATGTTATGACTTATGGGTAGTGTTGAGTAGGACATACAAGAGGCAGTACATTTGTCCCGTACATGACGTCAAAATGTAAGAGCGGCTCAAATTTTTAATTTGTACTACCTACTTCATATTTGGTGTACTACTTGTTCTGTAATGTCATTTCATTGGCTTGAGCCGTGAGACAAAGTTATGACCCACAAATAAGCGTCAGTACGCCTCACTTCAATTGAAGTGGGACATTGTACTGGCTCAGTACAAAAATGAGGCTACTCTTACAAACTCTTTTTCAAGTCATGTCCTACTCAACACTACTTATGGGCCAAGTGATTAATGCAGGCAGTATTCACAATGCCCGGGCAGTATGAATATTGCCGAGCATTCGCGTTTTAAAAAACGTAGATATTTTCTTGTTCGTAATGTTGGTAGCGCTCCTATATTAGTGAAAATTGAATTAATTATTTAGCAATAAATTGCTATAAATTCCTTTGATAGCCGAAATTATATTATCCTTTTAAAACGAGTTTGAGTGAAGTTAAATAGACCTAAACTATTTTTTTTTTTTTTTTTTCAAATAATTTATGTATGTTGCACAACCTGTTCAAATATTAGCCAATAGGAGGGCAGAAAAAGGTGGCCCGGCACCACCATTTTTATCTACATTTTTGAAGTACCAGCGCTCCCTCTATATATAAATACTCTAAGATATATACATAAACTTTCAGCTTTTATAAAATTACGCAAGTTTTGCGGCCAGGGGCTCTTGATCTATATACGCTGTCCCACTGCAGGGCAAAGGCCTCTCTACCCTCCTTTCATTCGTCCCGGTCCAGGGCTCGATCCTGCCAATCTCTGTCCTACCTATCCAGCTCATCTCGCCATCTTTTTCTGGGCCTACCGCGACGTTTCAGCGTCTTTGATGGTTTCCTTGGTGTTGTTGTTTTTGCCCACAGTTCGTTGGGCATGCGGCATATGTGACCTGCCCAGTTCCACTTCAGGCTAGCTGTTTTCTTCCCAACGTCTAGTATTTGAGTCTTAGAGCGCAATACACTGTTTTTATCGTGGTCCACTAACTTTAACCCTAGTATACTGCGCTCCATGGCTCGTTGACATACTCCGAGGGCGGACTTTTGAATTTTTGTAAAAGACCAAGTCTGCGCACCGCATGTTAAGACCGGTAGGATGCATACATCCATCAGTTTTTTCTTTAGGGAGAGGGGAAGGTTTCCCTTCATCAAGTCTTTCATGGACCAATAGCTCCTCCAGGCATTTTCGGTGCGGCGCACAATCTCCTTTTCCTGTCGCGCCTGAAAGGAAACCAATTGGCCCAGATATATGTATTCATGGACGTATTCTAAATCCGTACCGTTGATGTCTATTTTGTGCTGTTTGGTGTTGGCCTCGAAGCTGGCTTGACTTAATTCTGTGATCATGGAGGCCAGTTCTGTGGCTGTGTAGGAAAAAAGCACGATGTCGTCGGCGAAGCGAAGGTTTCTTAACCTTCTCTCTCCGATAACAATGCCTCTCCCTTCCCAGGATCTTCTTAACTTTTTGAAAACCTCTTCTAAGGTAGCATTGAAAAGTTTAAGTGAGAGCGGGTCTCCTTGCTTGACTCCTTTGCGAATTGGAAAAAAATTGTCCGTGTTTGTGTAGTTTTATGGATGCTGTGCTGATATAGGTATGTTGCATCAATGTTTTGGTTTTCTAGAGCGTGGAATATGGATGAATGTGTAAGGCTACCAAAGGCTTTAGAATAATCTATGAAAGCTAAGTAAAGTGGAAGCTCGTGTTCGTGATGTTTCTCGATGATCTGATTGAGACTCTGAAGATGGTCAATAGTGGATATACCTCGGCGGAAGCCCGCCTGTTCTGGTGTTTGGTGCAGGTCCAGTGTCCTAGAAATCCTGCTGTCGAGTACTTTCATTAAGACTTTGTAAAGATGAGACACAAGGCTAATGGGTCGGTAGTTGTCTAAATCCGCTTTGTTTCTCTTCTTTTCCTTCTTATGGATGAGGATTATATTTGAATGGCAAAATTTATCGGGGTAGGTACCAGTTTACATAATGGAAATTTAATTCATTTCCCCATTTGTATTAATGAATGCAGCAAACATTTTTAATGGCTTAACAAATCTAAGGTAGCTATTTAAATATGTTATTTTTCAATTGTTAGACCAGGAAACGCAGGTAGGTATAAATATTGAAATCAAGTTGTAGGTATTATGTTATAGCCTAAATTATCACCAAGCAATCCACTGATGAGGTATTATTGAGAAACCTTCTCATGTGTGAGAGCCGCCTAGGTAGGTACCAATGAAATGTCTATTTATTCCAACAAACAGCAGTGTAAATGCACTGTTGTGTTTCGGTTTGAAGGACATTTAAGCCAGAATAACTACTGGACATCGTGAGACGAAACATCTTTTGAACGGTCATATCGCTTATTGCTTACCATCTGGCGAACGATTCTCGTCTCGCCACTAAGCGCAAAAAAAAAGTGTAGGTAGTTAATTATCGTGTGGTCTAACGGCCAGAATATCTACGATCGTAGAATAAATTTGGACATGCTGCAGCACCCCGACGCTTTTCCCTACACAGCGTTTATATCTGTTCGTCCTAATTGTAGGTATCCACTTTCATCTTAAACCGAAACCCACGCAGTAATAAAACGGAAGATAAGACCATAGAGTAAACGGGTTATATTCCCGGATAAAAATACTTTAACAGCCGGAAAAGTCAAATGTAAATAGACAGACTGAATTAAATTGGGACCCATCACCGAGCTAAAAATAAAAAGAATGTGGGTGAAAAAACATTTCCAACTCCTCGTTTTTATTTTACTATTTGAATAATTTTGTTACGAATTAAGTCTTCAATTGGAAGGTTAGACATTCTAGAGACTCGCTGAGCGTCTATGCTTGATGCTACAATCGATCTCGGTTTACAGAGGTTGTAGAAACAGCTCGGGTAGGACAGTTGCTAAAATCTTGAACCTCCACAGGCCATTATTATCTAAAGTTAACAAGACACTTCTCTCATTTAATTAGAGGAACGTTGTGAAATTTGAAAATTAAAACAATAATTACTGTTCATGCCCATCAGCCATTTTACATTTGTCTGTCAAATAAAGATGGATTTATATTCATCTGAAATGGTCTTTGTAACTGTACACTACATAATGATAATACACGAATTCAAAGACGAAGATACGTTATTCTATTCACGTAGGGCCCCGTGCGTCTGCCGATGTACGTGCCCTAGCTCCGCGTAACTAAGGATATTTCTACGTATCAAGAAAATACTTGTAATGTCAAATATGAATATTCCATTTTACCTATGCGTAATGTTCATTTCATTAACTTGGCTTTTTTATAATGATCGACGGATATAAAAGTGAAACCGATTTGGACACAAAAGTCAGTAAGCAGGAATATAAATAATAGATATAAAATGTAAAAACAGGGTTTGTAAAGTATTATATTGGTGTTTTATTAAAAGTGGTTATCAAGTTCAAGGTGGTAACAGCGCGCATTCACACAAATACGAGAGAGAAAAAGCGAAAATCCAAGCAAAAAAAAAAAAAACAGATAAAAATATATTGTTTACCCTTATCATATCAAATTATGCATATGACGTAATAAATCATTCAAAATTGTATTTATCTCAGTCAATTAACGGAGCATTTTGATTCAATTATAAAACAAAGTATGTTTTTTTTTTTTTTTTTATTTATTGCAATGAATGGCGAGACGAGCAAGCCGTTCGCCTGATGGTAAGCGATACGACCGCTCATAAACAGTAGAAACATTCCACTGCGCTCGCCATCCTGAGACATAAGATGTTAAGTCTCAATATGTCCAGTAGTTGCTCTGGCTACAATGTCCTTCAATCCGAAACACAACAGTGCATTTAAGCAGTGTTGTTTCACGGGAGAAATAGACATTGCGGTGGTACCTACCCAGATGGCCTCGCACATATGAGAGACCTACCACCAGTAAATGTATGTTTCGTAAAAATATTTTTTTTTGTTTCATCTCTCTCATCAATAAATTAAAAAAAAATCTAATGTGGATTTGGTTAGATGATAATTAGTGGTAAGGATAATTGAGCACCAAAACCAGGTTGAAGGATTTACACCAACAATAATTGGATAAATCTCATAATAAAAATAAAGCAATACTTTTTTAATATCCCGATGCTATTAACCTTTGCCGTCGTATCTGATATCATCTTGTTACACGGATTGTTACTTTGGAAGTATATACTAATTAACTAATAAAAACAATCCTAACTAATTGCTGCATTTTATTTTAAATTGCAGTTATTTGTCAATAATTGATAAAGTTGATACTTAATAGTGGATAATTGTTTCATGCTTGGCATTCCTAAACAAAAGAAGAATGGGTTTTTAATCCTCGTTGGATTTTTTTTTAATTGGTCGTTTAAAAGATATGCTAACAAAAAACTTGTTCAACAATCTTCAGTTACGTTAAGATCATGAAATAGCATTATAATAGATTTAGCTGTATGAAACCTTTAACGCTACAGTTATTCATTGATACACAATATGTTCCGAACAAATAAGAACCCTCTTTTGTCGTCGGAGGTGAAAAAGGATATTAGATAAATATTTTTTAAGAAAGATCTAAATATGTCATGAGAATGATACTTCATAATGTGTATTTCGATTATCTTTTTTTGTATTTGCTTTTAATAGTAAAAACATTTCTATAGCAAGTACAAGACGTGAGCGTGACTCCTCCCGGGCGCAAATACTTATTGGGTTCAATCCACATCAGCAACATAATATTTACAATACAGTAGTTATCATGGCGTCCTCCATAATGCTTTTCCCGTCTTATATCTGTTACCGTTATATCTCGCCCTATTCCGTCTCATTCTCACTCAAGACATGTTATGTTGTCCCATTTCATACCCTTCGAATTAACAAATATATCTGAATTCCTTGCTCCTCTCACGGGGACATTACGTTTTTCGGGATTAAATGTAGCCTATGTGTTAATCCAGGGTGTCAGCTATCTCTGCAGACAAACAGACAAAAATTCTAACAATCATTGTTTTGGGCTGTATTACGTTAATAGTCTCCGCATGTTAGATTTTCTCATTTATCTTCCATGTACGGACATAGATCGATTACAATTTTTTCTATAGCTATGTAGATATAGATAAAAATAGGTATATATATAATAATAATATCAACACAGTATTTGACGTATGTGTTTTTTACATAGTCTTTAGAGAAAATAATATTTTTCTAATTTCGACTATCGTTTTGTTTCGCGTGTTTGGTTGCTCTATTCATACTATTCCTAAAAGTCAGACAATAAGGCAACCATAAAACATCCAAGATAAATAAAAATGAAATGTGAACAGAGAAACCTTCATTTGTAATAAGTCTTTTGTTCGGATTTACCAACAATTCATCAATTACGCAGAATATTTGCTTACATAATATTTTTTCTTATTTTTGATATACATTACGGAGATATTGGTAAAGCCGACGACTGTGGAATGAGAGACGGCTTTATCTTCGCCCCTAGACGAATGATTGTGTGAATGTTATTATGGTTCAAGTGTTTGACTGAAAAGTCACAGTTTAGTTTTAACTATTGGATCTGTTTTATATATAAGATATAGTTTCGCCACGTTTCCTATTCATTTAATTACATAAGATCACGTCTGTATTCCATAAGATGGATGATATAAATCTCCATTTGGTTCAATTCTAACACCACTTTCGCTTCATTTAGTTCCATCTACCTCCTGAATTCTACTTATCCATTCATATATTTGTGTGAATCGCTTTAGGAATATGAGGCCACGAGTTCGATCCCTGCACTGAAACAAATATTTGAATAATCCACTAATATTTGTTTCGGGTCTGTGTGTTTATGAGACCGAGAAGTCTCTCGTAGTTTCTGATTCTCAAGGCCCAAGACTAGATCTCAGGGTGAAGTCAGGACTATGTATGTGAATGTTGGGCGTATTTATTTATTTAAATATTATTGTAACAAGGTAACAACGATAGATCTGCACCTAGAGATGTACGCTGTATTGTCAAGAATTCGTGGCTCATTTGGCGACAGCCTTGCCCAGTATCACGACATCGGGCGGAATGCACGAGAAGAGACTTGAGTGTCCTGGTATCACCTCTAACCATTTGTGTAAGTAATAAATTATTGTTTTTTTTACAACCTACAAAAATTTAACTACATCAAAATTCACACTCATAAAAAATATACATATATACATAAGATCATTGAACACATGCCTTTTTCCCAGAAGGGTTAGGTAGAGGTGATACCAGTAAACCAATGTTTCGCCGTGTATTCCCCTTCTTTTGATTCTTCCCACGATGTGATTAGGGGGCGAGCCTCTCACCAAATCGGGCACATATTACTGACTACGGGCTGATAGTGAATAGAAAAATCCAATAACACTGCCCGACCCGGGATTAGAATCCGAGGCCATAGCTTTGCAAATCATACCGTAGTACAACTACGCCACTGATGCAGTCCAAAAATATAGTATTTGTTTTACAATTTTATCTTGCGCATAAACATTTCGTATTCTGTTTCTACATAATTTGGGAGTGTACAAAGCCCTTTTAAAATACTAAATAGGATGAAATGCGAAAATCAGTAATTCATCGATAAAATAAACACGAAGAAGAGTTTTCATCCTTGAATCTCGACATTTGTAAAACCACGCGGGTTTCCTTTTCCTCGGCGTCTGACACATCACTTTATTTAAATAACTTTTTGACGTGACAGCGTGACGGCGAACACGTCGCTATACCAGGCCCGGTACACACGTGATAAAGATAATGTTGCGAACTGTATTTATCATGTTTTTAACATAGATATAGAGTTAAATTGTGTAGAATGACTAGATTTAATCACCGCTTGTCAGTATCAAAATACATAATGTGTGTGAAAAGACGCAGTTTTGCCAGGTTACAGAGCTAGTGTAAAATCCCTGTAATTAAAATATATAACACGGGTCAACATGAAATTTGACTTTGATTGCAAAGCATTAAATTTCGATAGTTTAGGTCGTAATTAGACGGAAAAAAAATATATGGCATGAAAAAGTTTGCTTTTGTGCTTAGAAGACTGATTGAACGAAATTTTTAAAAATCTCGGATTTCAATTTTTGATTGAAAATAAAACTATTGAAATAAAAATGTTTATTATTTTTATTAAATTTAACTATCAAATTAGCTTACAGAAAAGTGGAAAATAACTTAAAAGTGCACACTTTTACTTTTTCTTTTATGTTCATAGCTACTTTCTCTCAATAAACCCCAAATATAGTCGCCCATCATGTTTTCATTGTATTGGCCTTGATAGCGTTGTTCAAAATTCATGATGTCCTGATGGAAACGTTCTCCTTGCTCTTCGGAATAGGCTCCCATATTGTTTTTAAATTTATCCAAATGAGCATGCAGCGTATGTACTTTTAATGACATCCTGCAGCCCATGGCCTTAAAATTTGTAAGCATATCCTCAACCAACTTTTCGTAGTTTTCAGCTTTATTATTTCCTAAAAATCCAGAAACTACTGCTTTAAAACTGTTCCAACTTGCTTTTTGAGTACGATTCAGCAACGTTGGAAATTTTTCATCGGCGAAAATCTGTCTTATTTGCGGACCAACAAAAACCCCAGCTTTAACCTTTGCTTCCGATAACTTTGGAATTTTTTTTTAAGGGTCCAAAAGCTTCTGAAGTTTCATCCAGTTTTTTAACAAATTGTTTCATCAACCCTAACTTAATGTGCAAAGGCGGCATTAACACTTTTTCCGCTTCAACAATCGGCTCAAATTTGACGTTCTGTTTTCCGACACACAATTCTGTTCTTACAGGCCATGACCGTTGAATATAGTGTTTAGAATCCGCTCTGCTATCCCACAAGCACAAATAACACGGATACTTTGTATATCCACCCTGTAGCCCCATTAAAAATCCCACCATTTTAAAATCTCCAATCAGCTCCCAGTTATACTCACAATACTTTATAGATTCAAGCAAAATTTTATAACTATCACAAAAGCAAACTTTATACCGAAAAAAGGTATTTTCTTTTCGTTTTTGTGCATAACTAACTGGAAAATAATAGTATAAACTTTAGGACAAAGAACGAAAATTTTTTTGTAGAGTCGTGTAATTATATAAATAAAATAAATAACACCCAACAGTTACATACATAGTCCTGATCCCACACTAAGATCGAGTCTTGTGTCGTGGGTATCAGGAACTACGAGAGAAATATTTGTAGGCCGCACTAACATTTCTCCAGATGTGTAGATCGAACCCGCGCGGCGGTCTATATTAAGCACCTTTGTCAGAAGAGAGAGAGATAGATCTTTTGTTATCATCTCCTCTGATGAAAAACACCGCTTTGTTTAAATACTCGCTGAATTAATAACTAGCTTCATTTTTATCTTTTTCTTTTCTGCATCGGATTTAAATATTTTGGGGTACTGGACTAATATAAATTATCGTTCCTAGTAAATGCAGTCTCTGCAACTCAGCAGGTTAGACGCCGCGGGTTCGAATACTTGTGAAATTCATACACACGACATAAGACTCGAACTTAGTGTTGGGTCAGGACTGTGTTTGAGATAATCGGGTTTAACTATAGGGTTTGAATCCCGATCGGGCAAAGTGATATTGAATTTTCCTACTCATTAACAGCCTGCTGTCAGGAGTGCCGATATGGTGATAGGCTTGCAAACTGTTACTATGTGGTACGGATCGCTCAAAGTGAAACGGGAGTGTCTTAGTGGCACCTCTGCCTACCCCTTCTGGGATGAAGGCGTGAGTTTATGTATTTGTGTTATTGATTATTATTTTATATTTAATTGTATCAATTATAGCTTAAAATGTTCCTCATATTTTAAGCTGTGTCGAACCTAATGTAGTTTCTTGATCTTAAAACTTTAACGAATACATGTATATATTATTACTTGGTTATTTATTTAGTACGCGTTATTATAAGTAAACACTGTATAGGTATAACGTAGATATTATTATTCTTAAAAAAGCAACTTAATTTTTTTTACCGAAAATTGATTTCCTTATTCTATAAATAGTTCCATATCCGAAAATTTAATTAGCAAGTAGAAAAGAGTAATTAGTAAGCATTACAAAACGTCCAGCCAGGCTGAATAATAGGTACGAGTTTCAATTCAGAATCCCAACTACACCTATAAAGTTGGAAGGCGCAATGAAACAACTCACTTTTGTAAACCGCACGACATTGTTGCTTCAAATTGTGCGACTTCCCCTCGGAATAGGCGCCCATTAATGAAGAATTTCAGAGGTTGAACGTCGGCCCCAACGGATGGCGGGCCAGTAAATAAAGCACCCCTACAAAGGCGCCAAGCAATTTACTTTAACAAAAAAGCATTTTAAATTTAAAATGTTAAATTATTTAATTTCTGTTTTATACATACAGTTGACGGTGCTTTAGTGCCAATAATGTGGTTTGTGAATTTATTTCGATGAGAATAATTATGTAGGCGTGGCATCTAAAATTTTTGTTTTATAAAATCGGAAGGTAACCCGAATGCAATTCACATGATAGTGAGTGAAATATATAGTCGTACACACAGAACAGATGAATATACTGTTCTGTGGTCGTACATACGTCAGCATGTATATTACGCGCTATCGTCTGTATGTCTTATGCTTTTATTTTTTGTTTCTTTAAATGTTTTTATTTTAATTTTCTACCTTATCCTTAATTATTATATACCTGGCTCCGTCTCTCTGCACTACCTTAAGGTCGACTGGTTGAAAATGCCATCAGGCATTAAGGCCGTCTGTACTATTTAATTCTAAAAAGGGTAAATATAAATAAATAAATAAAACATACTGACATTACAGCCTCTTGGAAGGCATAATTTGGTTTTGGAAAGGCACGGAGAAAGAAACCAAAATTGTAATAGTAATTATTTTGAATTTGATTGCGTTCATACAGTCCCCCTTAATATGTAGGTTCCTCATATATCTTCCACGTACAGACATCGATCAGCAACAAAATTATAGGTATAGATAAATGACTGCTTATAATAATCCCTCCTATTTAACTCACCGTTGCGTGAAGCAAAGTGGTTGTATTTGAAGCGATTTTATGCCACAGAAAAGTCAAAGGATCTGGGTCAATTGATAGAAATGGATGACCGCTACTTTTAAATGAGTGTTGACGGGTAGTGTTGTGAGTACAACACCTATTAAAATAATTATAATAAGCTTTCAGCTACGTGGAACAGAGGGGGTGGATTAAGGGTGAATAATCCGACTCAATAATTATAAAGTAACATAACGCGACAGCATACCTGTTACTTCAATATGGTTTACTGTTTATCTGTGCAACCCTGTTGTTATTGGTTTAATAATTGATTTTATTTTCTTGTTTTTGTTGCTAACCAGTTTCAATCGTACTATTGGTTGTAGAGGAGACCCGTGTCCTGTAGTAGGACGTATCCCAGATATAGTGACATCCCTGATACAGATTTATTTACAGTTTTGTTTGCATGAAAGATATTTTTTATGCTCTTAGATAGTGGTACTGCACCAGACTACAACCCTTTCCCAGCTAAGGCACGATTGGAAACAGCCTAAATTTACCACAGTGAATATAACGCTAAGGTGAGATTTTTTTTATTGTATAAGTCCTGCAATCTAGCAAATAGGTCACCTGATGGTAAGCGATAATTGCTGTCCATGAACATCCACAACCCTTGGATCATAGAAAAAAAGAGTGTTGTCGGCCCATCAAATCGGGTGGGAAGGAAAAAGAACGGGACGAAAACAGGGGTATTGGGCATCGGAAAGTTTCTCTCATGGAACAAAACGCGACAGCTTAGCTGTAGCTTATCGTCGATTTCCTGTGAGACAGTGGTACTGCCCGGATGACCCTGCCCATTCATGCTGATCCATCGCTGACAACAGTGCAGCTCTAACACATCTGAAAATTATATATTTTCATTATATCAGTCTACGTACATGTTTATGACCAGGCTAGCCTTGGATACTATTAGTATAATATTTTTTCAGAAAATATTCTTCTACATTAAGTGCTAATGATTAAAATAATATATGAAGTGTAAAATAATCAAAAAAGGTGTGGTCCTACTATTTCATAAATACAAATAAAAAGTAGCATAATTAATTATTCGGTCACCGCATAGTTTTCTCTAAAATGTTTTGTATTTTTTCGGACCATTATATAATTTTGAATTGATTGTGGTTACAGTTTTCTGTGAGACGTAGAATAATTTTATTTTGTTGTTAAAACTTCGGTGACAAATGATTTAAAGCTTTTAGGAACGTGTACAGCTGTCTTTTATATTAATCTTCGGATGTACAAACAGTAACTAATTCTTAGGTGATTCAACACAAAGAAATACGTTGGATTTAATAACTTTTAAATTTAATAAGGTAATTTTAAGAATGTGTACGGCTGTTTTTTGTACTGGGATATATACATATTATTATTAATCTTGGGATGTACAAACAGTATCTTATTTTTAGTTGATATATGAATTTACGTTCTTACCCCTTACGCACAACTATTACGTTGCTACCCAACACTCCTTACCTATTTATTTCACAACAGCATCTATGTATCTACTGTCTATAATAATATACATCTCGTCTTCTCAGCCGTCTTCAATAATACACATGTCAATAATCATTGATACGATGGTGATAAAGGCGCATCATATCAACGTACCCTCCGTGAAGGTTCAGTTCATAGGGCATTGATAAGATTGCGTGCGTCACAGGACAGGTGTCCGCGGCTATTTACCGCTCTACTTATTCAAATGCCGCACGCCATGGGGGCGTCGCTACACGCTTATAGATCGGGGGGGCGAGCGATCAGTGAGTACCGAAGTGTCGGCTCGTACGGACGCTTCTCGGCTCTCGACAAAATAGAGAGGGACGAACGCGTACGAATGCGAGACAAGGACGCCACTCACGTCCATTTCAACAGGTCGTTATTGTAACTTACATTAAATGGTGATACAGTGAAATAATTGATACAGTACGTTTCATTATCGGACGTTGAGTGTGGCGTGCGATTGTTATTTTTAATTATTTAACTGTTTTTTTTTTCCAATTATGTTAATTTTCGATATGTGACGTAATTTGAATAAAAGTTTTCCGGAAAGTTTTCATGATGTACTCGTTTTCAACGGCGTAAGTTTGCTGAAATATGTAAGTGTTGAATTTTTTAATCAGCATATAATGATAAGAAATATATCGTTTTATTTTAATTTATTTGTTAATTAACCAGTGATTAGTTTTATTATTAAGACGCCGGTTTATATGGCAATGTATTCTACACATAAAACAAAAAAGCCGTGTGTAAGTTATGAAAGAAATAAAAGTGCGTTACCACCGCCTGTAATCCCGGGCGGGCAGTCCCACCTGATGATATGCGGCCACAATTGCCCATAAATATCTATAATACGAATGTTTTTTCACCCTCTAATGTTATTTGTCACGTTAATATCGTTTATTTTTTCTTTGGAATATCCTCGACCATTCTGGTTTTTCGCGAGTCCGTTTGCGGATTCAGACCATGTCTTGCCCATCGTTCGTCCGAGCATCGGCTGCACACTTCATGACCCATTTGACCCATTTCTGATAGTGGTCTATTTTTAAAAAGGAACTTTGCAACCAATGCGTCACGTACACTCGGCAGAGTCATTTTTCACATTTATTTTTCCCATCAATCTGTATTTTATTCAGTAAGCATCGATTAATATCGGTGCTTGACTCCATCGTACAGTTTCGGCTTTTTTTGTCGAATATATTTAAAATAATCCATCGTATAATTTACCTTCGAAACGTATTAATCGTAGATGGAAGTAAGGCTACACGATACTGTTAAACTTCTAATTAAAGAAACTTCTACATTTTATGCTACGACATTATTGCACGCCTACGCGTTGTGCTACGGCGTAGATAAACTTTACTTAGTAATCTGATATTAAGGAGTGTTTTTGATAGACTCCAGTTAATAAATAAAGGAGTGTTAGTACTAAAATGTTTTTATTCCATTGGGAATTAATACATGCAGCGAATTTCCAGTATCGTGTTTTTAAATATTCAAATACTTGTAATTATTAAAGCTATTCTACGAAATACTTTATTCAGATTGCTATGCTATTCAGACCCATTTAACAGTTTGCACTAAAATTTAAATTAGTTATTTAATGTTTTTTAATAATTTATGTACTTTTTGAATGACTTAATGTACTGAATGGGATAATTGAGGCGCTTCCGTAGAGACCAGAGGATGTTTGTGTCCCCTTTTTGTTTATATAGCATAACATCAACCCTTAGTAGTTTCTCAATGTTACGTACTAACAAATATGTATTTTGAAGCATTTTAAATAAAAGGACAAATACATATTTCGAGCGATTTGCCATGTTGCATTACTATTTACCTGTGTGGAGCAGGGACCTGCTTTCCTATATAGATTCCTCCAATTATGTAAAACTCTATTTGTAAGACCATTGATTTTCATATCCTCGAATACAATGTATACAAACATTTATGCCGACACAAAACTCTTGCCCGTTGTGTTAATTATTATACTTATTATATTGCTGACTTACTACAATGGTTTTTGAGTTTATTTATTTTATTAATAAAGTAGCAGCTTCGTTCATGGTCGTCGCGAGTTAAAATCCCCAAACTGAGCGCATACCTTTGACTTTTCAGAGTCAAGTGTGTATTGATAGTCAATCACCACGCACTGAAACGGTGAAGGAATAGATCGTGAGGAGATCTGCATACCAAATTTGTAAAAAAATCGAAGTTAGTATTATACCGGGTATCTCAAGACTGCTACCGAAAACGAAGCCGGGTGGTAGTTTTAGTGACTGCAAACACAATGCAACCAAAAATTTCGTAAAGAAACGCGACAATTATTTTTTATGATTTTTTAAAATTCGTCATTTTTGGGTGGTAAATCCATAGTTTTTGCTAAAATAATAATTTAAACACTGTTATACCTTAGATTATTTATAAATAAAAGGGTATACCCTATTATTTTAGGAAAAAAATGTATTTACCACCCAAATATGGTCATAGGAAAAAAATAACAAAAAACAAATTGTCGCTTTTTTTTGCAACTTTTTCTGTTGCATTGTGTCTGAAGTCGCATAAACTACCACCCGGCTTCGTTTTCGGTAGCAGTCTTGATATACCCTGTATATAGTTCGCCAAGTTAGGCTAGCTTCGTAGACTTTATGGCTTAACCCACTTTAATAGTTAATAATCTGATTTAAACCACTTGTAAATGTAATAATCATTACATTGTAAATTGGTTTTGAAATGAGCAATACTAGAGTTTCTTGCCCGTTCTTCTCTAATGAAAACAAAGCTTTCCGAACTGGGGGGTAGAAAAAAAAACTGAATCTAAATGACGTAGATTGTAGAATATCTTAATGGATTCAATAAATTATTTGTAGTTTCAATAGTATCCTCGATTGTAGAGGGGATCCGTGCCATGCAGAGAGACATATTGTTAATTAACATTGCTTTGTAATTCATGATGCTGTTTGGTTTTGCGTCAGGCGAATGACAGGCTAGCATCGCCATTCATTGCAATGACAAATAACAGAAATAATGTATGGTGATCACTATTACGTGTTCGTTGATATTATCTTGAATGGTTTTTTCCACTGGTCTGTAATTGCCTATGGTACGACATTAGCTGTATCAATGTTTGTCAAGTACCGATGAGGACACGTTGATATATTATTATTTTTATACCTACCGACCTTTGTCCCAATTTCCGATTTTCCATTACGCAGCAATATAACTTACTAATAAACTTGATCGTATAAGCCATCTTTTGTTGCCCATGTTTCTTTACTTAAAGTAGAGTATAACTTGCGTGAAAGTAAAACATCACCCCTTTATCAATATCCCTGCAAATAACGATAAAAATCTGCCGATAGTAGCTCTCTCTCTTCAGCTCTCAGTCCAGCGCTGAACATAGGTATCCCGCAAGGGTCTTCACATCGACCTGTTAGAAGTGGCCTGCATCCAGCGACTTCCTGCAGCGTGACCCTAGAATTACTTGTACTTAAAAAGTAAAAATACTGCGCAAAGTTGATTTTTACTGGTGTTAGGTCTCTCAAATGTGAGAGGCTGTCTGGGTAGGTACCACTATGTCTATTTCTCCCGCCAAATGCCAGTGTAAATTAACTTCATAACATGTTTATTCTCTCGCAATAATTATTGAACAATATTTTAATGAATTGACGAGGTAGCTACAAGACTAAAACCGGCGCACTGAGATTAACATTTGTTTACATTTCAGATTATCGCCATCGCTACTTAAGCCTACTGTATTTATACAAACATTTGTTGCGCTTTCACTTTCAAGAACAAATTGACAAACGATATTAAACCTTACGGCAGTAAAATAATAAGTGATTAAATAATTACTTCACAAATATTCATACAAACTTGCACATTATAATGTTTTTTTAAATGCCGGACATAAACATTTGGGAATTTTTCATTCTATCATCATTTTAGACAAATGTTTGTGACCCACAAGTATTTTTCTCGTGTCTGGCTGTTAGTGAGACCGAAAAGTCTTTCGTAGTTTCTGATCCCCACGACACAATACTTAAATAGTCTTAGAGTGGGGTCAGGACTATGTGACGGTTGGGTGTATTCTATGTATTATTTATAAGATGAATGAGATTATGTGGAAATTTTACATTAATATATCTGGGTAATATAATATTAGATTTCAGGTTGGAAGTGCTCGGAGTCACTAGTCAGGTGGGGTGTCCAACAAGCTTAAGCCGACATGAAGGGAAACAATTATACTGTTTCCATTCGTTTATTTTATTTTTGACACATCGAGTACTGAATCAAATAGTGATGGCCTGATGCGTTATCGAATCAATTTTTTATAACAAACGATTTTATTTTTGAACAAGTTTTAATCGATTTAATACATATTTTATTTTTTGCTCCATGCATTGTTATATAAAACTTCAGGGATATTTAAGTTACTTGATTTAATAATTATATTAAAATAAACCATTTACTCATGTTAAGTTAATATTCTTATCACTTCCGTCGGCAATAGTAATGTTGTTAAAAACAAATTGTGAAACGGCAACACTGGGCAGACAGGTGACGCGCGCCGCCATTTTGTGGTCACTCACAACGAGACGCCCGCGCCCGTGCTAGTGTTTTCCGTTCGCTGAATTTTAATTCACATTTTTCATACGTCGAGTTGAGTATTTATATTCCTCCGTATTGTTTTACCCGTGAATTCCTACATTTGGTTGAATTGAGAACATCGTACCTGCCTTCATCACTTTCAAAATGCCTAAAGGAAAGGTGCTTAAAGGACAAACAAGGGAGTTTGTGTTGCGACTTCATGAGTACTTTGAAAGGGAAAGCCGTAATGGTGGACCTCTTATACCAGTGACTCAAATCAGAGACCGTGTTTCAGCAGCATTAGGTATTACTGCTCCAACAGTTTCAAAAATAATTAAAGAAGGCTACGGCAGTAGTGGCATGGAACAAAACAAGCCATCTACACCTAAGAAAAAACGTCAGCCCTTTAAAGTGACAGCAATTGACAGTTTTGATGGTGATGCTATTCGTCGTCATATATACGATTATTACCAAAGAAAAGAGATTCCTACTTTACATAACCTAGTACAATCTCTGAAAACTAGTGGCTTGTTCCGTGGTCAAAAGTCTTCTTTGGCGAAGGTATTGAATAGGATTGGATTCCAATACAAAAAATGTGACAAAAGAAAAATATTGATGGAACGCAATGATGTTGCTTTGTATCGATGCGAATTTTTAAGACAAGCTAAAAAAATAGAAGACTGGTCGAATGTTGTTTTCACCGATGAAACTTGGCTCAATGCGAATCACACGGTATCAAAAACTTGGACTGACAACACTGCTAGCTCCTCGACCGCAGTGCCAATGGGAAAAGGTGAAAGAATTATAATTTGTCATGCAGGAACCGCAAAAGGATTTGTGCAAGATGCTATGTTAGCTTTTAAATCAAAGAAAACAGGGGATTACCACGAAGAAATGAATTCCGAAGTATATGAAAAATGGTTTCGGGAAATGTTATTGTCACTCGAACAGCCATCAACAATATTTATAGATAATGCGTCCTATCACTCTCGGAAAATTAACAAAATGCCAACGCAAGCCAGTAAAAAAAAATGAAATAATAAACTGGCTCCGTAACAATGGCGAGGAGGTGGACGAGTCCCTATTAAAAGTAGAGTTACTTAAAATATTAAAAATGAGGAAGCAGCCTAAACGATACGTTATAGATGAAATGGCTGCAGAACATGGGCACACCGTCCTTAGAATTCCTCCATATCATTGCCAGTATAATGCCATAGAGCTAATATGGGCGCAAGTGAAAGGATATGCTGCGAGAATAAATACAACTCCTCCTTTCACCGCAAACAAAATGCTGGAGTTGCTTAAAAATGCGTGTGAAAATGTGACGCCTCATAACTGGGCGAGTGTCGTAGATAAGACGAAGAAAGAAATAATGTCTGATTGGGATCGCGATGTCGCATTTGACAACTTACCCATGCACTCATTAATAATTAGTGTTACTGGGGATACGAGTGACGACGACGCCGATTCCGACGAAACAGACGATTGTTTATAAATAAAAATATTAACAAATTACCTTTTAGTTGTTTTAATTATTTAATCCTTAAAGTACTATGAATTCCAACATGGTTTAACTGTTTATTACAAGTAGGTACTAAACATTTATTTTCGTTGTAATCATTGTAATTATTTTAAATTAAACTCTTATTAAAAGTCACTTCAATACGTATACCTTTATTCATATTAATTAATTTGCAGCAAATACATTCGATCCTAATATTGGGTACTATATTACGTTTAACTGTTTTCATTAGCATTTTAATGTAATTTTATTTCAAATGATTCCGATTGATTGATTCTATTCAAAATCGTTTTTGTTATCTGTGGTCATTCGTTACGAATGGCACAACTCTAAGTGGGCGTTACCCGTCAAGAAAGTATCTACTTTTATTTCAAAATATTGTTCTACTGTAATGTCGTACTTTATAGGCGTGAACTGTCAAAAATAAAATAAACGAATGGAAACAGTATAGTGATAGGCATCTGTCATACCCAACTGGATTACTTTTAATTAGTACTTCTATAAAAAAAATACAATCCATGGGTGTACTACCCCTTCTGGGGAAAAGGCGTGAGTTAATGTATATATGTATAATGCATTAGACATACATAGACATTTCCCTCTCAAAAGGTTATCGACCCCAGCTCTACAACAATACAACTGATAACTGCATTTAATATAATAAGTATTAATTAATATATCTATAAAATGATGCTATAATAAATAAAGCTACAGTTATATACAACCACGTATTGATTGGTGCCAACCACAAAAACCTATAACGAATCTACTATCCAACAACCTTTTTTGCCGCACAAATATTTGTTATGTTGCGGTAACCGCGTACGTTGCCTCTTGTTTTACAACCGTTTTGTCTCTAATTGCATAGCGGTGGCCGGTCACAACTACGATATATTGAGACTAAAAGTTTATTTGTCTAAAAAGACCAGTCTATGTATTGTCGAGAGGACATTGCACTATAAAATTGTGTGACTTAGTCGTACAAGTATAAAAGTATTGAATAGCTTAGTCAAAATATTTTTTTTTTCTTTGTACGCTATTTTATGGTAAAAATATATCTATAGAGATTTACGTAATACATACATACATAAACTCACGCCTATATCCCAGAAGGGGTAGGCAGAGGTGCCAGGACACCCACATTTCGCCTTGTATGTTCCGTCCCATGATGTGATAGGTGGCGAGCCTATCGCCATATCGGGCACAAATTCCTGACTCTGCGCTGATAATGAATAGAAAAATCCAATATCACTTTGCCCAACCCGGGATTCGAACCCGAGACCTCAGCTTTGTAACCGTACCGGAGTACAACTACGCCACCGAGGCAGTCGTACAGATTTACGTAATACCAGCGATTATTGTTCAATGAAAGAATAATTTTAAATATTCTACACCTCAGATGAATCAACGCAATCATTGCAGTGTAAATGCACTGTTATGTCCTGGTTTGAACAACATTGTTGCGAGGGTAACTACTGGACACATTGAGATGAAAAAATTATGTCCCAGGGTGGCGAGCGCAATGGAATGCTAATTTGCTTTCTAATTAATATCTTGTTTGGTTATGCTACTGCCTATGAGCAGTCGTATCGCTAACCATCAGGCAAATGGCGTGCTCGTTTCGTTATTAATTGTAATAAAATTATATATTTCTAATCAACTTTCAAATCCCAGGCCACCACTCATTTTTCAGTCTCATATGCATATTGAAAGTCAATCACCACGCAGGCTAAGAAAAACATGGTGATGAAATCTGCAAGCGATTTTTAAGAGTTTCTATGGTATATAAAGTCAGCCATAATGAATAAATGAGTAATGCCAGTATGATGGACTATATGGCCTAACATCTCTCAATCGTACTCTCGATTGTAAAGGAAGCCCGTGCCCTGCAGTGGGACGTATATGGGCTGATATAGAATTTTGCACACTTCCACTTTAATCAGACGTAAACCCTTTTGGTACATTTGTAAAAGTGGCAAGGAAAGCACTCGCGATGAAAAACTTGCCTGCGAGTGACCCTTTGAGGCGCATTTCAAAATCAGCAAGTATATCCAGTTGCTTTGAGAGCGCGACGGTGTTTGCTTCTAGTTGTTTCATATTTTGTATTATTTCCTTTATCCATATTTTCGTTCATTATTAAAGCTAGATACATTACATGCATACATACTAAATGAAAAGGAATGGTTTCCTAGAATCGTTACCGAAGCCCATGTATACCAATTCATTCCTCCCTAACAAGGCTTTTGTTCAATTCCTTCTCGTAATTCCTTATAAATCCTTATTCTACGCAAAACAAAACATGAATCGAAATACCATTTCTTTTATTGTTGAAACAAAGAATATGTACAAACTTTCCCGATCGGGCACTTAATAACCTGCCGTTAAAACCTCGGGAACTGTTAAACTCGTACGAAAAACTCTTAACGGTGCCAACAAGGACTTGTTGAATACTCAAAGTAAACAAAGATAACGTATGCTAAATATATTCATGCTCTCCCGTTCTGAGAGGAATTGAAAACTTGCTATGCACACAGATTAAAAAGGAATCCCGTCGTAAGTAGCATGTAGATGGTATTGCCTTTTAAATTAGTCGTTTGGTTGCGAGAGTTGTTTTAATAGAAAACGGGTAAGTGAAAACTGTAGGCGAAGGCAAAATAAACAAGAAATCTAGTTTTAAATGTGTATATCATCGTTACATTTTAAATACTGGTAGATTATAATCTACCTCGCGAGATTATGAACTTTCGAAAGATTGTGAACCAAAAGTCAGGTTAGGTTAGGTTTAACAATTTTACTTCGATAGATTCTAATCTACTGAAAAATAATGAGTTACATTGTAAATACTATGTTACGGTTCACAATCTTGCGATAGTTCACAATCTCGTGAGATAGATTATGATGCAACGGTATTTAAATTTGACGGTGACATGTATATAATTGTTACATCACAATAAATACAAAAAATAATAATACAGCCTAATGTCATTCATACAAAACCTTCAATAAATATTCAACGAAGAAGTTTCTGAAAAATAAAATATTTAGTACATGCTAGGCGTGGCCCAGCTTGCGTGATAAACTTTATTGATTACCCCTAGGGAAATTAAATTATATTCTCGATATAATATAAACGATACCTAAATATTTTTAGAATAGCCATAAAATAATTGGGATCTTCATTGTCACTGTGCCACCACAACTGTAAAAATTATGGTTAATTTGAATTCTCAATATTATTACTTCAATTTGAATAACAATTTATTTGCGATTAGTCTTCGAATTAGGTGTTATATGTATGTGTATATTTGAAACTGGTTTTAAATATTTTATTTTATTATACTTAAGCAACATTTCATTCTGATTAACTATGAGGGTAAAATAACAAAAAGACAAAAAATTAAGTCATAATTGTGGCATTCTGTAGACCACGGAAACAGGCCTCTCTCACTGTTTAGATACTATTGAGCGTAATACTCGATTTTTCTCATCTCATCCCCAACGCTAACTTCATAAACTTACACTGTCTTTTCCCATCCTGGGCTATTTTAATAAGTAATATGTTGCTACACTTGGTAACGTTGCTCACAAAAAGTTACGGCGGTGTGAATGCACCAGGCACCTTAACAACATTCCCCTTGTTTCAAAAAAGGCGTTTTACGTCGCTTGTTTAAGTTGATAAATTCTTGTTGCTTGTTTTATAATATAGGTAATCATTTTTTTTTCATGTTTTTGCGAAATGTAAACGAATACAATACGATGTTCATGATCTTTAAATATAGTATACAGTTACACGTGAATTTACAAGGAAAGACATGATTCGATAAGAAGCAAAAAAGCAGCTTTTTGTGATACAACCTCGAAAAGATATTCTTTTCGTCTGCGTTGTATTTTGTTTATGTATTACAGATATGCGTATATTTAACTGAATAGAAATGTATTTTTTGTTATTTGTGTAAATTAATTTTGGGCGCTGTGGGTTGCATTATTTCTCTCATGCCTTTTGTATGAGCTTGATACTAAAAAGATTACAATGGATTTACATTTGTGTCACTGAACTATGTGTGAAACGATGATTAAAATTGTTTCTATGTTTTGCCATATTATCGTTTAACTCAATCTGTTTAGTTTATAAAAGTAATTGTTTTAGGTGTCTTTACAATTTTCGGTAAAATAAATAGCAATAACATTCAAGCAAACATTAAATACCCCATTTAATACCTACATAAGAATCAATTATGTGGTCTGTTAATGTAGTTGGTAATAACGTTTTCTAGTAAAGAAAGTGAGCTATGTTATACTCCATTAGCGTTGTTTAACAGTGGTTTTAATAGTGAATACTTACCCTTTTTTAAAACGTGAATGTATGTCTGTCTATCGATGTAGGGATGGATATGGATGTTTATCTCTCTTTCACGCAAAAACGCCTGGATAAGTAATGTTCCCGTCATTCAATGCATTATGGAGATGAGATGCTAGGTTTTTCCGTACGAGATCGACTCAGGAATGGCGAGGATTAGCAAGTAAAAGTGGTAGAGGGCCAGGCACATAGTGCGAAGAACTGATTTCCGTTCAAAAAAAACTGAAAAAGTTAAAAAATTATGAATTTTTGCGAAAAATTGTGAAAAAAAGTCAATTTCATATTTAGACCGTGATGTTGCAGGAGTAAGATTATTAATCACTTCATTTGCTCTTTTAAGAATTTCAGGCGGAATAGACTCATCATTTGTTCTTTCATGAATTTCAGGCGATATGAACTCATCATTATCACTTTCATCACTTTCCGGAATCCACTCGGGATTATTGCTCATGTTTCTTTATTTAATTTTTAATTTTGGTTTATTAAAACGCGAGTATTAAATATTTTTATTCAAATATCAACCTCACTTCTTTGTTATGACACTTCGACTGTCACTTTGCGAATTTGCGTGTGCCAATGAAAATTTGGGTGCGAGAAGTTTACTTGTCGCACTCAAATCGACATTAAATTTACTCGAAACTCGTGTGGTAATTGTGACGTGGGCAATTAGCATCTTTTCAACCCCAAAAGCAAGCGCAAAGATAGTACTTTCCCTGCATGACTAATAAAAAATACCTAATATATTGTTAATGTCGACTGGACTCCAAAATTATCTACACCCGGACAAAGCCGGGCCTGGCCGTTAGTACTTTAATAACTGTCAAATGGTACAGCCACGCTGCAGCTAGGACTGCGGTATGAATAGAAAACGTCGGCCAAAGTTGTCTCGCTGTTTCACAAGAAGCTATAGCAATTTCTCGTTTTGCGATTATGATTGCCAAATTGATATTGGTAGAATATTAAATCCGCCATTATTACTAATGCAGGCTTGGAAAGGATGTTAAGATGCAGTTTTGACCAGGCCGGAAAACTTATGTTTACTAGTAGATAAGAGATAATAATCGCTTCTCGCCAGCCAATATTCTTAGACTAAACGCTCTTGCCCTCCAGGAAACAATACCCTGGATTGTTTTCCTGTAAGGATTGCCAACAAAATGTTGTATCGGCCCGATAATTTATGTCCAATGAACCCATTTCTTTCCGTCAATAACTTATCGGTGCAAATAAAGTCATTAAGACCAACGACATTCCACGTTCGAAACGTACGCAATACCATTGCAGTAATTAAAGTAACAAATCCACGAGAAACTTATATTACGTTTACGACTCTTTAGAGAGAAGACAATGACACGCGATTTACACAGGCACCGCAATTGAACGAAATGTGCATGAAGATAGGTACCGTTTGCACTGAGGGAACGCTCATAATTTGTTCTACCAACACATTCTGTGTTTGTAATTTAAATCCGGCTGCTGTGCAAAGAAGATAATAATATTATTATAATAAGTTTCGCCAGCATCCATAACGTGGAGGGAAATGCGAAAAGTTCGGAATTTGTTATCGGGCGGGCTAATTTAAAATTACTTAGCGCAAGCCGCGGTGGTTTAATGTGTCTGAGTCTTTGCTGTGTCACGTGAGACTAAATACGGTTTGGGTTGCCGTAAATAATTATTTTTGAATTGGTGGGTTTTAGAGCAGATATTTGCCTAAAATATCTTATTGCCCCCATATATACATACACCAAGCTCGACCCTTTTTCCTAAAACGAGAAGACAGAGATGCAACCACGACACCCACAGGAGGCGAGCCTATCGCCATATTGTCCCATATTCACAGAACAATAAATGCCGTACTTCACTTCACTTGCCTAAGTGGATAATAATTTATTTCTAACTTGTTTTATTTTTTGTCAAAGTTAAAACAAATATCCCACTTTTACAGTAAACTACACTGCTCGGTACCTTTAACTTGCGTGCTAGTATCGATCCATGTTAAGAGTTGCAGCGGCAGGGTTGTCTGCGGGACAGTCTATATTCGCAGAATATACTTGCCCATGAGAAAGCTACGGCCAGTAACGATTTTGTCACATTTGGTTTGATCATTGAAATTGCAAGTAACTTTGTAATCTACTTAAAGTTCCTTCTTTTCCCATATCTGTTGTACTACGCTATGTTTACAAAGCTGAGGTCTCAGTTTCAAATCCCGTGTCGGGCATTGTGATATTGGATTATTCTATACAGTATTAACCCGGAGTTAAGGATTTTTATTTTTATTTATTAGATCTACTAGAAATCACATGCCAATGCATTTAAATAAGAAAACATAAGCAAGAAACTTAGTCTAAGTCCATGATTATACTAAAGCAGACACAGCATTAAATAAAACGAACTACATACATATCTACACATATAATTTAATGTCTATACTAAATTAAATTAATTAACAAACTTATAAAAATTTTGCTCATAAAAAAAGAAAACAGTAAGACCAAGAAAACCATTACAGGGACCGTACACAAATTAAGTATGAATACAAGAGTACAGTCATTTTCGAAAGCTGTCTAATGTGTTTGCATGAATATCTATCTATAAGATGACTTAGGCTTTTTATGAGTTTGCATACCCTCGGTATCGGAGAGTTATATATGACGATAGGCTTCCCCTATCTCATTGTGGGACGGAATATATAAGGCAATATATGTTTTATGATAGCGCTTCCATCTACTCCTTAATAAAAAGACGTGAGTATATGTCGGAAGAAATATAAGCAAATAATATCTATGGTTACAAAAAATACCTATTCATTTTAGTTATTATCCGTTCAACCTTTTGTATTTTGAAGTGAGTGATTCATTCTCTCGGGTTTTTTACCTCCATATACGATTATTGAGGCTGTTCTGACGGCTCGAATGAATATACAGACACTAGTTCAAGGGCTTAAGACAATTACAATTACTAGAACCAATACTAAAAGAAAACTCGTATTTAAGGTTGATTTTCTGTGAGGCAATAACACCTACCCAATAAACTCTTACGACCTACCATCCCTATGAGTGCCCCATGTCAACTAGTAGTTGACATGACGTGGCGCGTTTGGATGCATTAGAAATCCGTTAAATATGGCCATTTCGGTCGCACTAAGGGCAATTTGTATTACTATTTTAACCTTGACGGGCATGACCGGTGGAGCGGATAACACTAAATTATTTACAATATGTATGTATATGTGTGTGTTTCTTACTGCAATTAATGGCTAGACGAGCGTGCCATTCGCTTGATGGTAAGTGATACGACTGCTCATGGACTGCTACAAAACCAAACGACACCATGAAATGAAATGAAATGAAAATATTTTATTAAATCCATTAAAATGTTCAACATCATTTAGATTCAGTAATTTTTTTATCTACCACCCGGTTCGGAAAGCGGTTTTCACTAGAGAAGAACGGGCAAGAAACTCTAGTGTTGCTCTTTTCATGTATTACATATACATACGTAAGATGCTAAGTATTATATCCAACAGTTACTTTGGCTGCAATATCCTTCGAACCGGATCACAACAGTGCATTTGCAACTGCTGCTTGGTGGGAGAAATAGAAATTACGGTGGTATCTACCTAGACAGCCTCTTACATATGAGAGATTTGTCACCTCTTATTATGTATGTGTGGTCAATAAGTAAGTAAATATATATGTATATACAACGTTTTTAGTTTTTTATACATTTAATAATTCACGTACAATTAACGCACGGTACACAAGAATTTTCGTACAAATTGGAGGGTAATTGAAAGCTGGTCCCCGAACTTGATTGGTGTATGTCGTGCTGGTGTGTGTCGCTGCGTGACGTGTACCGTTCGGTTCACACACAAATTGATGTTACGAGAGTAATCTGTAAAAACAGTTGGCGATTTCATTGTAAAAAATATTACATACATAAACTTATGCCTTTTTTCCCAGAAGGGGTGGGAAGAGGTGCGAGGATACTCACGTTTCGTCTTGTATGTTCCGTCCCAACATGTGATAAGGCGAGCCTATCGCCATATCGGACATTTCTGACTCTGGGCTGATAATGAATAGAAAAATCCAATATCATTTTGCCCTACCCGGGACTCGAAACTGAGACTTCAGATTTGTAATCGCATCGTAGTACAACTACGCCACCGAGGTAGTAGGTAGAGGTAACTAGTAAAAAAATATGACATCGGGATAAAATATTAATTGGATAAGAAAACAGCCTGTATCTAGTCACTGAATATCAATAAGTACAAGCAGATATAAATGGTGGACGTTTGTGTAAAAACTTACTTTGTCAAATAGATTATTATGGGCGGCATAACCGTGCAAAGAGCATTTCAAAGTTTTACTATGACATTGCAAAGTTTGCTACTGTTATTTTTCTCACAGTTTCATTCTCAACGGTGCAATATTAAACGTCTTAATCTTTGCTCCACTAGCTTCTTGAGAATTGCGACAAGAACGCGAGGTGGCTCTTTCAATTTTTAACTTTCGCGCAAGTTAAAATTACGTCCAACGCACGAGAAAAAGGAACTATGAGTGAACACCTTTTTTTATTATTTGCAATACATGGCGAGGCGACGCTGTTGTTCGCCTGAAAGTAAGCGATACGACCGCTCATGAACAGTACAAAATATAACATCATCTTGAATTACAAATCAATGCTTGGCATTCCACTGAGCTCGCCATCCTGAGACATAAGATGTTAAGTCTCAATATGTCCAGTACTCTGGCTACAATGTCCTTCAATTCGAAACATATCAGTACATTTACACTGCTGGTATTTTTGGCTCATACTACACAGGAAGGTAATATTGTTAAAACTTATCAAACATAATACATAATTTAAAGTTACCAGTACGAACAAAAATTATATTTTCAAATGTCACGCGATTGTATTCCAAATAGGAAAAGTTTTATTTGCCGCAGACATACATTATGCAGCATACAAATGACTAAATTACAATATTTTATTACATTAGCAATCGAATCAATATACATAGCCATAAACCCACGCTATGATCTAGTCTTATGACATGGTGGCAGGAACTACGAGAGACTTTTCGGTCTCACAAACACCCAGACCCGAAAAAAATACCTATGTATCATAAAATATTTGTTTCGGTCCTAGGATCGAACCCGTAGCGTCACGTTTCACAGCCAGCATCTAACTAACTGTGCCACAGAGGCTTTCGTGAGTCATAGTGAGGCGTTGCCGGCTTTTGATATCCAACGGGGAAATAAAACAGGAAAACAGGAGACGAAAGAAAGGAATTACCGGGCCTCAATTTCAGTAATTGAAGGAATTACAATATCGACTATTGCTACTTTATGTCGATTTTGTAAGACAGTGGCACCATTAAATTATCTTGCAGACTTATTACTGATGGAATCAAAAGGTAGAGTGATGACTACATTAATTTAAATAATCCTTTATATTATATTATTCGCCATTGGATACTCCCTTTGGTTGACATTGCACTTCGGTAAATGCACTTCAATTAATCTGATGAAAAGGCAAAATAATTACTCTGGCGTGCGAGGATAAATATATTCATTCTTATGTTTGGTATAAATACAAGACTTGAACAAACTGAAATCGTAATGAGTAAAACAAACACTGGTACATATCCAACAGTTATTTGCTTCGTTGTTCGGCCGTGCGGAGCAACAAGTACGGGGCAGTAACGACCTATTTAACATTAGAACACCCTCTCAATGTAAAATGCCACTGTAACTCACAATATAACAGTCTACGAGCTTTCCAACGGCCATTCTAGACACCGGTTACTTAGATGTGTCAGTTCTATTATCCAGTTTAAGTAGAACTTAAATAGAATCTGTTTTAAAACGACCCCACATGAAAAAGAATTTCTTTAGATTTCCATAGAATTGACTTTAAACATTTATTGACTTATTTTTTATAACAGTAGGTTGTGAATGATTTGAAATCGATTTCTCCAACACCGTCTTGAAATTTTGCCCAAAATAGGCGATAGGCTCGCCCCTATCTCTTGATGGGACGGAACACACATAACGAAACATGGGTTTTTTCGTGGCACCTCTGTCTACCCCTGATACAGTATTTCACGCTTTTATAGTAAATTGAATGAAGAAAAATATGTCTATCGTATTCTTTGTGATGAAATTCCCCCACGCATAACCTCAAGAGATGTTTCGCAAGCTTATTTCATTTGGAGAAAAAACAAATTGCAAATACAATTTATTGTATGAATTTCATTGTTTAAACGAATTTGCTGGCGCACCTTTGAGAAATCAAATGATTTTCAGAAATCCTAGCAATCTTATTTGTTTTATAGACATGTACAAATATATTCATTGGAATGTTAAATCATTGTTTAAACAAATTCCGTGGCATCAGACGCACTTTTGAGAAATCAAATGATTTTCAGAATTTCGTAATCTTGTTATTTGTGTAAAGGTTACAAAGAAACCCGTAAAGTAATTGTAACGAAAACCCGAGTAGCTTAATAATTTTACCTAACAAGTACGTACTTACGAATTTCAAAAAGCGTTTTTAACATTTTTTCCCCACTATTTTGATTTAAGATAACGACTGTTGAAACGAAATATTAGAGATATAACAAAGAGGTCCTCAGATAGGGCTCACGAAAATCTCTGAGATTTATTGGAGCGTTGGTAGTCTAACTAAAATGTTCAGTCAAATTACGACGTGAAATATCTGTTTTGTAAAAAGTTTATTGAAAGTTGCATTTTCAAATCGTTAAGTATAACTTCACCGTATTGGTCTAATTACAGAACATTTGCATTCAGGTATTTTACGCAGTTATAGCTTCGATAGCCTTCGTGGCGTGGTTTACTAACTTCGAATTCGGTTTGTTTATTTACAACGTAAAGAATTTTTAATATTGATATGATAATAACTTACGTAATAACTTTATACAGAACGTCCCTCAATCAAGGACTAAATAAATTAATCGACTTGGTATTACATGGATCTCACAACTTTTTGCGGTAGATAAACTGAGCTGCGAGACTTGGAATTTTTTTACAGGATGTTTTTGATGGGATAAGCATGACACAAATATAATACATTTTATTATTATTTTTTATTCCATATCTGTGATTTATAGTATTTGTAATATTACTATTTGTATTTTTTTGACAACAATTTATTATTTCCTTCTTCAATCCAATCCCAATGCCAATCAGTATACTCGCGTCCAGTCCTTATTTTGTACGAGCGGCTCGGTCCACCGAATTTTTGAGTTCAGTCAACAACAACTTAATAGTTTTTGCAGCGCACGCAATGCAAAAAATATTTAGGTCATTTTTTCACACCTTGGGTTACATTATTGGAGTTTTAGTAATGTGGACGCTCACCCACATAAATAAACACACATGTACACATTCACATTTAAACATACATTAACATCAAACAAACACGCATACGTACATACATTCATATATACAAACATACAAATATACATACATACATATATACAAACATACCTACATACATATTTACACTCGTACACACATATAAATTACTGACAAAGTCACTGACGCGAGTGACACAACTGGTCGTTTCCGAAATTGTCTGGAAATGCGTTACGGGGGCGCAATCGCTGTCTTCATTCAAGAGGCAAATCAAAGAACATTACCTCTCTCTCTAAATAAACTGATTTTAGTGGATAATATTATTTCCTACTTCTAAATCATTTTAAATTTGTATTTATTATATATTATATATGTATATGTTTGTAGTATTATATATGTATGTATTTATGCTTTTTATTATGTATGTATGTATGTTATTTTGGTGTATTTTTATGTTTAGATAGTATGTGTATTATCTAGTTTCCTCACTTTTAATTATTTATTTTACACAGCCCTCTCTTTTTCCTTCTTTTAAATCCACCCATGGTTGTCTGTAAGACCTTGCTTTAAGCGATAAGACCGCCATTTGTACTTTTTATATTTTTTTGTTTCTGTATGTTGTATTTTTTTATGTGTACATACATACATACATACATACATAAACTCACGCCTATATCCCAAGAAGGGGTAGGCAGAGGTGCCAGGACACCCACATTTCGCCTTGTATGTTCCGTCCCACAATGTGATAGGTGGCGAGCCTATCGCCATATCGGGCACAAATTCCTGACTCTGGACTGATATAATGGATAGAAAAATCCAATATCACTTTGCCCAGCCCGGGATTCGAACCCGAAACCTCAGCTTTGTAACCGTACCTTAGTACAACTACGCCACCGAGTCAGTTTTATGTGTACAATAAAGATTTAAAATAAATACGGGCTACTACAATAACTGTGCGCCCGAGTTCGGCTAGCTTCACTGCCCGTGACGTGTGGTTCGGGTGCCCGAACACATCCGAGGGCCGCCGAACTCGACCGAACGCGCGGAACAATTAATGGTTAACCCATTGGGTTAACCAGTCAGACCCTACCCGCGCTTATATACGTTGCTATCTAATAAGATCAGCTGTTTTTCGCTATTCGCTCGCTTTAATTCAGTACGCACCGGCTTATAATTAACTTACGTATTAGTTATTGTATATATTATGTGCCTTCCATCTTTTGTGCTTGTCTGCTGTTCTTTGTGTGTACTTGTGAACTGTCGCTTACGACCCTTCTGACTATTTTTCTAAAGTGTGTGTGGTGAACAATAAACTGTGAGCTATCTATGTACTAGCTTTTACTTCTCTGCTGTACCCTTACACACTTCACGCTATCGACTCAAGGTACCCACACACCTTTTTATTACTACAGTAAGGTTCTCCATTTGTTTGTTAATAAAATTTAGCCTATATCACACTGGAATAGTCTAGCTTTCAAATAGCGGAAGAATTGTTCAAATCGGTTCAGTATTTTCGGAGGCTGTTCAATGCAAACAAATAATGAAATCATTCCAATTTATAATATTAATTAAGATTTTTTATGTAAATGACAAAGCTTTAGTATTTTACTTCTACAGATTCTTGAAAAAAAAATTTTTTATTTAAGCAAATCGATTTTTTTTTCTTTTCACATTTTTACGTAACGATATATTGAAGATGATTTTATGTTCTAGTTTCCTGGCTCACGTCCCTTGACACACATGTTTTGATGGAACGACAAAGTCTTAACAAGCTAGTTACAAGTTAATTAGTAAAGTTGTAGCAAGTGCTAAGTTCATTGGGTTGGCTTGTGCGCACTCAACGGATAAGAGCAGCACCATAGATGCTTTGCAAAGGATTATAAAACGACTTACAGCCTCATTCAAAAACAGTTTTAAAACCTTTTTTATTTATCGTAGTCGGTGGTCGCATTTTCTTTGGGGATGCCTCTGACTTTTTGGAATCATATGGGTATTGATAGTTATTTTACCACGCACGTTAACGGTGAAAGAATACCTCCGTACCATGGAGATCTTAAACAGATTTTCCACAGTACGTAAAGTGCGTCAGCCCGCACCAACCCAGCGGCCACTTTGGCCTAAACCTGCTCGATCCAACTCCTGATCATAAAGGGCTCCTGTGCTCGCTGTAGGTTATAGGCTGATATGGTTACAATATCAACAACATAATTATTATTGTTTAGTTTTTGAGTCCAGTAATAACGGTTTTAAATTTTATTTAAACTCAAAATCATCGCCGTTGACTATATTGTTTTTCCGTCCCGTCTCGTTATATCCTATTCTGTCCTATCTCATTCTGTCCCATGAAAAGCATGCAATCCTGTCCTCTCTTAAACCGTGCCATCCATCTATTTTGAAAGAGTTTTGAATTCCTGGCTCATCGCACGAGAACCGTACATTTCGGGATAAAAAAGCATTCTTTGTACACATGGTACACTATATCTTTTTGATAAAATTAGCGTTTTTCTACAAGATTTACTATGTTTTAACGTGAATACACAACGTACATACATACACACTTTCGTTCGTATAATATTAGCACGAATAGCATACGGGGAGAATAAGCAAATGGTTTTACAGATCGGAATTTATCACCATGTCCTATATATACCAATATCTATTGTCTCAAGTATGTCAGTCATTATATGGCAGTGAGAGAGAAAAGAGGAGACGAGATGATTTTAGGCATTCTGCAACCTCTGACTGAACGAAACGTAACAACAAAACTGGTTCCGATCTCTTTGATGATGATATTTAGCAGAAGTATTTTGTGTACTGTCTTTTTATTATTATTCTAGCTTGGTAATTATACTCCATAACATGATGGTAAATGTAACGAAGCCCATATTATAGTAATAATAAACTCTTAAAGTCTCCCCTGTCGGGCGATCGTAAGACGGTCGCGCGCCCGGAAAATCAAAAGTCCGTCACCTGTCACAATTTTCCGGAAGCCGTAAGGTGGCGTCCAGGGTATACAAAGTTTATATTATTCTCGATAGTTACACAGTTTTTTATAATTTAGATGTTCTTGGATCCATTGTGAAAAAATTAATAAAACGTCATTGAAGTCGACAATGCCCGCGAAGTTTGAAATTGTTGTTCATTTCTGAAATAAAATCATTAAACGTGGTGAATTGTTCGTGAAAAGAACAAAATATCATGGAAAAATAAGTAATCTATCATATTTCAGTGTTATACGTGATGTGTGGTGTGTTTTTAAGTTAAAATGTACGTGTCACCGGGCGGCCATTTTGTGTTAAAATTTGAACCGATATATTATGATGGATATTCCCACATACGTGTATCTAGAATTTGATATATTTGATAACTATCTGTGCCTGCGACTTCGTCCGCTTGGAATTTAACAAAAAAGTTAATTAGTTTATTTCGTTGTTTTTATTTTTGTTTTTACATTTTTATTTTTTGTTTGTGCATTTTTATTTTTTGTTTTAGCATTTTTATTTTAATTATCATTAATTTTCAGTTTTTTAAATTAGGTTTATTGAAAAATTGCGCATGCGCGTGAGCTGCTTACTGGACAGCACTTGGGCATTGCAACATTACTTTATTTTTCTAAAATAAAAGGATTTTTCTAAAATAAATGTAGCCTAAGTTACTCCTTATTATATTAGCTACCTGACAGTAACAGTCCCGTCAAAATCGGTTCAGCCATTTCAGGGATTAGCGGGAATAAACAGACAGACAGACAGACAAAAAAATCTAAGATCATTTTCGTTATAGGTATCGTGTATATAACGATATGTAGTTGGTCATTTTTTTTATTTTCAATTTTATTTATATGTATAGATTTCAGTGCATTTAGCTTTCTTGTTTTAACCAATTGGGTATTAGGATTAGCACTAACACACACATTTATATGTTACCGGAAATGTATGAAGTCTAGGAATTGTATGACAGCCTCCGTGGCGCAGTTGGTTAGACGCCGCCTGTGAAACGTGAGGCCGCGGGTTCGATCCCCGCACCGAGAGAAATGTTTGTGAGGCCCACTAATATTTCTTTCGGGTCTGCGTGTTTGTGAGACCGAAAAATCTCTCACGTAGTTCCTGATATCCACGAAACAAGACTCGATCTTAGTGTGGGGTCAGGACTATGTATGTGACTGTTGGGGTGTTATTTATTTTATTTTATTATTTATTTGTATACAGCTCCTAGGAAATGTATACAATTTCGAAGCTATTTTGGAAATGTATAAGAATAATGGTTTCTGTAATAAAACACGTTGTTCAAATGAGAGTAATATTTTTTATCACAAGTAACAATGATAGCGTTAAATTCTATAATACTTTTTTTTTTTTTTTAACGAGAGTAAAGCTCCTTTAGCCTTCCTTCCGACACTCGGGGGAGATCGGAAGGGGCGTGTCGGGGTCTCCGGCCTTCCAGCCTGTTATCAGGCTGGGTCCCTACCGAGATCTAAAAAGATCTTTTGCCGGCATACCGACTAAAACCTCTCGGTGGCCATCACGCGCGTTATGGGTGACAGGCGATGTGGACAGGCGAATGGCGCCCATTTAACTCGCCGTGTCACCCGGCGCACTGCCAAATATGGCTCCTCACATGTTGGGAGGGCGCAGATGCCCCCTCTTTCCCTACTTCGGACGCCCATGGTGAGATGGGCGTCCGCGACAGACACGAGGCCACACGTTCTGCCGCCCATCTCGGGGTCACTCCCGACGTGAGCACACAGCCCCCGCTGTGTGCTTAGCGACCCCGATGACCCCTTTTAGTCGCCTCTTACGACAGGCAGGGGATACCGTGGTGGAATTCTGGCGCCCCTTGACCACTGGGCGGAAATTCTATAATACTTAACCTAACTTATTTTTTTTTCTCTAAGGTATTGCATACAATGACGGATTACATACATTTCCGTTAACATATATATTATGTATGTATGTATAATCCCTATAATGGTAAGAATCCCCGGGTTGGCCCCCCCTACGACCCTGACGACGACTGGCCCTGGTAACACACAACATACGTACTATGAGGATAGACGAGAAGATTGTCGAACTGGAAGAAGAATTGAGCAGGTTACACTGGGACATTCTGGGGTTATCGGAAGTTCGAAGTATCGGAGAGGATACGATAACCCTGAAGTCTGGTAACCTGCTCCTCTACCGAGGGGACAACCAACAGTCCCGAGAAGGTGTCGGATCTCTCGTCCACAGGTCTCTCATCAACAACATCGTATCCATCGAATCGAATGTATCGAGCAGGGTAGTGTACCTTATACTCAGAATATCAAAAGGGTATTCATTGAAGGTCATACAGGTATACGCGCCGACCTTGACACACCCAGATGAAGAAGTATAGGAGATGTATGAGGACATAAGTCGGGCCATACATACTTCCAAAACCTACTTCAATGTTGTTATGGGAGACTTCAACGCAAAGTTGGGCAAGAGAAGCGATGCAGAGTTGAAAATGGCGCAATTTGGACATGGGTAACGGAACCTCAGGGGTCAGAGGCTGGCTGACTTTCTGGAAAAAGAGGAACTCTTTGCGATGAATTCATTTTTCCAGAAGCCGCCTCACAGGAAATGGACCTGGCTGAGTCCTGACGGTTCTACGAGAAATGAGATAGATTTCATCTTGACGACGAATAGACGGATGTTCAGAGATGTTTCTGTGATCTACAGAGTGAAAACCGGTAATGATCACTGAATGGTTAGGGGCACATTGAATATCAACGTCCAATTAGAAAGTCGTCGCTTGATGAAGTCTACGTGCTGACCTTTTTTTTTTATAATGGTCTGGCATAGTGGCGGTATTGCACCTGATGGTAAGTGCCAATGCCGCCCAGGCAGAGTATCCATTGGCATCGGACGGCAGTCCCATGCCAATGGAAACAATTATGCCGGCCTGATAAGGTGCCTCTTCATACTACACCTTCACACACACCTACTCGCGCCCATATCCAAAACCCCGAGAGTTTTCAACTCGAGTTGACAAATCGCTTTGATTGTCTAAAAGAAAACCTTGCAGTGGACGAGTTAAACAGCGGTTTCGTAGAAGCTGTCCATATAGTGGGATCTAAGTATTTTAGACCTCGCCGTAGAAATAGACCACAAAAACTCTCGATCCACACTCTTGACCTCAAGGCCGAACGTCGATCTTTAACGCTGCAGTCCTTTGATCACGCCGAAGTATATCGGCGGCTTAATAGAGGGATCTAGAAGTCCTTGCGATACGATATCCGTGCTCACAATACTGTGAACATTAATTGTGTGGAACGGAAGCCCCAAAGTGTTTGCAAGAGACTTGTCTACTGGGCAAAGCCAGTTGTCTAGGCTGAAAACGGCCGATGGCCGCGTACTATCGACTAGGGCAAAGGTGTTAAGAGAGATCGAGAGGTTCTACGGACAGCTTTACACCTCGGTTGCCGAACCTACTGTTAGCTCGGCCGAAGACCCGAGAGCCGAATTGATCCGACACTTTAGCGATGATATCCCGAATATCAGCCTGTGTGAGATTGAGATGGCCCTCAAGCAACTTAAAAACAACAACGCCGGTTGAGGACCGATTCACTTCAGAGCTTCTGAAAGTGGGCGAAACGCCGATACTGAAAGTCCTTCAGAGGCTCTTCAATTCGTTCTCCTCGAAGGCTCAACGCTAGAACCACGCTCCTGCTCCATGCCTCTGGCGTTCAGCCCTCTGTTCTGCAAAAAAGGTGATAATACTTAATAAATAAGTTGTTTTCGAGGGTCATCACAAATCATCGTGAACGCAGGTTTGATGATATATACAAAAAACCAAGGAATATAACTTACCGCTTTGTTTAGCGTTTGTGGACTATGAGAAAGCCTTCGATTCGATCGAGACCTGGGCTGTGCTACAGTCTCTTCAGCAGTGCCACATAAACTATCAGTACATCGAAGTGTTGAGGTGTATATACAACAACGCCACTATGTCGGTCCGAGTACAAGATCAGATCACGCAGGCGATTCCACTACATAGAAGCGTAAGACAGGGAGATGACATATCTCCGAAACTGTTCACTGCCGCGCTAAAAAACGGCTTCAAGCTCTTGCAGTAGAAAAGATTTGGCATCAATATCGACGGCGAGTATATTACTTACTTTCGATTTGCCGTCGATATTGTAGTCTTGGCAGAATCGCTGGAAGACCTTAGCACTATGCTCGAAGACCTTAATCGACTCTCCCAACAGGTGGATCTTAAAATGAACATGGACAAAACGATGATCTTATCGAATATCTATGTTGTGCTCACCCCCATTGGAGTTGGGGGCTCAACTCTCGAAGTTGTAGAGGAATATGTCCATTTGGGATAAGTGATCCGGTTAGGCAGGTCCAACATCGGGACGAAGGTCAATCGTCGAATCCAACTCGGCAATACGGCACCGAGACGTGGCCTCTCACTGTCGGCCTCATTAAAAGGCTTAAAGTCACTCAACGAGCCATGGAGAGGGCTAGGCTCGGTGTTACCCTACGAGATCGAATTAGAAATAAGGAGATCCGTAGAAGAACAAAGGTTACCGACATAGCCCACAAGATTGGCAAGTTGAAGTGGCAGTGGGGCGGGCGTATAGTTCGTAGAACCGATGGCTGTTTTGGCCGAAAGGTTTTTGAGTGGAGGCCACGTACAGCCAAGTGAAATGTTGGACGCCTGCCTACAAGGTGGACGGACGATCTAGCTAAGGTTGCAGGCAGCTTCCATCAGGTCATTGTGGAGATCCTTGAGGGAGACCTATGTTCAATAGTAGTCTTCCTGTGAGACAGAAGACATTTGTATTAATTATTTACACCACCAGAAAACGAAGATCGGCTTGTTTACCCTCTGTGCCCCAAAGCGGGCTCGAGCCGTATCCGATTTTTGGCCGAATATTCGGCCACTGTCGCTAGCAAGAGTAAGTTGCAGCGCCTATGTGTGGTGTGCAAGGAACGGCAAGGCACACATTATGCCCCGCCTGCAACGTTCCTCCGTGCGTGTTTAGGCGGGGCTATTTCTATATTTTTTTCTATTGTACTGTATATTAAACTTTATTATTAATTTTATTTTAAAATTATCTGTACTGTACTGTATCAGCCCATATACGTCCCACTGCAGGGCACGGGCCTACTCTACAATCGAGAATACGATTGAGAGTGGTTAGGCCATATAGTCCACCACGCTGGCCTAGTGCGTGTTGGCGGACTTACATACCATAGAAATTCTTATAAATCGCTATGGTATGCAGGTTTCCTCACGATGTTTTCCTTCACCGTTTTAGTGCGTGGTGATTGATTATCAATACACACATGACTCCGAAAAGTCAGAGGTGTGCCCTGGGATTCGAACCCGCGACCACCGTGAACTTGTGGGCAGCCGCGTCTAGTCCGTTTACCAACAGGCCACCACGCACTTTTAAAATTATAATTAATATTATTTTAAAATTAGTATGTATTTCATTACTCGAACGAAGCCATATCCATGTTAGTCTAAACAACGAATTCGATTGTTTCAAAGAAAAGTTGACATGAAAATTCGCGAATTCCGCCATTTTGAAAAGTGGACAGTCAAGGACATTCGCGATTTTCGCCATTTTAAATGACCGACAGGACAGTGGTTAACTACCACAAAAAAGTATTGATTCATCATCATCATCATCATTATCAGCCTATTCGCTTCCACTGCTGGACATAGGCCTCGCTTATGGCATGCACTGGGCTCGATCTCCAACCGCTACCAATCATCTTTCGGATATCGTCACTCCATCTCGTTGGAGGGCGTCCTATTCTACGCTTACTGAGGCGTGGTCTCCACTCGAGAACACGTCTACCAACGGTTGTCGTCTACCCCAAGTATAGCTTGACAACAGACAATTATTTTTTACTTCATCTGTCTATGAAATATTATTGAAAGGAGCTAACACTTAGGACGGAAAAATCTTCCATGTATGTACTAGACCATAGCTTTCTTTAATTGTTTGGTGCAATAGTCGAACGCACCTAAACTTCTCAATTCCGCGTTGTATCTACAACTAATTGAATCACATTTTGGTATGTTTGTGCAGTAAGGTTCAAGCAGTTCGCATCAACGTGATATCTCGTTTAAATAATGCTGTATTATGTCGTCATATTAGGCTTATCTTATTCACGTAAAAGAATATCAGGCGGATTATTTCGTCTTAATACACTCATTGTATGCGGCAAAATGTAATTAAGCCAGCTTGGCAATGTTTTCTTAATATTAGAGGGGAGAAAATATAATCAGTCATTACAATAATTATTATAAATATGACTATTATCTTTTGTTGATTTCTTTTGTACAATATGGCATCTTAAAAAAATAACAATTATATTTATGTGATACACTGCTGAAGTTTAAGAACTTTTAAATTAAGTTTAACCGCAATTTTGTTAGCCTTTCATGCTGATATTGAATATCGAGAGATGGTTACACTTGCTAGTCGATATAACTATGCCGGCCTGGTTGGACCGGGGTTTTTACAGTCTACCTAAAGCGCGACACACTTGCATGTATTACTGGTGGTAGGTCTCTCATATTATCTTAGAGACCGCCTGGGTAGGTGCCACCACAATGTCTATTTCTCCCGCCAAACAGTGGTGTAAATACGCTATTGTGTTCCGGTTTGAGCTGCATTGTAGCCAGGGTAACTACTGGATATATTGAGACTCAACATCTTATGTCCCAGGATTGCGACCGCAGTGGAATGCCAAGCATCGCTTTCTAATTCAAATTGTTATTTGATTTTGCTATTGTTCATGAACAGTCGTAATGCTTACTATTAGGCGAACCTCATGCTCGTCTCGTCATTGCCATTCATTGCATTAAATAATAATAAAAAAATGTATCCAATATTGATGCATTATGGTTTTTTGTGGCATTAAATACCAAACTAATGTAGAGAATGTAATATTAATCCTGTAATTATGTAACCATTTTTGTTTTATTTTGGCTAGGCTATGTGACTGACCTTTTGACAATTACAATGCTTTCTATATAGGGCATCGACTTGTTACCAGACATCGCCCAATTTAAAGACCAATGGCCTAATTCAGTCTGTTTATAAACCTATTAGAATTGTCGAATGTTTTGTGTTCTTCACTTAAACTGAATGAAGTCGTTTGAAATGGACAAAACATTCTCTTTCTACAATCGTTAACGCCTTGACTTAAGCCATAACGTTTCGTACAACCCATTGAGATAGTATTCTAGAGGGGTCACTGCAAACAAAATGTTTGTAACATAATTAACGGTACCGTACCGCTCCTTCTATTTCTGTCTCTGTCTCGCCTACGCAGTAACATTATCTTCGCTCTCGCTTCACTGGGTTCCCGTGTGCACGCACAATACGCAGAGATCTTGTTCCCAATGTCCGCTCTAGTATAATACCTCAATGGTTGGCGCTAATCAAATTGCATCTTGGATAGCATTTCTATGGTTTAGCCAATGGCGTTGTAGAACGTACATACGTCATTGCTTACGTCAAGGCGTTAACGATTGTAAAAAGAAGAATTGATTGTAACTTGGCCAAGGGGATTGAATAGCTTTATAAACTGTTTATGACTCTGTATCAGCCCATATACGTCACACTGCAGGGCACGGGCCTCCTCTATAATCAACAGTACGACTGAGAGTGGTTAGGCCATATAGTCCACCACGCTGGCCTAGTGCGGGTTGGCGGACTTACATACCATAGAATTTTTTTATAAATCGCTATGGTATGCAGGTTTCCTCACAATGTTTTCCTTCACCGTTTTAGTGCGTTGTGATTGACTATCAATACACACATGACTCCAAAAAGTCAGAGGTGTGCCCTGGGATTCGAACCCGCGACCACCGTGAACATGTTGGCAGTCGCGTCTAGTCCGTTTACGAACAGGCCACCACGCACTTTATGATTAAGTCAATTAAAACTATGGGTAAAAGGGAATGCTCTTCTGAATATTTAATGCTTGTGGAGTATAGTAAACCCAATAGTAGCATTGAAAGATCTGAACTCACAAATACTTCGGGTCTAGATAAAATTAACACAAATCAGGTACAAACATTTGTCTCTATGCAGGATCAAATCCACGGCTTGCCGGTTCAAAGCCGGCTTCCAACAAACTGCGATTTGGAAACTGTTAAATTAATGCCCCAAAAAGCTTTATCCTTTCGGCATTATTTTGCCTGGTCTTAATCACACCCATTATTCATTATTCACATACTAATTCAAGGTTTGAAACAAAAAAATACTCGGGCAGACTCTTTGATAAATTATTAAACCATATCCTTCTTACGCCCGTAATCCCACCAAATACCCTTTAAGTTGCTTATATATAGGAAAGTTTGAAGGCTTTACATTGTATGCTATGTACATACACAATTTTGTTATTCGTGTGAAGTTTAAACTAAAATTTAGTAATTTAATTTAGGTGTTTGTCAGTTTGTACCTAACTTTTGATTGTATATATACAAAATATTTACCATTTATATTTCGGACGGAATTCAAATTTATCGTCGAAATAGGGTAGAGAAAGAGCTAACGCGCTCCATACTATTACATCATTTATAATCGCTAAAAGTTTGACTCGCATGCCTCCAACAAAGGCATAACACGATCAGCAACTATGAAGTTTGACTTAGGCTAATAACATTTTCAATGTGTCTGATATTCAAAAGTCATCAACAGTATCTGGCTACTAAAAAGGTACTATAATATGAAATTCAGCTTATATACTTTCACGGAAACAGAATAATATTCAATTACAGTTCCTTGATTTAATCAGTTAACAGTATATCGGTTAAGAAGCATATAAGGCTCTCTGCAGGGCACCGGCCCTCTCTACAGTCGAGAGTACGATTACGAGAGTAGATAGGCCACATAGTCCATCACGCTGGCCTAGTGCGGGTTGGCAAACTTTACATACCATAGAAATTCTTACCAATTATATTTATAGTGCGAGGTGCGTGGTAATTATAGTTAAAGTGCGTGGTGATTGACTATCCATACGCATATGAATCTGAAAAGTCAGAGGTGCAACCTAATTTTGAACCCGCGACCCCCGTGAACATGTTGGCAGCCAGGTCTGGTCCGTTTACCAAGAGGTTACCCCGCACTTATTTGAAATTACATAAACAAATAAAAAGTTGCCTTTATTTTTTGAAGAAAGATTTGTTTTGCCGCAAACCTACTGAGAACTCTTCAAGAGGATCAATTCAGGCATAAATCTTTTTCTTGGAACTTGAACTATCGTCGAAGCAGACGCCGTGGAAATTCTGAACAGGCAAAACTTTTCCAGACATAATTGATGTAACAATAACGTCGCATCTCAGCTTATTATCTTCATTTTTATCTGAAACTAGCGGCCCGGCCCGGCTTCGCTTGGGTGCAAATACAGATTCTAGTCCATATCTATATATATAAAAGAAAGTCGTGTTAGTTACACTACTTATAACTCAAGAATGGGTGAACTGATTAGGCTGAAAATTGGTAGGGAGGTAGCTTAGAACCAGGAGAAGGACATAGGATACTTTTTATCATGTTCCCGGTTTCCCGAGTTTCTATTAGCTTATTAACATTTTCTTATACAAAATGTTCTTAGGTTTGTAACTGTCAAACATTTAATGTTCATCCCGTCGATACGGTAAACTCTTCCCTCAAATTAAAAAACTTATTTAAATAAAGATTTCGAATCGACAACATATATCCACAATATTCGATTAAAGGCGTATTTTAGATTTTAAAGATGTAAATCAATGACATTAATTAAACGGATTGACGTTTAAATTGGTTGTCAAATAATGCGTTCAAAAATGTATTTTGTGTGAACTAAGGAGAATATATCAAGCTACATAAATAGAGACAATTAAATAAATAATTTGCACACGAAAAAAGTTATATTTACTTCTTTTCAAGATCGAATGTCACTTTTATCCAGAATTTTACAGTAGCCTTTCCTTCGCTATTATTCACTGATAGAAATTAATGTAATATATCGTCTCTGAGTGAGATAGGTTATATTGAACCTAAATATTGCTTGCAATATTTTTGGAAGAGCAGCATTGTGGGTGTGAAATAAGGGATGGAATATTGCATGGATAATCAGAATCACTAAAGTTATTAATGTCAAAATTCATAAGGCACACTATTTGGATAAGGAGAGACGGGATTTAATAGAGTGGGAGGTACGGGAGAGAATTGGGATAGCTGGCAGATTTGATAGGACGAAGTATAAATGCACGGTATAAGACGGAATGGATAATGAAGAGAAAGGACGGGACGGATCGAGAAGTGACTGAACAGACGGGTTAAGACGGGATTTAGCAGGACAGTAGGATAGCTACGTCAAGTGTAGGCATACAAGTTGTTAAGTTATTATGCTAAACAATTGAATATAATATGAATCCTATGATAACCAAGGCAAAGCGAAGCGTGGCCGGGTCAGCTAGTTTTATTTAAAATCAACATGACAGCCGTTGTCTAAACTGCTCATCCAATTCCAATCCCACCTGTACCTATTCTTCCGTCCCATTTTATCCACCTTATATTCTATTCTATCCCATCTCTCCTGATTTAAATCATTATTTTGCTACGGAGATATTATAACACTGTTACTACTCCGACGACATTCCTTAAAATCAATTAAAAGATACCATAGCTGACCCGAGCACGCTTCGCTATGGCTTAGTTATTATATGATTAATATAATATTCAATTATTTAGCATAGCAAAAAAGCCCGACCCACCTTTGCCTGGATGCATGTATTTTTTTATTTTACTTCACACCAAATACATGTTATTTTTCGTGTAAGCTCTTGTATACCTAAACATGATGTAGATATCCTACTGTCCTGCTCAATTCCGTCCCATCCCGTCTATTCAGTCACTTCCCGATACGTCCCGTCCTTTCTCTTCATTATCCATCACGTCTTATACCGTGCATTTACATTTCGTCTTATCAAATCTGTCAGCTAACCCAGTCCTCTCCCGTACCTCCCACTCTATTATATCCCGTTTCTCCATATCCAAATAGTGTTCCCTATAAATTTTTGACATGAAACACTTTAGCGATTTTGATTATCCATGCAATATTCCATTCCTTATTTCACCCCCACTATGCTTTTTTTCCATAAATATTACGCCATTACTTTTTGTTAGTAATAAAGAGATGAAATGTTAATTTTCATAGAAATAACTTCAGTGGTTTCGATTTTCTTCGACATAACATTTCAAAATGTATAATATTTCTATCAGTGAATTATAGCGAAAGAAAAGCCACTAATACTAACACATAACACACACAAATATAAACTATTAGCACTTTCTCACACTGATACCCACAATTAATGTAATAACAATTATATTTAACTGGTTTCTCAAGACACGGGCAACGCCTAATTTGAGAACCCCTGCAATATTCTCCACATGTAAAATTGTTATTTTAATAAAGATTTTTCATTTTCAAGTGATATTTTATCTTGAAAATAAGTAAATCTTCTTACGTGTGAATGTTATTTATTTAATTGTCCTATATTTATTTAGCTTCATAATATATTCTCTTTTGGTTACACAAAATTAATTTCTGAACGCATGCATAAATATTTGACAACCAATTTAAATGTCAATCACTTTTTATTACTGTCATTAATTTACATCTTTAAAATCTAAAAAACGCCATTAATCGAATAATGTGGATATATGTTGTCGATTCGAAACCTTTATTTAAATACGTTCTTTAATTTGAGGGAAGGGTTTCCCGTATCGACGGGATGAACATTAAATGTTTGACAGTTACGAACCCATAAACATTTTGAATGAGAAAATGTTAATAAGCTAATAGAAACCGGGAACGTGATAAAAAGTATTCTATGTCCTTCTCCTGGTTCTAAGCTACCTCCCTACCAATTTTCAGCCAAGTCAGTTCAGCCGTTCTTGAGTTATAAGTGGAGTAACTAACACGACTTTCTTTTATATATATACATAAGTATTTTTCAAAAGGTGACTTTTACAGTGTTATTGATTCAAAAAGTTGCACTCAAGCAAAAATAAACCCCCAAAAATCGCTCTCTAAAATTATAATTCAGTATCATTAATTTACTTTTTGAAAAGTATTTAATCATAAAAATGCTCATTTACTACGGGTAGGCTCGTGCGTGCGTAAAAACTAATATAGAATAAGTTATTTAAGAACCTCAGTGTATGAGTACATTTCTAAGGTATTACAAAAATCCAATCTACGGCTCAGTCTTAACAACGTTCGTTGCCTATTTATCTATGATAGAAAAATCTTTACGGCTCTTTTTACCAGATAGGTAAATTATACGCTTTCTCACCGCAGGAGTCATTGGATATCGTGATCCCGTCTACATTGAGATCAAAAACGGGCTATTTGCTCTAAGTAACTAGGCCTGCACATTCGGCTATACCGTTTCGATCCAATCTCGGGCGGATTCGAAGATATCCCTCGGTATTAGGCTGTTGTACTTTATGCTTTGTATAGTGGGTTTTTGCGAGCCTATGTAAGTATGTAGGCTTAACCATGATACGGGGTATTTCACTAGGTTCTTCATTTGATTAATCATTGTATTTTTGCTTTTCTGTTTAAGTCATATGTACATGTTAAGTTATATGGGTATAAAATTAATACATTACATATTAATATGACAGTCTCCGTGGCGCAGTTGGTTAGAAGCCGCCTGTGAAACAAGAGGCCGCGGGTTCGATTCCCGCACCGAGAGAAATGTTTGTGCGGCCCACAAATATTTCTTCCGGGTCTGGGTGTTTGTGAGACCGAAAAGTCTCTCGTAGTTCCTGATACCCACGACACCAGACTCGATCTTAGTGTGGGGTCAGGACTATGTATGTGACTGTTTGGTGTTATTTATTTATATTCATACCTGTATCTCCGATTGAATATAAAGATGAGGACATGTTAAAGCTAATAGTAGTTCGCCAATATTTTTAAAAAAATTCCTTTCCTTTTTGCTTTTATTATCACATTATCAACGTTAAAACTAGTAAAATATCGATAGTACAACCTACTCGAAAACTCACAATTCCAGTCCTTACTCGTGCCCTTGAGTCTATTTTTCGTCCCATAGACTATGGGGCGTAAAAATAACACATCATATAAAATATTATAATAATTATCAACTCACACAGAATTAAAAGTTATTTATGGTTGTCACGAAGAGATCTTTAAGAGCACTTGTTTATAAAGTCTCTCTGTTAGTTTTGTTTTTACTTTAATATATGTGGTGTTCAATAGAATGTTGTGTAGTGTATTGATTTTTTTCGTATCATCAATAATCTCTTTTCTATTTCAAATTTGTTATGGATATAAAATATAATAGATTTATATATTCATTTTATATTTCCATAGTACATGCGACAATTATTTATAAAAAAAATTGCAGCGTTTAAAATAAATTACAATAATATTATAATTTAACAAGCACTTTTGTACATAATTATTACACATTTATTGTAGTTCCATCGGTAACAATTGTGAAGCAACAGTTCTGTACAATAAGCAGCCTTATCGAGTATCGTATTTTTAGCCATGCAATCTTAATGCGACCAAATTATAAATAATATTGTTTAACTTTCCGCGATCCTGTCGTAGTTTGAAGCCATGGATCTACGTGTGTTTGAAAATGAACTAAATAATAATTAATAAATTATCCTAAGCTTACCCCTGCCGCTGGACTGTAATATATAATTCCGCCGCTCCGCCTTTATTTTCCGCAAATGCACCGCACAATTCTATCTTTTCCGCAACAACTTTAGTTCACTCTTGTTTTTTCGTCATTTGACACTTCGACACACACTTTTTTTTCTCTTTTTTAATTATATAAACCAAAAAGTTCCGCTTAGCGGCGAAGTGTCCCCGACCCCAAAAATACAAGACGCTAAAATATTATATACTACATATAATATATTATAATATAAAATTGTATGTAGTGTGTAACACATAGCGAAAATAAAAAAATATTTAACATCCCCCCGCCCGAGAAAGGCTGTAATGCCTTTATCCACAAATAGTTATAAGATAAATATTAAACTAAAAAGTTTTCCACGAAAAATAAAAAAAAAAACAAAAAATCCTTTTAATCCAATGGTAATCTTGCAACTTTTACAACCGGCCTTAGTAAATTTCCGCCAAGAGTTTTCAGTCGCACTGACCTAACAATCCCATCCTTCCCTGGAAGGAGTTCAATTATCCTCCCAAGCTTCCACTTGAGAGCAGAAAGATTCTCTTCTTTAATTAAAACTAGCTCCCCTATTTTGGGTGGATCCGTAAAAGTGGTCCATTTATTTCGATTCTGAAGGCAATGCAGGTACCGGTCACTCCATAGTCTCCAGAATCTTTGACCTATTGCCTGGACTAAACTAAATCGGCTTAAATGTGTGTCAGGCACATCTCCAAGACTATATTCAGGCACAGAAAGCAAAGACCGCCCTATCAAAAAATGAGCCGGCGTAAGCACTTCGAGGTCCTGAGGATCATTTGAACATGGACACAATGGCCGAGAGTTGAGTACCGCTTCAACCCTGGTGAACACTGTTACCAGCTCCTCATAAGTTAGTACCTGACTTCCGATAATACGCGTTAGCAATGATTTAGCCGATTTTACCGCCGCTTCAAATAAACCCCCAAAATGAGGTGCCCCTGGAACGTTGAATAGCCAAGTGATACCGCTCTTGGCCGCAACGTTTGTCAAGTTGTCCTTAACTTCACCATTCCGCAAATATTTAGAAACTTCGTTAAGGTGTTTATTGGTTCCAATATAATTCGTGCCGTTATCAGATCGAATCACACTCGGAAGCCCACGCCTAGCAGTAAACCGCGTCAATGCCGCTAAAAACGCTTCTGTCGTTAAGTCACTTACGACTTCTAAATGTACTGCCTTAGTCGCCGAACAGACGAACACGCATAGGTAAGCCTTCAAAATCTTAGCATTTCTAAGGCGTGAGGATTTTATAGAAAAAGGACCCGCAAAATCTGTTTGCACCGTGTGAAATACACCAATAGCGTTTACTCTATCATGAGGCAACGGTGCCATCAAAGGCTCTACGGTTCGAGGCTTAGTCCTAAAGCATGACATACATTTGAATATTCGGCTCCGAATCGCCTGCCGAGCAGAAAGGATCCAATAATCTTTTTGCAAAATAGCCTGAAGGGCTGTTGCTCCGATATGACAATGCACCCGATGTGCATGATCAATAATTAATATAGTAAGAGGATGTCCTTTTGGCAAAATAACTGGATGTTTCACCTGAAACGGAAGTGTTGAATGGTCAAGACGACCACCGACTCTAAGCAAACCCGAATTATCTAAAAAAGGCATCAAACGACGCAATCTTCCAGAGCACGGTTTATTTTGTTTTAATAAATTTATGTCTATGGCAAATTCCTGATTTTGCACCAACGCAACGAGGCGATCCATCGCAGACTTGCGTTCTTGAGCCTGCAAAACTCCTATTTTTTTATTAGATTTTTGCCTAACGTTATTAATAAATCTTAAACAGTACGCTACAACCGCCTGTAGCATAATTAATGAACTATACCGATTAAAAATGGGATCTGGTGTCAAAGTTCCCATATGAACATTGACTAACGTTTTCCGAATTCCAGGTAAATCATTAACTCGCTTAAACCTATCCTCGGGCCACATGGATTCCTCATCCTTTAGCCAATGAGGTTCCCACCACAAAGTGCACCTGATCAAATCTGACGCCCGACATCCGCGGCTAGCAATATCCGCAGGGTTCATTTCAGACGATACATGTCTCCATTTGAGATTTAAACCGCAATTCATAATTTGAGAAACCCGATTTCCCTCAAAGGTTTGCAAAATGTAAGGAGGTGTTTGCAACCACGATAAAACAATGCTACTATCCGTCCAACAATACATTTCATTTATTTTAACCAGATCCTTAATAGATTCTACTGCGTATTTTATAAGTCGCGTCAAAAGACACGCGCCTAGCAATTCTAATTTTGGAACTGTTATCTTTATCTTTGAAGGAGCAACTCGCGATTTACCCATTAACAACGATATTTTTACCCTACCATTTCCATCTACGGCCCTCAAATATATTGCCGCACTGTATCCGCTTTCAGACGCATCCGAAAAACCGTGCAAAGAACAACTTCTAATTCCGCATAATACAAATCGATTTATATAAATATTCTCAATCATGGACAAGTCTGAAACAATATTGGCCCATTCTGATACCACATCGGTTGGTGGAGTTTCATCCCATGACAAATTCAATCTCCAAAGCCGTTGCATTAGAAGCTTTCCTTGGAATATGACAGGCGCAATCCAACCCAAGGGGTCAAATGTTCTTGCTAATGTCGATAGAATTAAACGCTTAGTACATTTATCATTATCTGTCAATTTGCAATGATATGAAAAACAATCCCGCCTGGGATCCCACTCTATCCCCAAAATTTTATAAAATCCAGGTCCATCGGCTTTGTCAAAAGTACGTGGCTTCTCTAAGTCTTCAGTTGCTATACCTTCCAAAAGACTCTCAGTATTCGACACCCATTTGCTCAACTCGAAACCGCCGGAAAGGAGCAAATCTGTCAGATCTTTCTTCAACTGCTTTGCTTCGGCTACCGTATCTGCTCCACCCAATATATCATCCATAAAAACAGAATATCTTAATAAGTTAGCCGCTGCCGGGTATTTTTCCTCTTCACTATCTGCCAACTGGCGCAAGGTTCTAATTGCCAAATAAGGACTGGATTTCATACCATAAGTCACCGTATTTAACGTATATAAAAGTAAAGGTTGTGTCGGTGACTCTCTCCAAAATATAAGCTGATATTTTCGGTCATCTTCATGTATTACAATTTGCCTAAACATCATTCTAATATCAGTGGTAAACACAAATTCAAACATCCGAAATCGACAAATAATTTTCATTATGTCCTGTTGCAACTTCGGTCCCGCATGTAAAGTATCATTCAATGACAAACCCGAAGTTGTCTCGCAGCTAGCGTCAAAGACGACACGAATTTTTTCGGAACCGCTCTTAAAAATACCATGATGAGGTATTAAATATCCCCTTCCGTCAGCATAGTCGTCTGGATTCTGATCACAGAGAGACATGTGCCCCAGTCTTTCATAATCCCGCATGAATTCAATATATTTTTCTCGAAGAGCTGCATTTGATACTAATCTCTTTTCCATAGCAACAAATCGCTTTTTGGCTATTATAACCGAATCGCCCAACTCGGATTTATTATTCAAAAAAGGCAAACGTACTGTATATCTACCAGTCCGATTATCCCGCTGAACAGATTTCAGAAACCCCCTTTCACACGCCTCATCCTTCGGATTTACCAAAGGCACTTCCGGTATATTTTCGACATCCCAGAACCGTTCCACGATTTGCTCTATAGTGGCATGAGCCGCAAAAAGAGTGCGCAATGAATAATTCTCATTCCGTGGCGATTCATGGGTAACCGGACCCATTAATACATATCCAAATATTGTATTCATAGCACTTGGTAAATAATCATTAACCTTTTCGCAGCCGCCAATTAATATTTCTCCCATAAGATCCGCACCGATAAGTATATCAATAGGTCGACTTACATAAAATTGATCATCCGCTAAACAAATCCCTCTATACCATTCTGCTATATGAGGTGATAATGACTGGGTCGGCAAACAATGCGTAATGCTATTCAAAATAATTGCTGTAGAAACCAGCCGAGGCCGTGTTGAAAATTTAGGACACATAACTAAGTTTACCATTCCCCTGCATTGGGTAATTGGTTTCCCCCCTAGGCCTGTAACCGAAACAGTATTGGACTTAAACCGTTTAAGTCCTAATCTATTAGCACAATTATCAGTTATAAACGTGCTTTGACTACCCCCGTCTAACAGTGCGCGAACTTCATGATATTCCCCAAAACGATCCATTACGCGCACTACCGCCGTCGCGAGTAGTACTGTCCGCTGACAAATAACCGAATCATTAGCATTATTACAAGATGCTAAAACCGCACTGCTTTCTTCTACTCTCTTTGTCACTGGTGCTTCCGCTGCACCAGACTGACTCGAACCCGAATGGTGAATACGAGGTCCGCCGCCCGCAGATAGCCCTCGCGAAATCTTTTCAGGTGTAGCCGGCAATAAATCAAAATGAATTAAGAAATGATGTTTCGTAGACTTGCATTTATAACATGACCAATCCGTTGGACATTTATTTATATGATGCTCGCCTAGACACCTAAAACAACGCTGTAACTCTACGACCCGCTCTTTCCGCTGGCGTGGATTTAATGCTAAAAATCTCTCACATTTTGACAAATAATGATTCCCCCGTTTACAGAATTTACATGCTACTTGACCGCTCACAGTAGCTGCATGGTGTACTCTTGAATTTTGCACGGCACTTCTCCCAATGTGACCTTCTCCGCTAGATTCTAAAATCCTAACTTCATTCTCCAAAAAAGAAATAAGGTCGCTAAAGTCTGGCAACTCTTTATCACCCAACTTAGCCTCAAACTGCTTTTTTAGGTCACTATCCAATTTTTGATAATTAATATAAAATAATAAATAAGACCACGCCGCTACAGGGAACTTCATTTTTTCTAAAGCCATTGTATTTTCAAATAAGTTATTAAGAAAGGATTTTAATGAAGTTAAATTTTTGTTTACACGGGCTACTTTAAGCAAATTATGTAATAATTTATCTGCTAATAATCTTTTATTAGCATAACGCGTTTTCAATAGATCAATCGCTATCGAATAATTGGCATCAGTAATAGATAAATGCTGAGTAAGCAGCTTCGGCTCCCCAGAGAGTGACCCAACTAAATAATACAGTTTTTCAGTGTTAGATAATGTAGGGTCGCTAACCACTAGAGACTCAAATAAATCCATAAAAGATGCAAATTCCTCTATTTTTCCCGAAAACACTGGTAACTGAACCCTCGGCAAAAGAGCCCGTTTGCCCAATACCTTATCCGAGGATAGTCTCCTGCAAGCAGGCAACCGACTTTCACCCGTTGCAGACAACTCAAGGTGCTTACGTTTTATGTCATAATATTTTTGATTATATGTCACAAATCTTTGTAACAATTCCTCTAACCCATCGTCCTCATCCAAACTCGCCTGGAGTTCTACATGAGAAGCAGTAAATTGCGCATATATATTTTCCAAGTCCCCATATCTAACCGCAAACTCGTTTCTTTCTACCTCAGAATTGAGACCTGACTGCGCAAGGTCATACAATTTGTCTAAAGATAATAAAGCTATATCATATTTCACTTTCAATAGTCTTAGCTGAGTTTTAGGAGCCATTTCTAGTAGGTATTAATTAAACAATAAAATGACAATGTTGAAAACTCTCAAGAAATAAAATTGAAACAATATGAACACAAAACACCCGCAATAAATTCCCGAAAATAATACCGCATAAACAAATTCGCTATGTGTAATGTGTCATATAAATAAATAAGGGAATACTAAGAATATATATGTGTAGCCCTACCGAAATATAATGTTGTTGTGTTACTCTGTATAGTGTATGGATTGCACAATGAACGCCTATCCGCTGAGCGTCTATTGTACAATATTAGCACATTAGCCAATACTTTTATCCGCCAAAGTATTGACTATGTTTAAGAAAAACCGCCCGCTTTTGTATGTTGTAGACCAAACTCACAACCACGACAGGACCCCCCTCCGATGTAAAAAATATCCGCGCTCGAAATGGACCAAAAAAATGTGTGTTTAACTTTCCGCGATCCTGTCGTAGTTTGAAGCCATGGATCTACGTGTGTTTGAAAATGAACTAAATAATAATTAATAAATTATCCTAAGCTTACCCCTGCCGCTGGACTGTAATATATAATTCCGCCGCTCCGTCTTTATTTTCCGCAAATGCACCGCACAATTCTATCTTTTCCGCAACAACTTTAGTTCACTCTTGTTTTTTCTTTATTTGACACTTCGACACACACTTTTTTTTCTCTTTTTTAATTATATAAACCAAAAAGTTCCGCTTAGCGGCGAAGTGTCCCCGACCCCAAAAATACAAGACGCTAAAATATTATATACTACATATAATATATTATAATATAAAATTGTATGTAGTGTGTAACACATAGCGAAAATAAAAAAATATTTAACAAATATGTTACCGGAAATGTATGAAATTTGATAATCTAAATAATATTTTTTAAATGTTATCAAACTCTTCTTGTTTATTTAATCTCAGTCTTAATCTAACCTCAGTTACATTAGCGAAATTAAAAGGGGAAAGGGAATGCCCGACGCACCCGATGTATCATTGATATTTCGAATGTAATACATTTCCGATGGCTATCTAGGAAATATATAGATTTTGTAGGATAAGTTGATATTATAAAAATAATCAGACATTTACAATCTATTTTAGGAATCATACACATTTCCTAGAAATTTTATACAAAGACGGATTACGTACATTTCCGTTAACATATAAAAATACAAAAAAGCCTTGTGTTTTTTCAACTCCTTTGCCATAAATGTATTTTAAGCAATGATTATAATACCCGCGTATAAACGGATACGAAAATTCTGAAAATAGGTTAAGATATAGAAGAAAATAATCTAGAATTTTAGATGAAATATGTTAAAACTCCTTGTAACTACAATCTTATTAACTAACGAATTTCCATTGACAAAAAAACCATATAAATCCGAAAGATTTTCTCAAAAATCAACCTGATTGTAAATCGAATTTGAAAAGAACAAAGAACGTAACACTAAAGTAGGGCGAACACGCCACGAAACTTCATGAAATATTTTCTAGTTTTATTCCATTCACACTCACCATTACAGCAATTAACTAACTTCTATAAGCTTAAATTAATCGGGTGAAGTTTACTTTCAGTGCATTATGCTGTTTATGTTGTCTAGGAAATTCGAGCTCAAAATCGTACTGCATTTACATACGAAATTTCATTATAGTTGTATTAAATCCTGGATATCCTGCGGTGAAGCTTTTGTTTAGCAAATTAATATGACTGAAGTTGTTTATAAACTCAGCGGAATATTTTACCACTTAGTTATAATTTATTCTAATTTCTTAAGTATTATAAATTAATTTTATTTTACGCATTCGACGCGAATCATAAGGAATGCTGTCTGTATATGCTAACTCTTTTACGACTTTAGAAACTATGTTTTAACTTCAATATCTATGCAGTGATAGGCAAGAAGATGATTCGCCTGGTGGTAAACCATACGACCGTTCACGGACAATTACAAAACCAAACAACACCATGAAGTATAAAACAATGCTTGGAATTCAACTGCGCCCGTCATCCTGACACTTAAGATATTAGGTCTCAATATGCCTAGCAGTCACTCTAGCTACAATGTCTTTTGAATAGTGCATTACAATAGTTTTGTATGTTTATTTTCAATATTATTGACGTGGCTAATAAATAAGCACTGATCGATAAAATTATTTTATCTGTTTATCTATTAAGTACTTCAATAAAATTTGAGCTGTATAGATAGCGAAATGGCTACGCCAAAATAATCTGAAATAAAATTTGTGTCATGAAGTGCATTTCAAGTGTGAATAAAATTATCGCGCCGTAATGAAATTCGTTGGGCTGCTATTTTTAAAATATTAATATGGGTTAAATCTGTTCTTGCTAATGTTTTTTTTTTGTATCCTCTTAGAATTATACGAATTCCATCAGTTTCCTAAATCGACTAGATATGTACTAATAATTTTAAAAAAGTAAAAGAGCCGTTTTTTTTTTGTTATTGATTATAAAAATGTAATTGAAACCAGGTTACTATATTCGAATATTGTACCATAATAATATGTTCATAATCTACCGTGAAATCTTATCCGTCTATTACGTATTTTATAAATTAACCCATTTTAATATACATATGAGCTAATACTAAAAAAACTTTTTAAACTGTAGAGGATATGCTATCAATATATGGATAAATATGTAAAATGTTTGGTTACAACACAACTACAAATATGTTATGTTACATAAATATGTTAGGTATTAAAAGACGTACCGGTGATTAGTTGTATGTGCCCCAATAAGGATGACATAAATATTTGTATTTAAAACCTCTTAAAAATAAAGAGGAAAAAAAATATACAACTACAAATGCTTACTAAAAGCGTCGTCATTTTAATTAATTAAAAATATTTCGTTCTGTGTGAAATTAAAATTGGTAGAAAATACGTAATATTCTTTACCATTATGAGAAAAAATCCTTTACACGTTAACCGCCTTTGTCAGGCTTTCTGTTTTGAATAAATAATTCATCTTTCCACAATAGTCATTAAAACTGGTCCTCTCATAACAATGAAAGCGCGGCAGAAAATAAAAGTCCTACATGCTTCCTTATTTGTCCGAGAATAATTGCAACAGTTTTAAATTGAAAATACAAAGAACTATCACAAAAATATGCATAATGACCAACACATTTAATTTTAATGCGTGCTCTCTACAAACATACATAAACTCACGCCTTTTTCCCCGAAGAGGTAAGCTGAGATCCTACGGAAACACCCTCTTTTCGCCTAGTTTTTTCCGTCCCATGATGGGCACAAATTCCTGATTCCGGGGTGATAAAGTATAAAAAAATCTAATACCACTTTGCCTGAACCAGGGTTCGAACACGAGACCTCAGCGTTGTAATCGTTCTGTAGTAACAACTGTTGCCACTAAGCAGTTCTCTCTATCCATCAATACTTCTGAAAGCGTGCAAAAGCAATTTAGTTTAAAGACCAAAGTTTCGTAGATATAAAATAAATCAAGCCAGTAACAATTTTGACAGTGAACTTATATATACTACATTCCAGTTGTAAATATAGTTATATCTATTGATGTTTCCAAATTCCAGGGCATATAGCATTACAACAATTTAAAAAGTGCAAACGTTTTTCTCGGTACGTATTATGGTTCAACGCTGTATAGTAGGTAGAATACTTTATCCGGTTTCTTTTAACTTTAGAATACAGGGGATTATAACAATCTAAATCAGTATACAGAATGACATAAACTCTGTCCGATCGATAAAGGTGTCAAGCAGTATTAATGTGTTGTGTGTAATTGTAATCGAAAACACGGCAGAACTGGATGGTCAGAACATAAAGAGAATAAAGAATGTAAAAGTTATGATGAATTTGAAATAATAATCAAATAAAAAAATAACCGTCAAAATAAAATTAAAATACAGGTTTCTTTAACGAGTTTTCTTTCACCCTTAAGTATAAAATTAATTATGAGTTATGATTTCCAAAAGGCAGGGGATATTCCCACGGACTCGACCTAGTGACCGTCTGGACTCATGTACATTCAGTTACTAACAGACAACCGTGTAATTTAAAAGCATTATTTATTAAAAATGTAGCGTGGTGTCACGGAATTACATTTACCACTAAGCAAATCGATACACAATCCATTTATGATAATTGGTTAGAGGTAACGGCAAACGGTTATTAATAGTTAAATGTGAATTTATTATGTGTAACTGAGGGCCACTCATATGTAGAAATGTCACGTAACGTTGATACTATTGATTTATTATTTTCAACCACGGAATAGAGTGATAGGTCCTTGCCGTGATAAATTAAATAATATGTAGTTAAAAAAACTAAAAAAAACACTTATGTCAAAAACCCAAGTAAAATAGTAGATATTAAATTATGAGTTTAGTATTAGAAAATGGAGTGAAATATATTCATTATAGCTTAAAAAGCTAAGGTGCTTGAGGATAAACTTATTGTTGTAAGCACCCCACGCTTTTTAAGAATAAAATGACTATACGTAGCTCATGTCATCGGGTCTGGATAAATATGAAACATTCAAGTCAATCCGATGTTTGTAGTGACGGATCTTCAAAGATTACGTTACATACATACATACAGGCGAAGCGAAGTGTCAACTACTTATCGATTTACTAATTTTAACAGGATTTTTATAAGCTTCGCTTGTACTCGTATGTGCGTAACGCAATATTTGAATTCGATTTTCGAGCACTTCCAAACGTCGAATTGACTTGAAATTTTGCATACATGTCACAAAACGATGTTAATATAGTAATATAATATTTCTACAACCATTTTTTAGCTATTGCATAGCTTCTATCGCGGGCCTTGAGCGTGGAGACCGAATCCAGAAATTCCGTAACTAAAATAACCTAACTCCGACCGAAATTTAAATTTAATATTTATATTTTGATTCAAATATGTGCCAGTACTTTTAAATTTAATATTTTTTTATTTGATTCAAATATGTGCCAGTACTTTTAAATTTAATATTTTTTTTATTTGATTCAAATATGTGCCAGCACTTTTAAATGCGAATTGCAAAGCTATTGCGTGATTAATTGTAATCTAACCTCTTTCGATATTTAGTTTAGCCATATATCGATGAATAGCAGAACTTTTAATGACTTTTTGAAATACCACGCTTGTCTCTTTAGTTCAGCAACTCGCCTCTAGGTGGCATTGGTTGTATCGGCGTTACTGCGCATGCGTAATCCCCCTCTTCGCCCCGCAATCTGGTGACTCATGCCTGCTTAGAGTTTTGGCGTTAGGGCACCTCCTCTTTGTATTTACTTCATGGTACGACTCTACGAAGCTCGCACGTACAACAGTGAATATCTGTACAATTAATATCAAAGAAAAACAAAGGAAAAAAAATACTGCATAAATAAAATAAATAAATCATTATAATTACATAAGTTGATAAAAATGCTACGCGATAGCTTTACCGCGGCAGTCTCCGAGTGCCACACGTCTTTTTTTAAATTTATATTTTGTGATATTAACATAATCAGAACCGTCAGATATTTAAAAAAAAAATATATATATATATATATATATATATATATATATATATATATATATATATATATATATATATATATATAATGTGGGTAATTTAATTGCGTTCCGTTGCCTACCTATAAGAAGATAACCATGAACAGAAGTTTTAAGTAAAAAAAATACATTCTGTATCAGCCCATATACGTCCCACTGCAGGGCACGGGCCCGGGGGAGTGGTTAGGCCATATAGTCCACCACGCTGGCCTAGTGCGGGTTGGCAGACTTACATACCATAGAAATTCTTATGAATCGCTATGATATGCAGGTTTCCTCACGATGTTTTCCTTCACCGTTTTAGTGCGTGGTGAATGACTATCAATACACACATGACTCCGAAAAGTCAGAGGTGTGCCCTGGGATTCGAACCCGCGACCACCGTGTACATGTTGGCAGCCGCGTCTAGTCCGTTTACCAACAGGCCACCACGCATTTAAAAAAAATACATAAAATGAATTTTGCTGTGTGAATAGCATTTTGTAATGTGAAACTAATTATAAGTTATTTTAACATTTTATATAAGTCTTTTACCAAAGTATGTTTTTTATTATTCTAAACGATTACTTATAATTGCGTGTAAATAATATTTAAAAAGTTGATATTTCTGATGCCCACCTACAGTACAACAGAATATTCATTTTAAAGAATCACTATGAAAGCGTAGATTGACAGACACGAAAACAGTTACTTAAATATTTTGCAAATTTTTACGGACGTCCACATTTCTGAAAATTTTATAAAATACAAGTGTGACGGACAAAAATAGTTTCAATTTAGCGAAAAATACAGTTATACTTAAACACAGAGTATTAATGAACACAGACACACAAAATAGTGGTTGTCACAAGGATAGTCTTTATTTTCATTTGATTTTAACACGCTAAATTCAATTATAAGGCCAAAAATGCATTTCAACACATTATTGTTACGACTCAAGTAAATAATGGACTATTATCCAACTAAACTAATAGGTACCGTTTGCGTTTCATCAGGGACCGAAACCGGTAACGAAAATACCGGTATTTTTTGGTATCAACCGAAAAAAATAATACCGGTTGTTTTAAAGGTAACCCCTATACGCCAATTTTATTGGATTCCTAGAATTTAACCGGTATCATACCGGTAACCGAAATAAGGGTTACCTCTATGTTTCATGCGCCGTTCCTTATAAATCAAAGCGGGAGCAGTGCCTGTGTGTGGTTATACCGCCGTTTGTCTTTACTAAACATTATGGCACTATACCACACATTTATCTTTACTCATTTCATTATTTTTTCAACAGAATTACACACCAAAAAAGAAATGAACCGAATCCAGCGATATTGTGTAAACAATACGACAAGTATGATATTTATTTGTTATGCAACAACAACGCATTTTGTTTTGAATTCAAGGTCTTTTTAGGTTACCGGTATTAAAACGGTTACTATATATAAGGGTAACCTTTATAATGCGTCATAGCGGTTACCGAAATCTTAAAGGTAACCGAAATTCGTCGATACCGGTACCGTTTACGCAACGAGTATCATTAATTAATTGGAATGAGCGAGGGAGTGACTTTAGCCCAAGACTTTAGGATGGAGTCGATATTTCGAATAAGGTGGTATTCTCAACTTTTTAATAAATACGGGATGTACTTCGGCCTAATATAAAAATCCTACTATAGCAATCTACTGATTTTAAATGTAAAAAGAATGAACAAAGTAATCTAGTCAATTCCAAAGCCTTGGACTAAAGTTAATCCCTGGCTAATCCAAGTTTAATTATAAGGCCAACAAGTTTTGTGTACATTCGTCGCTTGTTTTTCCCAGGCTCCGGTGTTTTAAAAATGCCTTGTATTAGAAATAACAAGGCAGCCTCATTCATACAGCTGTCGTTGATCTGTCAATAATTTCCATGAATAGTATTTTAACCCGACAATAGCTAGCGGCGTTGTAAAGCGCTAACATGTATATTTTTACTATGCATCATGTCATTTGTCGAGTATGACGATTATATCGGGTGAAATGGACGTATCGTCGATGTCAAACCAATATCTGCTATGTTCACATTTTTGTGATTTCTAATATTTTCTATTCTGATTAGTTTGGCACCCCGGCTTCGCCTGGGTCTGGTGTTTTTTGACAGGCTCCGTGGCGCTGTTGGTTAGACGCCGGCTGTGAAACGATAGGCCGCGGGTTCGATCCCCGCAACGAAACAAATGTTTATGTGAACCTCAGGTATTTGTTTTGGGTCTGGGTGTTTGTGAGACCGAAAAGTCTCTCGTAGTTCCTGATACACACGACACAAGACTTGATTTTAGTATGGGGTCAGGACTATGTATGTCACTTGATTGTATTTCATCATCATCATCATATCAGCCACAGGAAGTCCACTGCTGAACATAGGCCTCCCCCAAGGATCTCCACAATGACCTGTTGGAAGCGGCCTGCATCCAGCGACTTCCTGCGACCTTAGTCAGATCGTCCGTCCACCTTGTAGGCGTATTGATTGTATTTATTTATTCATTATTTATATTCATTCGCGTAATTACTATTTTATATTTATACTCAATTTAACTGCCGTCGATTATATTGCATTTCGCGTTCCATCTCTTTATACTTGACCTGTCCCATCTAATTCTGTCCCATGAGGAAAACGATGCAACCCTCCTCTCCTGTCCTATGCGTTTGGTTTTGCTACTGCCCATGAGCGGCCGTATCACTTACCATTAGCCGAACAGCATGCTTGTCTCGTCATTCGTTGGAATAAAAAAATTATACTACTGTTATCCCCCTGTTCTTTTCCTTCCTTTTGTAAGAGATTGGTAACGTATAAAATATCTTAAGCACTATTGACGTTTTTGGCAGACAACAATCATTATCAACTAAGCACTTTTCTGGTTTGCCAGATCTTTAAAAACAGCCTAACAACAGCACATAAAGCTTTATCATCAAGCAATTGCTCGGTATAGTGTTGCGGTATCCGCAATCAGGACCGCTTGTGACGTAAAGCCTCTCTTTACACAGGCATAGGTTGTTCGTGCGTGTATTTGTGAGATTCAGTAAAAACAATATTAATTGCGTTACCCAGTGTTAATTTTATTTGATGAATATTCAATAATACCATTCATTCACTCTCAATCGTACTCTCTATTGTAGAGGAGGCCCCTGCTCTCTAGAGGTATATTGGCTGATACAGATACAATTTATTTTAATACAATATGATAATCTTAGTGCTAATATATTTTGTCTTTAATACCTTATTCATAAACAGTTTTAAAATCTATTTTAGCTATCGAATGTTTCGTCCCTATTAAACAACTTTTGAATTCAGTTTGAGCGAAGAAGACAAAGCATTTGACAGCAAAAATAGGTTTTAAAACTGTATTTGAATAACGCTGATAGTGTTTTATTATTATGCCTTCGCTAACTTTTTCATATTTTTATGGCAAAGTAATTACTAAAAACATCACGCGATTGGAACATCCACTCACGTCCCGTCGCATTGGTAAAACTAATACACTATATTTACTTTGAGAGTCCTTTGGAAGAGTTCCTTTGTGTTACATTGAAAACACAAAACTTGAAAAAACACAGCAAAATACTGGTACAAATAAATATAATGTTCTAGTTTCTTTGTTATTAAAACATCGAAAAATAAAATGGTGACCCCTTTGCCTTGACATTGGGTGCCTAAGAACTTCGTCACTATATCCTTTTTTAATAAGCTTTTATTAGCTTCAGACGTAGGTTAGCATGTAACGGAATCTTTGAACATGATTTTGGCCGCCTTCAAAACTTCGGATTGACCCGAAATTTTGCATACGTATCCAGGACCGATGACAATACAATAATTAAAAAAATGTGAATTTATGTCATATAGAATATTCAGTTTTTTTTAAATAATAAATATTATTATATAATTTGCACGCACCTGTCTTCCTTTGATGATACAGTCGTAGATAGACGGTGTTAGTGCAAAGAGGTGCTTACAACCTTTACTTATCCCGGCAGAAAGTTTCGTGTCTATCATGGACGCCCATAACACCTTAAACGGGCATCCAAATTAGTTGTAGGTTAGGGACAACATTATTCCATCGTTATAAGTTTACCATTAAAAGCTTTGGTAGACAGGGATATAATCAGAGCTTCTCGCCCTGGAATATAAATAAATAAATACACCCAACAGTCACATACTTAGTCCTGACCAACACTGGTATCCATTAAGTCTTGTGTCATGGGTATCAGGTACTACGAGAGACTTCTCGGTTTCACAAACACCAAGACTCGACAAAAATACCTGTGGGTCTCACAAACATTTGTGAGGTGCGGGGATCGAACCTGCAATCCCTCGTTTCACAGACGCCGTCTAACCAACAGTGCCACAGAGACTGTCAATAATGAATATGGAGTGTTACAATATGTGTGCGACGGCCACCGCTGGGATTTAGGTGTGCTGCTCAACATTGGCAAGCTTACTAGATTGAAAACAAGTGACTCCGGTATACCTTTTCGGGCCTCTACCGGGGTACCGAAGGGGATCTTAGAAGAAAAAAACGGGAAACCCGCTTCGTTTGGTATACTTTTCATTACTTTACCCTAGTTGGGGTGCCATCAATTAATAAAATACTTCGATTCTTTATTTTATTAATATAAGAGGTAATTTTAAAGCACTATTTTGAAACTATACTACAGTATAATATTCTCAAGCATATGCAGAATATCATATATTATCACACAGAAATAATACATTCCATTGATCGAAATACAAACGACAAATAAAAAGTGGAAGTAAAGGAACTGTTGCGCTTTGTTTATTACGTAAGATCCCTAGAGCTCAGATTAACACTTACTTTTTCTTCCTTTGTTCCTGGCTTTTCTCATTAAGCGGTGGAGCCATACCATAGCTCTTCAAAGTGACAATAGCAATAGATCGGCTGGATACCCTTAGCTGGTAGTCGGATGTTAGTATTTTCTAGGAACGCAGCCATTATATTATGCAATGGTCAGATAGCAGTCATAGTAATTCATATGAGGTGGTTTCGGGTTTAGTCTGTGAATATCCGAAGTATTACGAATAAGCCAGCATAATTGTATCAACCGTTGGCAGTATCACATATTTTAATGAATACTTTACGATACCACATCTGGATTACAAGGGATTTAGGTGTATGTATACAATGTAGTCACCTTGTGGTGGCTGTATAAAAAAGACTGTGATTGCAAATGTTCATTGGTTTTTATGGAATTGGATAAGAATGTAATATTGGATAAGCCTTTCATTTGTAGGATCTACTTTATAAAAGCCTACCTTGAATGTTTAAGCGCTTATGAAGCTAATCTTAATAACATCTTGCGTAGGCTTAGTCCGGTCGATACCACCCCTCTACAGATAAAATCACATAAGAGCTCTGAGGTCGCATTCCCTTCTAGCAATTAGATTGTAACGCTGCTATTCTTTCATCAAGCTTTTTACTGCCTTATTATAGATAGTTTTAAAAGCTATTTTAGTAAGCGAATGTTTTGTCTCCTTTCATCATCATCATCATCTAAGCCACAGGAAGTCTACTGCTGAATATAGGCCTCCCTCAAGGATCTCCACATCGACCTGTTGGAAGTGGCCTATGTCCAGGGACTTCCTGCAACTTTAGCCCGGTCATCCATCCACCTTGTAGACGGACGTCCGATATTTCGTTTGCCTGTACGTGGCCTCCACTATAGATTGGACAACATGTCATTGTCTCCTTTGCTCAAACTGAATTCAAAAGTAGTTCGAAAGAGACAAAGCATTCGATTACTAATATAGGGCTTAAAACTTTGCATGAATAAGGCCACACATCTTCAAATTTAACAATCGGTAAAGGAAAGTAAAGCAATTGTTTCACAAGGCTCGGTGTTGTCACCTTCCCTGTTTATTCTGCGTATCAATTACAACTTGTCGCTTGGCAACATCCATTGCTATATAGCATCTACATAGATGACAGCATGGTTCATGGGAGATACTGTTATGGGCCCCCAGGTTGCGAAGTCGACCCTGAATGGAAGCGAGATCTTGTCATTGAGTTCAACCAGAATTGGATCTCATTTCTACATGGGGTTCCAGGAATATGGATGTATTCAGTGCTAGGAAATCCCATGTGTTTGCCTTTACCTGCAACAAATATACCATAAGATATCGCACCTTTAGAATTATAGAGACCTAACCGTGAGTAAAAAATCTTATTTATTGCGACACGTTAATTTAAGATTTGTAAAATATAATATTTTTTTTTTACTTATGGAAGATGATATGAAATGAAATGAAAATGAAATGAAAATATTTATTGAATCCATAAAATGTCATGCACTATTTAGATTCAGTCATTTTTTTTTCCACTACCACCCAGTTCACAAGGCTGTTTTCGCCAGAGAAGAACGGGCAAGAAACTCTAGCGTTGCTCTTTTCAAAAAACCGTCTAGAAGAACGATTAATACATCTTTCTGCCTTTCATGCGTCAACAGGTGCTTCTTAATAACGGGTCGATAGGTCATTTTCAACCAAAATATGATTAAAAGCCAAAATCTTACTTGTTTATTCATAAACATTATTATGTTATTTGAAACAGATTTATTATTCCTAAATTCGAATCGAAGTAACACATAAAATCCTTTATAACAATTCCCTTATATGCCGTTTAATTTCATGGTCTTTAGAGGCACACTAATTAAATTTTTAAAGGAATGAATGTCTGCAGGTGAAGTTTGGAATGAAAAATGCAATCTCGTTGCAGCCTGGTACGCTTTGAGATGAGAATTTGTTTAATGTACGATAAACAGCTTTGTTTCTTTTATACCTTGTTACCACGTATGACTGGGAACAGATTGCAATTTTTGATGTGGGATTGCTGGTGGATATACCGAATTTTTCACCAATGTATATAAAAAATTATAAATACATCTAATAATCACAGTCCTGATCCCACACTATTTATGAATTGTGTTACGGGTATCATACACTACGAACTAAGTTTCGGTCTCACAAACACCCAATGCGAAATAACACAGGCATTTATTTCACACAAACGTATTTTGTCTCGTTCTGGGGATTGAACCCGTAGTCTCTCGTTTCCGAAATCTGAGCAAAAAAAATAAAAAAATAAAATGGACGTAAAAAAAATTGAAAAAAAGCTACTCCGTGATAAAATCCGCATTTTATTAAAATTTCAATTTGTAACATTCGCGTAAATCTGAGAAATATGTAAACAAATATATTATTTACATGGTAAATATAAATACGCACATAACTCTGAAAAGACATAGGGAGCAGCAGGAGTAAGGAGCAGGAGTGTACTATATGGCCTAACCATTCTCAATCGTTCTCTCGATTTTAGAGGAGGCCCGTGCCCTGCAGTTGGACGTATATGAGCTGATACAGACACAGATGGTATATATAAATAAATATATTATCGTGCAGGGTATTTGTATCCGATATCCACCCAATTAGTAACCACAAAAAACGTTAGTGAAAACCCAGTCATAGTGATCCACGCAAGTATAACAAGTTTTAGTTCAGACAGAGCGTCTGTAGGTTTTTTATATCAGGTTTATTGTAGAAACTCTGCCGCGCTAGTATAAAGATAACTAGATTTGAGTCGACTTTCATAGGTGTCAGATTCAGGAACTATTGGGTAAGTGGTAGCATAAGATTCAATTTAAAATATAACTGGTGTTAGGTCTCTCATAAGTAAGAGGCTGCATGGGTAGGTACAACTGCAATGTCTATTTCTCCCGCCTAACAGTAGTGCAGTGGTGTCAATGCACTGTCGTATTTCGGTCTGAATGATATTGCAGCTAGAGTAATTACTGGACATATTGAGACTTAACATCTTTTGGCTCAGGCTGGTGAACGTAATGGAATGCCGAGCATAGCTTTGTAATTCAAGGTTTTGTTTGGTTTTACTCCTATTCATGAGCGGCCGTAACCCTTACCATCAGGTAAACGGAAGCTCGTCTTGCCATTCAGTGCAATAAAAAGAAAAAAATAACTTATTGATCATACTAACACTTCCTACAATTTAATAAAATCGGCTCTCATTTCACAGCAGAATTATCTCCCACGTCGTCGAAGTTAACGAGACAAATAAAAGTAATAGGAAATGGGACACCAAATGGAAAAATAACAAAAGTTTACACTGAAATTTTCTAACCGGCAGAACATTGTGACGCAATTTAAAAGCCTTAACACTTCCGGAGTCAATTGAGGAAATTACTTCGTCATTTAAGCCGTATTTCGAGTGAGACGAATGTTATTATAAAATTCGAAAAAATACTCCGGTTGTGCAATTATATTTCCTCTATTCTTTTCCAACATCATGTACATTATCATAAGTTTCTCTATAACCCACAACTCATATATTTAAATGCCTAAAATGTCGACTCTTGACCCATCACAACGTAATTCCACCGACTCGACCATGCTTCACATCAGTCTATTACTATATACAAACTATTACTTCTATTTTTCTCTTTACTCATCGCTCATAGAAACCAATCATAACACAATTTAGACGCCTACGTAACAAATGAATTTAGATTATATTGTAAGCGTCATGACAAGCGTTTCCGAAGGTTTCCGACCACACCTGTAAATGCTGTCAAAATGCGGATAGCTTGGGGTGAGTGGGTGATAGTAAACGAGAATTAGGGTAGGTACAATAGGGCTAATGAAGAAGTTAGGGATCTATTTACCTAGAGTATTTTTGAATAGGACTTAGTTCAGTAAAGTTTTATTTGTATTAATGAAATGTGTTGTTCTCTAAGTTCTAGTACACTTGTTAACCAAAAAGAGAAGTTACAACAATCAAACTAAGTTTTAAGTGATAATTTAGTCGTGGTTTGATGCTAATAGATAAACACTCTGTATACTGAGGCAGTCATAATTACGTTGATCGACGAGCGATAACCAAATAATAACTGCCGATGCAGAATATATGATAAACTGGATATATGTACGTAGGCTGAACAACTGGATTAATATCATATTTCCACGATCGATTACGTTAGTATCCGAGCTGATACAATTATTCTATTTTCGGCTTTATTATCCCCTCATTTGGTTTCTTTCTCATTATTGTGATGGTTTAAGACAGGTTAATTTCCCTAATAGACTCACGAAGCTTCTATACACGGTGTCAATATATGTTCTACGGTGGATCCTAGCTGACAGGAATTTAAATACTGGCTTAATGGGCGACATTGTCTCTAATTGCCATACAGAGACCGTCACAGTTGTTCCAAGAATATCACTGGATTTGCTTTAAATAAAAATAATTAAATAATCCAGCATATATATGTATATCCCCCTGTCGGACACGGGCCTCCTCTATAATTTCGAGATTAATTATAAGTGGTTTAGCTTATACTTGCCTAAAAATATGCATTATAGTAAACCGTTCTGGCAACACCACTACGTTACCACCCCGTGCCTCACGCGGCTGTCTTCCCGTGCGCTACAGAGAATAGGATGCTTGCGTGCAACCGTCACGCTCACTCCTCACGCGGTGTCGCTTTTCGCCATGCGCTGTTGCCGCTCACGTGGCCTACGTGACTTCTTGCGCATAGGCAACCGCCCCGAGTCCTAAAGGAACTTGTTATGGCGTCAGTCGTCCCGGGAGAGCCTTACAGGTTACACGGTTGCACGCCTGCGCGTTACAAACCCAACGAATGTACTTTTCACTATAGTTTTGTATGTGCAAATTAAGTGAATAAACTTTATGCTGAGAAACCTTCTCATGTTTTATTATATGTAGGAGTAGGAAGTAACCCTCCTCATAGCATCTACATATCTTTTACAATTTAGGCTGCCCTCTGTTCACCTTTTTCTCATATTTATTCCATAATTGTCTTTAAGACATTTTCTTTTAGCGATAAGACCGCCAATCGTACTTTTATTTTTTAATAATTTCTGATATTTTTTGTGACTTTATTAAATTTGTGTGAAATAAAGTGTACCTATATAAACAAACATATAACATAAATCTCCTTAGTTTGAAAATAATAGATCAATTTCTAACACAATGTGCTGTTGAAATGATGATCCCTCGTGTAGACAGCAAAATTGCATGCACTGCTACTAAGCGACGACGTCACCTGTAACCCCTGAAGTCTTGTGTAACACTACTCGTTATATACCCGTTTACAATGTTATTTTCTCGTTTCCAGGTCGACGTGCGACGCAGCCATGTGTTACTTCAGCATTATAGTGATAATATTCGATTACCGGCTACAGTGAAGATTATCAGTGACGTTGAATTTAAACAGCCAACATGCAGCTACTGCGCAACGTCAAGTTGCTTGTGTTCATTATCAACATATCCGGCATTGTACTTGGTGAGTATTTTTGGTTTTATATTCTCTTTCTAGACGGCGCTTTACGGTTTTATAGTGTTTCATCGTAAATCACAGGTACGGTGTTATAAAATGGTATCACATTATATTTTCCTAGTGTTGGCGTATACAAGGTTTTTTACTTAGTCTAGAGGCATACTTATTTTTATTGACTGGCGGACGACTTGGCTAAAACTAGAGAAGTAGCGGTTTGAAAACTCGTTTGTCAGGAACCTTTAAGAAGCCTAGTCAGCCTGGATACTTCTTTCTATTATGATCGACGGGTAACTAGGAATTAAATGAACCAGGACGTATAAGTGCCTATGACGCTTGCTTCTCTCATGAGCGATGCGTGCCTCATATTATAACTGAAATAATTCGACAATTCAAACACCATTGCAATTAGTGAGAATTATGGTTTTAGTCTACCCAGGCAATTAATTAAAACGAATCAAGTAATTTTGAGTGAAAAGCTTTGTTCAATTTTATTAGTACAATGCAATAGAATAGTATTCTAGCGTAGGTAAGACCTTCTTTGAATATAATTCAATTGTACGCAATCGTTATGCGTAGGATTTTAGTGTGAGATCGACAATTTGAAACGACCAACTAATTTGATGAGTAAATAGCTGGTTGTCACTTTTGTCCTTGTAAATTTACAATACCCGAAGAGCTGTTGGTGACTCCACAGTTTAATTACAACTATTCAATTTGCAAAATTAAACGTGAGAATAACTTGAAAACGCTGAAGTCTATAAACAAAAGTACATACACATAATATGTTGAATGACATGCACGAAGAATAGCAAATTTATAGAATATAATTTCGCAACAATTCTCACAACGTGTGTTTACGTTACCACTCGTGTTAATTAGCTTTATGCGTGGGTATACTTCTGTACTTCTTGCAGTCAGCAAGCGGCGCATATAACACAAAGGATCAAAATCAAAATGTTCTTTATTCAAATAGTCTCTCACAAGATCTTTTGAATCGTAAATTTCTGCTACCACACCGCTTCGGAACGTGTTGTAGCTGTGAAGAAGAAACGGCGCAAGAAACTCCTTCAGCAGCACGAACTGTATTCTTTTTTCTCTTTTTATTTATACAGCCAGAGTCACAGTCATGTCGGCATAAAATGTCAATTATTACCATTTAAAAATAAAATGCAATTTATTTCCAAGCAGTCTTGTCTTCCGATGTGGCCAGCTCGGTGCTATACGGTCGGAGCCTATTGAGGCTTTATTAAATACTAAAAAAGAGAAAAGCTATCTTTATGGATAAGCATCGATTCGTGATTCCCAAAATCAAGTTTGCATACCAGACAAGTACACATTCCATCAGATAAACTGTTCAATTTTTTCAATCAAAAATTCTCTAAAAACACCCACAAGTCATTAAAACTAGCTGTAACAGGCGCGCAACACTAACCACGGTAGTTGTCTAGTCTACGCCCCAGTACCCATCGTTTCATAGTAACTGCCAATATATTAATTGTGATTCCATTTGAACCTAACCTACAACTTTATTTTTAGGTTTAGGTTTATGTGATTGCCGCTCGGAACTTCTAGCTATCAAATGATTTATAAATATACCTTAGTAACTTTTGGACTTAGACTACATCCAAAATACTGTGGTTTATTTTTAAACAATTGATTGTTTATGTCATATTGTTCTTACTAAGGTGTCTTTTACTGTGACAGTGCCATGGCTATTGATTCATTGACGAGTGATAAACGTATTAAATAAATAATAATAATAATAACACCCAACAGTCACATACATAGTCCTGACCCCACACTAAGATCGAGTCTTGTGTCGTGGGTACCAGAAACCACGAGAGACTTTTCGGTCTCACAAACCCCCAGACCCGAAAGAAATATTTGTGGGCCGCACAAACATTTCTCTCGGTGCGGGGATCGAACCCGCGGCCTCTCGTTTCACAGGCGGCATCTAACCAACTGCGCCACGGAGGCTGTCGAGATAATAAGATATATAGGTACTATTATGCACAAAATTACTGTCACCCAGCGAAGACTTCGTACCGTGAAGAATCTTTGCAGGCCAGTATAATTGTATCGAATGGCATGGCATCGCCGTCTGATGCCATTTGATACTCCGTCTAAAGTCTAGACATTATTGCGCTTGTGATTTTGTCGATGTGATTCCTTGGAATCACATTGGTTGATTCGACAGAGTATTATCTGCCACCTCACGCAGGATTGGAGTCCTGAGCAGGATGCGTTGAATTTTTACGCCCAGTCAACTATATCGCTTGTATAAAGCGCAGGGCCGGCCGGGTATGGAGTCTGAGATGGATCCGCCCAGTACTTGCTCGATGCCTTGAATGGATTACAGCAGCGGGCCATCCGCATTGTGAATGATGCAGACGTTACGAGCAACTTAAAGTCGCTACAACTGTGGAGGAATGTCGCTTCTCTAAACATGTTCTACCGTCTGTATCACAGTGAATGCTCTGAGATATTATTCAATTGATCCCCTCCTCTTCGTTCTTAAACAGAACGTCCTTCCGCCATAGTGTGAAGAAGCATCTTAGCAGGCCGGAATAATTGTATCAAATTTCATGGGACTGCCATCTGATGCTATTCAATACTCTGGACGGCATTTGCGCTTACAACGATGCATTTATTTAGATTGGCGAGTTGTTATAATTCTTGATCAGTTGAATCTCTATGTGGACGGTTCAAGGCTTCCCACCAGATGGATTAAAAAAATTACCAAGTCTGAAAAGAAAGTTCAAAAGACAAATCACATTAAATAAGTTTAGGCCCACTCCGTCTAAAAGAAAAGTTTTCGGTTACTATAATATACGAGTTTTCAGTCATAACAAAATTAAGAGAACACTCGTAGGATTAGGAGGAAAGGAATTGTTTTTGGTGAGGTCAATTCAACTTTTACGAATACCTTTGTAGTAATTGATTCATTATATAATAGCGAAGTTTTTAATTAACATTCAGTTTCGTGCACGTATTGCTATTTATATAATTATCTGGAACAGCTATCAATATATTATGAATTTCGTATGGCCAGTTATTTCGATTTGTATTTGTTTTTTATACCACACGTCCGGCAAACGAACAAACAGATCAGCTGATGGCAAGTAATCTATACCGCCCATAAGTAGCATAATCCTTGGATCATAGATGTGGTGCCAGCCTATCAAATCGGTAGGGAAGGAGAAATGCTAGGAACAAATCACCAGACTTCACTTGTTATATTTTACGTAATAAACTTATTGAAATCAGTGATTCTTTCCTTAAGTACTTAAACCGACTATAATCTTTCAAGTGTACAAACACACAGAGTACAAACTATACAGCAATAATCTGTTATTTTAGATTCAAGTATAATAAATTGATCCAATTTGACCTAGCTACCAATCCACTAAGAAAATTAAAAGTCGAAGTTAAACTGTATTACGTAAGTTGTGCCCGATATCCACTGAACCTATCCATTATAAGATTAGTTTGAAACTAATTAGTCTCCATACAAGCGTTCAGCGTTTAGTTACTGTCGTTGTAACAACTAACAATCTTATATTATCTCATGCTGAAAAATTAGTTCATACCTGTGATATCTTAGAGATTGGGACGATGCGCCCATAAGACATTTACAAGATTTTTTGCTGAAGTATACAAGCTTCGAATATAAGGTGTATAGACCATGTTTGGTTAAAGAAGTCGTAACATAGAGACCTAGCCTTCTTTGTTGTTTGGTAAAATTTAACGAGGGCGAGGACTGCAGTCGTAAAAGTGCTTCTATTTATTTTTTAAGTACGATTTAGTGAGAGTGGAAATTATAATCGAAAAGACAGTTCTCATAAATGTCACTTAATGAATAAAATCATCCAACCTCAAGCGCTTTGGGTATCAATATGAAGTCTTAAACTTAGTCCACGATAATCACGAAAGACCTGTCGATACGACCCATAGGTTGACCAAGTTACACAAGGATTATAGGAGTATATATACTCCACATTGGCCATCTATCCCCTTTTTATTCCAATTTAATCCATAAATATTGAAACTACTGTAACGCGTCTACAGATTTTTAGATTGTGTTCATATTTATGATCTTAATGGCACAAAAAGATAGGTAGTGGTAGATAATGGTGGCCTAAAATGCCTACAAAATGGTTTAAATATTGCCAAATTTTCACTCCAAGAATACGCTTCTTTATAAGTGTCCAAAGCATCCAAAAATAACATATGAGAGCAATAAATAATAGCAACAGGTTCCATTTCATGCACGCATATTGTTTATTTTTGGATAATAAAGAAGTTATTGAATGAAGAGACTATATCAAATGGTTTCATGATTTTTGTTTATTCTTAGATACATTTTATAATATTATTATACCCGATTTTTTTAAAGTTAGTTAAGTTTTCTAAACTGTCTTTTTCCACTTGCTTTTATCTCACCAAAACCATTACGCATATTATAATCTTACGAGCAACGACCTGTCTAATGTCAAAGGATCAAGAACAAAATGTTTGCCAGATAATTATATTGAAAATTAACTACGAACTTTCTAGAATTAAAATTAAATTGCGTTAAAATGTGGAAATTAAAGTTTGAAAATTGTTTTCATTCTCACAGCGCATTGATTTCTTTATGAAACCTACATTTATTTAAGTTTTTTCAATACTTATGAGAAAGTATTCCACATTCCTTTAACTTTATTCAAGAAGCGTCTGCAGGAAGAAAAAGGAAAATAGTCATTAATAGTGTGATGTATAGAATGATGATAGTCTCATCATCGACAAATCACAACAGTATTTATAACTTTGTAAGTAGTAGAGCCACGTTTTTGTCATTTAAGCCTCTGAATGGATAGGCAAGGGCGACAGGTTGTCTGTTTGATAATTTTCTTTCTTTTTCAATGGTTTATAATTCACAGCCATCAATATCAATGTTACTAACACAATGTTCACAGCCATTTGTAATTTCATTTTAAACCACTTTAACACAATTGTATATTTATAAATTATTATTGTTCATCTCCACTGATATAAAACGCTTGTTTTAGCCGTATAAAATTAATGTTTATATTTATGCCAAGGAGGGTTTATAGTATGATGCATTGAACCAGAAAAACGCCTTTAAAGTTAAAAATTCATTTCGAAATTAAATCCTATTGCATTCATACGTGCCGCATTTTATCTCCCAGCCAAATATATACAATACGTTACGCCCACAGTTTCTTAAATGTACAAAGTCAGGAGGGCAGTAGACAAATGGTCGGTATATATCGTCGATCGGCCGCAGTCCGCCCCTCGTTCCCACACTACAACTTCTGCGAAGGAACAGAAGGGTGATAAAATAACGCCCAATTTATTCGCCCGGACTGGGTCATTTGCAACACCCGGCCGCAGTTGGGACCTGGAAGGAATCTTCCCAGCCCGAGCGGTCGCAAGTACACTAATAAAGGAAATCAGTCTGCGATTTTATTTCTGGAAATATTTACAGTTTTGAAATGTGTTTCTTTTTTAAATATTAGTGTTTCCGGTGGCGGAATATTGTGTTTTGTATCTCCAGCTATATCACATATGTAATATCGACGCAGGAAAGCGATTTTGTCGTATCTCAAAAAATACGTTTATGCGTTTGTATATTATTTAATTCATTAAAAAAATACCGCATTGAAATTCCTCGTGAAAATGTAAGGTTTTATTTTAAAATGTTATTATTAAAGAAATGGTATTCCTAAGTTTTCTACTTTAGTGGTTATATATTTTTATAAATATTTTTGATTTTTTGATTCTGGTGTAAAACTGCTAGTTTCGAGATACGATAAAATCGTTTTCCTGCATCGATATGAAGGTACGATATTATGCCTATTTTGCGCTTCAATACTATTGTCATAACCGTGATTTGAAATCGATAGTATCCATATCAAATTCAATGAATAAATAAAATTAGAAATCAATTAAAGTAAGAAATGAATATAAATAATACTAAGCATAGAAAATATTTTGTGTATAGAGATTTAGTGCTATGTGTATTGACTTATCCTAAGAGATTTTAGTAGCCTACATTCTTTTTTTAAATTATTGGTTGCAAAAGAAAATTATACATAAATCATAACATGAACAGCATCATTAAAACTACTAAGTTTTATAACAGCTGACACGAGGTAACAACAGCACAGTAATACTTCATAATTATTTATATTTTGGTGGTGGTAGGTCTCTCATATGTGAGAGGCCATCTGGGTAGGTACCACCGCAATGTCTATTTCTCCCGTGAAACAACACTGCGTAAATGCACTGTTAGGTTTCGGATTGAAGGACATTGTAGCCAGAGTAACTACTGGACATATTGAGACTTAACATCTTATGTCTCAGATTGACGAGCGCAGTGAAATGTTGCTACTGTTTATGAGCGGTCGTATCGCTTACCATCAGGCGAACGGCTTGCTCGTCTCGTCAATTATTGCAATAAAAAAAAATATATATTAAAATTATCGATCTTACAATTAACATAATACAGCAATATTGAAATATTATATTATTGATTGCTTAGAAAGAAAATTTTCAACTGTAACTTTATATTCGATGATGTGATATTAACTAAGTCGGTAGGCAAATTATTAATAAATCGGGGAACTATGCAGGTAGCTGTGCTCTCCGTACGCATTATCTGCACTCGTAGTACAAAGCCGGTTATGAGCGACTGCCCGTATGAGTGTAGGTAGGGTGTTTAATTTTGTAAAATTTTTACATACCTAATAAATTCATTTCATTATTTCATTTCAATCCCACGTTGCTCCAATGCTATATGCCGAAAGCGAGATTTCCAACTCGATTATATTACCTCTAATTCTTGTAATGCTCTGAAAAAATGCACGATATACAGTTTTTTTATAAAAGTATTAAACATTTTCTCGTCGAGTTTATCACAACTCGTTTTTTCCCTCAGGGCGTCGAGAAAACATGCTCTTCAACTCATTCGGAGCGTTGAGACGTTACTTCGGGCTCTTAACATTTTTATGTGGTTACGTGTAAGCCCGGTACCAACACGTATAATTTTAGTGATAAAAATTTTCGTCGGGATTATTACGGTATTACGTAATGTGGGAACGTGGTACTTTGAGAATTTACTTTGCATTAATGTATCCTGCATACAAGACGCGTAGATAAGTTGAAAACGCTTTTTGTGATCCCTTCGCTTTGGTCTCGAGAGGGTCTGAATTTAGATGGATAAGTATCTAGTTTGGCCCCAATAACTTTAGGTTTTAGGTAATTTGGAAAGTTTTTGCGGTACACTTACCACTGCTCTACTTAATTTGAACAGTCCGTTAATTCCCACCAGGGCAGCGCAATGAACTTTAAATTAAAAGTTTTCTTCATTTTGGGACAAGAGCATAGAATTAAGAACATTTATTTATAGGTCTCTCATATGTGAGAAACCGTCTGGGTAGGTACCTTCGCAGTGTCTGTTTCTCCCGCCAACCAGCAGTGTAAATGAAATTTTGTATTCCGATTTGCAGGACACTGTAGTAGTAGTGTAACTACTGGATATATTAATACTTAAAATCCTATGTCTCAGGATGGCGAGCGCACTGGTATGTCAAGCATTACTTTGTAATTCATGGTGAAGTTTGGTTTTGCTACTATCCATAAGCAGTCATGTCGCTTACCATCAGGCAAATGGCATGCTCGGCTGCCATTCATTGCGAAAAATAATCCTAGAAAGCACATATTTTAATTACGTGAGTTGTCAAATCCACAACCTTTTTATTCTCTTACTTACGTCATACGTAGTTATGAACCTTATATGTAAGAGCTAAGAGTAAGTACCTAGCATAAATATGCCGCTAAGAAAACACTTAAATATATTTATACGCAGGCGTAAGCTTTTAGACTATAGTATAAATAACGCTAAATCTTCCATAATAGAATTTTATATTCTTATAAAAGTATCTCAGAAACATCGGCTTCACCATAAATTCCATTAAAACCTAAAGTACAGCTCATTTGTTTATAGTCGCATATAAAGGCAAGACACGCCTTTATATTTTACTAGTTGATACCGGCGCACTAATCAGTATAGTTTACGATATTTACCCCTAGGGATCGGGCCTAGCTTCGCCCGGGTGCACATAGTTTTTGAGTCCAGTCCACATCAACAACATATTATTTCGCTCACTTACTATATTTCCCGCGGGCCGTCGACTATATTTCTCGTCCTGTTATAGCGTTCTGTCCCGTTTCATTCAGTCTAATGATGAAAAGTATTCACTCGTGTCCTCTTCTATCCCGTGCCAACCATTCGAATTTGGGTAGCAAATATGTATATTTGAATTTATGACCCATATCACGGGAAAAATATATTTATCCGGGATAAAATGTAACCTATGTTTTAATCCAGGGTGACAGCTATCGCTATACCAAATTTCATCAAAATCAGTTGAGCCTTTTTTGCGTGAAAGAGTAACATACATCCATATTCACAAACTTTCACCTTTATCCCATTAGTGCATGACGTCCGATAAATCGGACTACATTAATTGTACATCTTTTCTGTTTTATTTATATATTGTTAAACTTCTTATTGTAATTTTCAGTCTCAAAAAGTCTTGTGCTGAATAATATGTCTATTTCTCTCGACATTCAATGTCTATTTCTCTCGACTTTCCAAAAAATACCATTTTATAGAAGTCCGATTTATCGGACGTCATGCACTAATGGGTTATAATATTAAGTAAGATAGTTAGGTGATAGTATGATGTTTTAAATTACTTTTTTATCTATTGCTTATTTGTTTTGAGGTCGTGGCTCATAATATTGGCGTCCTCCGAAAGGCGATGAGATCTAGTTAAAGATGCAGGATGTCGCTGAAAGTAGGCCGCTTCCAAGAAGTCGTTTTGGAAATCCCTGGCGATACCTATGTTCAGCAATAGACTTCCTGTGATTGGGAGAACAATTACTGGACATATTTAGACTTAACATCTTATATCTCAGAATGGTGAGCGCAGTGAGATGCCAAGCAGTAAGCATGCAAGACAGTAGCAATCTACTGTCCATGAGCGGTCGTATTGCATGCCATCAAACGAATGGCATGATTATCTCACCATTCCACCACCAGAAATAAAAAAATGCTAAGCCAATTCGTTTTTTGACAAATATATATGCTTTGTGGCGTACATATGTACTTATGTATTTACTTATTTCTGCATTAGAACTCTCTGGCACACAGTTTCTTACCGAACTTGAAAACGATATCAATAAGAAATTCATTTCATCCTTGTCACTTTTGAACTCAGAAAGCCGTGTCTTTCATTTTGCATTTTATGTTATTTTCCATGTTGAAAGTAAATAGCAACGTATATTATACAGTTACGTTTACAGAGCGCGTACATAAATTTCCGCTTTATTTTACCCTATAGTTTCATTATTTAATATGCTTCAATAGCCATAAATTTTGTAGCGATGTAGTGTAAATTTAATCAGTATACCGGCGCAGAATCGCGGGTTCCGTGGTTTCAATCAAAAAGAGTAAGAACATTATCTTGCTCCATAAAAATGATATATGATTATTGGACATTTACTTTACGAAACGCACACTCTTAGGATTTCATTTGCTGAGGTGCCTAATAAATTTCGTAAGTTTATTTTTATTTCGTTATTTTATGTAAGATCGAGCTTTATATGCACTGTGAGTGTTTGGAAAAAGTACTTGGAGATGGTTTCATAAATTCAGGTGGTTTTCAAATGAACATTAACCATTTAATGATTCGTTCTTATACTTGTAAAAATATACGAATGCCTTATCGACTCCAAAGTATACTGCCGTACTCAGAGACATTTAATGTCAATTAAATGATTACCTTCTTATAAATCCATCCAGTATCCTTGCTGTGGATATCCGCTGTGATCTCAATCCAAGGAATCACATCGAGGGCGTAATATCTGCCACATCACACAGGGTTGGAGTCCTGAACAGGGTGCGTCGGTTTTTCACGCCCGGTCAGCTTTGCCGCTTATATAAAGCGCAGGTCCGGCCTGGTATGGAGTACTGCTCGCACCTCTGGGATGGATCCGCCCAGTACCTGCTCGATGCCTTGGATGGATTGCAGCGGCGGGCCATCCGCATTGTGAATGATGCAGACGTTACGAGCAACTTGGAGTCGCTACAACTCCGGAGAGATGTCGCCTCTCTAAGCGTGTTCTACCGCCTGTATCACGGTGAGTGCTCTGAAGAATTGTTCAACTTGCTCCCCTCCTCTCCATTCCTAACCAGAACCACGCGTGCTGGCTTGCGAAGCCATAGCTTGACGGTCCACACCATCCCGGCGCGAACCAAACGGTTCTCAAATTCGTTTCTGTGCCGCACCGTCAGGCTGTGGAATTGTTTGCCGGCGCACGTGTTCCCTCCTTCCTACAATCCTGGGTCCTTCCGCCGTGGTGTGAAGAGGCACCTAAGCAGGCCGGCATAATTGTTTCCATTGGCATGGGACTGCCGTCCGATGCCAATGGATACTCTGCCTGGGCGGCATTGGCACTTTCCATCAGGTGCAATGCCGCCACTATGCCAGGCCATTATAAAAAAAAAGTGTAGATTTTACGAAGATAATCTAATGGTTTCTTAGATTTACGTGAATGTTACACATTGAAATAAAACTATTATTTACGGACGTCACCATCACGACCACGAAAGCTGTAAAGTAATAAAAACGTCGGGAAGTCAAAAATGAAAAAAATTAAACTAAATTCGCGATAAAATCCGTAAATAATAGTTTTATTTCAATGAAGGTAATCTATCAAAAGGAACTAGTCATCAATCCACGTGATATATTATTTTTTTCATTTCTTCAAATATTAATAATGAATGTGATATGATTTATTAATACTTAAATTTAATTCTATACAACAGCACTCCTTTTTGTGAGCCACTGCTATATCCTCAATGGACAATGTTACTAGGTATGCCAAATCGCTTGAAATGTTGTCTCAGTAAAGCCTTTATGTATACAAACACACTAGTTTTTGTTGTAGTCAAAAATACCTAGTAGTTTTGATTTTATAGGTATTCAAAGTTTTGAAAAATATCGTTTCCCGCTACAGTCACCTGATCGCTTGTGACGTCATTGTATAACGCGCCGCACGGGCCACGACTCACTTCGTATCGAATCGCCAGCGATTATAGTAGTTGTAATAGCTTGCGCAGTATTTTGTTGTTGGTTTTCGTTCGCGTATTAAGTTAATAGTTTAATAATAGTAAATATTATTCGATTAATAAAATGGATGAAGGATTCGAAAAAGGGCAATCGGATAATCTACCTAAAATAGATGGATTAATGGTTGCGCATTACTTATCAACAAATAGTGATTTCGTTGCCGCCGAAATGCGAGGAATAAAAATGCAACGGTAAGTGAAATTTCCGTGCTACTACTTTGCTTAATAGTTTATCTGTTCTAAATTGTTTTATCAAAACAAAATACCCAACTAATGTCGTAATGGAAGAATGCAACTCAAATATTAGAACTCCCTACCTACCATTAAATTTGTAAGTGAAAGACAACAAATATGTATGTATTATAGTTTTGTAGCTATTGGTAGGCACGTATGTATAATATAGGTAGGTAACGCTCTTCTTAGTAAATTTAAATGAATACATACATACCTATATTGATTTCGCATTTATAATATTAGTACGAAGTAGGATAGGTACTTATATAGATGTAGTGGGTTGAACGTTACAGATGTACTAAACCTTTTTTAGTTATTTGTTTTTTTCTACTAATAAAATACGTAAGGCCATATATTTTATTGTTACAAAGCGTGGGGTGTTTACAACAATTACTTATCATCCTGCACCCCACGCTTTGTAACAATAAAATATATGTATTTTACTCCATTTACTTATCTTAAATTCAGTATCAATTATTTTTACTTTTTTAGTTGTATATCTTATTAAAGCGTGTATTTTAGTTTTTTTTAACTATTATTTAATTGTTTTGACTAAAAACATCCATCTACAGCTGTATTTCCAATCAATAACGCCATCTGTTGGTCATTAGTAACATTTGACACTTGAAGAATACAATGTTAACACCATCTAGCGATGAATAGTGCAAACATGCATTATTGACGTGATCACGCCATCTATTAGTCAGTAGCAAATTATGTTCATCTATACGCCACCTAGTGGTCAGTAGCAATGGTCATCAATTATAAGAATAATGAATCCTGGCGAATCTAATCAGGATAATTATATATTTTAATCGAATTATTGTATTGTCATCGGTCTTTGACAAGTGTGCAAAATTTGAACGAAATCTGGCCGTTTAAAGTGGGTCAAAATCGCGCCCAAAGAAGTCGGTTACAAACAAACATACAAACATACAAACATACAGGTGAAGCTAATAAAAAGCGTGTAATGATGGGCGGAGGAAATGAGTAGTGGGCATTCAGCAATTTCACTAACCGAACGAAAGGCTACAGCAAAGCTGTTTGACCAAGAGCCTAGCCTATCGTCATTTAATAAAAGTTAAAAGTTTGTTTGCGCCTGCTAGAGGCATGGGCATCACACAATCAGCTATTATGAAGTTCCGATCGTGGTTGCCATCAAAAGTTTGTGAATACCAAGAAAACATTTGTTGATAGTTTTACCTATATACAATTCAGCTTTTGTGCTAATACGCTGAGAAAAATACATTTTGTTGATCTTAGAAGATATTGTAATATTTAATAATTCGTAATATTGCTTGAGTTATAGTAAAGGAGCTGGTGTTAGGGCAACTATAATAATAATTCAACTATTATCAACAGCAGTCCACAGTAGTATACTGCTGGCACTACGTCTCTTCTAAGTAATTGTTTTTTAATCTCTTCTAAATAATAGTTTCCGTGGTTTACACCACGGTTATAATTTTGTTAATAGTGACATTATTACTATTATTATCGTTTGCTCATCTAAAACCACCCTTACAAAAAGATTGCATTCAGGGACTTCATTCGATATTTGTTATATCCCAAGCTAAATATTTTGGTAATTTAGTTTTATTACTAAAAATCAACTTTCGTCTATTAAAAATAAATCATGAAAAAAATATACGAGTTTCACAATAAACCGTACTGAATATTGTTATCTTACGGTCTTTTGAGTCACGACGATAAGTTTTCTTTAAATGCTTTATCATCCATCAAATGCTAAGCAGGTCGTTTGGTTTGAATAAATCGAATACACAAAACGTTAAAGAAGAATGTTAAGCGACGGAAATTGTTCGTCTCTTTAATCGTCTGACATTTACGCTGACAATAGCTCGGCCTTGACAATTCTAGATAGCTAAGCGGTTAAATCGTTCATAGCAGGAAATTAAATGTGACAGCTCAAGTACTGTATACATAGCGCCTTAAATGAAGAGTTGAATAAATAAATACGTGACTAGGTAATTTAACTGAAGTTGGATCAATGTTATTGAGTTGTCAGCCTGAAAGACAAACTTACATAGCTGTCGTGCACAATGTGTCAATAAATATGTATCTGTATCAGCCTATATACGTCCCACTGCAGGGCACGGGCCTACTCTACAATCGAGAATACGATTGAGAGTGGTTAGGCCATATAGTCCACCATAAATAAAAAAAATAAATATGTAATACCATTGAAATACTTGTGTACGTGACGAAAACATAATTGATAATCCATTTTAAGAACGGTTCACAATTCAGTTTAATACTTTTATTTTATTACAATGAATGGCGAGACGAGCATGTTATACGCCTGATGGTAAGCGATACGACCACTAATGGACAGTAGTAAAACCAAACATCCACTGGCATGGGACTGCCGTCCGATCCCAATAGATACTCTGCCTGGGCGGCATTTGCGCTTACCATCCGGTGCAATGCCGCAACTATGCCAGGTCAGTTTAAAAAAAAAAAAAAAACAACATGAATTAAAAAGCAATGCGTGACATTTGCTGTGCTTGCCATCCTGAGACAAATTATGTAAAGTTTCAATATGTCCAGTAGCTACTCTGGCTACAATGTCTTTCAATCCGAAACACAACAGTGCATTTAAACTGCTGTTTGGCGGGAGAAATAGACATTGCGGTGGTACCCACCCAGACAATCTCTCACATATGAATGACCAGAAAACGTGATAGTTTATACACATCCATAATACCACAATACCATACCATAATACCAGTTTTAAGATAGCTAAGCTATTTACTTTATTATTGCCAATAATAAATGAAAATAGTGCACCTACTGCATTAATATCTTTATTGTCGAATTTATTTTATTTCTTTTAATTTCTTATTTGTTAACATTGTTTAAGATAGAGTGTCAATTTATTTGTTACATTCATTTTAGTTCTTATAAAATCTCTTTTGTTTTGTTTCCTACTTGTTATTGATTATGTTAGTTTAATATAAAAGGACTACCCATATTTAACATGTAACTTATTGTACCATTATAAACTGTCGCATATACAGATTTATTTATCTACTTTTAATGTATTTAACGAGCTGCAAGCAAAATGTAACCACATGGCGTGAAGATCCTGTTGATCTGAAACACAGGCCCTGCCTATATCAGACACCAGTCTCACATCCAATTTGTAATTTTAAAATGTTGTACCCTTTTTTCTGTATGAGAGAATAAATAAATAAATATATATTATATTATATTACCACTACCAATTCAATTAAGAGTGTTCGTTTCATACTTAAATATCAATACGTTGGAGATCGTATCGGTTATCGCCAGTGGCGGGACGTGCTTCACGAAACTTTCTCTCAGAGGCAGCTGTGTTAAGTGCAATTAGGTTTCCTTAAATTACCGTGATGTGAGACTTTGATGTTTTTTCTTGAATCCGCCCCGGGTAAGGTCGGACCTCACAAAAGAGCCTTTGGGAACGGACAGCGAGTTTGCGTGGTTTAAAATGAAATTTGGTGCGGAAATCCCCGTGTAATAAAGTTGGGACTGTTCTGTGTCGGTTTATTTGCGATTCAGTGTTTTGTTATCATCTACATTTATAAATCTGCCAGATACAACCGTTTTGTAGTGCGTCATATTGTTAGCATCAATTCATATTTTCAGATACATGTATGTTCTGTATTTAGCTATATCATTTGTTTTTTCTTCTTTATCATCAACAAATCGATCTGCGGTATACCTTTCCTCTATAATTACTATAATTGAAAAGGTTTTACGCAGCCTTTGAAATAATTTATTTACGTCTTAAAATACTTGTGATTATCAAGTAATAAAATGTTATGTTTAGTACAAAATATATTATTGGCTGCAAAGTACTTAATGACATGCAACATACATATAAAAAGCAGTATTAATACTAGGACTATCAATAGGATCATAACTACGACTAACGATTAATAAGAATCGGTTCAGGTCTAGTCATAGTCTACTTAAACGTGTTATCAAACATTACGCCCAAATTATGCAGTCCTGCTTTAGAACGTGGCATACACAACATGTGACACCTTAGTAAATTAAATAATAGTTAAAAAAAACTAAAATACACGCTTTAATAAGATATACAACTAAAAAAGTAAAAATAATTGATACTGAATTTAAGATAAGAAAATGGAGTAAAATACATATATTTTATTGTTACAAAGCGTGGGGTGCAGGAGGATAAGTAATTGTTGTAAACATGTTTTTTAACTATTATTTAATTGTTTTGACTAAAAACATCCGTCTACGGCTGTATTTCCAATCAATAACGCCATCTGTTGGTCAGTAGTAACATTTGACACTTGAAGAATACAATGTTAACGCCATCTAGCGAGGAATAGTGCAAAAGAATATCATGAAAATTATATAAATTAACAAAAATCATATTTTGCAAATTGAAAAATGGAATAATTTTATCAAATTAGTGTATTGTCATCGGTCCTCAATAAATCTACAAAGTTTGAACGAAATCTGGCCGTTTAAAGTGGGTCAAAATCGCGCCCAAAGAAGTCGGTTACAAACAAACATACAAAAATACTAACAAACATACAAACATACAGGTGAAGCTAATATAAAGCGTGTAAAAACATCCTGCTACCCGCAAAACAATACCTTATTCTATAAATATTGAGCATTGCACTTTTCAGAAAATATTGAGTACAATCTTACTTACTGATAAACAAACAACCACTTCAGAACAATGTTACAACCGCAATGTAGTCTCTTACGACAAACTTTCACAATAATATGAAGACGTTTCATTGCAAAACATTTGAACACTAACTTGTATTTCATGCAAGTTGTGTACAAGCGGTGGAATATAACTTGCCAAGTTTCCGCCACCCGCCGTATTAAATTACCAGCTAGCCAAAATCACTGTTAGAATTTCTATTCATTATTCATCGAACAACTAAGTGGTTGAGAATGTCGGCAGATTAAGGCACCACAGGAGAAACTGCAACTGGCAGTCGCGGTTGCTATGTTAAAACGATAATAGACAAACGGCATAGCAGACACCACTAATGCCTTCGTTGCTTAAAAGGCACTGCATTTTAATGCTCTTTTTAAAGGCATTAGGTTATATGAAAACTTCAATTTTAGTGCAATTAATGGCGAGACCCTTATGTCATTCGCTTGATGGTATGCGATTCGCCCGCTCATGGCAATAGTAAAAACAATCTACACCATGAATTGCAAAGCAATGCTTGGTATTCCACTGCACTCGCTATCCCGATATATAAAAAGTTAAATCTCAATATGACCAGTAGTTTGGTTATAATGTCCTTCAAAACTGAAGAACATTGTAATACACACTGTTATTTGGCAGGAGAAATAGACATTGCGGTGCCTATCCAGGTGGCCTCTCATATATGAGAGACCTACCACCAGAAAAATTATATTTAATGAATACTTCACAGAGATATAAAACAAATGAGTGTTATGAAAATAAATAAACATAAATTAACATTTCACAGTGGTGTTAATTGTTAAATAAAAGATGAGAGATTCTGAACAAGAGTTCTGACGTCACCGACAACACAATGTGGGCGTGCGTGGGGATTAGTTTATGTTTCACTCCGCCCACTCTGTATATTCTAACTGCTGTCTCATTACAACCTATTTTTGAACTGGTTTATCAAAATTGTATGATGTGGTTATCATATTTAATTTTTCACGTTCCTTATTCTATTTATATTATAATTTCTATTCTATATCGGTTTTAATTACTGTCTCTATCAGAGAAATTATTAAAATCTAACAATAATAGTGGTACAAATAAAAATACCGTGGAATTATACTCTAATTTCTCAGAATCAACAAAAAGTGTGAATAAACCAAGGAGAATTTCTAGTTTAATTATAGGTCATTTAATTGACCTAGTACTTGGTAAGTGCTAAGTGACCTGTTGGTAAACGGACTAGACGCGGGTGCCAACATGTTCCTGGTGGTTGCGGGTTCAAATCTCAGGGCCAACTCTGATTTTTCGGAATCATGCGTGTATTGATAGTCAATTACCACACACTATAAGGATATAAAAGAAAACAATGTGAACGATTTGTAAATAATTTCTATGGTATGTAAATTTCGCCAACCTGCAGTGGCCAGGGTCGTGGACTATATGGTTTAATCACTTTCAATCGTATTGTTGATTGTGGAGGAGGCCCGTGCCTTCCAGTGGGACGTAAATGGGCTGATACAGACACACAGTGCTTGGTAACCTATGAATAGCGAACAGTTTATCACTGTTCTCTCGCTGTCATGTGTGTTGATAGATAATGACTTGAAGCAAGAGTAAAACATGAAAGAATGTTTATAAAAATATGTCATATAAACTTCATAATGATTGGTGCCGTTGTGAAAATTAATTATTGTAACAGATCCAAAGCCGATGTGAAAAAATATTTATAGTATTATACACATCTTAAAACTTAAAGAAAGTATGAAAGCAAGATATGGCAACTCAAAGCCCTAAAACAATACAGCATGTAGTGGCCACTAAAGATGAGGCATTATCAAAATTTCGATTAGATTTTTTGTCTGTAATCACGACGCAACTTTTAAATTGAACCCGACTGTTTCTTAAATATAAACTTATATTTCCATTAAAGTTGCTAAGGAAGTTTTACACGTAGTTAAAAGTTAAAATAACTTTCCGCCGCCGAGGCTGGCGTGTTGTGTTTATGTAAATAATACTGATATAGGCTAATAGTTGACTTGCACGCAATATTATAATAGAAATATTTCTTGGTCGTTGCACACCGAATTTATGCGCAGTTTTACGCTTAATCAGTGACGAAATGACGTCCGGGATAGCATTCCTTGTATGTTCGTCATATTTCACTTTAGGCTCGCTAATGCTTTCAATGTGTGGTGCTTTGTCCGAGTGATGTGCCTCCACTGGACTATGATATTGAATAGTGAATACTCATGCATTGAATATTTATTATGTCCTTATGTAAAGCTATGCACTCTTCATAATACTATGGCTGGTTTCTGTTTTATAAATTACTTATTTTCGGAAATAAACTTAAGGTTTTAACTGTGGACTAAAATTATAAAAGTACAATTAACAATTATGATTCTATAAAGTAAACATGTCATCGTATATCAACTATGTACTACTAAGTAAATCGTAGAATTAAACTGGCAATACTAAAGCTTTCTTTATGAGTGACTTAGAAGTCAAAAGAATAATAATTTAATCGTCAAATAAGTGCCTTACGGTGCAAAGAAAGCCATTTTACCAGCACGTTACAAATTTTGGAAATTAAGAAAACATAATTGCTCCCAAGCCGTTAAATAACTCTTAAAACTCACTAAATTAAAGAATAACATAAAAGAAAAATGTTTACATTCCAGTGTCACAAAACGACTGTACTTTCAAAGGGAAACTCATTGTATACTTTACTCGCAATATTTCGAGGAATTTTAACAACAAAGCTTTTAAAGGATATTTCGACGACCTAAACATTTTTGTATGTTGCCTCAACGTGAATTAGGAAACGAAATTAGAAATCTCTGGCTTTATACGAAGTTTTAACATTGTTACAATAATATAATTTAAATTTGTATACCACAAAATGCTAATAGAGTCCTGCTTTTTAATTATTTAACTTACTGGTGGTAGGTGTCTCATATGTGAGAAACCGCCTGGGTGGGTACCACCTCAATGTCTATTTCTCCCGCCAAACAGCAGTTTAAATGCACTGTTGTGTTTCGGATTGAAATTGTAGCCAGAGTAACTACTGGACAAATTGAGACTTCACATCTTTTGTCTCAGGATGGCGAGCGCAGTGGAATGCCAAGCATTGCTTTTTAATTCAAGGTGTTGCTTGGTTTTGCTACTATAATATCAATAAAATATTAATAAAATACCGTAATCTTTTAAAAGCCTTAACTTCATAAACAAATGGCACACACTACATTGGTTTTGTAAGGCTACAAATTATTAAAAAATACTGCGAATTATTTTAATAAAATTTTGATAGAAAATTATACCAGTGATTTAAAATCTTTAATATTATGATTAATGTTGGGATTCCGAGGGGTATGAAGATTATCAGATTTCTACGTTAGCCATTAGAAAAACGGAAGCAGAGTAATGAACGTTTGCGTTTTTCTCACGTTTTGAATTCAATTCCAATTATTATTCATGTTGAAAAATGTAAAGTTCTCGGTCATTTTCTTTTCGTTCTTCTCTTAAAATAATGGAGAAAAATGTAACACTAACATTTTTCTCTGCAGTATATTAGTGCGACATATTTTAACTTACGAATTTTATTCTTTGCACTATATTATTTGGATGTGAAAATTCACCCGTCTACGTGACAAGCGCAGGTTTATACAGATACAATAGTCCGGAAATTAAAAATAATATTGGGGACTTTTATGCTGACAATGATGCACGATTTTTATAATGTTAAATATATTATATATTTTCTAATGTAATTATTATTGACTAGGTGTGGATCCGGCTCCACCCAGGTGTAAATACTTTTTGAACCCAGTCCACATCAGCAACATATTATTTCCCGTACTGTTTTTTATATATTCAAAGTCAATGCCATCCTCTGGACTGCTTTTCCTGTCCCGTCCCGTTATATCCCGCCCTGTTCCATCTCATTCACACTTAAGGCATGCAATCCAGTCCCATTCCATCTCTTTGAGTAAAAACGTAACAAATACCGGGTATATCAAGACTGCTACCGAAAACGAAGCCGGGTGGTAGTTTTAGTGACTACAAACACAATGTAACTAAAAATTTCGCAAACAAACGAGACAGTTTTTTTTATCATTTTTTAAATATCGTAATTTTTAGGTGGTTAATCCATAGTTTTTGTTAAAATAATAATTTAAACTCTTTTATACGTTAGAGTCTTTATAAATATAAGGGTATGCACTATTATTTTAGGAAAAAAATGTATTTACAACCCAAATACGACCATACGACAAACAACAAAAAAAATTGACCCTTTTTTTAGCAACATTTTCTTTTGCATTGTGTCTGAAGTCGCTTAAACTACCACTCGGCTTCGTTTTCGGTAGCAGTCTTGATATATCGGAATTCCTTCCTCATAGACAGAAAAAAAAAAAACGAAAAATATATGTTTTTTGTACGACTAAAACTACCATCTGGCTTTGTTATGTCCGTGTAACTATAAGCTCTATGTATTTAGCCGGGCATTTAAGAAAAATATTTTGAGGGTACCTAAACTAGCTAGTGTTTCAAAGGTATATTAGGTTCATAAATATACAACAAGCTTCTGTGAATTGTGATGGATTAACTCTCCATCACACAGGGGATCTATGCCCTGTAGTAGAACAGACTGACAGAATAAGTGATTCACTAATTCAGATACGTGTTATCATTACCCATTAGTGTAAGCGAATCTCGCAGGAACTAAAAATACCTATATGTTTCTTAGTGTAAAAAATCCGATATATTTTGTAATACTATCTAACACTAGAAATTCTATTCAGCGTGACTGGGTATGGCTATTGTTTATATTTTATGCGTTGTGTATGAGCCCGAGTGTGGGTGTAAACCAAACATTACTAATGATATGCACAGGGAGCAAGTATTGTCAGAAATAAATGCAGATACACAACAGTCGATTTGAATTATTAACAAATATAATGTTTCATTTGTAATTTCAGGTTCACCTTCGTTATTTTAATCAGGTTTGCTCTTATATGTACATATGTATACATAAAACAGGGTCCAGAATTAGATCCCGAGAATTCAAATCCACAAGAATTACACAAAGAAAAATAGCACAAATAAATCTCCGTGTAATACAACGTAAAAGTATTTCCCGCTGCTCCAAAAAATCTCATCCGCAAAACAAAGGTTTGTACAAGAATTATTAAAATCACGCCGAGTCTGACAAACGTGGCCAAACAAGACGACAGTTCCGCGTAGTCCGCACACATCAGCGACCCGAATATGTAATTTTAACATGTCCAAAATAATACCAAGCGCCATTTTGGTCTTAGAAAACTTTTTCAAGTATGAGAGGACATGCGATATTGATAAAGAGATGTCTTCTGATATCAATTTATATACCATATTTTATACACGTCTAGCCATTCACCGAAATAAAAAAAAAACATTGTTTTATTGACAACATTTAAATACTTATGGTATTTAACTGTAAGAGAGTGTCTGAATTTTAATCAATGAAGAACTTTATTTTGTATGTTTTCAACCGACAAAAAAAGTACAAGGTCCTCTATTCGGAAGAATTATTTTCAATTTAGAAAAGCACATAAATTTCTTGAGACTAAAATGTGTGTATTGAATGTACCTTTTCGTCGATACAGACGTGAATTTGTGAATATTCCACGTGTACTGGGAAATTAATAACTGTCATAGTACATCATTCTGCGAATCATCAATCAAGCCATCAATGCCCGTTTTCACGTTTACATTCACTGACAACATTGTTTTCACTGCAATTGGCAGCTATATTTGCTATCAGTAGTAGGTAATATTTAGTTATTACTTGTAAAACTTGTTCAGTCACCGTTAGGACCCCATTCACTACCAATAAAGTAAATAAAGTAAGAGATTCATCATCAGTTAAAGTCACCCATAATGGAAATAAAATACGCGTCAATATTACGACAAGCGAGTCACATTAATCTATCATAAAAAGGAGACGGAAGAAACTTCATGGAGCCTTGGGCCTAGCCTTACAGAATTAGTTTATGCAACATTTTATAGGGATAAAATAATTATCCCGAAAATTTGTAAAAAAGTGTCTGCTCAATGGGAGTAAAAAAATAATCACTATGTATTATAGTTGAAAATAAGATAAGAAAATGGAGTAAAATACATATATTTTATTGTTACAAAGCGTGGGGTGTTTACAACAATTACTTATCCTCCTGCACCCCACGCTTTGTAACAATAAAATATATGTATTTTACTCCATTTTCTTATCTTAAATTCAGTATCAATTATTTTTACTTTTTTAGTTGTATATCTTATTAAAGCGTGTATTTTAGTTTTTTTTTAACTATTATATAATTGTTTTGACTAAAAACATCCATCTACGGCTGTATTTCCAATCAATAACGCCATCTGTTGGTCAGTAGTAACATTTGACACTTGAAGAATACAAGAAGCTTATACCCAAATGGAGATTGCATTCCGTATATAAAAGTGAAGCACAAAAATTTTACCTTGAATGACGTCGCTGATGCCTGCTATCCTTTTCTTTAGCGTAACAATGAATGAACTTCACGTGAACTTCATTCATTGTCACTCTAAAGAAAAGGATAGCAGGCAACAGCGATTGCATTCAAGGTCAAATTTTTGTGCTTTAGTGTTTTATACGGAATGCAATCTCCATTTGGGTATAAGCTTCTTGGAAGAATACAATGTTAACGCCATCTAGCGATGAATGTAGCAATGGTCATCAATTATAAGAATAATTAATCCTGGCGAAACTAATCAGGATAATTATATATTTTAATCGAATTATTGTATTGTCATCGGTCTTTGACAGGTGTGCAAAATTTGAACGAAATCTGGCCGTTTAAAGTGGGTCAAAATCGCGCCCAAAGAAGTCGGTTACAAACAAACATACAAATATACAAACATACAAATATACAAACATACAAGTGAAGCTAATATAAAGCGTGTAAAAATCATCGTTTCTGCATAATATTTTAAAGTTACATGGCGTACAGTGCATATAATTATGTAGGTAAAATCTGAAAAAGGCGATGCATGTAGTTCATTTAAAAAAAAAACAATTTATTTTTGTAAATATTATTTTTTATACAAATACCTGAACATATAATTATATAAGTTAACTGATGATAAAATAAATATTAACACTGCATCCGGAGCGAAAAAAAACACAAAGTCGATACTGTTAATATAAGGTAATAACTATGTAGCGTCGTTGAAAAATATGGTATAATTTTGGTGTCAAAATAAATAACAACTGCATATAACGACTAATTTATAACCTTTCAGTTCAGTTTTTGTTTTTAATGGCTCTGTCGCAGACTCGACAATTTCGCCAATGTCAAGTGTTGGAAAGCACAGATTAAATAAAAAAAGCGAATAAATTGTGAAAATTAGAAACGAAATAAAAAATTATAAACCTAATTAATATTCAGAAAACAATAAAACATTGAAATTTAACCCTTAACAGTGTCAAATAAAATGACATTGAAAAATAAGAAAAGAAAAGGAAAAGAATTTTGCTATGAACCCAAATTCAACCTTTCACTTGGTCTTTTATTTTAATTTTGTGCAATGTCACCTGATTTGATAAGAAACATGTCGATTACATTAACGATCGAATATGTAAATATCACCAGTATAAAAAAAATTGTCATGGCATCTCTAAGCGTAAAACTACTGAATTGTTCTTTTAAACACAAGGTGGGTTTGGCTGATATCTATTCATTGTTTCCAGAAGAGTAATAATTCTCGAGCAATTTGACAAAGTTGAAATCTAAAGACAGTTATAAATTCCTCAAGTTACAATTTAACGAAGTTATAATAGGTTGCTATTGTGACAAAGGGATTGTCATTATTTCAATTGTAAACAATTTTACAGGTTGGCTTAACCATTGTTTCAATTGTGTTAACCATTATTCGTTTATTTTTATTTGATTAAATCTAGGTATTGAATTTAGGTGCTGATATCTTTTTAGTTTAACACAATATACTACAATCTGTATCTGTATCAGCCCATATACGTACCACTGAAACTATAATAATTAGTATCTTTCCATGGCATGAAACGTCCGCTAGAATGCAATAGACCACAGTGATGAACCATATGGCCTAACCCTACACAATCGGACTCGAAATATTATTATTATGTTATGTTTGACTTCACACACTACCTATTTTCCCGTTCCATCTACAATATTCAACAAGAGCCTTTTAGACGATTGAACGGTATTTTTTTCTAAGCTTATAAGACCCACATAGGCTTATTGAGAGATGGCACACTTTCAACAGTAATTGTTAGTTCTCTATTGTATCTGCACTTCTCTTCTTATGACAGCCTTTGTGACGCAGGTTAGACGCCGACTGTGAAACGTGAAGTTGCGGGTTCAATAAAAAAACTATTATGAGGCACTGCATGAACGTAATAGAATCAAATGAGAATGAATTATTGTTTATTTTTATCTTTAAAAACTACCGCAGTCAATTCAATGTACAACAATATAATACGCAAAGAACAACGTCAGCGGGATCGAAATTGACAAACACAGTCGATACGTACGAGTGCAGCACTAAACCCCGCCGCACATGCCCACACTCGCATTGGCCCTCACGAGCCGTGACGTCCAACACGCCACACGGAGATAGTTTGTCCTCTCGAAAATACGATTATTGTAAGAATATAAGAAAATATGCATCGTGTAAACATTTGTCAGAACACGATAGTCGATGTCGCTTATATCATGCGATAATGGAATTCGATTCTCGGCGCGAGATACTCTCTTCGTATATACGGGGCTTAAGGTATGAATAAAAATGACTGAAAGCCACGCATCCAGTTTCAACATAATATACCTGATTTATTATGTTACCAAATTGAGCTGATCGTGGGCGTTAAGCGTGTTTGACGAGACATCAGAGCTCCGTCAGTTGGCCGGGCAACACTAACATTGGCCTAACACAAAAGCGAACTTAATTGATTGGTTTAACCAAGAGGATGTCTAATATGGCTTCTATATGTATTTTGTAGTTTTAATTTCATAAAAGTAGTATTGATAAGTCGTACAACTCTTTTGAATAAGCGATGACACGAGTATAAATGTAACACTTACCGAATGATAGAAATCAGGCCTGTTATATGAGCTGTTATACTTCGTTTCAGTAGTAGGCAAAAGAACCATCATAAATTATACCGTCTGATATAATTCTACTATAGAGTCATAAAAACGTTAATGGAATCATTACACTCCTTGAGGGAGGCCTATTTTCAGCAGTAGACTTCCTATGGCTGAAGAGAGAGAGAGGCTCATAGGGTATTTATTACATCAGATACATACATATATCAATTTTATTCAACTGATGGCTATAGCCTCTTCTTAATTTAAAAATATAGGTATCACTTCATACTGAACTGTTATTATGATATTAATAACTTTCTCGTTTGGTTTGTTTGCAAATATCGATTTTTTTATTGTGATAGCACTTATTTCTGTATCAGTCCATATAAGTACCACTGTTGTGATGATGACTGATGGACATGATGTTGGAAAATAATACAGGAAATATGATTGCAAAATCGGCGTATTAGTTGGAGTTTGCTATACTATCAATGCACAGTCAAGACGTCGTAAAGTCAGAGGAGTGCTGAATTTGATTCACTCGTGGCAAACGTGTTTTCATAATGTCTTCATAATACATGAGATATTTTTCTTGGCAGAATGTCTATTTATGTAGTCCCACTCTTAACTATATCTTGTCATCATACCAACCCTGTCCATTTCAAGGCTGTTGGGCGATGTAAATAACGTAGAATGGAAACGATAAGCAGGGAAGTAATAAAAGTAATTAAGGTTGTTTTGTTCCACAAATGTTTTACGAGTTTATTTACGGTAGCTGTAATTTCTTTGTTTCATAGTGCTTTGCTACAATTTAGGTAGTTTTATAGAGCTCAATTTGATATACAAAGGTACACTTAAAGAAAAAAGAATGTATGATGCTAGTTTTTTGTTTTAGTGTAGTTTGCTATTGATTTAATTATTCAGAAGGTCCATAAGAGATGAACATACTGCGATGGACATGCTAAGCGCTGAGTTCATATTCGTAACGAGTACATCCGCAGCAGCCTTGGTGTCTGCGATTTGAAATATAAGCTTCAGAACTATTTCATATAGTTTGGTCATACGTCGAGTATACCAACATACAACCTTGGCAGCATATACATATATGGGCCTCCACTTAGCTGGGTTAAGGTACCAAGATAGACCAAAAAGCGCGAACTGGATTTGGTCAATGAAAAGGCTATGTTAGCCAATGCTCTTACAATAATTGAAAACTACGAATGATATCAATAACCAGGCGAGAGACCAAGAACTGAGCCGACAAATGGACCCTAATACAAACCGGGATGAGGCTATGTAAAAAGAAAGACCTAATTTAGTTGGTATTCTTCCTAGTACTAGATAAAGCATTCCGTCCACATTCGGTAAAAGATGTACATCCTATGTCAGGCCAAATACAAGGTGGATAGACGACCTGATTAAGGTCACAGGAAGTGACTAGATGTAGATCGCCTCAAACAGGTCCAATAGGCGATCCATGGGGAAGACTTAGCGGCAAACATTATATAGCTCAACGGAGAGACAGAGAGATAGGTTTTTAGATATATTTTACCGATTCTATATGAACGGTGTCACTAAAAACACAAGAAAACTTAAACTAAGATGTCGCTATAATTCAGTCACTATGAACCAATCTACAAAAAAAATAAGTCTTACTTTCATTTAATTCGTCAAAAAGTAGCAAACGAAATATAAAAATTTACATAAATATGTTTATACAACAAATTATTCATTAAATCATATAATACAATTTTATTACTTTAGAAAGCCGCCTTATTTATTTACACGCAAGAAATTGTATTTTCATGTTACAATAAATCTCATTATATTGCGATACTATCACAGGATTTATTATATAATAGTTATATTTGGCTACTCATTTTTTTGAACATGCTTTTATTTACGTAATACATAATGTATTTGTAAATAGCGTCATTAAAATGCTTTACATTTTTTTGAAATATAATATTACTGACTTTTATTGTTAGAATTTTTAGGTTATTTTATTTTTTATATATATGTACTATCTATTCTACTGTATCAGCCCATGTACATCCCACCGCAGGATTCGTGATCCTCTATAATCGAGAGTACGATTGCGATTAGTTAAAAAAAAAGTTGGTATGGTCCACCACGCTGGCCTAGTGCGAGATAGCGGACTTTGTATACCATATAAATTCTTATAAATTCGCTATGGTATGCCGGTTTCCTCACGATGTTTTTCTTCACCGTAAATAAAATATACGAGTACTTTATTGTACACCAAAATGAGAGAAACTTATAAAACAATTAACATACTTTAAACTAGACATGATTACAATTGGTGTACTTATCGCAGCCTGTGATTTCGTTTAATCAACCTTTAGATCGACATTAGTGTGTTATTTATTACTCATTTCATTTGTACTAACCGTTCATATTGTGCCTCAGCCGTATGAAGGACGGAACACAAACGACACGTTTTAATTTATAATTCAGTCGCCAGATGTCACCGAGATGAAAGCTACACTTTTAATCTAAAATACACCTCTTCTAAATTATGTGGCAGTTATGGACTTAGGTGGCATTAAGTAGTGGGCGTGTGGATATTATTTAGCTAGAAGTTAGGCATTGAGAGATTTTGTAATCCAATACAGCTTTCTGATACCCACAGCACAAGACTCGATGTTAGTGTGGAACAGGTCTATGTATATGACTCTTAGTTGTTTGTTACAAATATTAATTATAGAATATGCATAGCCACATGAATTATATGTATATGAGATAAGTAAGATATGATCAGTACGAGTGCCCAAAACCAATGTTTGGATAGAGCATCATTACATCTCTTCGTTTCGAACTTTCTGTATGATTTGTTTCATTTAGAAATGTTATGAAATATTGACAAATAAGTATATACTCGTATGCGCACAGTGAAACAGCCTTGAAAGGTCACGCAATATGGATATGTGTCATGTTAATTTAAAAAAATATATCTCATATTAGAAGAATAAAGCAAATAATTCATTCTCAAGCGTGAGAACAAGCCAGAAAAGTTATAGAAAATTGTAACATTGAACGAAAAATATATTTTTTCGTGTTGTTTATAATTTAATTTATTATTTTTACTCTTATTTCATAGCGTAGCCAAAAAATATCGGTGTAATCTATCGAGTTATACTAATCATTAGAAACCTGCCATGCTGACTTGTCGCCTACAATATGTTCAAAATTTTGCCTAGAGTATGTTACTAGTATATACCCATTAATATGGATTTTATATTGTGATCGGGCAACCTTCTCCCATCCTTATAATGCCAATGTGTTCTGGAAAGTGTAATGATGCATACTGTGCATTCATGTGGATTTGTGAATTGCAAGCAATACTCATTGCAAAACCATTGATTATTTTACAAATTGACTCAAACGACTGCTATTAATACACGGAATTAATTGAAAGCCTGTGTGAAATATAACACGCGGTACAAATTGTAACGAAAACACATTTAAATACCTACTGTATTAACTTCAGACCGAAGAAAAAGCGAGTTAATTATGTGTACGGGCCATTCTATAATTACTTGACTAAATAGATGTAAAGAGCTCACTATAAATTTAATTAACATTAGCCGCGGACAGGATCTACAAACCGATTTTATTTTCTTGTTGTATGTTTGGAACAAACTCTGAGTATCTAAGGTTATTAACCGCTTTTGTAATAAAGAATTAAAAAAAAGATTATTTAGAAATAAACTATAATTTGTTTTTACTTTTATTGAAAACGCCGAACATGTGCAAAGAAAGCAACAGGCGTGCAATAAAAAAATCTAAATACGTGCAGCCGCCACTCACCATTTTCTTCCGTTAACATTTAAACTCAATAGCCTTTTTATTGAGTTATAAAGTTCATCGTTATTGGGTGGTAAATCCATAATTTTTGCCTAAATAATAATTTAACAAATAAGAGTATACTTTTATTTGAAAATTTTTAGTAGGATCATGTTTGTAGTCACTAAAACTACCACCTTGCTTTGTTTTCGGTCGCAGTCTGTATATACTCTATTTATAGAACTCCCATTAATACAATAAATATTGCATGACGTAGCTAGACGCAGGCTGGTAAGAACAGGTCACTGTAAATTGCTCGCAAAGGCTCATGGAAGTAGTGAATTTAACATTGAGATACTATACTAGAAGGGACACTGCAAACAAAATGTTTGTAACACACTGAAGGGTACATTCTATTTCCGTCTCTGTCATGCCAACGAAGTAACATTATCTTCCCTCTCACTTCACTGTGTACCCTTGCGCACGCACTATACGCAGAGAATTTGTTCCCAATGTCAGCTTTAGTATAACACCTCAATGGAATTTAATAATATTTTATGTATAAATTGTATTTTATCAATTTGTAAGCTTTTGAAAATTATCAAGAAGATTACGTTCCACATGCATCGGAAATTTAAATAATTTAACAGGAATTAAACGTGCATTGAAAGCGAACCATATATTCTACTTGATAAAAATATAATTCTCGTAGGTCGTATCTGTATCAGCCCATATACGTCCCTCGACAGGGCTCGTGCCCTCCTCTGCAATCGAGAGTACGATTGAGAATGCTTAGGCCATAAAGTCCACCACGCTGGCCTAATGCGGTTTGGTGGACTTACATACCATATACTTTTTTATAAATCGCTATAGTATCCAGGTTTCCTCACAATGTTTTCCTTCACTGTCTTAGTGCGTGGTGATTGACTATCAACACATATGACTCTGAAAAGTCAGAGGTGTGCCCTGGGATTCGAACCCGCGACCACCGTGAATATATTAGCAGTCGCGTCTAGTCCGTTAACCTACAAGCCACCACGCACTCGTACATCGTATATGGAGTGCATACTTGCAACTTTCTTTCTTCCTCGTTGGCATCACTCTTTGCATCTTCTATCATTTCATTTCATTTCACTTGCAACTTAGTAGAATATATAAATCCACCATTTTCAGCGGCGTCAAAACAAAGATCCAGGATTTCGATTCCTGATGAAAAGTTTGATAGTGTATATCCTTTAGTTTAATATACCTAACCCCTCCGATGTGGTAGTGATACATACACTTAAAGTCTTTGCTACAGTAAGCAAAGACCGAAATATACTTGTGATTTTATTACAATAGGCAATATGAAACGGAAGCTGTAAAGCAATCGAGTCATCGGGAAACTAAAAAAAAAATCATTATGTAACATTCGGGTAAATCTAAAAAACCATTATAATTATATAAGCCGTAGTACGGCAATTAATTGTGCTATTGGAGTCAATATTTGACTTTAATATCGCGGAAATCAAATCCTCAGATCGTAGTATCCTACTACGATTGATATTTTATATCCATAATTTCCAATAAATCATTTCTGTATTAGTGTTTTATGTATTAGAAACTAACTTAGCAATAATTCTAACAATATCCAGCGATTCAGAGTCCAAACAAATTATTCAAGTATGATCCCCAACAAGGACACATGTAGTTTGCTTCACAACGTAATCAAACTATTTTGAGTGGTTTAAATGTGGGCGCCGGCTCATATTAACTATTGTCGCCAAAAGGGAATAGAACTATATTCTATTTCAGTAACTAGTTGTAACTGGAAGTAACTAGTTCTTTGCTCTCAATTTATAGAGCATTCAAATCGAAATTTTCAAATTGGTTTGACTCTAGTGACTGAATGGGCCGATTCGACCGTAGTGATTTACCCTCGCAGCAGGACAACACACAGTAATTACTTTTTTGCTTTGTCACATTTCATATGGTGAATGATCTCATTCATATTGTGAATGTGGATGGTACTCGTATAATAAACGCTATCTTGTCTCCTACCTTTCATTTACTCATTCATATAAACAGATAGAGAAGTATTTAAAATCAAAATATTAGTTAACTAGCAGTCTGGCCCGGGTCTGTTCACAAGCAGATAAATAATAATAAATATATTTTTGTTGTAACTTGTTATTACACCCAACAGTCACATACATAGTCCTGACCCCACACTAAGATCGAGTCTTGTGTTGTGGGTATCAGGAACTACGAGAGACTTTTCGGTCTCACAAACACCCAGACCCGGAAGAAATATTTGTGGGCCGCACAAACATTTCTCTCGGCCTCTCGTTTCACAGGCGGCGTCTAATCAACTGCGCCACGGAGGCTGTCGAATACACTTTTTCTTGAACATATTTTATCTCACATCAGGATAATGTATGATTCTAATGGCGATTATCTTTAAATCGGTCTAAAAGTTTCAGCGCCTATTCCATGCAAACAATCAAATCTTTCCTCTTTATAATTTTAGTTTTATCTATTTATCGTTACGGAAATTATCGCTGTTGTGCCGTGCGCATAATTATTATTATTGTAGCCAAATATGGATGTCTCAAGTATCATAATTTGTTTTTGTATTACGTACACTGCCTCGTACTGCCTCGGTGGCGTAGTTGTACTACGGTACGGTTACAAAGCCGAGGTCTCGGGTTCGAATCCCGGGTTGGGCAAAGTGATATTTTTCTATTCAGTATCAGCCCAGAGTCAGGAATTTGTGCCCGATATGGCGATAGGCTCGCCACCTATCACATTGTGGGACGGAACATACAAGGCGAAATGTGGGTGCCCTGGCACCTCTGCCTACCCCTTCTGGGAACAAGGCGTGAGTTTATGTATGTATTACGTACATCGATTAGCCATTCTGGAACTGTGCAAATATACATACATATTATTTGTGTTGGTTGTCGTCATTTGTGAATACCCGATCTAATAAAACTTGGACGCCATAACACCCTAACTGGCACACTGTTTTAAAATATATTACATTTTTTATAGCTGTAAAAAAAACTGCGCATACAAGTCCCTTTGCGCTACGAACTATGTTCTTTTTCTTTATTCTATTTAATAAATTGCGGGTGTCGGTGCCCGGGAGTGAACATTTTAAACCATGAATACAACGCGCATTCTATAAAATTGGACCTATGTATGTCATAAAAGATTTTATTTACTTGTATTATAATATTTTTGGAAATTTATACGTAATGTTTGCCCAAAAACCGTTTTTATATAATATGTTACCGGAAATGTATAAAAAACTAGGAATTGTACACAATTTATAGGAAATAATATTTCGAGTATATTTGGGTAATGCGTAAAATAATTAGTTAAAGATTATGTAATACAAACATTTCCTGGGAAATGTAAATACGAGTATATTTCCCACTAATTGTATGCAATTCCTAAATAACTCGCGCATGAACGGTTCCGTACCATCATAATCTATAAAAGAAACCCTAAAAATCACGTTTGTTCCTGTTTATTAATATCGAGTTAAAATTGCTTAAAAATTACGTTTGTTGTATGGAAAGCCCCTTTAATATTTAATTTACTATAATAAACTACACAAAACTCACTTGTAATAAGCTAAGAATCGAAAGACCCGATTGACAACTCGTACGCAACAATCTTTAGGGAAGGTTAGGTTATAATTTCGATTCAGTAATAACCTTTCAATAATATTACGCTTTCAATTGTACCCACTTTTGTTATTATATAATTTATATCAAATCAAACCAAATCATTTGGGTAGACCTTTGTATTCATTAGCAATCGTAGGTACTAATTGACATCGATTCCTAGGAAATATATAGATTTCCTAGGAAATATAAATCTTAGCATGCGCTTCCGAGTAAGGGCAATCTCAACTCATAAGGATGTTAAATTACATAAAATACGAAATTGTTACTAAAGATAAAAAGAAAACAAGATGTAAAATAACTATTTTTAAACTTAGCACAATAAGTGTTATTATAATATCCTTTAACAATACCACAAAACACTAACATAATAACTATTGGTTAGTGACAACGACATTATACTTGTTCCGCCTTATTACAAAACGTGGTTTATCTAAAAACTTTAGTTTAAATCGCAATAAACTATGGTTTATATGAAATCTGGGGGCGCGGCCGAGCCCCCGTCCAAGTCGAGCTATAGGCCGTAACATCCTTTTCTCGAAGCAATTCAGACCATTTTCAACCCCCTATAACTTCGTTATGGCTAAAGCATGAAGCCTGAATTTTTAGTTACTAAGCAGGCATTATGTAAACACGGTATATTTAAAATTTCATTCAATTTGAACCAGTAGTTTAAGAATTGTAACTAGTCAAACTTTCTTAATTTTGTCACTCACTGACTGACTGACCGATCATCAAAAGTCTAAGGCACTTCTAGCAGACATAGAACCTTCAAATTTAGAATATAATTAGTGTTTAGTGTCTAAAGTAAGGGAAAATTCAAACATTTCATAATTTGTGTCTAGTTTTCTAGATAGACCAAATGTCAACTAGTAGTTGACATGGTATAAAAGTGTTTATTAAGTGTATATTTCCCGTGTCAACTAGTAGTTGACATGACGTGGCACGTTTGGATGCATTAGAAATCCGTTAAATATGGTCATTTCGGTCGCACTAAGGGCAATATGTATTACTATTTCAACCTTGACGGGCATGAGCGGCGGTGCGGATAACTTTGTAATCCCATATAAATGTATAGGATTACAAAGTTACATTTGCAGTTAATGAATCATTGTACCCGTATATAATGGAATAATAGTTGTAGATAGATATCTATATATATGAGGCATAACAGGAGGGGATATAGAGAGGGAAATGGTGTATTCAGCATGTCACATGCCCTTGCAAATAAATAGACTAAATAGCTCGAAAATATCAATTACAATGAAATAAAGAACATTAATTATCAAATCCGCTATACTTGTGATAAATTGATGCCTACAAAAATAAGAAAAATCCATAAGACAGAGGCTTTAAGAAAAATCGTTAGTGATATTCTAGAAGTAAGAAGTACTGAAAAGGAAAAAAAGTAGGACTCTACAAAAAGACGTGAGATCCCATCAAAAACATCCTGTAAAAAAATTCCAAGTCTCGCAGCTCAGGTTTTTTACCGCAAAAAGTTGTGAGATGCATGTTATACCAAGTCGATTAATTTATTTAGTCCTTAAGGGACCTTCTATATAAAGTTATTACGTTAGTTATTACCATATCAATATTAAAAATTCTTTACGTTTTAAATAAATAGATCGACTTGGCCAGCAGCATTATGTATAAATTGTATGATACATTATGTTTTCATGCGATGGCCAAGTCGATCCATTTATTTAAAACGTAAAGAATTTTTAATATTGATATGGTAATAACTAACGTAATAACTTTATATAGAAGGTCCCTTAAGGACTAAATAAATTAATCGACTTGGTATAACATGCATCTCACAACTTTTTGCGGTAAAAAACCTGAGCTGCGAGACTTGGAATTTTTTTACAGGATGTTTTTGATGGGATTCATATTACAAAAAGTGGTTTAACGATAAACCATGGCCTTTTTGATGGTTTATCGCTAAACCTGACCGCCCCCTAGTTTAACGGTGGTCTAAATCGTAAACTTCCAAATATTTATTTTGGATTTAGTGTCTATTTCATCGTATTATGTTACTTTTACTGTAAAATTGATATTAATATGATGAATTTCTTCGTTTTTAAGGATTTTGCAGCCTTTGAGCGATAAAAAACGCCATGTCGGTCCAACAAAACACGTCTACGCGTCAAACCATGTTTTGATTTTTTCCGATAAAAATATACGCAAAAGGATAGGTTTACCAAACATTTTGCAATATAATCATCCATATAATAATGTTGGTTTACTCACTTTTTCCTCATTACTCAAATTCACAGACCATTTTTCATTTTGTAGGTCCACCACAACACGATATTTTACGATTACTATGTAATTACCTAAGCGACAATTATTTTATATCACCTCACTTCACATACTTCGTTGACTAAATAGTAAATGCATTCCAATGCTAAATGAACTTATTTTAGCTCGCGATAGTTTTGTTTATTGTTATGGTTTCATGTAACGCGCCAGAATGTTACGTTCCATCACACGTGTTTGGATGTGTCACTAGCTAATATAACATGAACCAAATGAAAAAAAATAATTAAATTGTAATCGATATACCAAACAATATTGACATTCAAGCAAAATGTCCAACCCTCAATAGGTTCAATACGCCTAAACATTATTAAATCATTAAAATTTTATTAAAATGTATTCTTTTCTGTGGATATGGAACGTTGCGATAGAATGATATCACGTTGAACGAATATTATTTGTATTAATCTGTGGTTGGTGTATAAACCACGGTTCAAAAGAATGAACCAAGAGAACCATGGTTTATTTATGTTTTGTAATACAAGTAAATTTAAACCATGGTTCTGCAGATTAGACTGGTTTTGTTAGACCAGGTTTAAACCAAGGTTTATTTCGCTTTTTGTAATAAGACCGGTTTAGTCTAACTATTCATTAAACAATTCAATTGACTTTGTGTTTACACGTTGGTCGGTCCATGGTCGGTGGAGCAGGCAAGTGTTGGAGTGGAGACCGCGCTTAGGTAATCGTAGTGTAGGACGGCCTGCTACACGATGACTTAAAAAGAGTGGCGAGCAGTGGATGGATGAGAGCTACTCAAGACCGGGATGGCTGCTGTTTACTTGGGGAGGCGTACGTCCAGCTGTGTTTATATGCATCGAATTACGACAAGACACGGCGCGTCTGCCGCGCGTTTTCAATGAACTCTCTTTAAACAGTCAATCATGTAAGTTAATTTGCATTTAAACAACTATAATGAGTGAATCTTACATTGTTACAAATAAGAAATGGCTATAATAAACAATTATAGTAGTTTATCACAACGTCTAATCATACTTATAACATTACGAGATAAAATAAATAGAGTCTCCTATAGAAAAGGGGATCCCAGTTCTAAATTTGATATCTGTATCTGTATCAACCCATATACGTCCCACTGCAGGGCACGGGCCTACTCTACAATCGAGAATACGATTGAGAGTGGTAAGTAAATTTGATATGTAAATTATAAATTAAACTTAATTTAAAACGTAAATTAAATAAATGTTTTTATTTGAAATCCTTTTGTAAAATTACCACTATAACAATATTTCATTTTATATAAATTTTATATTTTTTGTCAATAGTTGGAGCTACTACAATCACATATTTACTTTTCCGTTAACATACGCAAATTTGATCATGAAAAGGACGCATGAATTATTCTGAAAATGTATTCACAGAGCCGGATGTAATCGTTCGTCTGATTAACTTTGATGTTACAACTCAACTGTTCATGATACTGTTTACAGTTTGTTTTATAAAATATTCCCATCTATATACATCATGGTACAGGGTATATCAATACTGCTACCGAAAAGGAACCCGTTTGGTAGTTTAACCGACTTTAGACACAATGCAATTGAAAATTGACTGCCTCGGTGGCGTAGTTGTACTACGGTACGGTTACAAAGCTGAGGTCTCGGGTTCGAATCCCGGGTTGGGCAAAGTGATATTGGATTTTTCTATTCATTATCAGTCCAGAGTCAGGAATTTGTGCCCGATATGGCAATAGGCTCGCCACCTATCACATCGTGGGACGGAACATACAAGGCGAAATGTGGGTGTCCTGGCACCTCTGCCTACCCCTTCTGGGAAAACGGCGTGAGTTTATGTATGTATGCAATTGAAAATGTTGCAATAAAAACGTCGATTTTTTTCCTATGGTCGTATTTTGGTGGTATATACATTTTTATCCTAAAATAATAGTGTATATAATTTTATTTAAAAAGAATAAGGTATAAAAAAATTTGAATCATTATTTCAGCAAAAATTATGGATTTACTACGCAAAAGGATATATTTCAATAATCATAAAAAATTGTCGCGTTTCTTTGCTAAATTTTTAGTTGTATTGTGTTTGTAGTCACTAAAACTACCACGCGGCTTCGTTTTCGGTAGCACTCTTGATATACCCGGAATATCGATATCGATAGATTATACGAGTACAACTGCGTCAATGCAATGGCCTCCGCGCGCAAACTTTTCTCACTGCCAAACGATCTCTCAACCACTCCCACTGTTCATTTATATCCATTGTTCTTTGGTCACCTAATGTACATTATTGTGGGCAACACCTACACGCAGTTTAGTTTTATTTTATAGATCATAATGAATGAACAAAGGAGTCACAAAGCGTGCTAATCTCTTCATTAAACTCATTTTATTGTTTGTAAGTGGGATGAACTATTTTTAAGTGAATATGAGGGAAGTTGGGGGAGAATCTCACGGCCAAATTAGAGATCATATTCTCAAGCATAAAAACATTGCTGACTTTTTGAAGTTACGTATGTATTCAAAATTACTTATTGTTTGTCATAACGAAGAAGGAAAGTATTTATTATTATTTATAGTATCCTAAAATATAGAGCAACAAAAACACAACCCAACTTTTCAAACGCGAGTTCATAGTGCCCATAGAATATTTTACAACCCAGATGCCGTATATATTAATATTATAAAGAGTAAAGATTTTATTTTTTGCACTGAATAGGCTCCGCAACTACTGCACGGATTTTAAAATAATTCATCATTACAAATTATACATTATCCCAAATAAACATAGGTGACAGAATATTTTCAAAAACGTATTATCTATATATCTGCAGCCAGGCGGAGCCTGGCTGGGCTAGTAGTGATAAAATAAATCTATTCGAGATTCGAACGAAGCTGCTTTAAATATTCCTGAAGGTGGATCGTAAAACCTGTAATAAAACGGGGACTGTGCCCGCATTCGGTGCCATCCAGTATGAATTTCGAGTATCGTCTATCAGTATAAATAAAAGCATTGAGAATAGAATTGTCCGCGAAAGCAGTTTCCGTTTCCGTAAGATGAAACGGAATCCTCATATCGAGAGCACAAATCAAAATCAATATAGAGAGCCTGCATTCAATGTAATTGGACGGATATATGAGAAATGAATTGTACTATAATAAAGAACGCTTTGGTAGAACTTGAAACGTGTAGATATTTGAAGGCATCCGCCTATTGTGACGTATCATGCCATGACCGGATCATAAACGGCTTTGCAAAAAAATCTTACATACATTCACATTTAAAGTCACGCCTTTTTACCAGAATAAGTAGACAGAGATTCTGTAGCAACGAGCACACCCTCCATATTTAATTGAAAAATTACGTCACCTTGGCCGACCCAGCGTTCGCACCATTTTTCTCAGCCCTGCGTATGTCTCGACAACAATTTTCCTTGAAACTTAATTATATCATCCAATTATCAAGCGGGTGCTCTGCCTATCTTCCTCTTGGTCTCCCTTGGTTACCATTCCGATACCGCTTTAGTCCACCTGCAGTTCGTTCGTCTAGTCAAGTGTCCTGCGCATTTCCACTTGAGTCCAGGAATTCTTTGTCCCAAATCAAACACCCCTGTTTTTGCCGGATCTTCTCATTGCGGACTCGATTCCTGAGAGATACATATGTCAAGCATGGAACGCTCCATGGCCCGTTGAGCAACCTTTATATTGTGTATGTTTTATTTTATATTTTATTTTGCATTGCTATGAATGGTAGAACGAGCATGCCGTTCTTCTGATGGCACGCGATACGACTGCTTGTGAACCGTAGTAAAACCATACAGCACCTTGAATCACAAAGCAATGTTTGACATTTCACAGAACTTGCCCTCCTGAGAAATAAGAGGTATGTCCAGTAGTTACTCTAGCTACAGTATCCTTCAAACCGAAACACAACAGTGCATTTACATTTAAGTTGTATTATTTCAATTGGTGTAATCAAATACAATAATTCTCGACACTGACGAGTCGCCAACTTCATGTGTTCCTAGTACTTGAAAGGTAAGCTTGTTTAATTTTAAAATGATAAATTAGGTTACATCGCTAACGAAAAGTTATCTGCTTAGAACAAAAATATTTCCGCAAAATAACTGCGATCCTGGTTCTTAGAGAACTTGAACATGTCACTTTTTTGGATGTGAGTATGCGCGCGCGTATCATAATTTTACTCTAATATTTGTTCCAAACGCCCCAAAAGGAGTATAACTTCAAAAAGATCTTTGAAACAGATTAAATCCGCTTTAGATTTTATCTGAGAGTGTAAGAATCGAAAACGTGCACCGCGTAGCATAAGCGGTGAATATATATAATAATACGATGTTGATATAAAATAATACTATAGGTTCATACCGCAGTCTCCGCCATTTTATACTCGTCCCTGACAGGTGCATTTGCATAACACGGTCTTCCAATGATACGCTGAAGGATTTTAAACAAGATGACTTTTAATATGAATAGTTCACACAATTATAACTCTATTGCATAATATAAAAATTATATTAGTTTACGCCAGTTTTCTGTATCAGCCCATATACGTCCTACTGCAGGGCACGGGCCTCCTCTACAATCGACGGTATGATTAAGAGTGGTTAGGTCATATAGTCCACCACATTGGCCTAGTGCGGGTTGGCGGACTTACATACCATAGATTTTTTTCTAAATCGCTATGGTATGCAGGTTTCCTCACGATGTTTTCCTTCACCGTTTTAGTAGTTACGCCGGTTTTAACTAGGCACATATGTAAATAAACATGACCTACTGTAGCCTTCTAAAATCCCATTTGTCACGTCATTCAACTTAAGGGAGCTGAATTTATGTACATTCGGTCCGCTTAAAGAAGCGAGGCGACGCGACGTCCACTTGAACAAACTTCGCCGAGAGCAAACAGCTTCTTGCTGAGTCAACATTAGGTGAAGCTATGCCATTTCTGTCTTAGTTTTTTTTGCGGCGAATGCTAGATTGTGACTTCGCCCATTTCTGATGCGAATCAGGAAGTGGTTTATTTATAATTCCGTATACGATATTTTTTATTTATCTTTGCCTTTACGTAATTCTCCCGTAGCTATGGCTTTGTTCCAGGATAGACAGAAAGAATGTTGAGGAAACGCCCGATTTTTAAATCGATTTTAGCTTGTTTATTATTCATTTACTTATATTATTTTTTGTACCTACACCAAAGAAACCTGAACAACGAAACGAATATAAAACATAAAAGTGCGAATGGTGGTCGTATCGCTTATATTATTCATTTCTTAATGAAACCGCCGCTGAGGTACCTAGAAGGGTCGCTGGCCCACAAGCCGCAAGAGAAGGCTACCTTGTTGGCAAATCTCTTTGCGGCTAATTCCCGCCTCGAAGACCGTGGTTCCCGGTCGCTGCCTACACTGCCTGATTGCGGTTTCTCAATGGCAGATATTCGCATCAGGCAGTGTGATGTGCGGCGTGAGTTACGGTCTCTCGATGTGCGGAAAGCCAGTGGTCCGGATGGGATACCAGCGGTGGTTTTAAGGGCTTGTGCAGCCGAGTTGTCTCCAGCACTGACTCGCCTCTACCGAGCGTTTTTTTTTTTTTTTTTTTTTTTTTGTTGACGCGGGGAAACCGGATTACCGCTAACGCCCCACCTTGGGGGAGGGTGGAGCGATTATGTTGGGTTCACCGATAGGCATACCAACCAAAACCCCGCGTTGCCCTCTTCAGCGCAATTAGAACGGCCTCGGGAACCCGAAGCAAGAGCGCTCCAGCTTCTACCGGGACCATCCCTGCACAATGCCGCTCAATTTGCGGCACGTACCATAAGTATGTTGGAGGCTAGGAAGCCTCCTCATTTCCCGGCAACAGGCAATTGCTTCCTCCTCCTCCTGCTGCCGAACATCTCGACGTCGCATTGTACGTGAGTACAATGGGCGCAACAACAGCCCCCCACTGCGCGCCCGCGACCTTCACTTCCCCATTAGTCGCCTCCTACGACAGGCAGGGGATACCGTGGCGGGATTCTCGAAGCGCCCCCATACCACAGGGCGCCTCTACCGAGCGTCCTACCGCACAGGTGTTGTGCCGGAATCTTGGAGCGAGGCCAATGTGCAACCGATCCCCAAAAAGGTTGATCGATCGGACCCTACCAATTACCGCCCTATCGCTATCACCTCAGTGATGTGTAAGGTCATGGAGCGGATCATAAACGCTCAATTGGTCGGCTACCTGGAGGATCACTCGTTGATCAGTGACCGACAATACGGATTCCGTCATAATCGATCGACGGGTGATCTTCTAGCGTTTGTCCTGCATCGCTGGGGTGAGGCGATTGACCGGCGTGGCGATGCTCTTGCTGTGAGCCTCGACATTGCCAAGGCGTTTGATAGGGTCTGGCACCGTGGTCTTCTGTCCAAGCTTCCGGCATACGGTCTGCCCGGCAACCTGTGTTCGTGGATTTCCGGCTTTCTGCATGGGCGTAGAATACGTGTAGTCGTTGACGGACACGCTTCGGCGCTCATGTCGGTAAATGCCGGAGTTCCTCAGGGCTCAGTGCTGTCGCCCACCCTGTTTATTCTGCATATCAATAACGTGTTGTCGCTTGGCAACATTCATTGCTATGCAGATGACAGCACGGTTCATGGGCGATACCACTGCGGGCCTCCAGGTTGCCGTGTCGAAACTGTGAACGTGAACGTGTGGACGCGAAGATCTTGTCATTGAGCTCAACCGGACCTTGGATCCCATTTCTACATGGGGTTCCAGGAATATGGTTGAGTTCACGTGCAAAAAATGCCCGTTCTCTCCCCTCCCCATTCTTCAGGGTACTCCCCTCTCAGTGCGGAATGACCTGAGTATCCTTGGTGTGGATATCCGCTATGATCTCAATCCAAGGAATCACATCGAGGGCGTAATATCTGCCACATCACGCAGGGTTGGAGTCCTGAACAGGGTGCGTCGGTTTTTCACGCCCGGTCAGCTTTGTCGCTTATATAAAGCGCAGGTCCGGTCGGGTTTGGAGTACTGCTCGCACCTCTGGGATGGATCCGCCCAGTACCTGCTCGATGCCTTGGATGGATTGCAGCGGCGGGTCATCATAATAATAACGATCATAGAATTAAACAGGCACACATACATCACACATTCATGCATTATACAATCAGTCAAATATTTATTTATTTATTTAAGCTTTATTGTATAGTTCGCGTCACGTAAAAAGAACGCCGGCGGTAAAGCTGCGCAGTAGGCGATTTATGAGTCTATTTGGTGGTGCGGGATGAGGCGCGGGCGGGCGGGTCACTCGCCGCAAGCTTGCCGGTGCGCTATTGGTTCGTACACATTACGTTCGTTTTCAAGATACTATCGCGCATAATAGTTTTGATTACAAAATGGTCTTACATAGAAAAGTGAGAAAAAATATTTATAGAGAAGCTGATAATGATGCAGTTGAAAATTTAAAACATTGTATGAAACGAACCGCAGAGTCACCCAAGACGACTTAATGGAAGGAGTTTCAACATATAATATATATTATAATTTGATTAAACATTCTACATTCTATCAAACATGTTTTTAATTCTATTACATGATATTATATCTATTTTTCAATGTACCTTCCAGTAAACAATATACGAAGCCAAGACTAGTTCAAAATAAAACAATAGGCCTAGTACTTTCGCGCGCGAGTTATCCTGCGCAAACACACCCCCTCCACATTTTTACAGCGTTCTTCTTACGTGACGCGAACTATACCTACAAACAAAAGTAAACAATTCACATTAGAAAAAAGCACAATTGGCGGTCTTATCGCACAAGGCAATTTATGACAGACAGCAATTTCATGGATATAAGAGAAAAGGACGAAAGTTGGGGCAGCGTCAGGTGTACGAATAATACCAAATATCTAATTTTATAAGCTGTTGAGAATTCAAATAAATAAATAAAGTCCAGTTATTGTACAAATAAATACAACATAACTCGACTTCAGCCTTAGCTTTATAGTGAAATAGAACATGAAAAATAAACTGGTTTAACTCAAACAAACTACTTTATAAAACACTAGCAGATCGGCCCGGCTTCGCCCAACTACAGATACACTTTTTGGAAATATTCTATCGCCTGTGTTCATAAGAGGTAATGTGGGATTCTAACGATGAAAGATTTTATTCAAATCTGTGCAGCAGCTTCAGAGCCCATTCATTGCAAACAAACAATCAATTTCCTCTTTATAATATTAGTAAAGGAGAAGTTACTGTAAATAGCAACATTTATACGAGCTAGTAAATTCCAGTAATTGGTGTAGCAAGGCACAGAAATTGCAGCAATGAGGCTAAGGCGCTGCTTGCATACCGTTGCATTCATTCGATCAATGTTTGAGCTCAAAGCATAGTATGTGCAATGTGTATTGTTTGTGCTCCGGGAAATCAATCTACTTAATAAAATTTCAAAGGGTGTAGCTTTAAATAGCAGCAAGAGCAATATAAAACACTTAAAATGACAGAACAAGCTTGACAATTAATATAATATGTATTCGTCCTTCGATCATATATTTTGATCATCATGAAAAATTACTTGATGAAGATATTTACACATTAAAGGGCTAAGATTAGGCCACATTGTCTGAAATTAACATGTACCCATTGCGTGACCCTAAGTACAAATATATGTAAATATAATTTATTTTCATAATGACTTATATGATTACATTCTAATAAATATTATAATATTTTATACATTTGTAGCTGTAAAACATTTTACTATTAATCGAATGGGAAATAATTGTCAATTAGCGCTATAAACCCAAATCCCATTTTAATTGCCCAAACTCTGCATGGGTTCCGTAAATCAATAGAGTGTGATCGAACATATTACAATGAAGAGTCGTATATACCGACGGAGGTCACACAACGCGTTAATATTTTAAGATGCCATTTAGGGTTGAAGGCAAACTATGTCACAATATTAGACAGTAAACCAAGCACAAAGGGCAATGCATTGATGTATTAACCTTGTTAATAGCTTCATATAACCCTTTTGATAGAGGCTACATGAATGAAAAGTGAGTTCACTCAACTTGAGTGTACTTTACACACTGATATTATTTGTGAATATTTTTGTAGAACTTCGCAATAGTTGAGTAATAAATATATATTATATATGAAATAGGTTTCGAATACGATAACAAATCGATTTTAGAAAAGCTCAAGTTTTAGAAAGACATTTTAAATAGTCGTTTTAAAATAATAACCAAGATATTAACGGTCATATTCATCCCATCAAAAACATCCTGTAAAAACATTCCAAGTCTCGCAGCTCAGTTTTTCTATCGCAAAAAGTTGTGAGATCCATGTAATACCAAGTCGATTAATTTATTTAGTCCTTGCTTAAGGGACGTTCTGTATAAAGTTATTACGTAAGTTATTATCATATCAATATTAAAAATTCTTTACGTTGTAAATAAATAGATCGACTTGGCCATCGCATGAAAACATAATGTATCGTACAATTTATACATAATGCTACTGGCCAAGTCGATCTATTTATTTAAAACGTGAAGAATTTTTAATATTGATATGATAATAAATTACGTAATAACTTTATACAGAACGTCCCTTAAGCAAGGACTAAATAAATTAATTGACTTGGTATTACATGGATGTCACAACTTTTTGCGGTAGAAAAACTGAGCTGCGAGACTTGGAATGTTTTTACAGGATGTTTTTGATGGGATCTCACGTCTTTTTGTAGAGTCCTACTTTATTCCTTTTCGGTACTTTTTATTTCTAGAATATATACCTATATAACGATTTTTCTTAAATCCTCTTTCTTATGGTTTGTTTCTTATTTTTGTAGCTATCAATTTATCACAAATATAGCGGATTTGATTATAAATGTTCTTTCTTTCATGGTCATTGATATTTTCGAGCTATTTAGTCTATTTATTTGCAAGTTTATCTTCGTCATGTTTTTCTACAGGAATGTGGTACAGTTTCATGGGCTGAATATACCCTTTCCCTCTCTATACCCCCCTCCTGTTATGCCTCATACATAATATATATATAGATACCTATCTACAACTATTATTCCATTATATACGGGTACAACGTATCATTAACTGCAAATGTAACTTTGTAATCCTATACATTTATATGGGATTACAAAGTTATTCACGCAGTTGGTGTATCTAGAAAACTAGACAGAAATTATGAAATGTTTAAATTTTCCCTTAATTTAGACACTAAATACTAATTATTTTCTAAATTTGAAGGTTCTATGTCTGCTAGAAGTGCCTTAGACTTTTGATGATCGGTCAGTCAGTCAGTGAGTGACAAAATTACGAAAGTTGGACAAGTTATAATTCTTAAACTACTGGTTCAAATTGAATGAAATTTTAAATATACCGTGTTTACACAACGCCTACTTAGTAACTGAAAATTCAGGCTTCTTGCTTTAACCACAATGAAGTTATGGAGGGTTGAAAATGGTCTGAATTGCTTCGAGAAAAGGATGGTACGACTGTGCCGCTTTTTAGCTCCACTTGGAGGGGGCACTGCTGTGCCCCCAGATAATGATATGTACTTTCGAAATTCGAACGCCTTTTGAATTAAATTTGAGCGAATGAGACAAAGCGTTCGAAAATCAAAAGAAGTTTTTTATGTTGTCTTGTTAATATTATAATCATTACTTAACTATATACAATGAATCATCCGAGACAACCCAATAAATACAGAATGAATTTCTGCAATAGACCTTCATATTTCGAGTGGTCTAACGATATATTGGGGCTTGCAGGATACATTCAACGGGCTAATGTTAAAATCCTTGAAGGAGAAATGTGAGTTAAAATCAGCAGTAGGTTTTTGTGGGTTATGATAATGATGATCAATTAATGCTCATTAGATTGCAAGATTTAATTTTTTTTAAGACATCTACGGGCGCATCAGCGCCAAGCCCTATAAGGGGTCGAAGTGGTCGCCATGGCCCTAATCGGTCGGATTATTATAGGTTTTGAATTCCCATGACTTGTTGGGACTATACCTAGAACAAACCCTCAAACATCACAACTAAACAAATAAAAAAAATATTATTAGAACTTCTCCGTGCCAAATTCCACAATTTGCTTGATGTTTCTGCAACAAAGTTGGAGACAAATTACATTAATAATATCCCGCTCTCAACAGCGCGACATTGCAAGTGCAGTCTAACTTTAATTGCACCTTTCGTTAATGGGCTAACAACAAAATTTCTAGAGTGGCTGAATACTCAAACCGCCAAGGAATCTCAGCAAACATGTGATCACTTCCATTTTATTGGTGAAAGTATATTCCAACAGCTCTGATACCGAAAACCATACTTATGATGGTTAGTCCTTCATAGTGTTACATGACGTAATTATGGGGCAGTTTGGTTGTAGCCGGTACATATCCAGTTTGTAACTGGGTCACCGGCGAAATGAAAATCTATCCCTGAATTTGTGCTACAGGCTTTAAAGAAAACAAAGGTATATTCAAAGCATGAATGGATTAATAATGCACCATCTATCATAATCATCTACATATATTCTATTGATATTAATTCTAAATTGTACAGTCACCTCGCAAGCACACATTTTGGTGAAATTTTAGGTTTCTATCCTTCTTCTCCATTATATTTCCTTTATTTAATGCTCCTCTATTTGCGTTATTTTCGTTAAAGTGCGTACGAACGTTTTCTTTTAAGAATGCTTGAACCTACTTAAATTCGCGGACTGCACCTGATCTGTGTAAGTTTAGCTCCGAAAATTATTGACTGAAACCCGCGTACGTATATTGGGAAATGTTAATAAACTGACGATAGTCGTAAAGCCAAGAACCAGTAATTATTACCAGGTTTTAATAATTATTTAGGATCAAATAAATTTAACAGTAAGAACGAAAATTGCAAAGTATAGTACCTATATTACGGCAAAATTTAAGTTTAGTGACATCAAATTGACATTGAATGCCTTAGTTACCGCAATAAATACAGTATCACTTATTGTGTAGAATAAATTTTGAAGTAACCTATAATGGTTACTTAAGATATTAAAACCCACCTCTTTTCGAAGCATTTACAATTTAAGGGATTTCTAGGAGAAACATTTTTGAGATTGATGTCTCCATTGGTATAAACTTCTCAATAGACAAACACTATTTTAGCTTTAGAAATATCAAAAAGTTGGGTGAGGACTGCTCTGGATAGAATGACTAGGCGGGCATTAAAAGAGGACTACACTCAGCATTGGCTGGATAAAGGCTGAAGAAGGAGAATATCAAAAGCATTTGTCCCAATTATTACTATACAAAAACTATTGTATAACTCTTTTTTGCAGAATACTTCAGCTCAATACTGAGTAACCAACTTTGGAGTCGGCGTTGGCAATTAGTTTGGAACAACCATCCAAACTTCGGAACAGCAGTTTTCGAGCACAACCAACATAAATTATATAGAATCAGAACTTTTATTGTAATATAGGAGTACAATCGCTACTAGTTATCACAATACTTCTAAATAATTATGATGGTTGGCAGGGTTTAGGTCATAGTCCACCACGCCAGCCTATTACACCTTGGTGGCTTCTCATTACATTAGAATTATTGTCAAATCCCTGTGGCATCACTTAGATAAGAATACTTGTGAAACAAAAGCTAGTATAAGGCCCGAGTTACATGAAATCTATCTTTCTATATCATTCAACCTACTGCTGGGTGTAGGCTTCCTCATTTTAATGCCACATGTACCTATCCTGCCAACCGAATCCACTATTGTCCTGGGACTCTCACTATGTCATCCGACCATTTGGCGGATGGTTTCCTCTTAGCCGCCGTGCCTTTCTTGGTCACCACTCCGTTATCCTCTAAGTTCATCATGCCGTAAATGTCTAGTTGAATAGCCAACTTCACTTCAACATGGTGATGCGTTCTTCTGCGTTTACAAACTTTGTTCTTAGTCGGATATCTATATTTGGTATTCCATAAAGCATTATAATCCCAAGCATAGCACGTTCAATTTGTCTTTGGGCTACTTTGATTTTATGCATATTTGTTTTTGTTAAAATCCCTGTCTTTGCGCCATACTAAAATGGGTAAGATGCATTGATTAAAGACGCTTTTTGTAAGGTTTTATACTCGTTCAACTTACTGCAACTCATTCTGAATAACAATATAACAGGGTAAAATACAATTCATTATTTGTCAACTAGGCAATTAAAAGTGTGTATGACTAATTAATGCAGAAACAGCTGCAATTCAAAAAATTCCAGTTTGAGTAAATTGTATAGAACAAAATATTATTTTATTATTTTATTGTAATATGATTGAAATAATTTTATTCACTTTTGAAACAATATTAATTTATTTTCAACAAACCGCCCAGTTTTGTGGTTAATAGCTAAATACATTACAAGTACTATTGAAATAGTGGGGAAGCAGATACACATAAAATTCACACCACACACAGGACACAGGTCGCAGGTTTCACAGGTTTCAAATTCACAGGTTCAAATCCCTGATCACACCTCTGCCGTTTCGGAGTTGTGTGTGTATTGATAGTTAATCACCACGCAGTATAACCGTTAAGGAAAACATCGTGAGGAAACCTGCATACCATAGCGATAAAAAAAACTATAGTGTTTAAAGACCGCTAACCCACACTGGCACTAGCATGGTGAACTTTATGGCCTAACCTATCTAAATCGTACTCTCAATTTTATAGGAGGCCCGTGATTTTCAGTAGTATGTTTATGGGCTGATACATTACAGTACAGTAAAGTAATTCAAAGAACATTCTTTACCAACACATTAAATCCGAATGACATAATAACATCCGGGTACCATCAAAATGCTTGAAATCCCATTTTAAATTAAAGTAACACTAGTTTAAAGTGGAATTGCCGTTTTGTCCCCTGTCGGATTTCTGGGGCGGCGTCTGTTTATGGACTCAAGTTGCTTGCTTGACCCTTTTACGACAGTCGGGTCGGACTCGGGACAAAATGTCATGTAATTACTAAATAACAGTCCTTTATAGCCACGAATTTCTAAGGAGTAATCGATTTAATAGAATAACAAAGGAAACAGAATTACAAAGTGGTGTTGTAAATATTTGGAAATTGTTGAGAGGTATGTTTTCTGTCATTAATATTTTGTTTGAGAGCGGTCTCTCAATAAAACAGACCACCAGTTAAATTATTTCTTTTAAGTGTTAGTCTTTAAACAAATTTAATCATAAAAAAGCAATGTTTAGCATGGGCCATGCTATTATATCAGCCTAAATATACATTCATAACTAAACCTTATTATCAAACCAGCAAATAAACACTTTAGAACCATGCAAACACTATTATATTGTTATAAAAGCTAACAAAACAACACTAGTTAATTAAATCACCGTCTACATTGAAAAACCGTACGCGTAATTTGAAAAATTGTAACGATACGCAATTTGTTTTCATGAAATGTGTCGCGAATACGAATTTATTAAGCCCAACAAACCCGCTGCGATTTCACCCGGTTTTATTTTATGAATTGCCAATAAAAATGTGTGAATAACAAGGTCACATTTCAATGTACTCACGCCGAACCTTTTTCGCGAATAAACATTTACATATTTCATTCTTAATAAAGCGCGCTACACACCAAACCCGCCGAACCACCGGCCCATGTCGGCAGCTTTTTGTTGGCGACTTAGGCCGGCGGATTCACTTATTGCAAAATCAGTAGGTAGTCAGGAATTGTACAGAAACTTCAGCTATTATTTTTTTATTGCATTGAATGGCGAGACGAGCACGCCGTTCGCCTGATGGTAAGCGATGCGACCGCTTATGAACAGTAGCAAAACCAAACAACACCTTGATTTACAAAGCAATGCTTGGCATTCCACTGCGCTCGCCATCCTGAGACAAAAGATGTTAAGTCTCAATATGTCCAGTAGTTACTCTGACTACAATGTCCTTCAATCCGAATCACAACAGTGCATTTAAACTGCTGTTTGACGGGAGAAATAGACATTGCGGTGGTACCCACCAAGACAGCCTCTCACATATTAGAGACTGACCACCAGTAAAACACAAAAACCAAAAACAAACAAAAAGCTAAACCACACTTGTAATGTAATTTGGGCCTTATGGCGTAGATCATAATATGACATATTGTATACTAATAATAAATAAGTATTTTTCTACTATTATAATATAAATATCGTTAAAAATAAAATTGAAATTGTCTTATTTCAATTATACTATCTTTTTTACGGTGGTCGCGGGTTCGAATCCCAGGGCACACCTCTGACTTTTCGGAGTCATGTGTGTATTGATAGTCAATCACCATGCACTAAAACCGTAAAGGAAAACATCATGAGGAAACCTGCATACCATAGCGATTTATAAAAAATTTTATGGTTTGTAAGTCCGCCAACCCGCACTAGGCTAGTGTGGTGGACTATATGGCCTAAACACTCTCAATCGAACTCTCGATTGTAGAGTAGGCCCGTGCCTTGCAGTGGGACGTATGTGGGCTGATACAGATACAGATCTTTTTTACAGTTTCTCTAACTATGTAATCTAAGCGCGCTCTCAAGCTCGAGCCGAGCGCTCAAGCCACTGCTCGAGCGTCGAGCGCTTCAGTCGAGTCCCGACTCGAGCACGAGCAATCTGCTTGAGCGTCGACTCGAGCGTTTAAGCGCCGACTCGAGCTTTTTTACAACACTAACTCCGAGTTGTGCCGGCGGGTTATGTCGCCGGGCCGGCGGCTTTGGTGTGTAGTGCGCTTAATGGAGATCTTGCAATAACAGCCCTAAATAAAGATATACTATGAAAATAAACAACTCCCATAGTGTTTATTTATGTTCTCTGAAGTTGTTGTTTGTACGAAATTCAAATATTTAGCTTTACAACTGATTGGCCATGAATATTTATAAGGCAATAAAATTAATGTTTCAATAAATGTCATTGAAAAAACCTGAAGTATCGGTATCCTATTGTTTTGAAAGGTCTCTGTGGAAATCATTAGGGGAGGCCTATGTTCAGCAGTGGACTTCCTTTGGCTGATGGATGGATGGATGGATTGTTTTGAAGTTTTTGTAACAGAAAAGTTGTACGATAAGCGAATACTTAATGAACTTAATGAAATAAATCAGCTTTTTATGAAGATTTATTTAACATTGTCGACGTACATTTTAATATTTACTTGTATTATTTAACTGATTTGGCCACAGCTGAATGTCATGCAAATAGAAATTATTAAACCATTCGAACTGTTATAGTTGGTGACAAAATTTCAACCCTGTAGCCTATACTTTGAGTGGGCCCCAGTTTATATCGGAGTTGTGGTCCACCTTTCTATAGTTTGAAAAATACAAAATCAAGCTCAAATATCATCTCAACAAATAAACTGGCTTATAAAACAATGAATAATCACGACGAACCTAGTTGAATCGGACTTCTCCTTTAATACAGTTTAACAACATTGCTATATTAAGCTCAAATAAGGTCTCAAGGAATGAACTGACTGATCAAACAATAATCACGACGAAACGTATAAAGAAAATCGGCGAGATGAACAAGGAACATAAAATTCAGGCGCGGATTAATTTAGAGCAGCTACGGCACGCGACTTCGTATATACCCTTGAAATATGGTATAATTTAGCGCAGGTAGGCCGAGAAGGAATGTGATCATCGTAAAGTTGCCGTAGCGTTAATGCTCGCGAGCTAGTACGTGCCTTATTAAAACATGTATACGTACTTGCAGCGCTAAGTAAATACTTGGAGGCACTTAGGGCCTCGCGAAATGTCGACAAGGCGCCTGGCCTGACATTATTATTAATGAGTTAACTCATTAAAATATTATTGGAGATGGTTTTAGGACTAGATTTTATTGAATGTATTAAGTATAGCCTGTTAATATATAATATTAGCATGAATTAAAATACAGCGTGATATTGACATCTGGTATTTAATTTAAATCACATGCTCCTAACCATCCCAGGTAACATTGTACCAAGTTTGAACAAAAACTGCCAGATAGTTTTGTCAAAAATCACGATTTTAAGTTTCAAGGCTATTGATCAACCCCTATAGATACCGAGTCTCTTACAGGTCAGATAAGTTTCCGAACTGAGCTGAAGTTCAGCTAAGCGGTAAAAAAACTTGTATCTATATAGGATGCCTAAAAATAGTAAGAACTAAAATCACAATTATTGACAAAAAATCTTCTCATATTTTTTTCAAATTATGTAAAATGTCACCTGGGGTGATAAGAAACATTTGGGTAAAAATAAGTACAATGTGTCAATATCACCCTGTATATCGTGTAGTATAGTAACTGTTCGATTAAAGATTCTAACATAAAAAATGTAATATTTAAATGGAAACACTATTTTTGATTTGTATGCCGTTTCCGAGACGGCCTCAGCCCTTCTGCTGCGGCGCGTCGGCATGTAGTCAAATTCAATTGATCAAGAGCCACATGATAAGTGTCAATTCCACGACGCTCAAGTAACAATAATCCTATAATTACACTAATCAGTACCATACTGGCCACATCGTCTATCAATTAGCGTATTTACTTGATGATTAAAATAAGATTATTTCACCTCCTTCCCTATTTTATAAATATTCGTTAACTCTTCAACAGTAGAAAGGGCGGGATATTTCACGGAATATTGATCGAATGATTTTTGTTCAATTTCTTGTCATTTGCCTAGCACGTTGTTACTCGACACGTTATTTTCATTTGTAAAATCGACGGAAAATACTCGGCACTTTTACTTCGCAATTAACGTTAATAAACTAATCAATGGTTTGCTCAAAGATGTTTAACGAAGCCCTTACGGCTTACAGTATTTTGTATGGGTATCAGATATAACATAAACAATTACTATTCCGGTTTTCATTTAAATAATATATTGCTTATCAATACAATTGCATTGAATACTAAGCAATTTTAAGTTGGCACTCCAGTGTTTTAAGAACTAATACACTAACGCGATTTCAATATATTTTTCCACGAATATATGAGCAATATCCTAGAATACATAAAAACGCTTATAACATTATTTTTATGTAGGTTATTCACAGTAAAAATTAACTTATGCTCTGAAAACAAGTTTATCACGCTCCGCAAAGCTCCGTCTATTATATTTATTTAGGCAAAGACGAAATAATCCGCGATTATAGTGGTATTTCAGCACAAGGCACACATATTATTGAATTATTCACGGATTTTATCGTGGGTTAAGTTTAATTTTACATTTTTTAATTTCTCGACGACGACGTTTCGATTACTCTTACTTTACAGTTTCGTGGTCACGAGGAGGCCACAGGTTCTTCCGCTCAGTATCTGTTACAATTTAACTAAACTTATTTTAAAACAATTGTAAATCTAAGAAATAATTACATATAGACATAGCTTACGCCTCGTGCTGTTTTTATTTAATGTTATACCCAGAAATAGATGTGAGAAAGGACATGGTTCTATGCTCATACATCATTTGCCCCAGACCCAACGAGTTCACTGTTTCTAAATCCTATTTGTTTTTTCTTTTTGATTATTTTCGAAAAGGTTTAAAGACTAATTTAGGTCCCTAAGAAACTCGCTGAGGTCAATTCTTTGCGTGAAATCAATTCGGGTTAACAGGAGATGCAACAGAGGATGTAGGCGGGAAAGTCTCGTGCGCCACTTATTGTAGATACAAATGTTTATTGTAAACAGACGTAGAAAAGGCGTCAATAGGAAATACAAGAATAGCGGAAATAATTACCGATGGCAGGATATTTTTTCTCCCCGGATAGCCATCACCGGTCGCGATCGTGTGAAACCCGTCATAATGACTCGCATAAATGAAGCGCGTTCGGATTCACGGGGGTTACTCTGTACTCCGAAACGACAACGAATGTTCGAACATCACACGTAAAATTGTACGAATGGATGAAAAAAAAATTAAATGTTCGAATGCGGTAATCGTACGTCATAATCTCAGACTAAGTTCGAAGTGAATCATAAGTTTCATATTATTGATTTTTAGAAGTGGAATACTTTTATCTAATATTTGATGACGTTCATTATCCGAACATTCGAAGTTCGTGTTGGACTATAGAGTAGCCCCCCGATCGTCAACATAATGTGTAAATTCTGTTTGAATCAGGACTCAATAATCGCTTTGATAGCGAAAGCTTTATTTGGATTTCACTACACTTACCATCAGTGTACACTTTATAGCGGCAGTATAAAAAAACTAGAAAAAGTCTTTAAGTTAGTCTCGTTTATCATTCAAGATATTTCAAGACATAGATTAGTTGAACAGCTTCTATCACAATATCAACTTTTAATTTACCGTTAAAAAAATTATGACCACGTAATATTCTAAAAAATATATAATTATTATGTTATACCTTCCAACTATTGCAATTTTTGCAAAAGTGACATTGTTGCACCGGGGGTGTCATATGTTATTTTATTTTACTAATAAAAGATTCTGAACCTTCTGTAAAATATGAATACTCAGACCAAATAACCCTGTATAACTATAAATTTAAAATAGGTACAAAAATATTGAATTCGTTTCTCAAAATAACGAAACAAGAGTACTCTTTCCAATGCTGTATTATTTCAAGTAGTCGACAACAACGTTCTGTACCGTGAAGTCGATAACAGTTGGAATCTAAAAAACAAACGAAAACAGCAATCTGAGAAATGGCGCGCCTGGTTTGCAAGATTAATATTATTATGGTTTCGCAACACTATATTTCCAAGTATTTTTTAGAATTCGAATGCTATTAAGACCTCAAAACGTCTGGAAGTACAGTTAAGAAATATTTAATAAAGAAATTAGTCTGGGTTCACATGGCGTGTTGCGTCTAACAACCGCTGCCAATAAACAATCCCAATCCAAAATTTGCCGTTTTAGATTGATAGCTCAATCTTTTTTCTGATACTATATTGCCAAAAATCAATCTCAGTAGTAAAAAAACTATGGCAACATGACAAGAGACCAATCGAAAAGTTGAAAACAATCCAGATTGACTTCAATCTAATTTTTTAGATTGATTATTGGCATCGGCCGTAAGTTACATAGGGTTGACAGAATTTACATACTTGACAATGCGTTAAAATTGGTGCGTCGCGTTTTTTATTTTATTTTTGTAAATCTATTTAGAAATGTAATTAAATGCATCATGGAAAGAAAGAAATTGAAAACCAGAGGTTCGATCATAAGCCCACTCGATTTAATGAACTCAATAGCTCGAACAAAATATATTAATTTCTAATTAGTTCAAACTTCAATGACAACTTATTAAACCGTTTTCTTGAGAACTAAGTCACAAAAACTAATTTCTTATTCAGTATTTGTAATGTACGTACTGGGTATAGATCAATATGCATAATAATTATTAAAATCTAAAAATAACTATTAAATTTGTCAAAGTACGTATCGTTGATAAACAGCATCATATTACCGTGCTCCATTAGGCTATCCATCCTAATAATGGGTTATGAGGCCACTTATCTCGTCGTGTCATTACGGAATTGATGCCACCACATATCATTATGATATTTGCTTCCATTTCAACCTTCGTGTAGGTAATTGGTGATCGGCTTACAATACTAATGGCTTAATGTGAATCAAAGATCAGGTGTGGAAAATATTGTTATAGATATTTATTGAAAGAAAACATTATTACACTTATAAAAAAAAACAAAAAAGGCATTTATAATTAAAATATTTACTCCACGTTCAGGAGATCACGACCCTCAGCATTGAGGAAAACGATGTCAGGGGGTAGTATATTGGGAAGTATATTATAAAGAGAAAATACGATCGATTTCCTGTGAGACAGTGGTACCAGCGTGGATAAGCCTACCCGTTCATGCTGATTCATGTCATAACAGCAATTCTTCTTGAATTCGACAAAAATATGCTTTGTTTTTGGCTTTGTAAGGCTGCCCGGTGTTTTATATATTTTTTACTATCAACACCAAGACGCGAATCTTAAATTACAGCTAGGTTTTGATTTTAATTAATTATTATCTTTTTCAAAAAGTTTTTCAAAGTTGCGAAATACGCCGTAGTAATTTGACACTTTACCAGTGTAATGATTAAAATTTACATTCATAACTGCTTGGAGAGGATAAAGTACACAGTGGCTCAGTTGAAGTCTATTAGCAAAATGAATTATGTATGTTGCATTCATATATAATGAACTCTAAAATTCACGACGTGAGGTTTATTGTTACTTGGGCAGTAAAAACTGTTGAGACTGTCAACGTAGATAAAGAGGTACGGTTTGTGAATTTGAGATGTGCTTTCGCTTTGAACTTCTACGTGACTTAAAACCAAATCTCATAAAATGCATTACGCAAAAACAGTCATAAAATTATTTAGTCTGAAAGTTACATTTCTATGCAATATTGGAATTTATTTATATTTGTTTAAAGATAAAGAAACCCATGACAATGTAAGGCCTGTTGGTAGCGCGCCACTCGTCATCACAATTAAAAGAACAATCTATTGCATTAATGCAACATTATTTTAGCATTTATCTTGCCACTTAATTACGAAAAGTCTAATATTCAATCTACTAATCTAATTTCCACTTTCCCTAATATTATACTCCATCCATCCATCCATCAGCCAAAGGAAGTCCACTGCTGAACATAGGCCTCCCCCAATGATTTCCACAGAGACCTGTTGGAGGCAGCCTGTGTCCAGCGACGTCCCGCGACCTTTACCAGGTCGTCGGACCATCTTGTGGGTGGACGTCCTACGCTGCGCTTTCCGCTACGCGGCCTCCATTCGAGCACTTTCCGACCCCATCGGTCATCAGATCTCCGCGCTATGTGCCCTGCCCATTGCCACTTCAACTTGCTAATCCGGTGGGCTATGTCGGTTACTTTAGTTCTCCTACGGATCTCCTCATTTCTGATTCGGTCTCGTAGGGAAACCCCGAGCATAGCCCTCTCCATAGCTCGTTGAGTGACTTTGAGCTTCCTAATAAGGCCCATAGTGAGAGGCCACGTCTCGGTGCCGTAAGTCATCACTGGCAACACACAACTATCGAAGACTTTCGATTTAAGGCACTGAGGTATTTTGGACGAGAAGACGTCGCGTAGTTTCCCGAACGCTGCCCAACCGAGTTGGATTCGACGATTGACCTCTCTCTCGAAGTTGGACCTGCCTAACCGGACCACTTGTCCTAAATAGACATATTCGTCAACAACTTCGAGAGTCGAGCCCCCAACACCGATGGGAGTGGGCACAACATGGACATTCGACATGATCTTCGTTTTGTCCATGTTCATTTTAAGACCCACCTGTTGGGAGACTCGATTGAGGTCTTCGAGCATAGTGCTAAGGTCTTCCAGCGATTCTGCCAAGACTACAATATCGTCGGCAAACCGAAGGTGAGTGATATACTCGCCGTTGATGTTGATGCCGAATCCTTTCCATTGCAAGAGCTTGAAGGCGTTTTCCAGCGCGGCAGTGAACAGTTTCGGAGATATGACATCTCCCTGTCTCACGCCTCTCTGTAGTGGAATAGCCTTCGTACTCTGATCCTGTACTCGGACCGACATGGTGGCGTTGTTGTATATACACTTCAACACTTCGATGTACCGATAGTCGATATGGCACCGCTGGAGAGACTGTAGCACAGCCCAAGTCTCGATCGAATCAAAGGCTTTCTCATAGTCCACAAACGCTAAACAAAGCGGCAAGTTATATTCCTCGGTTTTTTGTATAACTTGCCGAAGCGTATGGATGTGGTCTATGGTACTAAAGCCTTTTCGGAAACCGGCTTGTTCGGGAGGCTGGAAGTCATCAAACCTGCGTTCGAGACGATTTGTGATGACCCTCGAAAACAACTTATAGACATGGCTCAGGAGCGAGATGGGCCTGTAATTCTTCAGCAAAGTGTTATCACCTTTTTTGAAGAACAGTACCACCACGCTCCTGCTCCATGCCTCTGGCGTTGAGCCCTCGAGGAGAACGGAATTGAAGAGCCTCTGAAGGACTTTCAGTATCGGCGTTCCGCCCGCTTTCAGAAGCTCTGAAGTTATTCCGTCCTCTCCCGGCGCCTTGTTGTTTTTAAGTTGCTTCAGGGCCATCTCAATCTCACACAGGCTGATGTCCGGGATATCATCGCTAAAGTGTCGGATCAACTCGGCTCTCGGGTCTTCGGCCGAGCTAACAGCAGGTTTGGCAACCGAGGTGTAAAGCTGTCCGTAGAACCTCTCGATCTCCCTTAATACCTCTGCCCTCGTCGATACTACGCGGCCGTCCTCCGTCTTCAGCCTAGACAACTGGCTTTGCCCAATAGACAAGTCTCTTGCAAACACTTTGGAGCCTCCGTTCCGCTCGATTGTCTCCTTAATGCTCACAGTATTGTGAGCACGGACATCGTGTCGCAAGGACTTCCAGATCTGTCTATTGAGCCGCCGATATGCTTCGGCGTCAACGGAAGACTGCAGCGTCAAAGATCGACGTTCGGCCATGAGGTCAAGAGTGTGGATCGAGAGTTTTTGTGGTCTATCTCTACGGCGAGGTCTAAAATACTTAGATCCCACCGTATGGACAGCTTCTACCAAACCGCTGTTTAGCTCGTCCACTGCAAGGTTTTCTCCTAGACAATCAAAGCGATTTGTCAGCTCGAGTTGAAAGCTCTCGGGGTTTTGGATATGGGCGCGAGTAGGTCGGAGCGTAGATTTCATCAAGCGACGCCTTTCCGATTGGACATTGATATTCAGGGTGCCCCTAACCATTCGGTGATCACTGCCGGTTTTCATCCTGTTGATCACAGAGACATCTCTGAATATCCGTCTATTCGTCGTCAAGATGAAATCTATCTCGTTTCTCGTAGAACCGTCAGGACTCAACCAGGTCCATTTCCTGTGAGGCGGCTTCTGGAAGAAAGAGTTCATCGCAAAGAGTCCCTCTTTCTCCAGAAAGTCGGCCAGCCTCTGACCCCTGGGGTTCCGTTGCCCATGTCCAAATTGCCCCACTTTCAACTCTGCATCGCTTCCCTTGCCCAACTTTGCGTTGAAGTCTCCCATAACAACATTGAAGTAGGTTTTGGAAGTATGTATGGCCCGACTTATGTCCTCATACATTTCCTCTACTTCTTCATCTGGGTGTGTCGAGGTCGGCGCGTATACCTGTATGACCTTCAACGAATATCTTTTAGATATTCTGAGTATAAGGTATACTACCCTGCTCGACACACTTTCGATGGATACGATGTTGTTGATGAGAGACTTGTGGACGAGAAATCCGACACCTCCTCGGGACTGTTGGTCGTCCCCCCGGTAGAAGAGCAGGTTACCAGACTTCAGGGTTATCGTATCCTCCCCGATTCTTCGGACTTCCGATAACCCCAGAATGTCCCAGTGTAACCTGCTCAATTCTTCTTCCAGTTCGACAATCTTCTCGTCTGTCCTCAATGTGCGTACGTTGTGTGTTACCAGGGCCAACCCTCCACCAGCCCATGGCCTAACCAATCTTACGATTATATAGGCCCAATCGCGGGAGACGCACGCGGAACCTGCTATCTGCTAGGCACCTATCTGTTACCAGGGCCAGTCGTCGTCGGGGGGGGTGGTAGCCGGGGCCAACCCGGGGATTCTTAGCACCCCCTGCCCCACCGTAACCATGACCGCTACCATAGCCAGGAATAGTGGGGCTGCCGGGGACTGGGGGCCTGGTCTCTAATATTATACTCAGGCTTTAAATAAATGGCTAGTAAAGTACAATCACAATATAAACAAAAATATAACTAATAATTGCAATATTGGAATAAAAAAGTTAATGCACAAACCAATCACCATTAAATTATTTTGTAATACTTCAGTTGTCAGTATCAATTTACCAGTTTTCGGATATTTGATTGATCATCAGCCTCTCCCAAGGTACGTAAAAAAATATTTGCATATAATTCTAGTTCGTAAAGAGCCGAGTAATTGTAAAACCTAACCTCGTTAAATAAATGAACCATACTAGTTTTCGTGCAATTTAGAAACGTATACCCAAGATACAGAGCGATAACCGGCAGAATTAAAGTCTCATTAGTAACAACATAGTCTCGAAATATACAACGGTTTGATATGTTGCCGGTTCATCAAAGGAGAAAAGGATGGAAAGAGGATGGGAAGAGGGTCAGGGTATTGGGCATCAGGCAATTTCACCGAATAAGACAAAGCTGTCGCTTAACGTCGATTTTCGGTTTCTTAAATTGTATTATCAATCATAAGAAAAAAAACCTACATAGATACAATGTCTTACCATTTTCTACAAGACTATAATATCTACCAAATCTACAGCGGTGCTCTGTAAATCCATAACTCACCAATATGCAAAAGGTAAAAGCAAAATCACTTCATGATTAGATAAACATTGCTTTAAAAGTAGCTTTAACAGAGTATTTAGCAAACTCAGACCTTGGCTCAAGCCCTTTATATCAAGGCAAAGAAAAGGGCAAGCGAAATTACTTTAAGCCGGATATCAGGTGGGTTTCCTACTTGCCACTGCAGCACGCGATTAGCTAAGCTTATTTGCATTTTCGTGTTAATGTCAGGCTTACGAATGTTGACTAATGAATCGTCAGTTTGCAGTACTATAGAATTAATATTCGGATTTAGAACGAGAACTTGAGTTCCATTGGAAAAGTCACGTCTTCTAGATACGGTACGCATACGTTAATGTAACAAATTATTTATTATATTCTTTTTTGCACTCTACACTGAAACAACAAAGAAATCACATAATAATAATAATAATAGTACAAGTGGCGGCCTTATCACACTAGGTAATTTCTTACAGGCAACCATGGGATGGATATATAAATAGGAGAACAAAAGGGCAGTCTAGAGCTTAAATGAAATTATAGTAATCTACAATGAATTATGTCAATTTGATGAAGGCAAAAAAGTGAAAAGGCATTGAGATGTAAAAAAAACGCAGCTTTAATCCTTAAATTTTAATTATTAAATTGTAAATCAAAACCTATACTTATTTAAATAATATTTGGATGAACCATCTCATCCCAAAAAATATATATTTTTAATGGAAATGTAATTTCGTTCACACAAATGATACACTTCTACGCCTTTACCAACCATAACATTTTGCAAAAACGGTTAATGGAACGAATTTTTATATTACAAGTAATGGCGAAGCGTGCATACCATTGGCCTAATGGTAAGCAATACGACCGCTCATGGCCTAAAGGAAAAGCAAACAACTTCATGAATTACAAAGCAATACTTAGCATTCCACTGCACTCGCCATGCTGAGACATAAGATGTTAAGTTTCAATATGTGTTCAATATGGTACCTACCCAACCACCACATTACATATGAGAGACTTACCACGGATTGGGATATATAAAAGAACATAGTATATCTATCGTTCAAATAAAAGTATCAGTCACGGGCAATAGAAAAAATATTTTCGCTATCTCCAATAAAATATATGTATTTTTAGATGCCTAAATATAACTAAGTTTTATGTGTAAATATCATGAAAATTTACGATAATCATGTTTACGTGTGGCAAAACGCACGTTAATAGCAATTCTCTCATAGTTCAATAGTTTTAGTAAATGGACTAATTTCGCAGTAACCAAATAATTTTGTCATAGTGCAATCGCTTCATTCATTGTAAGTATTAACAAAAGAGTCAATTACGTTATACATTAGAGCAATTGTATGAACGCATATCGGTTTGTTACTATCAACAAGCTAATGAATAATATTCGTATGAATATCATCGTGAAAGCAGCATAAGCTAGTTTTCATATCCTCCTTTGCTTTATATGGCTGTATACATAATAAATACATACATAGGGCTTGCAACGTATTATAAATGCTCTATGGACAAGAGTATTACATTAAACAAGAGAGATCTTACTGAAATAACATTGTAAGGGAATAACTAAGCCTCATTACAATTCAAAAAATATTTTTTTAATATTTAAGTTATAAATAGTATTGATATCCATATTTATTTTATTTGCTACTATTGTATAATAAAGAATATTACATTAATAAAAAAATGAATTTTCAATAGATTTATTAGATGATGCGAGTAAAATTTCATAGCGATCAATTTTAGAAGGATAATCGTTAAATAATTTAATCATTTTGTTCAGCTCTCTCGATCCCTCTTTCTTTTTCCCTCCTTTTTCCTCTCCAATCGCGGAAGTTCTACGCACAACACTCCATGGTATCGTAGCTACTGGAAGCGACCCGCATCCACTTCCTTTAATCTTTGCTGGGTTTCTGACAAACTTTCGCTTAGTCTCCTGATCCTTAGCTGTGGACAATTTTGCTCATACTCATTCATGCATATATTTTGTAGTCTAAGTTTACCTTTGATATTGTAGCTATTGAACACGATACAAAGATCGGACTTCTTGAAGCCAAATTCTTATTGATGTAGTTGCATTACTTTTGAATTTGTTTCAATAAACGATAAATAGTGTGTCATTAACAGCATATGATACATTTGAACTGTATAATCAGTCTCGTATAAAAAAATACAATAGAACTAATTCATGCATTGTAAAATATGAGGCTTACAAGTGGAATTGATGGTGGTAACTATTTCCGAAATACAGATTTTGTGAAGCTGGCTATATATCTTAGTAGAATGGTTGGATGTAAATAAATAAGAAGAATATTATTATTTTTTTATTGCAATGAATGCCGAGACGAGCAAGCCGTTCGCCTGATGGTAAGCGATACGACCGCTCATAAACAGAAGCAAAATTTCACTGCGCTCGCCATCCTGAAACATAAGATGTTAAGTCTCACCATGTCCAGTAGTTACTCTGGCTCCAAAGTCCTTCAATACGAAATACAACACTGCATTTACACTGCTGTTTCATGGAAGAAATAGACATTGCGGTGGTACCTACCAAGATGGCCTCTCACATATGAGAGACCTACCACCAGTGAAAAAGATGTTTCAACATTATACAGTACACTATGATCGTACTAAGACATTTCTTGAAATTACCAGAGGAATGGATTACTTATTCCGCATGGAATACGTCTTATTCCGACGTTTTCTGATCTTATTGTATGGATTAGTGGTATCTTGCTACCAGTATATTATAACCATTATCAGTGTCAAGTATTTAAACTACATCAAAGAGTACAGGACTACCCTATTCAGCAGTTGGCTGTCGTAGACTTGACGGTAAAGGTACACATAGATAATGACTTCGAAGATTTATCAATTATTGGTCACGCTAGACTATTTTACATAAAACCTTACTGTTAATGAACAAAATCACGTATCCACTAACAAAAAAGTAGGGTAATGTTAAATCAATAAATATTTTTCAATCTATATATCCTTTGAAATTAAAGGACTTGAAAAAGGCAGCAAAGAAAAACACTATGGTTTCACTTGCAAAATGGACGAATTTCTAGAATTGGTGAAGTTTATGATGGTACAACTATTACTAGACCGGTGTGGTTGGCTAAGGTCTAAACCGTTATCAATATGCATACATTGAGACATTAAACATGCAATAATATACCTCAACCTTATCTACAAACATGTGCAAACACATACACATAGTACAATTAAAGTTGTGTATACAAACACTCGCCAGCATATTGCGAACATAATTTACAACGGCTCCAATATGTTTGACAGTTGCGGGTATGGCAGATGTGTGGGTGGAGTTACGCGCTCCGCGGTTCGTTGTACACCGGCACAACGTGGTGCTACGCTGTGAACACAACGTCGACATAGACTCCTTGTACAAGGTATGTTGTTCCAATATCAACTAAATGTAAACACACGAACTAATGGCAAGCCAAAATCGCCGAGGGACTTAATAAATTGAAGGTAGTGTTTGTACTCGTTGTGATTAGCGCAATGCAGATATATGTATATTTGAAATACGCGGTGGTGATTCCTGATTTACACAACCTAATCCACAAATGACTTTTAATACGTCAGATTCAAAATACGACCTCACCGAATGAATTAAAGTCTGTTAAGCATTTCTGAATGTTCATTAATATGCATACAAACATTTTCTCTCTAAATAAGTCGACGGAATATCCATTTCGGTTACATACGTATAAATTAATATGGAACCGTGCCAGCCACTTTAAGGCGAAGAAAAATACACAAAAGAGGTGAATTTATTATTATAAGTATTTTAATAATTATACTGTACTGTAACAGTCCATATGCGTCCCACTGCAGGGCACGGTCTTTCTCGACAATCGAGAGCACGATTGAGACTCCGAAAAGTCAGTGTTTTGCCCTAGAATTCGACCCCGTGACCACCGTGAACATGTTGACAGCCGCTTCTGGTCCCTTTACTAACAGGCCACCACGCACTATTTAATAACTAGCTTGGTGTTTATTGTTTAATTACTTATTTAAATTAATGGATAGAGCCCACGTGCTGGGCGCTGGAGACTTCTCTTTATATCATATTTATGGCATAAAGCCCACGTTTTTTATAGTCAATGCGACCTACTTGTGGACCAACGTAGTCGAGCCATAACTTATAAGGGATCACGATATGCAGTCCGATAAACAGAATAAACGCACTTTATAGGGACAAATTAAGTATAGCACAAAGCAAATAAAGAAACATGGAAGAATAAATGTGAGAGACTTAATGCAATAACTTCTATATTGATACAGAAAATATCTTGATCGAGTTTTGTCCCGTGGGAATAAGGAACTACGAAAAACTTTTCGGTCTCACAACCACCCAGACCCGAAAGAAATACCTGTGGTTCACACAAATATTTGTTTAGATGCGGGGATCGAACCCGCGGCCTTTCGTTTCACAGTATCTACGGGTTAAGATAATTCAACCTCTGTCGCTACAATTGCGTGTTAGATCGCCCCAGCGAACTTTCTTTGTTTCACCTTCATTCGAAAATGCCTCTCTATCTTATCTTTTGCAACGTACCTAAAGTTACAGCTAGCGATTTATAGTAACATTCAATGTTAAAACTTTGCAAAGCGTCTGTTTAATAATTGGAACCTGTGAAACGGACCACAAGTTTTGAGCGGTTAATTTCGTCTTATTTTAGTACCTCCCTATTTTTTAACTTTGTCTTTTGAGTAATAATTTAACGACTATAAGCATTTCATCATCATCATATCAGCCACAGGAAGTCCACTGCTGAACATAGACCTCCCCCAAGGATCTCCACAATGACCTGTTGGAAGCGGCCTGCATCCAGCGACATAAGCATTTACTCAAGTACATATCAGATAAGAGAAAAATATAGGAATATAATATTATGCACATTAGTCATTTGAATTTTATTTGATTTATTTCCCAGAATAATGTAAGAGATTTGTTTTGTTTGAATGTATTTCTTGTTATCATTTTTTCTTGTCTTGGCACAAAATAACTTCTGCGTCGTTGGTACATTTCATAATAATATATTTCTTTATGCACATACAACTAAAAAAGATTTTATTAATTTATTTACATATGCTTTATTGTACACCAAAAAGAAAGACGCATACAAAATACTTAAAAAACTAGACATGGTTACAATAGGCGGCCTTATCGCCTATTAGATTTTGTCGGTGTTAAAATTATAATTAATTATTTATGTTACCGCAACCACAACCCGCTAATTTTGCGGTGCCAATCCATCTGTCACACAAGTTTTTTTCTCGTCGTTAATAAAAACTTTTACATTTTAATATATATGATTGTTAAATCCGGATTTGCACACAAAATTATTCGATACATTTGCAAAACGTATTTGCAAGTCTAAACCAACATTTTAACACAACGTGCATACAATCTATTAATTTATGAAAAGGATTTTCCACAAGGAATAGGCATAACATTAATGTAATAATTAACTTAGGAAATAGGCAGATTATTAAAAAAATCTGCGTATTTACTCATTTATAGGTTATCACAATCGAAATAATTATGAATTCATTATTTTTTTATATCCAATAACAACAAAGCACAGTTTAATTAAATCAGCTTTTAGTCATGGCTGTAGATGGCCGACGGCGATCACTTACTGTCTATTGAACCATTTACTTGTACTTACGCTCAAAAATACCTATTGTTTTATAAAAAACTGGGTCGTCAATATCGATGTTAGCCTCATGTTAGCTTAGTAGGCTGTTCGTTTCTCCTGCATAATAAGCAACGCACATAATAAATATAAATAAATAAATAGTACCAAACAGTCACATACATAGTTCTAACCCCACACTAAAATCGCGTCTTGTGTCTTGACTCGTGGGTATCAAGAACTACGAGAGACTTATTTGTCCCACAAACACCCAGAACCGAAAGAAATATTTGTAGGCCACACAAACATTTCTCTCGGTGCGGGGATCGAACCCGCGGCCTATCGTTTCACAAACGGCGTCTGTCTGATTACGACGTACGATAGAGAATTCTACCATTTTGTACCAAAACGTTGATTTATTATTTTTTTATTGCAATAAATGGCGAGAAGAGCATGCTGTTCGCCTGGTGGTAAGCGATACGACCGCTCATGAACAGTAGCAAAACCAACAACACCTTGAATTACAAAGCACTGTTTGGCACTCCACTGCGCTCGCCATCCTGAGACATAAGATGTAAAGTCTCAATATGTCCAGTAGTTACTCTGGCTACAATGTCCTTCAATTCGAAATACAACAGTACAATTAAACTGCTGTTTGGCGGGAGAAATAGACTTTGCGGTGGTACCCACCCAGGCAGCCTCTCACATATGAGAGACCTACCACCAGTGAAGATTCGAACTTCGTGTCGGGTATACTTTGCTAGACTTCCTGCAGCCGAATAGATAGAGATAGAGCGAGATATGAATTTAAACTGAGTTTTCTTTTCAGGTGGTGTTTTACAAGAATGGGCAACGGTTCATGAAATTTGTCCGTGGGAGAGATCCGCCATACGAATTCTACAACATGACGGGAGCTGATATAAACGTAAGTATATTCTCGTATTTCTAAGATATCATTCGTATCATTTATTTAAAATTATTACACCAATGCCCCACTATTTTTTTTAATGAAAATATTTATTTTTCATCATCTGTTTAATATTGCTAATATTTTAATTATCAATATTAAAGAAACATATATATTTTCTGATAAACAATATTTATACTAATGCAAAACTAATGAACATGGATTTAGGTTCATAAATATGATGTGATATTTTTCATATTATATTTAGTTTATTGTCTCCTATCAACTTGACCTCTAAGCACTTAGGAGATATTTTCAGCTCGCGGTCGATTTGGTATCTCAAATGATGTTATGTATGTTGTTGCCATGGTTAAATCTGGTCAAAATTAGCTGATGCAACTGGAAATTCGTTAAATATTTTCACCTAATAATCAAAATGATTGCAAATGACGATAAAAAATTACTCGTTCGCTTAGCCAATCTGCCAATGCTACATACTCATAATTACATGTGAATTAAAACTTTGAAACAATTTATTTAATTAAGCAATTTGTTTTTGTGGATTCGGTTGTACTGTTCACAACCGCAAACCCAAAAGGATATTGAACAACGGTGTATAACAAAATGGAAGGATTTTGTTGTACACGTATTTTAGTCTTTTTGCCAAAAAATACTAACAAAGGCTATTTCTTTTGCTTGCATTAAAAATCATACATACATACATACATAAACTCACCTTATATGTTCCCTGATAGCGGGAAAGTCTATCACCATATCGGGCACAAATTTTTAACTCCGGGCTGATAAGGAATAGAAAAATCAAATATCACTTTGCCCGACTCGGGATTCGAACCTAAGACGCCAGCTTTGCAAGCGTACCGTAGTACAACTACGCCACCGAGGCTGTCGTGCTAGAGAGCTTTCCTTGCAAACACTTAAAGTGAGTGATATTTCAGTTAAAAGGTCATACTGGTAGTCGCGTACAAGGTTTCAGTATTCGAAGTTCGTATAGTTTCATAAAGTAACCCCCAGGTCTTCACAATCTATTTTGCAATTAACAATATCGTAAAGAAAATATACATCCAGTAGTTTGCGTCTTTCCTACCCACGATAGAACCTACGACGATAAGTGTAAGACGCAGCCGTATCTCGCAGACGGCAATTAAGGTGGATGATAAACTTTTTTTTTGTATAAAGCTGGTAAAAAATGTATACAGCCTCAAAGTTGGCGCAGAGTAGACTAATTTTTGAAAACAGTTCGAAATTAGAGTTCGAAATAATGTTTTAAAAAAGTGCAAGCAGTGTGAAAAGTGCAACTGCTACAGCCACCGAGTTTTGTCATAAAAATAGAAGAAAGAATTAATGAAGCAACCAGACAGTAATTTTTCCAGCTTTACCAAACATGCCAATATTGTTTTCATACATCGATCGTGCTGATGAACTTTCACTGAAACTGACTATCTGCACTATTGAATTATTGATCACTCCCATACAGAGTTAATATAAGTTGATTGCTTGGTAGTCCATGTTTGAGAATCCCTTATTGCTCATCTCACGGAAACACTATAGTTTTCAGGATAAAAAGTAGCGTATTTGTTTCTTGAACAGATATTGATTACTTACAAATTATATGTATGCAGGACGTCTACAATCTTATATTGCCGACAGCGCTATTGTTAAAATAATAACAATCGTTTTTCTCTCTCCACATTTTATACTTCAAATGTTAATACTTGTATTAGTTTACGAGTGTATTTAAGCGATTGTTTTAACGATCGTTGTTTAAATATAAAAAATAACTCAAAAATGCTTTATAGTTTATTTTTATTTTATTTGTTGGATCAAATTTCGACACACGCCAAAAGTTTAATCACCCGACGACATTGAGAACAAAGACTGGCTGCAGATTATGTCATACTCATTTATGATCGTTTTAACCACTATCGATTTAATTTTTTTATTTATTTTATTTTTATTTATAACTAGCAGTTCAGTTAGTAGTTGAGTCCAGTCTAGTTTTACATAGGAACTACTTCGTGTGATAATTGTTTTAAATATTTAAACTCACCGTTATTACAGGATTTTAAACTTCCCACCCATTTCCTTTGAGTTTGAAATAGTATCGAACATAATAACGTTCCTTGCACATCCCCATCACATTAGGGTAAAAGCCGGATAGTTGCCTCGAACGGATACATGCCTCAGTTTCAAATGCTCTATGTTAGACGTATTGACAGAGTTTCTTTTTGATCATAATTAAAAGCGGCCCCCGCGCAGGCCTCGGTGCTGCATAAGCAGTTGAAGTAGGCGCACTTATTTTGTCCGTGTATGAAAAAATCTTCCGCGGTGATACTTTGACGAGCGCCAGAATTATATTGGTAAGTAATCTCCGTTAAATATTTTTATAACTGATTGCGATTTCAGTCAAAAATATATTACTTTGAATGCATTAGAGTTTAAATTAAACTGTTTATTAGGTTTTATTGTTAAATATGTTTTATTTATTTCGTAAATAAAAAGGGCAAGTATCCGTATCAAATCGGATAGTTGCCCTACTGTCTTTTGCGGATTGTTGCCCTGCGGTAACTATCTGTAACTATACGTTTTTAACAAGCAAGGACAGATTTTTTTCTTAGTTATTTTTTTCATTTGTTTTTACTATTTTTTCTAGGTGATTTTTATTTGGTTTTACTAAAGTTTATGTTAAATAAAATACATACTCAACAGCAAAATGCCTCGCAAGTATAAACGAAAGCCAGGCGTGGTGCCGCGCCACATCAACTGGACAGAAGATAGTTTAACACTTGCGTTCGAAGAACTAATTAAAAAACAAAAAAGATTCACTGATTGTGTTCAGAAATTTGTATTGGCGACTTAAAATCAGGCTATATTTTGTAAATCCATTAATCTTCTTATGTTTTTCATTTTTCCTGGGAACAGAATGTATGTGGGTACAAAAATACATTTTCTTTTAATTTGAACATACAACACTGGTGGTAGGTCTCTCATATGTGAGAGGCCATCTGGGTAGGTACCACCGCAATGTCTATTTCTCCCGTGAAACAACACTGCGGAAGTGCACTGTTGTGTTTCGGATTGAAGGACATTGTAGCCAGAGTAACTACTGGACATATTGAGACTTAACATCTTATGTCTCAGGATGGCGAGCGCAGTGGAATGCCAAGCATTGCTTTGTAATTCAAGGTTTTTGGTTTTGCTACTGTTCATGAGCGGTCGAATCGCATCTATTTTCAAAATAAATAATAACATTACATTTTTATTTTGGACACTTATATACTATTTTGGAGTCTATTATTGTTATAATTTTATAATTATAATTTAACTTTAATCGATACTTAATAAAAGATTGTATTTAATAATAAAAACTGATTATTTAAATGAATATAAGTTCATTTTTATTTGAAAACAATACAGACGGGCATCTATCCTCACATTGGGCAAGTATCCCTCCCAACCATTTTTAACGTTAGGCTAGTATCCGCTATAGTAGGCAACTATCCTCTTTTTTAGAGGTCATTTTAAACTGGATTTACTTAAAATTTATAATATTTATAATTTTTTTATTGATAGGGTATGTTAGAAGATGAATGAACTATGTTTGAGAATACAGTTTGAATAAAAAATGTATTGATACATATTTTTTAAAGGAGCTTTTTAAAAAGTGTGGCAACTATCCGGCTTTTACCCTACATGTATTTGGCGAGATAAAAAGTAGGGTATGTGATAATTCAAGATTTCGGCTGATACTTCTAATCCGAATTTTATCAAAATTGGTCCAGCAGTTTTGACGAAGTAGCAAACACACAAACTGGTATTGACAAAATTAGTTACGGAAGATAAGATACGATTCTTTATTGTACACAAACATAAACAAAGGAATAATACAAACAAGAGAATTAGATCTAAATATCAGTACAAAAGGCGGTCTTATCGCTCACGGCGATCTTTTCCTGACAACCTTTGGACTACGAGTAGACTGAACAGGAATTCTTATTTAAAGTGAATTTTTATTTACACTTTACATTTATTGTGAATTGCAATCATAATTATTAAAATGATGATACGCAATAAAGTGGAAGTAAATTCATAAAAACATGTCAATACTGAAATTAAAAATGTAATCTGTCGAAATGATGTCGATAAAATCGTAGGATAAAATATAATGTTTATTTATTGCAATTTTAAGTGAGGCTGCCGGGGTATGTACCACTGCAATGTCATTTCCCCCGCCAAGTAGCAGTGTAAATGCACTGTTGTGTTTCGGATTGAAGGACATTGTAGCCAGAGTAATTACTGTACATATTGAGACTTAACATCTTATATCTTAGGATTGAATTTTCTTAGTAAGTATGTAACGTGATTTCGCAATTGGGAACAGATATAATAGCCATAACAATGTGGTTAAGACCTGTAGGGCGATTCACGTAATTAAATAAGTTCAGTTGCGGTGCAGTTGCAGTTACGTTTCGATCAAAACATTCCTTTTCGTATTCTCGTAATACGCTCGCGTCAAGTTCGCGTCTCGCGAGCGCTTTAGTGTATTCTACTGCTGCGCGTATGTATAAATGTCAAACGTATTACATGCGTCTGACGTACAGTTGACGCGCAGCTCACGCGCAGCTAAACATTTACAAGAATACCATTTTGCAACAAAACGTAAACTTAATTGTAACCGCACCGCAACTTGATCGGCGCATCAAGAAAATACGTGAATCGCCCTACTGATGAATATCCTCGGATTTTAGACTTGCAAGTCTCTACTTCTAAAGCGGCCCACTAATTTCAAACCCAATATATTTCGTTCTACTCCTAGAGCAGAGTGAATTATAATTTTTGCAAAAGTAATATTTCATACCGAGAAACGTAAATCTCTCACCTGAAATATTTGCAATACGACCTAACATACGGTGTTTAAAACTTTTATTTCTAAGAAACACTTCGGGCACAAAACTTGTGCATTTCACTAGAATTTTCAAGGCTTGTGCGGAGGTAGCGACACTTTGATAAGTTTGCAAAGTATCATACTTTGAAAGGAAAGACGAATATGGCGTAGACTTGAACGTTTAATATTTAATTGATGTGGTATTTAGCTTGAGCGGGATTAATAATGATAGGATATTCATAACTGGCTGGATCGCAACATATCTAGACTGCAACTGAAATCGAAGATTTTTTTTGTGATGCTTAAAATATCGTGTTTGGATGATAAACCCATAGGTTTTTCTAAAAAAAAAAATTAAGTCTTAGTAACTACTAACCTAAGTAATAAATAACATAAAACTTTTCGTACAATAGAATCTTTATAGGTAAAAGGGGTGTACATTATTATTTTAGGAAAAGTATTATGTATTTACCATCCAAATAAGACGATAAGTATAAATGTGTAACCATAGTAAATACTGAAAATTAATTTGAATTGCAATTAAAACAAAAAATATTTATAATGTATAAAACAGGAAAAACTCACCCGATCCCTCTGACCTCGCAGTTACTTCCCGTGAGTTTTGTGAGGAAAGTTTCGGCCTAAATCAGATTATTTAAAGACCGCAAGAAATTAACTTTATGACAAGTTAATTACTTTTTTGTTGCGACCCTAGTAATGGAGGGTCGAACACTGATAAAAGAGAAACTTTGCAGGAGTGTAATTTGTTTAAGTAATATTTTCTTGTTGGAACAAATTCGTAGTGTCTAATGCCTAAATCAATAGGAAACATTGATTTAATTTACATCAAAGACAAACGATATCAAAATAAGATATCACATTGACTGTATCTGTATCAGCCTATATACACACCGCTAAAGGACACGGGCGTCTTTTACAATGGAGAGTACTATTGAGAGGGGATAGACCATATCTAAGCCCACCATGCTGGCCTAGTAACGCACATATTTAATTGAGAAGTGACATAATAGAACTAATTATAGAAAATAGATGTATTGTGCCGTAAGTATAACTAGTCACTATTTAAGGTTTATATGTGCAATATTATAGTAGAACACAACTATTTATATTTATCGGTGCGTTTGCTACCGTTTCTGCGATCAACATCAATATTCGTTCTGATTCACCCCTGGTTAGCGTCGGGTATAGTTCGAGATGACAGATGCAAATATTAAGACTTTCAATATACTCGTACTACAGCTACTGATTTCTAGCACAGCTATAGTACCAAAGTAATTGCACCACAGTATTTTATTTTATTTTTACATTCAGAAAACTAACAGCCAATACAAGTAACTTACTTAAGCTGTCGTATCGCTTACCATCAGGCGAACGGCATGCTCGTCTCGCCATTCATTGGATTAAAAAAAAACTTATATATACTCGTTTCAATGGGATTGGGCGACACACGTCACCAGGATGCATCCGAAAAGATGGGCGAAAATTTCCAAGCAATGGACGCCCCCGGACGGCAAGAGGCGTCGAGGTAAAACTAGGAAGAGATGGCGTGACTACCTTGACAAATTCAGCTGCGTATGGACGGCAACGGCAGAAAATATAGACAGATGGAAGGAGTTGAGGGAGACCTTTGCCCAGTGGGACATTACAGGTTTAAAAAAAAATACTCGTATTGCGAGTAGTGGAATTTTGTTTGTAATATGAATTTCGCATTCAATATCGAGTATTTATTGCTTGTACGTGTGTACGTGTAAATGTGTAAACGATTTATGAAAGATCCAAGGAATGCTTCAGCGAAATATACTTTAATATGCCAGGTGTTAAATGAATTTTTGAAATGATTAAAGCGTGCAGTATCTCATGCTTACATGTAAGTAATTACACATATTTTCACAAAATAATACTATGATTGTGACTTATGACATGATTCGTTGTAATTTGTAAAGGTATTGGTTGTATATGAGACAGTGATTCTACGCTAACAGACATGAACTATTTTTGCTGTAACTTCAAGGATCTACAACACGGCTATACTATCAATGATACACTGATAAAGAAGTTTCAGAGTGGCAGAGAAACGCTATTGTCAGTTTAGTGAAAAAACCTGCCAGATCGATGTTGCGCGACTCAGATAACTAAGGTGTACCTCTAAATTTTCAGCCACTTATTTGAACCACTTACGCCCAAATACTGGAACGCAACTTAAATATAAGTTGCGCTTAACTACGTTAATCCCGCTTAAATGTACTGGCTAAGTGGGCCGTGCGCTGTTAAGACCAACTTATTATTTGAATGGCGTTCCAGTATTCGGGCGTTAAACTATCAGTGTCTTCTGCCAGTTTTATTAAAAAAATTTATTAGTGTGAATAGCGAGCAGAGGGCTAGCCTAAGAGGTTACTCTATGATACGATACCAAATTCGAATGTTCGGATGTTGTGCGTAAACCTTCACTAATGTGCCTCAATACTCCATAAAATGTTCAAATCCTCTACCGTACGTCGTAACGATAGACTAAGTTCGGGGAAAATGATAAGTATTACAAAAAACAGTATTGATTTTTATAAGTAGAAAACATGTAAATTACTTCGAACGTCGACCATTCAATCTCCGTGTAGGATTATCAAGTAACCCTCTCGCTTGCGCTTGTCAATAATCAAGACTAAATTTACCACTAAGAAGCTATTGTGTGGCATAGCACTGCGCTTGTCCCTATGGACATTCGATGTTGGGTAAATGAATAAGAAATGCGCAGTGGTCTAGCTACAATGTTCTTTGAAAGGAACATCATACTACTAACACAGTGTAGCTTAGCGGCAGAAACATACACAGCTGTAGTATTAGCCCAAACGGCATTTTGTATACTTTATTCCACAATTCCCTATCTAATTTCAAAGATTTTAATATAAACACTCGTACGATCTTGAAATGTTGTAATAGACATTGGAAGGCATTGATCAATATATTGAACAACTATTGATTGCGCTATTTGTAATGAACTATTGATATTATAATCGTAATTGTAAAGTGCGCAATTTAATCCAAATTATAAAGAAACGAACATTCATCCATCGGCACACCACTAAAACATCGAATTATACTGATATCACGAACTCTCGTTTCTTCACCAACACTCTTTGGTTTAATTAATAATTTTGCTTTGAATTTATGAAACAGCCTTTGCCAAATGATGTTTAAATAATTAACTTGAACTTTAACTATGAATACTTTTTAAACTAAATTCATAATCGGCACATTATGGCTTAATTTTACGTTTACTTCATAAAGTCTCTGGCCCTTATTTAATTTTGGCATTAATTTTTATTTAAGGTTCCACCGGATACTGTGACATTAAATTGATTATGAGATAGATTGACGGCCTTATATAAAACCGGCCAATTCCAAACAGGCTGATGTACAAAAAAATGGACAGTCTCATTCTTTCTCAGTCATTTATGTATGCTTGTTTTTACGACACGAACAGAATTAAATAAATAACACCCAACAGTCACATACATAGTCCTGACCCCACACTAAGATCAAGTCTTGTGTCGTGGGTATCAGGAACTACGAGAGACTTTTCGGTCTCACAAACACCCAGACCCGAAAGAAATATTTGTGGGCCGCACAAACATTTCTCTCGGTGCGGGGATCGAACCCGCGACCTCTCGTTTCACAGGCGGCGTCTAACCAACTGCGCCACGGAGGCTGTCAGATTATAGATTATCCCACAGAGCACGTGCATAAAGTCAATTATTGGCAGTCCGTCAGATTATTCGCAGAATACTCGATCTCTAGAGTCTTAGCCACGTTGATTGGCTTCGTAGTCTCGCCGTATTTTATTCCCATATCGCCCAAACTTAATTTTAGAGATCGACGACATTCGACAATTTTGCGTCGTTAGTGGCAAATTTCCCGGGTTTCATGATATTAAAGAAAATGGAGAATATTGCGGCAGTTTTAATGTTCAATCGTTAAACCATGTCTATATTTTAAATTTAAATAACGAGAATTTAATAAACTATTTTAGCGTTAATGCCGCATTGACTGTGCAAAATCCTCATTATCGATATATCAAAACATACCCGTCTCATTGGCTAAGGACCCGTCAGTTACATTTATTCAATGTGATACTCAACTTTTTACCTACCGTAAACCGTAATTTCAAATATTTCCATCGGGTTAAAACTTTTGTGAGAATGCTATATTGAAAACGAATACTTTTAGCAGATACTTATTTATTGATAGAAATTATTGATGGAAATATCTGCGACGCGACGCGACGTGGCAAAAACACGTTTCATTCCGTTATTTGTACAACCGATGAGTGTATTCACGAAAATCAACATAGTGTCGGACTTGAACAAGATTAAACATGTGTTTGGTTAACAGGATAACTGTCGAGATTGCATGTTGGTATTTATTGTTGTTCCCATCGGAAACGTCTCACTCACTTCAGTAGGTCCTATTTGTTTGAGTTGCAAATTACTTTGAAGTTTAAAGTTTTCTTAAAGTAGATTTATTTGTTTCCTCATAGATGTAGTGTCAACATATTGTATTAATTATAACCGCATCTTGATTCATATTTCTGGTTGAAATGCCCGGATATCTCATACTCTTTTATAGCCGTGTGCACATTAAAAACTTTATAATATTTAAACATGTATTACAACTATCAATTATTATTCTACCCTCATTTTTTTAACATTCAAAAACACGTTGTTGTCACACTTGCTTAAACAACATCAGCCAGTGCAACCAATGCAAACGAAAGTGAATAAACTGCATGATGCCGCTAAAAGGGTGTTGTCTCTTTTCCATTCTTTTTTCCTGCTCCCCTCCCATTGTAGGTCGGCAACACACTTATGACCCAAGCGTTGTGGATTTCCAAGGGCGGCAATGACCACTTACCATCAGGTGATCTGTTTGCTCGTTCGCAGGATCTATATTTAAAAAAAAAGTTGAAAATCTACTAAAATTATGCATCAGCCTTACATTTAAGGCTAAGATATAAATAAAATATATTTTTTCAGTGGTTTATTTTGGCAATCTTTAATAGCTGAAATCGATTTTATACCCATCACATAGATATTTTTGGAAATTTACCCATTATTCTCAATGTTGTATCAATCATGATGTGTTCGAATTTTTCTCACACTAAAATTATATTCACCTAACCAAATCCAGAACTCTACAGCTTTGTAATTACAAACATGGAAGCGACACAAATGGAAATTCTTGAGGATCTAGAATAAAATGAGTATTTTAATAAAACCAATAAACTTTCAGTTAATACGACTGGCGCCGACGTCTATGATGCTAGAGAGGCTGGATTTCTCCGCTTCTGGGACTTACGCCTGCGAGATTGCTCTGGAAACACCTCTCTACTCTAAAGTCTCCAAATTACACGAAATCACTGTAATTGGTAAGAATATTTAATATTATCTAAGCATAACTATCTGTTTAATTTCATGGTAATTATTCATGAAATTTTAGACCTTAGTGAAGGTATCTTGCTCTCTCCTAAGAAGTTGCGCTTGTATTACAAGTAGATAAGTCATAGATTTATGTAAAACATTCTAGTTGCTAGAACTCTAGAAATATATGTTATTTAAAAAAATGTTTGTGTAGAATGCGGAATATTTTGCTACCCTCATACGTATAATCTAGGTTTTCTCTCCATAGCAGCATTAATGAGATAAAAATATGTTTTGTTTCCTAAATATATAATATTTTTATTATTATTACCCCCAAAATTTCTACATAATTATAATTTACAAGTCATCGTTGACATATGAAGGTTAGCAGTTAATATTAAAACGGTAGAAAAGTGTATTTCATACAATCACTCGCGCATAAAAAATAGGGATTTTTCAAAGCTTTTGATATTCCACCCAACTTTACAGGGAGCCGCGTTAGGGTCGACTTAATAGTAATCCACTTTGCATAGTCTTCCGCGTACTCTATGGTGAATCGCGACCGGTCGTAGGTTCGCTTTACTTCGCTAATCTAATTTGTTCCGAGGCAAACTGGAGGCCACTCCTCACACACATTTAAAATTGCGGGGATGGGTAGATTGAGTGCTCCGAAATTACACGGAGCATAATTTATATGTGTGTGCATTTGTATTTTACATGCGAACGCGATAATATATTAAAGTTACGGTAAAATTTTCAATGTATAATATACTGTCTGTAATGTACTGTCTACCCCCGTTTTTCTTCTTCTGTTTAGTCCATTCCATCCAAAGGTTGTCTGGAAGACATCGCCGAAGGCGATAAGACCGCCGATTGTACTTTATATATAGGTTAAGTGTTTTTCTTTGTGTATTGTTTTTGTTTTTATTTGTGTACAATAAAGTGTAATAATAAAATGTATATTCTGTGTGAATAATCTCTTAGTAGTTGTTCCATTATAAGTTAAAAGTGAGTTAAGTGACAACATATGGATTTTTTTACATCTATTACTTTGTAAAATATCTAATCTTAATATAATAATATTTACTTCACTAGGGTTGACACAACAGTCTTATAAACGTATACCTAAGACTTGTAACATAGATTACAATTCTTTCAAAAAAATAATAATTGTGTTTTCTTGCCACAACATTAAACGCGTTGGGAAGAATGTCTATTTATTTGCTTAAGACTTAAAAGACTAAGAGTTTATACTATCTATCCACCTATAATTTGTGCTGATATTTAATATTTATTTATTGTTTTAGTGCGTCAAAAATTCCGTCCAAAGATTAAAATAAAGCACAAGAAGCTATCGTCGAATGATAATCTAGAAGCGACCTGCCAGAGCGCGCCGGCTCATCCCGCCCCGCATCTCACCTGGTTTATAAACAATATGAAGGTACGTTTTTTTTATTACCCTGATAGGCAGACGAGCTAGGGGTCCGCCTGATGGTAAGCGTCTACCTTTGCTCATAGACCTCTGCAATGCCAGGGGGCCAGCACAACAAAGAGTACTCTCTTTAAGCCTCGTTTGAAGAAGGACAGGTCATAGCGCTCAGGAAACACCGTTGCAGGTAGTTCATTCCAAAGCTTGCACGTGCGTGGTAGGAAAGAACGCTGGTACGTACAATCAATACGTACCAGCGTACGAGCGTACGTTATTTATTATATTAATAACTGCCTCGAAAATACAGCACTATTGGTATTGTGTTCCATTTTTATTGCCTTAAGTGACATGTAACCAGATGATCGTACTGCAGATGGAATAAAGCGGTAACAGAATGATGGGTTAGAGAGGCCAAGAGGAAGTTAAGCAGACTACCCGCTAAATGGTTGGACATTTTTAGGTTCATTGCAAATTGTGGATGAGACATGCACAGGACCGAAAAAAGTGGTGAGATGGAGAGGCCTTTCTATAGTCGTGAATGAAATCGGGGTAATAAGATAAGTGAAATGTGCAACAGTTTTGACGCGTGAAAACAGAAAGATTCTACTCGTCTTATTTGAATAAATCCAGCCACGGGGTAGGTATAGCGTACCAAAAACACAATATTTTTGCTACGGCAGAGCATACAATAATAGATTTCGTGGATTTCGAGATTTTCACTTTTTGTGTGTATTCAAGTCGAGTATGAAATAAAAGAAAAACCATGGGTTAGTCTGAGGTAGGTATCCTTTTAACATCGCGTCGCTAGCAATGCAGGGGCACAAAATTTTTAGCTTTAGCAGTATTCTAAGAAAGGCTAGATAATTATAGCTTTGTAGTTTCAAACTAATTTCTCGCTAACCATCGCAATAAAAAAAAGTTACTTGGTGAACTGATGTTTTGTATTAAAGAGCCATAATAATAAAAAAAAATGTTTTATTGAAACCGATAATTCTTCTTCTTCTTCACGATTTCTTTTTCTTCATGAGTCACATACGAGGTCCTTGAGGTCGTCTGAGAACCTAAAGCTGAGAATGCCCGTCCACACCACGACATTTATGGATAAATCATTCAGTGTTCAAGCAGTTCGTTTGTGGAATGAACTTCCTGTTGTGGTGAGGCAGGCGCAAACACTGTCATCATTTAAAAAGCTATTGAAAGAACACTACCTATCTCTATAAACTGATTAGGATTATTTCCTCTTATTGATTATATTGGTAATATATATATGTGTATATATATGTATGTTTATTCGTCTATAAATGTATATAAGTATGTATATGTACAATACTTGTGTGTATGTACGTATATATATAATATGTATTAATATGTTTTAATTTCATTTGTCTTTATTTTACACTGCCCTTTCTTTTTTCCTACTCATATATCCATCCCATGGTTGTCTGGTAGAAATTGCCTTAGAACGATAAGACCGCCATTTGTACTTTGTTGTTTTATACTGTCTCTAAACTGTTATTTCTTTTTACTGTGTACAATAAAGAATTAAATAAATAAATAATTCTTTACTCATCTCATCTTTTCTATTTCGAATAAACGCCACTCAGTCCTCATATCTCCATATATCTAAGTACTATTAAGTGGAGAGTACAGACAATGAACGCCGACCGCTTTTTTTGAAAATCTTTCTATGAATTGACTAGTTGAGGTGCTGTGTCTGATGATTTGGCAATGCTGAACGTTGATGGCCGTTTTGACTTTTTTTTGGCACATCATGTTTCGTATTAATTCTTAACTATGATTAGACGCCAATTGCTGTACATAGCTACTATAGTGCAGTGTTTATAAAATGTATTATTTTATTCGTGCATCCAAGCCGCTGTTTTATGCTGAGTAAAGTTTCGAAATGTTATTCAGCAACATCTGATAACGCAATTTAATATTCAAGTTATGTTACCCAACATGTAGTAACAATCGACTACATTGTTGCAGAATGTTGCTCAATAAAAATGTCTGCGTTTCGTATGCACCATTAGATATAACTGGGCATTTGTATTTCTCCCGTGAGACAGCAGTGTAAATAAACTGTTGTGTTTCAGATTCAAAGACATTGTAGCCAGAGTAGCTAGACTAGCTACATTGAAACTTATCATTTTATGTCTCAGGGTGGCGAGCGCTATGGAATGCCAGGCATTGCTTTGTAATTCAAGGTGTTGTTTGGTTTTGATACTGTTCATGAGCGGTCGTATCGCTTACCATCAGGCGAACGGCATGCTCGTCGTCCTTACAATAATAAAAAAAATCACCACTAATGTAATCTGCCAAAACGGCAATAGCGTGCTACTTTTTTAATCATTGTTGTCTACAGGTGGACGAAAGGCTGACAGTTCCACATGGTGCGGTGACCACTCACCGTCACCACCACGGCATCCAGCTCTCGATGACCAACTCCTCGCTTCACTTCCCATTGACCAGCCTTCAATTGTTCCCCAACCAGACCGTAGATATTACCTGCCTGAGCACCATTCCCAGTTACGCTAGCCTCGGCGAGGGCTTCGCGGATGTTCAGAACCACACCGTCTCTGGTAAGTAATGGGAATAATTGCTATTTAAAATTAACATCACCACCTTATTATTTTTGAAGCCTTAGCATGCTGTGTATTTCTGCTACTGCTAATTGCCCCCCACAGAATTTGTAAACAAAAAAACCGACCATTAATTTTATGCGTTTTTCATCTAAAATTACACACACAAAATTAACTGTTCAGTTTCTTCTGTAATTAGGTTCGTAAAAAAACTCACTCCATCATTTTTACACTCGATCGTATTAAAATATTAGCCGATCGGCTTTGTGAATCACAATCGCAAATCTCTAAACTTAGCTTATTTCAATAACATGTCTTTTTTTTTATTGCCATGACTGGCGAGACGAGCAAGCCGTTTGCCTGATGGTAAGCGATACGACCGCTCATAAACAGTAGCAACATTCCACTGCACTCGCCAACCTGAGACATAAGATGTTAAGTCTATGTCCAGTAAGTATATGTCCAGTAGTTACTGGCTACAATGTCCTTCAATCCGAAACACAACCGTGCATTTACGCATTGTTGTTTCACGGGAGAAATAGACATTGCGGTGGTACCTACCCAGATGGCCTCTCACATATGAGAGACCTACCACCAGTGAAATGTTATTATCTTCACTTGCTATTTGTGATTGCTATTTATACCAACACTACTTGCAAGTGTACACAGCTTAGCATATCACCCAAATATGAGCATCTTAAAAGAAAACAATTGGTAAATATGAAAATTAATTAGATGTTCAACATCTAATTGCGAATATGAACAGTACACGCATCATATACTTTGCGAGTGTAGTCTTTGGCGAAATGAGCGTAAGCCCATGCTGTATAGTATGCAAATATACTACATGTACCTTGTAGAGACTAGGAAGAACTTCCGTGCTTTCCGGCGTTTCTGCCATACCTATTACTGGAATAAAGTATAACAGCTCACATAATAGGTCCTATTTAAATGTAATAATGATTTAATCCTGCCTCTTAATTAATGACAGCCTCCGTAGCGCAGTTGGTTAGACGCCGCCTGTAAAACGAATGGTCGCGGGTTCGATCCCCGCATCGAGAGAAATGTTTGTGCGGCCCACAAATATTTCTTCCGGGTCTGGGTGTTTATGAGACCGAAAAGTCTCTCGTAGTACCTGATACCCACGACACAAGACTCGATCTTAGTGTGGAATCAGAACTATGTATGTGACTATGGGTGTTAGTTATTTATAATCCGTGGTGCTATTTTCCAAAATCTAAACAGAATTTTGTCTTTCAGTGAACGTGGTTCGTTTGGAGTCCCCGCCAACACAGCTACCCGTCAAAATCATCAGTCCCGAATTAAATTCGTCGCATCGTTATGAACCTAAACGTATACTGATCATAATGATTATATTATGTGTGTGCCATTTTAGCTCTTAAGCGGACCGTAATTGGGTCGATTTTATTAATACCATCGTTACCATTATCATATATGATTAGGTATTATGATGAGTGCTGTTTTATCTTTTGTGTACTGTTTCAAAAAACGAAGAAGAAATGTAATTTGTTTAGTTAAGACGATGGAAGGTAAATCAGCATAATTTACTTTATTAGAATATATTTTAATTTAAAGTATATATTTTTTCTTATGTTACAAAATAACATCTGGTAAGAAATGTCACTCAGTCATTTTAATACCTCTGGTATTTTATAGAAATATTGTAGAAACTTTCTTTACTGCTAAATAATTCTGATTTATAATAATTTTGGCTAAAGAAAATTTTAACAGGTAACAAACTAGAAATTGAAATGTTGATATTCAATATATTTATTTTTAAAACACAATTATAATAATTCTTAGACTTCTTTTATACAATTATGTTTGTAACAAAATAAGGAAGGGTATTCGGGAAAATACTCGTAATTGATTCATGTAAACCAACTCAATTTTGTAATAAGCAGACAATTAAAATCTGAACATAATGGTCGTTTCAGGTTAACATCTGCGAAATATAATCTCGAAACCAGAGCAATATATTTGAAAATTAGACACAAATATTACATAATTTACAGCCGCTGCCAATAAACAATCCCAATCCAAAATTTGCCGTTTTAAGGCCTGGTCTGTCGAAGGATACGCGCGGCACTGCGGTAAGCGGCAACGTCGTGACGTCATACAACGTAGTTCACATAAGAAAAAAGGTGGTTCATATAGGTTTTACTCTGTACGTAAAACCGTTGACCAATAGGAGAACCGTTCATTGACAACCAACGCTACTATGACAATTTCGGATTGAAGTTTTCTTGAATTTCCATGACAACAAATAACAATCATTTATGTTCGAAAATATATATAATTTCTTAAAAAAAATGTTTGTGCGTCATTTTAAATAAACTGGGTATATATGTTTACTAGACAATTTTCGCAATATTGATACGTGATAAAAGTGGTTCGAGTCATTCTAATGAAATACGCGTCTGCTGAATACATATTTTTTCGCCTAAACAACTTATTGTTAGATCAAATTAAATTTCATTGGATTTATGTGGATATCCTTTCTTAAATTATCGTTATCGATCGTACCGTAATTGGGTAAAAATAAATTCCATAACGATGAAATTATTTTCCTATAAAATTTTCACAAGCAAAACCTGGAACAATACTGATGGATACTTTTTACAATAATAATTTTATTTTAGTCCATGATTTTAGTATTTAATAGAATTCATAACACAGACCTCAAAATATATATGCATAGGTGTAAGTAGCATAAATTACAATATAGGTATTTAGAGGGGGTTCTAATGGAGTGAAAATGGAAAAAAGGGGAAAACACAACGTAATACTACGTTGAGGAACTACATAATATTTAAGTTTACACATGGTTTACACCATGTCATTACATGATGGACTCCAGGTGCTAGGAGAGTGGTGCTAATTATGTGAAACGACGAAAGTTTATTATATCTTGCATGTGGATTTTGTAAATAACTACGACGATAATATACAACCATTAGGTATACAACGAATGTATATGGGCTGATATAAAACTCATCATAAGTTTCTTTAGTAGCTACTACTTTTTCGGGCTCATATAAAAAGCGGGTGCACTTAAACGATTGATGTTTTTATTGGGTTTGTTGTTTGTATTTTTTTTATGAACATATAGGAACAAGACCAATTAGCGCGGTGGACTATAGTATGGCCTAACCACTCTCAATCGTATTCTCGATTGTAGAGAAGACCCGTGCTCTGCAGTGGGGCTGATAAAGTGCCCTGCGAATAGGGATAAAGACGGAATGTATATAGATACCTACAAATAAATCGTCTCCAATTGTACCCTGATCAGTTGGGAACTAATTCCGTTGCTATATTTTGTTAAAAAGCATGGGGTACTAAGTACTTAGAACAATTAAAATACAGTTCCGTTCGCCATTTTTATAACAATAAAATAAATGTAATTGACTCTAGTTTATAATCTTGTACTTATGAAATATTAATTATTTTTACTTTTTAATTGTATCTTTTACCAAAGCAAGGTTTTAAAGTTTTATTCCTACGTGGTGTAATATTGCGCCATTGTCATTGGGAATGTGCGTGAACTGTATTGAATATACTGTGCGGCAAAAAGTTTAAACCTGAAAATTGATAAAAATATTGTTCTCAAATAAATCCATTGCGCAAATACGCTTACCGCGACGAAATGACGAGAATGACGGCACGTTGTGCGGTGTATCCGCCCCGCGCTCCACCGCACTTGCCCCTCTACACCGACGCATACTGTGACAGCACAAAAGACCAGTCTACCCGTCACCCGGTTGACCCCTCACCGCAGATGCTGGCTGAAGCATACTGCCGCAGAACGTCATGTCAATGTCAATGTTTTTCATACAAAACCGAGTTTGACACCGCATTCCGCGCAACGCAACGCTGTGCGTAGCTTCGACAGACCAGGGCTTTAGATTGACAGCTCAATCTTTTTTCTGATACTATATTGCCAATAATCAATATCAGTAGTGAAAAAACTATGGCAACATGACAAGAGACCAATCGAAAAGTAGAAAACAATCCAGATTGACTTCAACCTAATTTTTTCGATTGATTATTGGCATCGGCCGTTAATGAAGCGCTGATGAATATTATACGATAAAAGTTTATCGACCCATTTTCAAGCCTTCTTTATTTGTCGTATCAATTTGAGATGTATGGGTCGCTAATTTTAATAATATAGGCGAAAATCATTATCATCCAAATAATAAAATCACTTTATTTCCTTTGCTTCGAGTTAATTGATAGAAGATTCATTACAATCATAGATTTAATACCATGAATTTATAATATAAATGTACATTGATACATTACTTATACTTTTTATTTGTAAGCAAATGCTTATAATAATGGAATCTAAAATTTTAATATAGTTTTATCCATTTCATGAAGTCCGTTTGTATTTCAACACTGCGTGACGTCAGCAACGCTCATTCACAAACATTACTTTTTTTTCTCAAGATATTTTTTCCACTTATTATCGTACTATTAAGGTAATATTATTTAAAGTACAAAATATTTTCCAATATTACGTTTTGGATCGTAAGTATTCTTATTAAAATTATCCAACAAATAAAGAAATTCACATCGTTTTAATTTTAATTCTCCATTGAAAAAGGATTATGGAGCGATAAAATAACCAGTTTGAAAGTTGAATTTTTTTTGCGTAAATATTGTTCACTACTTTATCCAAATAAAAGCACTGGATTAATATATTTTGTCGATATTTATATTGATAATATTAATGTTCGGTTTAAATGAAATTAATTTATTGGTTGAATACTCGAACTAAAATATGAAAACATTTTAGATTGACGTCACTCTAATAGCTGGCATTCTCGCACAAAATATGCATATCAGTATTTGTAACGCAAAGGACTTCTTGAGATGAATCAACTAGAGCTATACTATAAAATTGTCATAACATAAATGCTAAAATCATTTTATTTCTATCAAGCAAACGAGCTGCTAACCGCTTTTTACTTGTAAGTATTCTTTGTAAAAACATTTCACTTATGTGTGCGCAATTATGAGACTGAATTAGGAAATTAGGGATAAATACCCATCGACCCCAACCCAAAATGCTAGGAGTCCCAAGAAATGTCCATTACCGTAGTGTAACACGGGTAACGTAATTAATGTCGAGGAGCTAAGATTCACAATGTATGATACTCACGTCAAGTAAATAAGCGACATTGTTAAGGCTTTCAAATTATTTCAAAAACGAGATACTAATAAGGATAGAAAATGATTAAAAACCGTAAATTATTTAACATTCCACAGTTGAACAATTGTTTTATTACAATGTACTTTATGTTACTATATTAGTCTACTTATGTACATATCTTTGGCTTGTGAAGTATATTTTGATGTCGGATCAATACTGCGTGCAATATTTTAAAGACAAACTTAGACCGTGACTTTGGCGAATTTAATCATTATTAGAAAACGTCGAAAAACATCCAACAATTCACAACTTAGGAAATGGCAATTAAATATTTTAAGTTAAAATTGTGTAAGCTTTTGGCAAAAAATTGTTATACTTTCTTGCTTACTTTAACTTTAAGCTTAAGTAATATATCAGATACTAGCAAAGTGGCGGTCTATAGTCTCTGCCTACCCTGAGATACAGGCGGGAAGATTATATGTATTTGACTTTTGGCACATGCTGTAAGTCTACATTTTAAATGCATCAACGAATAAATGGTATCTGATAAGGAAATGATGTATCATACAAAATACATCATGGCCAATATAAACTTTTTGAACTCTAGAAATTAAAAAAATACCTATATCAACTAAAGTAAAGAGGCTATGTCTGGGTTAATGTTTTTCTTAATTTCATGATTTTATAAACGCTTAATGGAAATTCTTTGAACATGATAAACAATGCCATTGAAAGATCTCATGAAATTTTACTAGATGGCTGCTTTGAGTGTTAGACGAATAGCGTAACTTACTGTAATGCAGAATATTTGATGGAATTTATTATTTTATTGGATGTATTTGAATCAAATTGAACCTTTAGGACATATATACTAGATAAGAAATAGGTAATATGAATAAAACAATTCGTAATTACAAAGATTTTCGCATTTCGTGAAATCGATCCGTATCCATCATAAATAAATGAGCAAAATGCGAATATCTTACGTTTACAAATTGCAAATTAGGTGTTATAATTGATAAAAGAATATTACTTGTGTAGAAGTTAGGATTGCATGGCTTTTTGTAACACATGTTACTGATATCACATTGTTTTACATATTTATTATATCAGTCATGTTTATCCCATTACAAGGGAAAAACGTCTTTACTCTCCTTTCATTCTTTCCTGTTGAGTGTCCTACTCGACCAGTGCCTCAGTACATTTATTAAGCTCGTCTCGCAATCTTTTCAAAGGCCTACCGAGTTGTCCTAAGCCCCATTTACACGAGGAGAGTTTCTCGCCTCAAAGATAAGATTATCGCAGGGATATAAAAAATGCATCGTTATAAAATTTATCAGAACACGATAGCCTATGGCAGTGGTCACATACGATAATGGCATACGATTCTCGCCGCGAGAAACTCTCCGTGTAATTCGGGCTCCTAAGGTCTATAGTGTGTTGTTCAATGTGTTTTTATCACCCACAGTATGGTATTCGGCAAATTTGGCCAGCCTTATGCCAATAATAATAAAAAATACCGTACTTTTGATAACAATACTCACAAGAATATAAAAGCTTTTACATATCCACATGACACATGACAGCCTCCGTGGCGCAGTTGGTTAGACGCTGCCTGTGAAACGAGAGGCCGCGGGTTCGATCCCCGCACCGAGAGAAATGTTTGTGTGGCCCACAAATATTTCTTCCGGGTCTGGGTGTTTGTGAGACCGAAAAGTCTCTCGTAGTTCCTGATACCCACGACACAAGACTCGATCTTAGTGTGGGGTCAGGACTATGTATGTGACTGTTGGGTGTTATTTATTTATATTTATTATTTATATCCATTAATACTTAAAGGATGAAATGAAATGTGAATTACATTCCATAAATAACTTTTAATATAACCAAGTTAAATACCGGGTATCTCAAGACTGCTACCGAAAACGAAGCCGGGTGGTAGTTTTAGTGACTACAAACACAATGCAACTAAAAATTTCGAAAAGAAACGCGACAATTATTTTTTATGATTTTTTTTAATATCGTCTATTTTGGGTGGTAAATCCATATTTTTTGCTAAAATAATAATTTAAACTCTTTTATACCTTAGATTATTTATAAATAAAAGGGTATACACTATTATTTTAGGAAAAAATGTATTTACCACCCAAATATGGTCATAGGAAAAAAATAACAAAAACAAAATTGACGCTTTTTTTTGCAACTTTTCTTGTTGCATTGTGTCTGAAGTCGCTTAAACTACCACCCGGCTTCGTTTTCGGTAGCAGTCTTGATATACCCTGTATATCCAAAGTAAAAAATTTCCTCAAGCAACTTAAATGTCAGTAAAATGATCAAATTGAACATTGTCAATCAGGTAGAAAATCTTATGAATAATAAATTGAAATGAAATAACAACTTCACATAATAAAAATACTTAAATAAAATCGAATAATTCCATAAAATCTAAACATTTGGCTTATTCTGGTTTCGATACAGTGAACGGAGCAAGTATTTACATATAGTATATTGCTACATAGGCGAGGCGACGAAAATTATAACGTAAAAAGAATGTTAAGGTGAGGAATAGAATAAGAAATTAAGCTATGATATTTGTTAGCCTTCACACACTACATACGCAATTCATTTAATTTCAATACCCAGCTCTTGTCACCTATGCACTCGAATTTTAAACCTGATAGGCACTTGTACAAATGTCTTGCGTCGATTTGTTGTAGATAGATAGCAACGTGGACAAAACTTTGTAGTTTACAAAGGCTTAAATACCTACTGAAATATTATACTTTATATTTTGTAATCATGATAAATAAATAAATAAATAAATATATATATATGGCCAAACGATTTCCAATGGTCCACGTTCACAAAGTTAACAAATAACCTGAAAAATTAGGTAAGATGCTAGATGCGAACTATTTTTAAAAAATATACTGAAAAGCATCGGTGATACCCAGATTTCACCAAAAGATTTTTGCAAATGATAACAGTATCCGAAAACAAGAAAAGTCGCATTCATAAATTCATAAATCCTTACTAATATTATAAAGGTGAAAGTTTGTATGTATGTATGGATGTTTGTTACTCTTTCATGAAAAAACGGCTCAACAGATTTTGATGAAATTTGGTATAGTGATAGCTGACACCCTGGATTAACACATAGGCTACTTTTTATCCCGAAAAATGTAGTGTTCCCGTGGGATGAGTCAGGAAACCAAATATACATATTTTCTACTCTTTCAAATTCAAATTGTTGGCACGGGATGTCCTCTCCTACGGAAGGGAAATATAGTCGACGGCACGCGGGAAATATAGTTAGAAGACACGCGAAATAATATGTTCTTGATGTGGATTGGACTCAAAAACTATCTGCACCTGGGCGAAGCCGGGCCCGACAGCTAGTTATAAATAAACGAAGAAAAACTGATGTCGCTCCCGTTGAGAAAGTAAAATCAGTCTTTGCTAAAAGGCAATTTAATAGACAATCTGCCGTTTTGTATAATCTTATAAATAAACATTTAAACATTTACTATATGAGTAATAAAAATTTGCAAACATCATTAATTAAATGGCTAAATACTAAAACATACAATGACATTGAAAACCTTATAAAAAATATAATGTAACAAGAAAATCATAGATATGTACACACACGCATACACACACACGCGCACACACACACACACACACACACACACACACACACACACACACACACACACACACATTGCTATAAATAGATATTTTAAATAAATGTACCTACTTAACTATCATAAAAAAAAAGGAATGTAATGTCACTAATTAATACCTATATTTAAGGAAAATCGAAAGCATTGTATTCTATAATTTATGCATTCGTACACATATTATATAATTTAAGGAGGAATCGGAGTCTCCTAACACAAGTATATTATATGCTTAAAAGGAATCTCCAAATACTGTTTCACTATGTGTATAACTTGGTATTGAAATAAATATTTTTCATTTTCATTTTTCATTTTTCATAAATAATTTTCAGAGTGTATAAAATACAGTATGGTTTGTTCCAAGAATATTCTTCTAAGCTTATATACCGTTGACCTTAATGATAACTAGGAAAAAAATACTTGAGGATAAATACACAAATATTATTTAGCGAAGACCAAAAGATCGATGTTGGACATAAGCCATTAAATCGTTTCGTGTGGCAAAATTTTAAAATGGTGCAAAAAAGTTTATTTCTTAAAGAATGGTCTCATATAATAGTTGATATGCTTATATTCAGCTTATGACGCTCCTAGATTTTTATCTGTATGTATCAGCCCATATACGTCCCACTGCAGGGCACGGGCCTACTCTACAATCGAGAGTGCGATTGAGAGTGGTTAGGCCATATAGTCCACCACGCTGGCCTAGTGCGGGTTGGCGGACTTACATACCATAGAAATTTTATAAATCGCTATGGTATGCAGGTTTCCTCACGATGTTTTCCTTCACCGTTTTAGTGCGTGGTGATTGACTATCAATACACACATGACTCCGAAAAGTCAGAGGTGTGCCCTGGGATTCGAACCCGCGACCACCGTGAACATATTGGCAGTCGCGTCTAGTCCGTTTACCAACAGGCCACCACACACTAGATTTTTATATTTCTGAAAAACTAAAACCATCAACTTCATTCTGGGGTAAAATTGAAAATATAAAATTTAACGATTCCATTTCAATTCCCCAAAATCGGATATGTGGTTGTAAAACGATTACATTTTTTGGATCACATTTCCCACAATTATTTAAGGCCATATCGAACAATTTATATCCACTTGACATATTTCTTGTGAAAAATACGTATTCGTAATATAGAAAACGTATTTGTGTGCATTACCATCGATTTCACACGACCCCATGTAGCAAACAAAGAAGCATAGGGGAAAATCAAAGATAAACATCACGCAAACCGTAATTGGAACGGAATTTCGCTTCGGATTGCCACGAGCAGTCCGTAGGACACGTGACAACCGCCTCTGCGGTTCACATGTGCACAATATGTAGATTTGTATTCTAGTTGTGAAATCATCACGCTACATTTACAACCTCGCCACATTTTATACGCATTATTCACGTATAAAAAATAAAGCAGACTAACTATATAATTGTAGATCGCCATTGAATTCTCTATTTCAGGCAGGTGTCTAAATTCTGAATCGTAATTATCGGGCGCATCACAAAGTATAGAAATTCATAAATTCGTGCGATCCGTACGATGCGGTTCTGTGGACGTACTTGAATGAATTCCTATACAAAACATACTACGATTCGTTTGATGCGATGCGTCCAATATGGACGATGCAAATATGTATGTCAGGTTAATAAAAATTGCTGTTCGTACCAGTATATGAAGCAAATAATAATACATTAACTAAAATAAATTACTTACTATTGCACAACTAAATATAAAAAATACGCTAGTAAAAATATATGACGTGACTAAGAATATCTGTCTTCAATTTTATAAAAGTGCATTTAACTTGTTATTGTTGTAAGATGAGCACGGTAATGAGCAAAAGGCTGTGTCAAAAAGTCAGCACTGCCAATTAAAATCCACAATTTTCAGAGAAACTGGTACTTTGCTGGCCTAAAATAGTAGAAAATAGATGATTACAGGTGTGAGAGCGGAGGCGTAGGTGTTAATCGGCCTCGACTATCTCACTGATCGTGCGATATGCGACAGCAAAGCTATTCAAAAGCATTTACAGTGAGACATAGATTTCGCCTCCTAGATGGAGGTCGGTTCATTCATGCTGAACTCAATACTGCAGCGTGGAATTACGTCATAAATTTATGAAATGAGTCACGAGTTAGATAATGATAACCCATGACTTTAATTTAAGAATGTTACGTGGACAATCGTTAATTGTTAAAAATATATGAAATCAAAAAATAGCTCGCAAAAACATTTATTCAATGTAATTTATGAAATTGAACACAAAAAAGATGCATTTTTTTGTAATACTCGATAAACTTGCATTTGACAGTGCATAATATTCCAAATATATTACAGAACGTTGAACATTGCAAAGTAGTACATGTGCATTGTTCAGTTATTTCAATTTTACAGAATGTCGAATTCTATTTCCTTGTCCAAAGCAGACATTGGTCCAAACCTAATCGCATTTCTTCGAACTTCAGAATTGTAAATAGCGGAGGTCCATTACAGGCCAGGTTTTGTCAGAATGCATCGGCTTTACCGAGATGATATGACGGCTCGTAGGATACTGGCGGTATTTCACGGAAGCCGACATAATTGTGTCGCACAGCGCGACATTTTCGTTTATCGCTTTTAATATCACTCGCCAACATAAAAAATATTGTATACGACCAATGTCTAAGTTTTTGCATGTATAATATTTGATAATAGAACTATTGTTGATGGTAACTGAAAATCCTGTACCGGATTAATTTAAACGGTCTAATTCGCAATAACAATGTAATAATCTGATCTCACAACACTACTCACCTGAAAGATTTCAACATTTAATCCTTAACTTAATTCCATGTGGATGGCCCACAAACGTAGTTAATGCGCTTAGTTCCTTCGCCTTAAAGGAGAAAACTTTACAGCCATAATTGGTAACAAAATGAACAAAAAATACAAAGCGTTAATTATTTTCTTATACAGTAAACAGTTCTTTATCTTTTTTTTATAAATTACTTTCTTAAACATGAAATATCAAAAAATATCAAAGAAATTAAAGCTACTCGTACAAGGCTGTTGTTGCATCGTAAACTTTTAGGACGCATATGCAATATTGTCAAATCCTTAGAATTTTATGAATGATGTGCCTGCGTATTGTGTGAAGGCTAAGTTTCGTTTGCGAACAAAAATGTTTAGGAGCAATTGTGTAACAAAAACATATCATGATTAGGAGTGAGTATATGTAAAAAATATCAATTTATAAGTGTTATCGAGTCAGGGATAAATCATTTTATGTTTAAGTACTCACGATGAAATCTTACCAAAATGTTTATTTAGGAACAGTTGCACAATATTAAACTAAGTGTAAATTAAACCAAATATAAAAGAAAACCTTAATACACAGTAAATATTTGGATCCTTGTAAAAAGGTATTTTGTTTACTTTGAACTCATTTTGATGCAAGTCTTCTTACTTTGAAACCTCAAAGCTAAATTAATGTAGAATGTAATTAATGTGCTTCGAAAAATATTTTCTTTTACATGTGTATTATTAGAAGCTGTGCTTAAAGCATAATGTAAGTAGATATGCGTTTGTGTATAAATTGAATTGAACATATTCATTATGTGAAAAAAATATGTGAAAGTATTAGATAGAAGAGAGCAACAGACAAAGTATACTTATATTATTTATATTTTTAAATTAATAATATATATACTGTCAATGTAGAAAATCTCAATTGAACCATTTTATGGTGAATAATTATAAAACAAGGGAGATTCGCCTTTTGGGCTACTATTATCTTTTTTTTTGCTAATTTACCTTTTACAGATATACATAACTTGGAGTCAATATTAGATTTTTAGATTACAATCTGAATTGATTTTATTTACTTAAAAAAATATGCTAATAACTTGGTATTAATAACAAACTTTGATAAATCATTTTGCTAGCCCAATTAACTGTAATGTGGGCCATCAATTAGAAGTATTCGCGAAGTTTAAAAACAATATTTGCATAAGGGCCATATCTCCCTCGTTTGTATGGTTTACATCTATTGTCTAAGATAGTTTGATGTACAGTCAGCAACATAAGTCGCTACACATTTATGAAATCTCGAATGGTCTTATCATCCAAAATAATAATAATTCCCAATATCTTATAGCATCGACAAAGAAGACATTACTTGATTATACTTTCCGACTACAGACTAGTAATTAGAAATTTTAATTCAAAAAAGGGTTATCAAAAATGTGAAGTGTGTAGCGACTTATGTTGCTGACTGTACTGTGTAGAGCGATATTTTAGACAGGGACAGCGTTCGACCTTGATTTATTTGTATTGTAGCTTAAAACCTCATTAATAGGGGTACGACTTCGTACATGAAAAATATTGAAAATGATTATTTCGATTCTAGCGCCACGCTCTGGTGAAATCGAGAAATTATCGTGTAAGTAGTTTAAATGGTGGTAGTGTGCCACTAATCAAAGAAACATGTTTTGTATGTTGATATAATGAACTTATGTAAATTTAACCAATGTCAACTTGATATAGGTTAAAATTACAAGAGGTTATCAAAGACCGACATTTTGAAATATTGACATAATAAAATGTAAACTTCGCGCGTTTGCCTAGCGCGCCCTCTGATGGTGAAATAACATCGAAAAATCAAAAATAAAGTAAAGTGGCGCATCTATCTCTATAGATACTAATCTATGGCCTCATTTACAAGGGCACACTTTATCGCCTCGAAGATAGGATTAATGAAAAAACTAAAAACGAAATTATAAAAAATTGCATCATGTAAACACTTTGAAGAACACGATAATCTATGGTTATGTCATGCGATAATGGCTTACGATACTCGTCTCTAGAAACTATCTTCGTGTAAATGGGGCTTAACAGGTGTATTTAATAGCAAGGACTGAATGTTGTACATTTTCCTAATTGAAATCTGTTTTCAATGAGGATCCATGAACATTGGACATTTTTGTGTGTTTGTATTTTCTAGTCGTCAAAGGAATTGTTAAATAACATTTAACATTATTATATGGGTTGTTATACACTGCATCTCATGATAGCACCGTTTTTGCCAGTGCTTTCTTAATTTTATTTAAATCTATTTTAATTATGATTACAGAGACCAAAACATGTCCATTGTTCTGGAGTTTTTCAGGTATAATAACAAGTATTTGAAATACCTAAAACTGGAATGGTAGCATTCAAAGAAACTTGTAAAACGATACTTATGCTTCATTTATTTTTGTAATTTTCCCGTTATATTTCCGAAGCCTGGCGCTGAATCTACGGCTCTCAGATATCGCTGTCTGAGCTACAAACATCGTCAGATTCATACTTGTAATTTGCATATTGTCAGCCTGTCCCTATAGAACTTTTATTTGTATAAATCCTTATTTCTGATCTAGGTCGATACGTTTTTACACACATAACAGAATTGCATGGTCAAATATCATTAACCCTATTTTCTATACTAATGATGTAATTCATGCAGGCTATCGATGTCTTCCTTATTGCTATACACTCTTTATATAAATCTTAAGTGATTACAGTAAGTTAGATTTTATATTGATAGTCAAATGTAAAATATATGTGGAAGCTGAACATCATTTTTGGGATTGTTTTTAGGCGTATAGCATTTGTAAGCTAAGTCTATATGCATAATTGAAATAAGTTTTTAACATTATCAACACCTGTTCATAAGTGTAATCATTAGCTTGGTCGGTTCATTTCTATTGTGTCTTTGTATAGGATTTTGGAGCATATTTTGTTATTTTTACAGTTACGTGCAAAGCTGAATGTAGATAATTGGTATAATATATGTGTCACTGTAACAACCTATTGTCGTGCTGAATTTATATGGAAATGTCTAATATTTACAAGATGTGGAATTTTATCTCTTTATAATATAAATGTATTACACGTTCGATTTACAAATAACATGGATTTTTATTTTCAACTTTTTACAGCTCGTATATTGTGCAGGTATGTGGGTGATTCTACGATAAGAGGTAACTTGAACGGCAATCAATATTTAATAGGTTTTTTATTCCATATTGTCCAATCATTTACAATCAATTACACCATTTTAATGTACTTCAATGAATAGAGTCACTATTAACTGCTGAAATATTATATTTTTTTCTGAAATTGCCAACAAAGTCCAAAAAAGTATCTACCCTGGCCTGTCCCTTTGCCGATTTTAGTTAAACTTACTGCCGTACCTAATTTGTTTGTATCGCTTTCTAAACTAAAGCATAGTAAGTATGCATTTTAATAAATATACAACAATAATTTTGAGAAAAAATCCAACAAAGTATGTTTTTTGTATATATTTTCTAAACTTAAATTTTGTCCCAAATTTTTTGTTTCTTTACCCTGGCAAATTTTGTTCCACTAATACCGACATAAAAATAAAACGGAAGTATTGCAAATTCCTCTTAAGGACATCTAACGACGTGAAGTTAGCCACAAATGACAAGCGAGCCGTTAGAGGCCGCCATTTTGCTAGTTGTCGCGACGCGTACGTGCGGTGTAGTGGTTTCGCAAAGTCATTATATCTCTCCCCTGGTAAGTCATAAAAGTTATATTAATGATTTGATTCATTTGTGTAATATTACATTTATTCAATAATAGTGTACTAATTCAAGTGGGATATTTAATTAAGCCAAAAATGTTATACGTCGATTACAATATTTGAATTTATCATGAAAACGTCTTTCCCCTGGCGTATTTCCCCTGCCAAGTTAATTACCAGAGAGAGACTTACTAGCCAGGGGAGCTAAAACATATCATATAATGTAGTCACAAAGTAATTTAAATATAGTTAGATTGTACTGAAGTCAGATTTATATATAATATACCGTATATTGAAGTATCACCGTATATTGTAGGACTTATGTGTCCACCCGGGTAGCTACTACCTTCCACGAGGCGTAAAGACCGCCAGAGTGATCTCCGTAAGGGAATCGCGTTCCGGGATCAGCCAATTGTTTTCCGGTTTCTTCGAGGGCATGAGGTTGTACCGTGTGGGTATTTTCGGTCGTTTGTCGAAGGGAGGAATGTTGATCCGCCGGCCAGGGAGACCCGTAGAAGCGGTTGTCCGCTAGCCACCCGCGGTATAGAACAGGGGCCCAATCGGGGCTAACCACCTCGAGAGGCTGCCTCACCATGCCGCGCATAATCTTAGGTGGGTCCGTCGTGCCGGTTGGTGACCGGAAGTGGGGTCCCGGTGGCACATCCCAGGAGGGTACCCTTTCGTCCAGCGGATCAATTCGCTTTCCGATTAAAAGTTAAGTGTAATGTTTAATAAAAGTTGATTTTATTAATTTAATTCATTATTTCATTGCCCGAATCTCTCCCCTGGTCTCGATATTTACCCTGGCCTTCTAAAAAGTAATAAAATATGTGTGAAGTGACCTGCCCTTGGGTGAAAAGGTTAATCAATGGGTTAATTAGCATAATTTAACATTTTCATGAAAAAAATCCAACTTTTCTCCCTGGCCGCATCTTCTATGGGCTCGAAACCTCTTATCGTAGAACAACCCATGTACAGCGTGCTTAACATAAGACTTATTTTTTTTGAAAAACCAAAAAAAAATCAAATTTCATTGCGTTTCATTTATTTGAAAAAAGATTTACTAACACAATGAGATCAATAAAGTAGCACCATTTATTTCACGATCTCGCCAGTCTTTTCAAGCGTAAAATATTAGAATGCATTAAAAAATAATTATTATACTTGCTTTTTTATTTGATTATTTCTTAGTTTGATTCATATTTGTTATTTCTGCTACATGTTTCATTAGTCAAATTATTTTCTTATATTGTAATTTTAATATATTGTAACAGAAGACTGCACATATTTTGTTGGCTAGTTTTAATTTTATCCAAATAAGTTTATGTCGTATAAAATTATTAAACTTACAATATTTTCCATGTACTGAAACATTTCTGTTTTTGTGAAAAAAATAATAAATAATTTGTGACAGATGCACATATAGGACTTAAAACTGATATTGTAACTTTCCTAGGATTTAATTATATATGGTACCGTTGTTAAATCTATTACTAAATTTGTGACTGACAATACATATGTAAATTCACACAATAATATAGAATAGAGACGTACTGATGGTATATTATCAAATTTCATTTAACAAGAGCTTCTCACTTTGTGTTCCTAACTCCAAAAAGTATTCCACCAATATCATAAAAGACGAAGTCGCACAGAAAAAGAATTACTAATACATAACAAAAGTATACAATACAGAGGTACCGAATTAAATTCACTGCCTTTCATAAAAAAGAAAAGCGAAGTGGAATAAATGGTAAAGTCCGTCTAGATTAATGTAACGTCTTCGAAATAGATAAAGAGTTCTTTCGTCGACCCAATGAGATTAACTCCCGACAATGTATTAAGTTTAGATGGAAAATGTGAGCTGATTTTTAATTTTCATTTAACTTTTGTATATTATATTTATACTAGCGGTTCGGCCCAACTTCGCCCGGGTACAAATAGATTTCTGTACAATAATATGTATGTATTATACATATAAACCTTCCTCTTGAATCGCTCTATCTATTTAAAAAAAAAGCGCATCAAAATCCGTTGCGTAGTTTTAAAGATTTAAGCATACAAAGGGACAGAGAAAGCGACTTTGTTTTATACTATGTAGTGATTCAATGTAATTATAAATATTTTGGTTTGAAGCTTATTGTAACCTGAGTAACTCCTGGACATCATGACCCTTAATATCTTATGTCTCAGGACGGCAAGCGCATTTAAATGACAAGCATTGGTTGTCCTGCTGTCTATGAGCGGTCGTATCACTTACCACCAGGCGAATGGTAAGCTTGTTAATAAATTATTTATTATTATTACTATATAAAAAATATTGAAATACCCTGGCGCATACCAGTGGTGGGATATTCTCAGTCATCAACCTATACAGTGGAAAACCAACTCTAGCGACTGACGCAAGGGTCTCGTTCTAGGTTCAATCTATGTACATTTGGTTCCAAGCAGATTGGTATTGGTTGCATCGGTTGATACAATAACCGGTGAGCATTAAACAGGTCATTCAGTGGAACACCGGTATCAATGCTGGTAAGTAAAAATGCTATATTTAGAAGTCATTCGAATTTATGCTCTTATTTAAACTAGTTTTTGCTTATAAACTTCGTATGCCTAATTTACTTTATTTTTAAAAGGTTTTATATAGTTTTATGTTTTAAATAAAATTGATTGATTTCTCCAACGTACGAATTTTTTTTTTAAATATAATATATATTACTAGTGAGATACGTGATGTTTTCATGCGATTGCCAAATCAAACTGTTTGATTTATAACGTGAAATAATTTTAATATTGATATGGTCACTCTCACTATATCATGTTAGGTTGGCTAATAACGTGTTAACTTAAGAAATCTTACAAGTCACAGTCCCTACTTAAGGGATCCATGTTGGATCTCACAACTTTTTACGGTAGAAGAAATAATTTGCGAAATTTGTATTTTATTACAAGTTTTGTTTTTTAATGGATCTCATTTATTTTTGTACAAAAAGGATGTTACTGCCTTCCCACTTTTTTGCTTGACAGGTACGTGTTGGAAAAATAAAGGTTATTTTCACTTCACAAAGACCTTTATTTTTTTTTCAGACAATAGATAAACGTACATGCAGATATTAGATTCTCCTACACTCTCAAAATTAACTATAGACGTATTTAAGTATAATATTTACGGAATATAGTGCGTATAAAACTGTGCTATGTCGTTGCAAAATACCACTAATCCAGCCGGTATACAACAAGCTCAGAAAATCTCGGAAGAAGACATACTCCATGCGGAATAAGTAATCCATTCCTCTGGTAATTTCAAGAAATGTGTTACTTATAGTACGACCGTAGTATACTGTATAATGTAGAAATATCTTTTTCACTAGTGTTTAATCTCTCGTACGCGAGAGGCCATCTGGGTAGGTAACAATGCAATAGATATTTTTCCCGTGAAACAGCAGTGTAAATGCACTGTTACGTTTCGGACTGAAGGACATTGTAGCCAGAGTAACTACTCGATATATTGAGACTTAGCATCTTATGTCTTAGGATGACGAGCGCAGTGGAATTTTGCAACTGTTTATGAGCGATCGTATCGCTTACCATCCAGCGAACGGCTTGCTCAACTTGCCATTCATTGGAATAAAAATAAAATAAAAAAGAATACATCTCAAATAATGAATTCTAAGCAACCAATGTATTTGGAAGTAAAACTGGACGTGCCCGCACAAGGTCATAAAATTTCGAATTTATACTGCAAATGTGAATAAAGGACCAGAGAATTTCGGGCACTAATAGGTCACTTAATACCCGTCGTCCAGGCACGGCTGAATAAAGCTTTGATCTTATGGGTTAAGATAGTTTATTTCTCAAAAGAATTACAAATTCACTTAAATGAGAAATTACATTTGTATTCTTAAAGCTAAAATATGAGGACGTATAATAGCACAGGTAACTTACGTAAATGGTAATAATCACTTTATATAAACAAAAGAAATACGATTGCCATAAAAATAAGAACTGAACTGATCGAAAGAATGTGAAAATAAACAAAAATCAATAATAAAAACAGTAGTGGGTACTCACAAGCAATATCGCAACTTGACCAAGAATCAGCTGAGCGGTAGTCGATGGAGACAACACGAAACAAGCATATCTAGATGTGGCTAGTTGATTGGTAATTTATGTGATTGAATTTGTTTTATATTACAGGAGTGTTATTAATTATATGCTGTTTGAGCTTATTTTTGTATATTTGAATACTTTTTGCTTCTTTAATATTTTTTGGTAACTGATTATATATTTGTGCACCTTGGTACAGTATACATTTTTTGCCGTAGTTTGTCCGTGGCTTACGTAAACATATATTATTTGAATTTCTCAGTAGCATTTTATGTATCGTATGTTTTTTCTTGTGATCGAAAATGTCATCGCAACGTCATAAATGCGCCTCATCTGCACGGAACTAAATATCAAGCTGACGTTTGCGGTCACACAAATGACAAAATCAAAGCAAAACAAATAAGATCTTATATATCGCGTTACTAGGGTAATTAGAAATAACTTTTCACGTTCATCATCGATACATATGTTATTTATAATAAATAATAATAATAAAAACTCTTTATTATTGCACCACAAAACATAAAATAAAAATATGAGACAGAAGAACATTTGGTGAAACAATCGGCGGCCTTATCACTAAAAGCGATCTCTTCCAGACAACCATTAAAGCAGGTAAAAATGCCAGGAGACATTGGCAGTGCTTTATGTTATATACTTACATAAAGAATAAATATGTCATTTATTTATTTTATTAACATTTTATATACTACTCGAATACAAAAAGTTGACAAGGACATACTTATGAGTAAAACATAAAATAAAAAAGTTTGAATAGTTAAAATTTCTATACGGTGATAGGTTGGGTTAACTTCACAAATCTGTTATAATAATTATGTCGCAGTTTGATTATGCAATAAAAAAAATCCTCATATTTTCTAGATTTTTAACAACTGCTTCCCTACTCATCATAGCGTAATGATATATAACCTATAGCATTCCTTAATAAATAACCTATATGACACAAAAATATTTTTTCAATTAGGACCAGCAGTTTCCGATATTATAAGTAACAAACAAACAAACTCTAGTTTATATACATATTAATATAGATACTTACTTATATTTGTTCTTAACAACACAAACACGTTAGTTTAACTAAGTTTGTGTGGAAAAATATAATAATTTGTTCTAGATATGACGATAGGCTCTCCTTATTACTTCATTGGATAGGAAATACAAGAGCAAACACAAGTATCCTGGTTTTTCCTCGGCCTAGCTCTTCTGGGAAAAAGCCAGGTATTTATGGATGTATGTAGAAATAATTACTCACGTCGCTCTTAAAGTCAGCAGACAACTAGCACTCCCAAAACTTATAAAGTAACAACTAAGCGCTCATTGCGAGGCATGGAAGCTAAAATGTGAAAAGTTATAAAAGGTCTTTCACGAGCACTTTTATATTGTATAGACGCTCATAATTCCACTTATGACATTGTATCCTCGCTTAAAATTCAAAATTCCACGCTTAATTCGTGAGTACATTTCCAGGGAGCATTTAAAAACTCTATTCGTAGTTTTATAAACGTCAACCATTTACAGCCGTTTTCAATATAATCTATCTATCCTTAACAACATATTTCATTACATATTTCGATGCGTGTTATGTTTCAGTTAACAAAGATAGAGAGGTGTGGATATGGTACAAATATTTATAGATAGCTAAGTAAAATAAATATATGTCCATATCTGTTCAATGAAGCGTAGAATTGTACCGACATAGTAATGATAACTATTTTAATCCACTGTTAAAGATAGATAGGTTATAGAGAGCGGTTATAGAGACCGTTAGACACTCGAAGCTTAGCTTTAGTATAAATCCAGAACAATCCAAGTTAAGTACTAAAGTTGTTACCCCGTGTCGTTAAGTTTGCCGACCTTCATCGGAGATCGTCCCAGCAGATTGTAACTGATATAAACACTCGTATTTTGTACCGGGATTCTCTGCAGGCCCAGAGGATTAGTCAAGCACGTTTGTAGGGCAAATTGCGCATTTTGTTTTCATACTCTGCTCTAAGAAAACCTTATCAGGTTAAATTTTAGGGTTTGACTCACTCCATCGTAAATAAACTTTTCATCAGAAAAATCTAAACACAAGTTTGTGTTTTGTAATGATTATCCGAAAAATGTATATTTATTAACCGTGTGTTCCACTTGACGATCGCAACACCCATTCGGAGACTACGTCTACAGATACGGAGCACGAGAGATACGCATAACGGAGGCATAAATAACAATGCACGACTGAATCTCCACTAACATATCGTATAATCATAACATCTCGTGCCTTAAACATACAATTAACAAACGACACCTTTAGCACAGCGTGGCCGTGACCTCATCATGAAGGCATAAACTAATTTTAGTGTTTTACCAGTTGAGTCTCTTTAAATCAAAAATATTACGAAATGCTGAGTGGTGTAAGTTCTATGCGGCGCTCCATCATATTCAAGTGCAATGGGCAATTACTCAATTATCAGGGGGTCGGCAACCATTTGAATTCCTGTCACGGCGGCGGTGTGCGGTTAAAAGCAAGGACAAGTGGCTGAGAGATAGAAATGGTGCCTTAATCTCATTAATCGATTCAAAGTGTTTTTTTTTTGTATTTATTTTTTAAAATAATCCATATCGAATGTATCGGAAATCCCAAGCAGTAGATTACCCGACTGAAAAACTTTTAGATGTCTGATCCAAAAGTTTCCAGTAAAACTGGATTTCTAAGGTTTTTCCATTAATTTCTCGATCTATCTTGTTTTCTACATACTTGAACTTTATACAGCCTTAATAAGTATATTTCAGTTGCTACCTTATGAGCTGTGACGTTTTCGACACTTTTCATTAATTTCATAATTGTCCAAATATATTTTTTTTACTTATACTTAAAATATATAACAATGCTATTTCATATAAATTATAAAACTAAACTTTATATAATATCGTGATACTAATATTTTTATATTATATATTATAAAACTATGGTTGCCATGAGAATGGAACGCAAATGATTAGTGCTGTGGATGCATAGCTTTCCAATTAGTTACAATTATTGACTAATCGTATAACAAATTCACAATATAATTCTATATACGTGACAACGTGGTCATTGAATCGATTTGATTGCTTGAATTACATATTTATTATAATATAACAAACATACTCAACTCAAATACAAGAAAACACTCGATAGGTGTAGCTTTTGCAGTGCCATTATTTAAAATTTATTCATTTGGTGATCTTTCGCAATTCTTATAAGTGTCTGATTGCATTCCGCGCAGATTATATACGTTTGTAACACTTTGTTGCATTTTACATTAAATTCTTTTTTATGATTACCTTAATGTTATAATTTATAAAAAAAAAAACTTAATTTAGAAATGATGTAAATTAAATTTTTCCAACTGTTCGAATATTATATTAGAAACGCCTGGCTCTTCAGAAAAAAAGTACCTGTAACACGTTATTATAGGTAATATTACAATCCAAATTTTTGTGTACCTATGAGAATTTTTGGTTGAACTTGTCATTCATTCATCAAAATTGCGAAGAAACCATTTTGCAAGATTTTACTGTGAATTTATCTTTCTCCAGGTAGGGAACTTGTGGTATTTTTCAGATTCCACATATAATGTTTTTCCGAACATTTTTGCATGTTTTTGCTATGTGTTATTTTTTGTAGCTTCACCACTATTTTGGTCTTATTTGGCCGGTCAAAACAAAACCTCGGGAAGCAGTAAAAAAGTGCGTGATCACAACTCGATTTGCGTACGTGCTGGCTTCCATTGCTAACGATGCTTGTATCGAGACTACGTCACCAACATGGCCGCCAGGCGTATTATCAATTTGCGGGTTCAGTTTTTGATTTATGTAATTTGTTATTATAGATGTATGTAAATTTCTAACTAAGGGTTATTAGTCAAGTCACTAGAATATTTATTTAATTTATAAATTGGCTTACCTACTAAATATAATATAAACCAAGCTTACACTCTCTGCTTTCACATATGTAAATTTGCAGAAAAGGATCAAAATTATTAATGTATTTAAATTAGATGGTAGCACAGAATTACTAAGCAAACACAGACGTTACTAAAATAATATGAATAAACTCTCAATCGTATTCTCGATTGTAGAGTAGGCCCGTGCCCTGCAGTGGGACGTATATGGGCTGATACAGATACAACTAATTGCAACACATCAAAACATAAAATCTATACATATAAATAAAATCAAAGTGTCTGTTTTAAAAGTGAAAATTAAAAAAAAATGTCCAACTACATATCGTTATATACACGATACCTGTGCCGAAAATGATATTTAATTTTTTTTTTGTCTGTCTGTCTGTCTGTTTGTTCCTGCTAATCTCTGAAATGGCTCGACCGATTTTGACGGGACTTTTTTTGTCAGGTAGCTGATATAATAAGGAGTAACTTAGGCTACATTTATTTTAGAAAAATAAAGTAATGTTGCAATGCCGAAGTAATGCCCAGTACCGCGCGCAGCTCACGCGTATGCCACCACTGGGCCGTCACGTCGGGCGCCTCTCACCACTTCTCCCACCAACGAATCAATATCACATATACAAAATATTGTATATAAAGAAATTTTTCAATAAAGCTAATACAAAAAACTGAAAATAAATGTGTAACGGGAGTTTACCGCCGCTCGCTAAGTGATGGCGCCACCGTAGAATGAGATCGCGGTATGGTTTCGTTACAAAGGTCGATAATTAATATAAAAATGCAAAAACAAAAAAAAAAAACTAAATAAACTAATAAACTTTTTTGTTAAATTCCACGCAGACGAAGTCGCGGGCACAGCTAGTTTCGAATATAATGTTTATTTATTTTACAGTGCAAAATTGCTAGCTGTAACATTCTTGACTACACAGTATTAAAAAAATATTAACAAAATAAAAACATATTGCAAAGTAATTGACTGAAGTTGACTCATTGCGCAAAGGCGGAAATTAACTACAATAAAGTCGCATAAAATAAGAAAGTTAATAAAGAAAGTTATCTAGTATGTTACTTGAACAGTCATTAAAGCCCACAAGCGTGAAGTGTTAATATTTTTTATGAGCAAATTCATTACCTAAAATGTGAGCAAAGTTGTTCAATGAAGAGACTCAATTAAAATTTAGCTCTACGAAACGCATTTTTATAGCTAGCTGGAAATAGATGAAGGCTTGATTTAATTTGTTTACTGTTCTGAATTTATTTCAATGTTTCCAAATTCTTGCATTTTGACTTCTTTCGTGAATGGATCTAATTTGCGTTTAATACACACTAACACTGTTCTGTAGTTACAATCACTGTTATAGCAAGCTAATAACATATACAAAATTCAGCTTATTAAGGCAACTATACATAAATATTTCCTTGGTATTCAGACAGTTTTTATGTTTTTTCATCTTGCTAGAAACATTGAAGCTCATAACTTCCAAAGCAACCACGATCGGAGCTTCGTAATAGCTAATCGTGTGATGCCTATGTTAGAGCCATACGCAGACCAACTTTCAGCCTTTATAAAATTAGGAAGATCTGGCGGCCACGGGCTCTTGGTCTAATTTCTCCAGAAAGGAAAATCACTGTTTCAAAAATTCAACGAAAACAATGTTGACGTTGAACTATTTATTTTTGGAGTTACTTTTCCAGTCTCCATGTTCTACAGATGTAGCTCCTTTTGACTATTACTTGTTCGCACATACATAGTCCTGACCCCACACTAAGATCGAGTCTTGTGTCGTGGGTATCAGGAACTACGAGAGACCTTTCGGTCTCACAAACACCCAGACCCGGAAGAAATATTTGTGGGCCGCACAAACATTTCTCTCGGTGCGGGGATCGAACCCGCGGCCTCTCGTTTCACAGGTGACGTCTAACCAACTGCGCCACGGAGGCTGTCGTTTAACAACCGCAACTGAAGCGTATTTAAAGTCTAAAGATAAATAATCCTGCATGAAAGGCACCGTCGCCTTTTTACCATCGCACCACCCGTCACCGCAGTAAAGTTCATTCACACCACCTGGATGCGTACCGTTCCCGAACGGTCCGTTTCCAGCGTTCTTGCCTACCACGCAGTTGTAAGCTCTAGAATGAACTCGCTGCATCGGTGTTTCCCGAGCGCTATGACCTGTTCTTCTTCAAGCGAGGCTTAAAGAGAGTAATCTCCTTATGGTAGGCAGCGACTTTGTTGTGCTGGTTCTGCAGAGGTCCATGAGCAGCAGTAGCCGATTACCGTCAAGCGGGCCGCAAGCTTACTTGCCTATAAAGGCAATAAAAAAAGCACCAAAAGCTTGAGAAAACAATTAAGTTATCGGTTTGCTCTATTTGGAAACAGCTTTCATTTTTGTTCCATGGACAATGGCAACCGAAAAAAGATAGTTATGATTTATACAAAACAAATTATTTAATTGACTCGAAACGGACGTTTACGTGGTATAAAAGGGTCTACTGTGAAAGTGTATATTTGTTTTAACTCTAATCTGGTTCCTAGAAAAAAGGATTTCGACATGTGTTTTGATTTTTGATGGTTTGATGTCTTTGTGGTTTGATATTGCCACACTCGATGTTCAAACATTTTCGTAACTATTGTGGTTAAAAATGGCCAGTAAAAATATTGTGTGGTTATTAAATGTTATAAATGTTTAATGGGGTTACTCTACTTACTTACTATAAAATGTTATGTCCATATTTTTGATTAATTTCTGTAACTAAATTCTAATTTGTCTAAACATTTTAGTATTCAAGTAAACGATTTACAGTTTAATCAATATTATAAGTTGAATGAAATAACTTTGACATTGGGGACGGAAGCTGACTAGACAAGAGGATTAGAGACGGTCAAATTAAGATCTAAGAATAATTGATATTTTGTCGTTTCAAAACAACAACAGTTTTGATGCTGTACTACTTACGTTTATAAACGAAACCATAATTATTTTTTAAATACAAATGAGTGTGTAAATGAATCTATAACAAAATGACTTGATGGTTCCGATTTGAGGGATATTGCAGGCAGTGTTACTAGATACATTGACACTTACATTTTATGTCACAGGATGGTGAATGCAGTGTAATGCCAAGCATTCTTCGCTGTTCAGTCTTGCTACTGTCTATAAGCTGTACGCTGCTGTATCTCTTACCATAAGGTGAATGGCACGCTAGTCTCGCCATACGCCGCAATTAAAAAACCTGTTTGGCTGACGTAAAAATACGAATGTTAATGATCTGTCATTATGTATATTCTTTTTATTCTCTTTAAATTTCTTGTTATATTTCACTACTTTTACTTTTGAATCGAAAGGCTCTTAATTCGAAAATACGCAAGAACTTACATGTATTTTTTCCAAATCAAACCAAGCGTAACAAATGTTGTTAACTCGTAACATCGTGGAGTTATGAACTTGTTTACATTACGAGGGTGGCACGGCTGATTCGGCACGAGGCCAAACTGGGACCAACAGGTTGCCCGCCTTACATACACATAGTGCGATAATGTGTCTATTTGCCAACGCTAATGTTGGAGGGCGTACGTTGTGGACAGAGCAAATTGTTATGTAGATTGGGATTGACGTACTTGTTGCAGCCAAGAAGTAAGCTATATTGTAATTTAAACTGAAATGAGAGGGTTTAATCCCCACACACACACAAGTGTTGGGTCAGATCTGGATATTTTGAGGCCAAAGTCTCTTGTGATTTGATACCCACAACACTGGCTTAAACCTTATCGTGATAGTAGGGATGAGCACGGGATTGTTGAATATATTTTTCAATTTTATATTGGGAGCTTAATAGCTTAAAAGGTCATAAGGATGATCTCAAGACAGGCATTGCTGAAGGCCACTTTTCGTTTCCTATCCTTTTATCATCCTGCTCCCATCACGATTAGATGATTTTTTCACCATCTGTAGCCTGGCGAATGCGTATTTCCCATGATGAGCTTTTTGTCGTTAGTATTATTTTTATTAGTATGGTTTGATTTGTCAGCGAAGTAATATTTACTTCAATTTAGAAAGATACCTACGTAATATTTTATTTAAACCATCATTTGAGTTTATTTTAATCAGAAAGTTTTAACTCGATTTTCGACTTACGAATCTCGCTTCTAGAAAGTTTATTTTTACAAAAATAGTAACATAAATCAGTCTGAAACATTTTAAGCTATGAAATCTTTTGGAGCATTCAGTATTTTTGGAGAAAAATAATTACTATTTTATTTATTTGTAAAAATTAGTACGTGGAACTAAATTCTAGTTCATGTACAAAAGTTTGAAGATATCAAATAAAACATTTATTAATTCTTACAGACTATACCATTGGTTACATCGTATTGATGTATTCAAATTGATTTTGGAGCGATTTGAGGGTTAATATTGTATCAGCCCATATAGGTCCCACTGCAGGGCACGGGCCTACTCTACAATCGACAGTACGATTGAGAGTGGTTAGGCCATATAGTCCACCACGCTGGCCTAGTGCGGGTTGGCGGACTTACATACCATAGATTTTTTTATAAATCGCTATGGTATGCAGGTTTCCTCACGATGTTTTCCTTCACCGTTTTAGTGCGTGGTGATTGACTATCAATACACACATGACTCCGAAAAGTCAGGGCGGGATTCGAACCCGCGACCACCATGAACATGTTGGCAGTCACGTCTAGTCCATTTACCAACAGGCCACCACGCACTTTTTTGAGGGTTAATATAATTGTTATAAATATATAATATGATATTATTTGTGACAGAGTAAAGCAAGAACTTTTTAAAGTTTTTTTCATTTCATTATTATTTCAATAAATAATTGCGAGACGAGCATGCCGTTCACTTGATGATAAGCGATAGGAACGCTCATGAACAGTAGCAAAACCAAACAGCACCTTGAATTACAAAGTAATGGTTGGAGATCCATTGCGCTCGCCATCCTGACACAATCAATATGTCCAGTAGTTTGTGTCCAGACCGACACACAACAGTGAATTTTATTGCTGTTTTACATTTTTATTCAAAGTAAAATTATTAAGACTACATAACATGATTTTACAATATTTTTTTTAAATACAATATAATATGTCCAGCAAGCGAGCTAAGAGGTCACCTAATGTTTAGTGATCACTGCTTTCCATGAGACAACGCTTGGACCATAGATATGTTGCCCATTAACTACCAGTCTCTAAAACCTATCTTTCTTTAACAAGAGGTTAAAATAGTTACCACAACCAATCGGTACAATTCTATATTTCATTAAACAGAGATGGGTGTATATTATCTTGCCTAGCTGTCTATAAATATTTGCACCATATCCATGCCTCTATATCTTTGTAAACTGAAACATAAAATATGTAATGGAATCTCTTGTTAAAGATAGATATATTCCGGAAAATGGCTGTAAGTCGATAATGGAGTGGAAACGGTAAATGTTGGGAAAGGGCAAGGGATATTGTCATTCTAAAAAATCTGTCAAATCATAAAAACCGATTCTTAAACTATGAAACAAACTGGTTATTGTTAATTATACATCCATTAGACGATGTTGATTCATAGACCGATTTGAACAATGGCCTTTGATAACCATAATTACACGATTAAACGAGCAAGTGTAACCTAATTAAATTTAATTGGGTGATCGTATTCGGTGCACTCTCGCTAAGTGGACGGCGGCCATCGAATAAATTAAGGGTGACCCCAGTCGACCAAATTTTCTGCGTTACTAAGTGATTGTTTAGTTTTTGTTAGTGATTCTTTACTACCACGGTTTCATTGTTTTAGTACTACTGGACTTTTTTGTAAATGTGTCAGGTAAATTATAGATGAGACATGCACAAGACGAAAAATAGAGTTGATTTCGTTGTTTTATTAGCAGTAGTTAAGTTCTACTAGATTTGTCCATATATTTATCAGGCAAATTATTATGAAAATAGAAACCCTGTCCAAACTAATGAGCGTATATCAAACACCAGTCTCACATCGAATTTGTACGATAAGCACATTTTTGTAATATCAGAGTGCCGTATTCTGTCTACGGGGGCGTAACGGTCAAATTCTAATTAAATACAGTACATTCAAATTACAGCTGGCAATAGAAAACAGCATCTCTTTTTAATTCAATTTAGGGAATAGGTGAGTTGTTACAGAATAGGCTAATACAGTCTTTGAAATTTGAAAATCTGTATTAGCCTATTTAATCTATATATATAAATAAAATTGAAGTGTCTGTTTGTAAAGTGAAAATAAAAGAAAATGTCCAACTACATATTGTTATATACACGATACCTATAACGAAAATGTCCTTAGAATTTTTTTTGTCTGTCTGTCTGTCCGTCTGTCTGTCTGTCTGTCTGTCTGTTTGTTCCGGCTAATCTCTGAAATGGCTGGACCGATTTTGACGGGACTTTTATTGTCAGGTAGCTGATATAATAAGGAGTAACTTTGGCTACATTTATTTTAGAAAAAATCTTTTATTTTAGAAAAATAAAGTTTTTGTTAAATTCCACGCGGACGAAATCGCGGGTACAGCTATTTAATATATATTATAACGGCCTCATTCATAACCATTTTACAGACCTACTTTAGTTTTTGAATATTTTTTCTTCTCTCAAACTGAATCGATTATGAATAGCAAATATTGTTTTTAAATAGATTGTGGCGATAAAATTAACCAACGTATGAAACGGTTCTATTTTCATCAACTACAATCGGAGTAAAAGCGCAGACATCCGCGATCTGACGTTTCTAGAACTATTGTTATACTATATTTTAGACCGTTGCACTTTGACTGTTATTTTTTCTCAAATTCAATAAGTACCACCGTTCCAGAAGTGAATGAAACAAGTTTGTTGTGAGTACAGTCTGGTCAAATTTTACCTTCACTATTATTTTCTTTTCAAAATATTGTATTCATCTGCCAATTATTACACGTTTTATACAACCTGTCACAGGTTATTTTTAAACTCGATATTATTCAATATAAGCAACGTTTATTTTTATTTTATTGCAACAAATGACAATCCGAGCATGCCATCTACCTGATGGTAAGCGATATGACCTCATATGGACAGTAGTAAAAACATAAAATATAAATCAACATAATTTACAAATCAACGCTTTGGCTATCCACCGCACTCGCTATCTTGAGACATCAGGTAAGTAAGTCTCAATGTGTCCATCAGTGACTCTGGCTACAATTTATTTCCAACCGGAAGATCCATTAGGAACTCTGGCTAAAATATCTTTCAAACCAGAACAGAACTATGCATTTACATTTCTGAGTTTCGGGAGAAATAGAAATTATAATAATAGACATCATAAATATACGTGAGAAGCACAAATATATTTTTAAGTCTGGGTGTGAGACCAAATGATCTGTCAATCTTAAAAATATTCAACTGTTTTGTACTCTTTTAATACCCACACCACATTACTTCTAAAACGTAAAACTAAATGTGTAATTGTAGGGTGATTTTATTTATTAATTTATTTTAAAATGAATAAACAAACTTATGGAATATATTTCGTCTTCGCCACACATTTCCAAGCCAATCTATTACAAAACCTAATTAAATTACAGTACTAAGCAAATATTCATTTCCACAACATGTTCACACACAATACGGAACTCCGAGTGGTCACATTCCGGCGCACGTGGCCTCCCCCTCCGTTCCTATTTCCTCCCGGCTTGTCGTATTTCACAATCTCAGTCAGAGGTTCTCAACTCAAACATTGCAGTTTAGAACAACACTAGTCTACCAATGAATTTCACAAAGCTTTTTCGGTAAATTAAAACTAGTTTCAATTTAGAATTAAAAGTATTCAGATATGTTAATCGAAGTAGTACCGGACGAGAATTGCGCACATTAATAATAATCATATACTATAATTAAGGTAAATTGCGGTTTACGATTTATGACGTATTAAAAAAAAACTAAACACTAGATATTGTTCAAACCAATTTTCCGTGGAAGTTTGCATAGTAATGTAGATCATTTTATATATATATTTTTTTTATATCATTCTCTTATTTTAGAAGTTACTAGGGGGGACATATTTTACCACTTTGTCTTGCCCAAACTATTATTTGGCTGTGTGACATACGGAGGGACAGACAGACAGACATGACAAATCCATAAGGGTTCCGTTTTGCCATTTGGCTCTAAAAATGTTGAATACCTCTGACGACAGTGGACACTTAGCAGTTAGCACTAAGCGAGGGAAGCGTCTAGGTGGTTTGCTCCTGCGGAATCTTAAAAAGTGACAAGAGTAACTTTTTATTCACCTTTGAACCAGAACGTGTTGAACGTTCTGAAAACGTGAGATTTTTCTTTCTATTCGAATATAATTTTTGTTATCACGTGTGTTTGTACCTTGTAAACTTTTTTTTGCTTGAATAGCTCCTTTGTATGTTGTATGTTTTATTAAGTTTGCTACATACCTACCTAAGCATATAACCTACTTTGGTTGTCACCAGACTGAAACATGCTTAATCGTAACTTCTATTTGACAACCTCAATGGTATTAGTCGATTAGACGCCGCCTTTGAAACGAGGGGCTGCGGGTTCGCGGATCCCTGTACCAAGAGAAATGTTTGTACGCCTCATAAATATTTATTTTGAGTCTAGTCCTGAGACCGAAAATACTCTCGTAGTTCCTGGCTTGATCTAGGTATGGGGTCAGGACTATGTATGTGACTGTTGGATGTTATTTATTTATTTGTATACATTTCTGAACCCACACTAAGATCAAGTCTTGTGTTGCGGGTATCTGAAACTACGAATGTCATTTTAATAACCTCGGATGAGCGAGAGATTAAGTTTAGCCCTAGGCTTTAGAACAACTTATTTTTTTTTTTATTATTTTTTTTCACATCTTTACTCTTGACCTCAGTGGGTTTTCATAACAGTATTGTCATGTTAGTCCGAAGTACATCAGCTTTATTAATAAAGCCGTGAACAGGTATACCTAAATGTATATTCAAAATAATCGAGTAAATTCTAAAACCTTGGGCTAAAGGTGTTCCTTAGTTCATTCGAGTTTATTAATAAGACCCCGTCAGATTTTTGATCTCACAAATAACCAGACCCGAAACAAACTGATCACACAAATATTTGTGTCGTGTATTCGTGCGGAGATGCGCCACAAACGCTGTTAACTATTGCACTATTAATATTTCCCAAACCGCAAATGAACTTGTGGTTTATTTTATGAACGCGCTAACCGCTGTTTATGAACGTCTATGACACTGGGGAATTATAAACGCAATGAAGGCCTGTTATGATATCAAGCTTACGAAGAAACCTTAACACCGTAACAGGAAATACAACCATAATAAATAATATCAATATTGTGTCAAATTACGCTTTTCACACCAGGAAGGAAGGAACGAAATTACGAGGAAGCTAATGAAATTAATTCCATTAATAGAAAAAAAGACATACACGCACAGACATTGCTTTTGATTGGACATAGAAACCTGAAAATATGCCTATATTCTACAGTTATAAGTATATTCTATCTTTGAACTGACAGTAATATTCTAGCCACTACAGATTAAAAAAAATATGACTAACAAACGAATACAAACGAATCTTCCTATCTGTGACTATAGTTGTAAATGTTTTTACTGAAATGTTTTGATGTTTACAAAAAATACAAAAGAAAGTTTACAGCCCCTGTGAAATGCTCGTTCGATCCCACTACAAACGTTGTCGGGGGAAAAAGGAATGTGATTGATGTATCGCCCCCTCTGTAAAATACTGGTGAAAGAAAAGATTAAAATAGATAGATAGATAGATAGATAGATAGATAGATAACACTTTATTGTTCACCACATATTACATACAAGTAAACAGTTTACATTTTTTGAAATAGTGTAACAACTGGCGGTCTTATCGCTATTAGCGATCTCTTCCAGACAACCAAACGTACGATGGATCATCCGTTATAAGATTATATGTAATGTGGGGGGTTTGAAAACCTAACAAATAAGAATATATATACATTATAAATACAAGGGTAACAAATATTATATATACCTAATCCTAATCAATAAAGTTTTAATGAACAAAAGAAATACATATATATATATATATATATACATATATATATATAAGTAATAATAATAATATAATTTAACCAAACTACAATTAAACATTAACATTGACTATCACGATAGGGTAGAAAGATAGAATTTTTTAACTTTGTCTTTAAAAACATTAAGTTAAAATTAAAATAAGTTAATTTAATTAATTAAAATAAGTTAAAATAGTTGTTTTTTTTTGTTTTCTCTACAAATGCTCTAATCTAGAGTACTTAGAATATTACTGTTCTTTAATTGTATTATAATTAATATTGAGTACAAAGTTAATGCCTGGCGTAAAAATCGATTTAAAAGTTATATACAACTTTTAAATCGATTTCGACGCAACCAATGTGTTATCCATAATACTTTTAATCTGGTGTAATAGTCACTATTTATGGTTAATATGTGTAACTTTGTAGTAGAATACAATTATTAATATTTATCGGCTCGTTTGCTATACACCACGTCTTCACACCCCGTTCCGTCCTCCACGTCTATCATCTATCTCCTTCTATATCTATCTCACTCACCCTTGTTTCGCGTAGTGTATAGTTCGAGACGACAGATGCTAAGTGTATACATTTATCAATACACTACATCTGGATCATATCATACATGCTCCTCATATTTATTAGAAACTCACTTTGAAGTAATACAGTGTTATTTTATTTTAATGAAATTATTTTAGTATTACAAATACAGAAATAAATGAAAAAGCATACAATAAAAAGTATGAAAAATGTCGTGAAGGCAGATTGTTAAAAATTATGAATTTAAATATTTTAATTCATCATCATCACCTCAGCCACAGGAAGTTCACTGCTGAACATAGGCCTCCCCCAAGGATCTCCACATTAACCTTTCGGAAGCGGTCTGCATCCAGCGACTTCTTTCAACTTTAGCCAGGTCGTACACCCACCTTGTAGTCGGACGTCCGACATTTCGCTTACCTGAACGTGGCCTCCACTCTAGAACCTTTCGGCCCCAGCCGTTATCGGTTCTAGGTGCCATGTGCCCATTTAATATTTTAATTATATCTGTGAGTTTAGATAAGGCAGTTATGAAGCAATGACATACATACATACATACATAAACTCACGCCTATATCCCAGAAGGGGTAGGCAGAGGTGCCAGGACACCCACATTTCGCCTTGTAAATTCCGTCCCACAATGTGATAGGAGGCGAACCTATCGCCATATCGGGCACAAATTCCTGACTCTGAGCTGATAATGAATAGAAAAATCCAATATCACTTTGCCTAACCCGGGATTCGAACCCGAGATCTCAGCTTTGTAACCGTACCTTAGTACAATTACGCCACCGAGGCAGTCTATTTATGAAGCAATGACGTGTCCCTGAAACATATTTAAACTAATAAATGGTCTAAACTGGGTCCTATATCGGATCCTACGCATACCCAATTCTCAAGACGTTAAACTACAAGTACTTGTTTTATAGGATACCTACCCTGAGTAATGAATAGGGAATAAACTCCAAGTTCATCAAATCGAAGAGCCAGAACCCTAAACGAGCTATAAACCAAGTAATTACATCACTTGGAGAGAAACCTTAATTCACGGCGATATTTATTTCAGCGCCCAATCGTAAACTGTGTTTATATGCGCAATGAAGTTCTCCAAATTATTTCTGTTAGATGAGGTTATACTCGGCCCACTATTTTGCGGGAAACTTCAATGTATCTTTATTAATACATTTTCTGTTACTTCAGAATCATTGCAATATACTGGCTGGCTGGGTGGCGTAGTTTTACTACGGTACACTACAAAGCTAAGGTCTCGGGTTCCAATCCCGGGTCGGGCACAATTTCACAAAGCAGCCCACAAATATTTCTTTCAGGTCTGGGTGTTTGTGAGACTGAAATGTCTCGTAGTTCCTGATACCCACAACATAACATCGATCTTAGTGTGGAGTCAAGACTACATATGTACATATGTATGTGACTGTTGGGTGTTATGTATTTATTTATAATCCGCCCGGAGTTTTGGGAATTTGTGCCGATATGGGGATAGGCTCGCCCCCATCACATCGTGGGACGGAACACAAGGTGAAACGTGGGTATACTGAATGGTATCAGCAACACTGCCTACCCCTCCTGAGAAAAAGGCCTGAGTGTATGTTGTGTATGCATTGGTCTATATTAAAAATTGTTTCGTGTATAAGTTTTCGGTCGATCCTATACTGATACTTTTTTTTTTTTTTATTTATTTATTAGGTCCTTCACAGCTGACAATTTAAAATACATTATAATTTCAAACGAAACAATACGCCAATTACGAAGTACACATATAACAATAATTAATAAACAAAGAGTAGACTAAAAACAAAATATAAATGGGAAGCAATACTTTTATAATAATGGTTAGTAAATGAATGGGCTTATGTTTACAATGTAGGAACGGTAGATGCGTGTGGTGGTATGTGAGCGATTAGAGCGTATGTGTGTGTGTGGGGGGGGGGGATGGGGTGCGCGCGTGTGTGTGTATGTGTGTGTTTGTGTGTGTGTGTGTGTGTGCGCGTGTGCGCGGGGGGGGGGTGAGTGTGTTGTAACTAAGAATCAACGAGTATATCTATTTACATCAATTTATGTTCTTTATAAATATAATAAAAATAGGAATTAGTTAGTCTGAGACAGGGACAATAGAATATTCTTTCTAAAAGCGTGTCGAGTACTATTAAACAAATCCACCGAGGAGAACTCAGTGTTATATTTTTTGGGTATACGATGACATGGGGACATTTTTAAATATTTCGCTTTTGCTGTAGGGACAGATAGTAAACTAGTATGTCTAGTACGTTTAGAAGGCACGTTAAAGTGAATTTTTGCTAATAGTTCCGGACAGTTAAATTTGTTATTTAGTATGTCAAATAAAAACAGCATATCAGTTAGATGTCTTCTATCTTGCAAGGTGTTTATTTTATGATATGCACAAGATTCCTTATATGATTTACCTACGATTTTCGCCTTGAAATTAAGATGTTTAATAAATTACTTATTGTGACATGGATATGCCTGAGTAGATTTGCCTTGAAGCTCTCGTAGTGAAAGCTTATACCTACGAGGTTTTACTCCACTGTTAATGAGGACTTTAAGTTTAATTAATTACAAAAATATACAAACACTAGATTCAAGCCAGTCGTAACATTTCAACAGTGATATTAAGTATAGGTGAAAACTAACAGAGACCTTTTGTTATGAAGTGTACAACCCCCAACAGTCACGTACCGCATACCGACATCGAGTCTTGTGTCGTGAGTATCAGAAACTACGGCATATTTTTCGGTTGCACAAACACCCTTACCCGAAACAAAGGCATGTGGTTCACACGAAAATTTATCTCGGTCCGAATCGATCCCTGATTTCCAAGGTATATAAAGCCAGTCAACCTCTTTAGTCCAAACTGACATATGAAAAGTAGTATTCCCGCATATTCCCGAAATGTTTAATGTCGGACAGTTTCGTCATAGTTTTTTTATATAGCTGGGAAGTCATGTTGTATGTGCACGTTAAAGGGATGTAAAATAAAGAGTGTCTGAACTCAATAGTTACAAGGAAATTTGATTTCTCCGTCAATTTATTTAATATTTTGAACCCCATTGACAGCTTAGTGTGCCAGCTATATAGAAAAGGCGCTCCGTATACAATAAATGTTCGTACTAGGAAATTACAAGAGATAGTGTTTGTTGATTGAGCCGATAGCGGTTTTACCACATTAGATAAAAGCCGACTTACTACCTACTCGATATGATTGATTCAATTCTTGGAATCAGCCAGAGCTATTTCCATCTGATTGCAATGCAACACTCTAGCGACAGAAGCACGGCAAAGACTTAGGTATGCCAAATTATTTTCTGTGTCGCAACTTACAATAGAGCAAAATGGTATGACAGCCTACGTGGCGCAGTTGGTTTGATGCTGGCTGTGAAACGAGAGGCGACGGATCGATCCCCGCACCGAAACACATGTTTTTGTGAACCACAGGTATTTTTTCGGGTCTGGGTGTTTGTGAGACCGAAAAGTCTGTAGTAGTTCCTAATACCCACTACATAAGATCGATCTTAGTGGGGGGTCGACACAAAGTATTTGACTGTTAGGTGTATTTATTTATATATATTTATTTAAAGACCAAAACAATGTAAGCATCATAAAAATACAGTGAAAGATGTAACAAATTTATTCACTTTAAAAGCATAAATGGCGAAGCTGCCGTTGAATCAATATTGACATGACTCTAACAAATAGCACAAACAAAATTAACATAGCACACGAATGAATTTAACCAATAGCAAGTGTTTCGTTCCGAATGCAAATGCTTTAGTTGTTATGTTTTTCATTTTTCTTTGGAAGCAATTAACCAATATGTATATATGTGGGAATAGTTCCGCCTCGGGTCAAATCAAACTAGGATCGTTTGGATAATCTTCAATGTATTAAATCTTTTATAAAATACGTCTTCACGTCTTACGTCTTCAGTCCTTCATGTCTTCCATCGTCTTCCAGACTGTTCTCTTCTATTCCGTCTTTGCATACTTCAACATCTATATCATTCATCCTCTTAATAATTATTATTGAACAAAATGAGGAACTTGGAAAATATATCAGAAAAACGATTATAATTTTTATCCCATAAATGCAGTGTGTCCGTGGGGTCAGCAAGAAATTTAAATATATTTGTCACTCTTAAACTCAAAGGGGTGAAAAGGGACAGTAGAGGATAAGGTGACATCTTTTGAGTCCTGGATCTAAATGGGACGGGGCAGGACGGGGCTGGTAAAGCGGTATAAGAGATGGCATTCCCATTAAATATAATTTAATTAAATTATAATACCGTACCTAAAATAGTACGTTGCTAATGTAAACTGCGCTAAAAGTATCTACATCTGAGTGAAGTCGGATCGGGCCTGTATCATGGGATTTATGTTGTACAATTATTGCATTCCAATTATAATTATGGTAGCTAAAGATATATTTTCGCGAAAATATTTAAGAGCTTTGCAGTGTTATTTATTAGCATGTTGACAAATATTTTATCAATAACAAGGACATATTATTGTGGATATATTAGTCATTCGCACCATGTATATATTAATGTATTTGTTTACTAGTTTATTGTTAAATGTTAAATTTTAAATAAATCATTATTTCTTTATACATGAACAAGTTAATACATCTTTTTGTACCTTGCATAAAGCACAAAATCACTCACTATAAGATCGTAAAAGATTATCTTTTGATAACCGTATTGGTTATCAAAAGCCTTAAATCCATTTCTAGGAACTGGCAAACGGCAACGAATGATTTACAATATTTGAAAGACACTCAATCTCGTCGCTTGTTCGTTTCATGTTTAATAATACTGAGAGCGAAGTTAACTCAGTTTTAAGAATACAAATTAAATATTCAACTTGTGCTATTGTGTTATCAAGCAAAAACCTTTTATTGTATTCAGTTTTTTTTTTTTTTTTTTTGCTAGCAGATGGAATAATGGAAGATAAGTGGCATTATCATATTGATGACGAAAAAATATATTGTAAAACTTTGTTTTATTTAAAACTCAAATGTTCTGAGAGTTTTTGCGATTCTGTTTTATATGAATCTAAAACTCCGTTAAAGTATGGTCTGGTAGAGATTAAATATCGTTTAATTCAATGCGGCTTATAAATATGCTTCGCTTTTAAATATTTAAACCGGATTGCGAGTATGCCTATTAGACCTCTTCGACCCTGTCCTGTGGAATGAGTGCTATTTTGTAAATTTCACCAGGTATCCCCTGCCTGTCGGAAGAAGCGAGTAAATGCTATACATAGTTGCGAGGATGCAGTGGGGTGGCTTAGTGCCCATCAAATACGACTACGAGGTACAAATAGGTGGATTGTGCTGGAGTGGGACATCACGAAGGAGCGGTTCCGCACGGCTATGCCATTTTGCCTCAGGATCTCAAAGCCACTCCAATGCGCTGAAGAGGACCACCATGAGGTTTATTGTTGGTATGCCCTTGTAGGAGTTTGGTAGCGACTTGGCTGACCGACACCAGGATGGTAACATCTTTCCCGGGTCGATCAACGTTGCTACTTCACCTTCCCCAGAATTAGAATTCCTTCTAAGGAAGAATAAAAATAATTCATAAATACACAAAAATGTTAGATTCACACAACGTAGAAGTATCTGTATCTGTATCAGCCCATATACGTCCCACTGCAGGGCACGGGCCTACTCTACAATCGAGAATACGATTGAGAATGGTTAGGCCATATAGTCCACCACGCTGGCCTAGTGCGGGTTGGCGGACTTACATACCATAGAAATTCTTATAAATCGCTATGGTATGCAGGTTTCCTCACGATGTTTTCCTTCACCGTTTTAGTGCGTGGTGATTGACTATCAATACACACATGACTCCGAAAAGTCAGAGGTGTGCCCTGGGATTCGAACCCGCGACCACCGTGAACATGTGGGCAGCCGCGTCTAGTCCGTTTACCAACAGGCCACCACGCACTTAACCGTAGAAGTATACCGATACAATTTAACTTCAATTTCCCGCAGAGTATCAGAATCACAGCTATGGATATACTATAATAGCGTAAATCAAATGCGGTCAGCGGCGATTGTGGTGGTTAATTGACTGTTAAGCCGTTTTGAATCATACACATATCATTGCAAAGACGATATCTTAGACATGGAGTGACTAGTAAACATCACATATACGTCATATGTTAGTTTTATGTTACACAGAAAAAAAACAATTTACAAAATAATAAAATACCTGGAAGCTAACAAGACAACATAGAAATAATTTGTAGCAACAAATTAAGACACAAAAAAGCTTAAAAAGTAAACCAAAAGCATGAAACAGCCACGCTGTGGCGTTTCGATTGATGAATGAAATTGCAGAGTCCTTACAAGATCCGTACAACATACAATATCCGTGTTCGCCCGAAAAGCGACCACCGTACATGGTAGTAGTAAGCCTGTTACTTGTAACTTGGATGGATCTTGATCCACATATGTGCGTTGCTCCTCTTTGTCCTCATATTGAATAGTACTTTACCAACATTTATTTAATAATCACTTCACTCAAAACCTTATCTTTTTATTATAATTTGAACATAAATTATAGAAATAAAACAAAGCAAAGCAACAAATATATTCAAGAGCATTCCCAAATATTATTAAAATGACTTTACAAATTCGTAAAGAAACAAAATATACTGAGCTCACATTATACAAAATCTATTATATACGACAGAAATTCTATAAAAAATGTAACCATTAAAATTATTTATGTGTAATATAATTCAAATTCAAATTCGCCCTTTCACAACTTGGGGGAATCAGGTCGTTTACAAAATTACCTTGTAATAAACTAAACCTGACACTGAACATCTGTGATTACATAGGCCGAATACAGGGTATATCAAGACAGCTACCGAAAACGAAGCTCTGTGGTAGTTTAAGCGATTTCAGACATAATGCAACAGAAAATTTTGCAAAAACAAAGCGACAATTTTTTTATTATTATTATTTTCTTATGTCCATATTTATGTAGTAAATACATTTTTTCCCTAAAATAATAGTTCCTTTTATTTATAAATACTCTAAGGTATAAAACAGTTTGAATTAGTATTTTAGCACAAAATATGGATTTACCACCAAAAAATGTTGATATTTAAAATATCATTAAAAATTAATGTCGCGTTTCTTTGTGAAATTTTTAGTTGCATTGTGTTTGTATTCACTAAAATTACAATCCGGCTTTGTTTTCGGTAGCAGTCTTGACATACCCGGTATATTGATTAAAATTAAATAATATATTGCTCAACAGTCAACGCCTATAATGTACCCACCCAGTACGTGTCAAAACACAAAATGTAACCAATATAATTATATATGCATTGAAATATTCGATATTGAATACCTACAGATCATCTAAAATTTCGAGTGGCGAAAGGAGCCACAAATACAATTTAAAAATATTATGTTTTATTTTATTGCAATGAATGGCGAGACGAGCATGTAGTTCGCTTGATGGTAAGCGATACGACCGCTCATGAATAGTAGCAAAACGAAACAACACATTGAATTATAAAGCAATGCTTGGTATTCCACTGCACTCGCCATCCTGAGACATAAGATGTATAGTGCCAATATGTCCACGATTTACTATGGCTACGATTTCTTTAACACAATGTATTTAATGCATTGTTTGAAATGTGTTTCTAAAATATGAACAACAACCTATTAATTATATTTGGAATCTAAAAGTATAAACATGTCCAACCTAATAAAATGTGAAAAAAATTTAAAACAATATTCATTACAATTATTAATTATTGTTTAGTAAAATTACCCTAATATTATATATTATATTTTTATAAAATATATTTTTATGAAATTACATTTTCAAAACCAACAACCATTTATTCGTACAATTTAGATATTTCTAACAAATCTTAATTTGCGTATACAATAAGACAGAATCCTTCTTATCACTTCAAAGGGAAAAACAATACTCTAACATTCTACCGAATTACAAATTTGGACAAGTTTACTTTTCTTATTTAATACGGCCAGACATCATTCATTAAGAAGGTGAAGGTTCGTCATCTCCTCTACGTTGTGTGTAAAATTTTTTCACTATTCTTCTAACAATATATTACATTAATATAATATATTTGCCGCAAAATAATTATCAAATATCGCATATGCATTATTATAATGCTGAATGAATGAGACGAGACAGAGAGAGACAGTCATGTTCTATGTACGAGCTGATACGGAATCTTACGCGACAACGTGCTACACCATTTTCAAAAATTCTGTATTTATTAGAGACACTAGCTGAGTGACCTAATTTTGAATCACGCATGAATAGACCGATAGCAGCTTCGTGGAAATGCAGCTGTTTGAAATTTTGTCAAGAGGGGACGGTTCTTATAACAAGACCTCATGGACTTGTCACCTCTGCTCAAATGTTTTGTTGGTTATTGAGATTCTCGGAATTTAACGGCTATCAAAGAATTGACTTCCATCTACCATTCCTTTGTAAGTATGAGCATTTGATGGAAAATAGATCGTAACGTTGTACATATTACAATGTTATACAGTTTTATAAATCAACTAGCGGCCCGACCCAGCTTCGCCTGGGTGCATATATTTTTTGATTCCACTCCACACCAAATACATGTTGTTTTTCGTATAAACTCTTGTATGCCTAAACTTGACGTAGCTATCCTACTGTCCGGCTCAATCCCGTCTCATCCGCCTGTTCAGTCTCTTCCCAATGCGTCTCGTCCCTTCTCTTTATTATCCATCCTGTTTTGTAACGTGCATTTACATTTCGTCCTAACAAATCTGTCATCTATCCCAGCCCTCTCCCGTACCTTCGATTCTATTTTACTTTATGTCCCTTCTCTCCATAAACATCCATATACATCTTATATATAAAATAGGAATGAGATAGCAAAATAATAATTGTCAACGTTACTACTACACTTGATGCATAAACAATAATAATGGCCGACAACTGTGTAGGGAGTGAGAGAAGTCTTATTGTGTGAGAAAAACAGGAGACCGTTCTCATCCCTACTCCGTGCTGTTTACTGGGTCAGAAGTGACACCTGTAGACATCTGGTGGGGATAACTAATTAAATGACGATTGATCAGTTTTCGACCGGAGAGGAAAAATTATTAAATTACTAAAATGGCTATTAAAAAATAAGGGTTGATCGTAGAAGAGTGAAAATTGAGGATTGTATGTATTTTTGTATGATGTATCATAAAAAAATAGAAATTAAAAATTTTGTCTAAAAAATAAAAAAAAAAATTTTGGGGTGGACTACCCCTAACATTTAGGGGGATGAAAAATAGATGTTGGCCGATTCTCATAGATACCGGATAAGCACAAAAAATTTCATCAAAATCGGTCGAGCCGTTTCGGAGGAGTTCGATTACGCACCCCGTGACAGAAGAGTTTTATATATTAGATTTTCTAATGATTGGATGAACAACCACATTTCTATTACATGTATTAATTTGTAGTGACCCACCCTGACTTAGATAAAAATGTTAGACTCTACATACCGCGAATTTTGATGGTCAACTCCTAGTATGCAGATTTCGTCGCAGCTTTTAGTTAAATAAAACAATACATTGTCATAATAATCAAAGAATAGCTTTCTGCAATATTATACACCAAAAATATTTGTTTACATCATAACCCTCTCTTTTGCTTCTTCGTATTCGAGTAAAAACGCTGCTGAACTTTTATGCGCCGATAGTTCTTTACAGCTGTATTACATTTCAAAGCGGTACTTTAGCAACTTTACGATACAAAATATGTTGTGAAAAACTATAAATTAAATTATTCATACCACAATAATATTTTAAAGGAGCATTGGAGTAACATCGTAAAAGTATTGCGTAAGGGGTAAAAATGTAGGATTTTAAGTTCTTACCCGTTCCATCCTTGTATTATGATGCTACACCGATGTAATTTAATTACTTATATAATAATTTATTGTCTAGAATACTTCATCTACTCGTATTTAGAAAACATATCTGTATATTAGCATGGTAATTTACATCCAAGTATAAACACACCGCAATAAATTGTCGTGTAATCACACGCAATACGTCCCTTAGCATATATCAGTGGTAATGGATATCATATCTCCAGTAATTATAACCACTGAGGGTGCTTTTAGCTCCTCAAACTCATTAGCCTCGTGAGCTATTGCTAAAATGTTGTTTTGTTTGTAATAAATTACTCTGTTTATAGTAAAATTATTTACTATATCAAAGTAGGAACAGAACAGTCTACTAGTTTGAGATTTAAGTTTAATCTTGAAGTAAACACCTCAGACGTTTTAAAGTTACACCTTCGTGGCACCGTTGGTTAGACGCCGACTGTGAAACGTCAGGCCGCGGGTTCAAGTCCCGCATTTAGACAAATGCGTATTTGTGAGATCAAGTTTTTGGTTCGGGTCTGGGTGTTTGTGAGATCGAAAAATTTCTCGTAGTTCCTTATACCCACGACACAAAACTTGATCTTAGTGTAGGCTCAGGACTATGATAAGACACCAACTTCATGAGAAAGAACTGTCAATAATGTACGAAAAATTTCTGGACATTTGAGGTTTATCAAAACACGTTAAGCCGCAGCGTATAGAAGATTTACAGTTTATGAGGTTAGCTTCAGTCTACCGGTCGTAAAGACTGAACGTGTTCGTTCCGTGGCTAAATTTCTTTTGGGAAACAGAAGAACTTCGTCCGAAGTAGTGAAATTCACAGTATCGTTAAAAACTTTTAAGTGGAAAGTATGATGTTTCGTAAAACTCGTTTCAGTTTATTCGTATATTATCCTAGTCGTTTCAAATATTTTTTGAATAGCGAATAATAAATATTTATTTTATACATACAACATTTTTGTAACTGATCGATGTCTGTCCATTGAAGATATAATAGAAAAAAACTATTTTGAGGGCATGTAACAACGTAACGTAATAGAACCCAAAGCAATAGTAGTTAGACGATTTGTCGGCTTATCGATGCTTTATGTGCGTTAATCTGAAAAACGGCTAAACCAATTTCGCTTAAATTAGATACGGAGTTAGTTGACACTCTGGATAAACACACAGGCATATTGTATTGAAAATATAATGTTCCCGTGGGATGTGCAGGAAATTCAAATATATTTGTTACTCTTTCGAATTTAGAGAAATGGCATAGAACAGGAGAGAACACGATTACATGCCTTGAGACATGAGATAGAATAAGACGGAATAGGACGGGATTCGACGAGACGGGATGGGCAAGGTAATATAGAGGACGTCAGTCTCATTGAGTTTCAATATAAATCAAAACTGTACAGCAATAGTTCTACCGGCGTTCACAATCTTTAAGTTATGTCGAATTAGCAAACATACTTTAAACCTCAAACTAGGAACTCACTTAAACAGCTAAAGACAAAAAAAGCAAATATAAAACTGTTAACGTGCCAAGTTTACTTGTAAGTGGTTGCTACAGAAAACGTTGCAGAGCAAAACTTATCACCCAATTAAATCTAAAGAGTTTTATCGACGCCACACATCAAGATAATAGTGACTGCGGTCCATCGACCGATTTGACTTGAAAACTAAAAACATGAACTAGGTCACTTACTTAGCATATTAACTGTTTAGTTGTTGTGACGCAATACTATTTTACGATATGGCCTCTACCACTCTCATTCGTACTCTCGATTGTAGAGGAGGCCCGTGCCCTGCAGTGGGATGTATATGGGCTGATACAGAATACTATGTATTTTATAGCGCTTGATTAACCACTCTCAATCGTACTCTCAATTGTAGAGGAGGCCCGTGCCCTGCAGTAGGATGTATATGGGCTGATACAGAATACTATTTTATAGCGCTTGAATACAGACTTCTCCCGAAAACGAAGCCGTGTGGTTGTTTTAGTGGCTACAGAGACAATATAACTAAATCTGTTCTGATGTCACAGTAAATATCAAAAAAACAGGATCTTAAAATATCTGGCGTCATTCATAGTCCGGTAGTAGATCTCTCATATGTGAGAGGCAGCCTGGGTTAATACCACCGCAATATCTATTACTTCCGCGAAATAGCAGTGTAAATGGACTGTTGTGTTAAGGTTTGAAGGACATTGTAGCCAGAGTAATTACCGGACAAAATTATACTTTACATCTTATGCCTCTTGATGGCAAGATCAATGGAGTTCCAACCATAGCTTTGTATTTATGATATTTGGTTTTGCTACCATATATACCATATACTAGCGGCCCGGCCCAGCTTCGCCCGGGTGCATATAGATTTCTCTACAATAATATGCACGTATTATACACATAAACCTTCCTCTTGAATCACTCTATCTATTAAAAAACCGCATCAAAATCCGTTGCGTAGTTTTAAAGATTTAAGCATACAAAGGGACATGGGGACAGAGAAAGCGACTTTGTTTTATACTATGTAGTGATAACCAATAACATGCTGGTCTTGCTATACATTGAAATGGAGAAAATATGGTGTAATTTTTGATGATGCAAAAATATCTTCTAATACAGTCTTTTTGCCCCCACTACCATTACCCGAAATTGACTTGTACAATTAAATAAGTTTTCCTCTGTCTTTATTGAGTTTCGTCGTTCAGTAATAAACAGTGGGAGCCAGCACAGGTGATTTACCTCACCCACGGAAGCCCGGGGCCCTGTTGCTAATCCCGCGCCAAACGATGTAATTTCCGACGTGGAATCTTTATATCCTCCACCTATACATATATTGTATGAATTGTTACGAAATGTTAAGCGATTGTTTAGCACCAAACAAACCAACCTGCTTAAGACTGGTCACATATTATTTAGTATTTAGTAGTTACTATTACTGTATGAAACTAGCGGTCCGTCCGTCCGGGTGTAGATACACTTTTTTTGGGAATAATATATCACATATGTTCATCCAGGATAATGTGGGATTGTAAAGATGAAAGAATTTTTGAAAACGGGCCAATAGTTTCAGAGCCTATTCAATACAAACAAACAATCAAATCTTTCCTCTTTTTAATATTAATTTTATCATCATCATTATCTCAGCCACAGGAAACCCACTGCTGAACATTCCCCCAAGGATCTCCACATCGACTTAATATGTTATAGATAAACCAACCTATATTATTTAACAAAAAAGTCGGTTTTACGGGCGAAGATTTTACGTGACAACGTCTTTTTCTCGGTAGAATATTTATTGATATGAATATAATTAAATTGCACAATAGGAACAAGGAATTGAATGAAAATAAGAATTGCACAAATTTTAACTATAGAAATATATTTTGTTTACTAAAACATTGTACATGTAATGACGAATCTAAGCACTCCATATTTTCACTACAGACACAGCTGACGATACTTTAACCACACGTGTGAACTTGTATTGTGACGCTTTCTTGTTTTTCCAACGCCAAGAACGTTCGAGAAAGACAAAGACAGAGACACAAGCATGCGCCGATTCAATGCGCCTAATTCTCTAGTGCTGCGCGCGCGGCAGACCGATCATAGTTGAGTGGGAGAGAGACGCAAGGCATTCGGCGGGCCTCTCTCTCGTTCGGTGACTCATCGTAACGTTACCGGGCGTTACACTTTTTCATAAGTGACTCCCAGCCGCAACCTAATTTAAGACGTTGTCACGTCAATAATATGTTATAGATAAACCAACCTATATTATTTAACAAAAAAAAATGGTTGCCTGTAAAGTCGGTTTTACGGGTGAAGATTTTACGTGACAACGTCTTTTTCTCGGTAGAATATTTATTGATATGAATATAATTAAATTGCACAATAGGAACAAGGAATTGAATGAAAATAAGAATTGCACAAATTTTAACTATAGAAATATATTTTGTTTACTAAAACATTGTACATGTAATGACGAATCTAAGCACTCCATATTTTCACTACAGACACAGCTGACGATACTTTAACCACACGTGTGAACTTGTATTGTGACGCTTTCTTGTTTTTCCAACGCCAAGAACGTTCGAGAAAGACAAAGACAGAGACACAAGCATGCGCCGATTCAATGCGCCTAATTCTCTAGTGCTGCGCGCGCGGCAGACCGATCATAGTTGAGTGGGAGAGAGACGCAAGGCATTCGGCGGGCCTCTCTCTCGTTCGGTGACTCATCGTAACGTTACCGGGCGTTACACTTTTTCATAAGTGACTCCCAGCCGCAACCTAATTTAAGACGTTGTCACGTCAAAAAATTGAGCCACTATGAAATTAATTATCTTTTCAATGGACTGCAGGAATGATAAAATTTGTTAAACGCAACCGATACAGCTGTAATTTAATTTTTATTTGCTTCGAAAACACATTTTAAAATGAATAAATCAATTACACGACTCGTTGGTCGAGGACTGTACTCGATACAAGCAAATAAGAAATGCGATGAAAGAATTTCTCGCTGTTTGATTTCTCAGTAAATAAATAAATTACCCCTTTAAAAGCACAAACGATCACCATTTAATATTCCTTTTTTATTAACGACGCCGTACAAATAACGAGATCTTGTTAATGGTATTACTTCGCGGAAATACAATTGTGAGCACTGTTTCACTTGAACTCTCTATTTACCTTTTATCGCGTGGATGGATCTCGTCTTTTACATGCCAGTAAAACTTTATTTATACTCGAAGAACAAATAGTGATGCTTACCATGTAACTTTGCCCGTGCCTCTTATAATATATTTTAGATTCGGGTGGATTCAAATAATTTCTCGAAATAATTGGTGCAAATATTAAAATTTCGGCAGTGAACATCAATAGTTTTATTTTGTTTTGCGATAAATGGGGAGAAGAGCATATCACCTAATGGTAGACGGCTCATGGGCAATAGGAAAACCAAAAAAACACAATGAATTAATATGAATTGTGCACTGTTTACCATTAGATGCGTTGTTGTCATTTTGTCTTAGTAGCATTGAAAAGTCTACACAAACATTCCTACCATCCTAATTATTTGCTTACGCTTTAAAAACTAGTATAAAACACTCCAAGCATAAAAAATAACCAGGAATATATTTCAACATAATTCAAATTACAAAGGGCAAGAAAACGATTCCACAAATACCCCAAAATCTATTTAATCATCCGGAATGAAATTACGAGGGATAATCAAGAGTAAAAGCTATTTACTCAAAAGAAAGTTGGAAAACAACCAAAATAAAATGTGAGAGGATAATCACGATTATGTAGAATTTAGTGACGTAAATATTATGAATGAATTTAATTATTTTCAAAGCAGCTTAGCTTATTTTCTGAGAAAAAGGGATGGAAGCCGTGATCTTGGTGGCCTTATTTTACAAGTACAGTGGCTGAGGGCCTAGAGGTTTGTGCTGACTTATAGTCAAGAGGTAAGATATTACGGCAAAGTATTCTTCGAAATTCCATCGAAAGATCTCGATGGATGCCGACGTAAATTGAAATGCAGTAATATATTAAAGACATTTTTGTCTACCCATCATGTGTTTGTTTTGCTCTTAATTAGCTGTATACAAAAATACCTGACAAGGATTTAGTGATTAGTTCTTTAGTCTTTGTGTTATAATAATATTAAAACGGATTTCTAATAGTATACGCATTAGGCGTGTTTGGATACTAGGAAATGACAAACATTATTTGCTTATTTATTTGTGTGCCTTTTTGAGCATTCTTACGTACTAAATGTGACGTTTATGCAAGAAAAAGTAACGTTTATAATTTAGCTCCTCTAAAGAGTATAGGTGACCTAGGTAAGGTAGCAGGAAGCCGCTGGATGTAGGCCGCTTCCGACAAGTCGATGTGGAGGTCCTTGGAAAGCCTATGTTCAACAATTGACTTCTTATGGCTGACGAGAGGGAGAAATATAGTGAATAATTGCTTGTAGTCGATATCTTTCTCTTTAATTACATTGACAATAATCAAATAAAATAAACAAATAAAATAATATTGCAATTCATTTGCGTTTATAAGAATATTTTCTGTACGACAAATGGGTCGTAGTGTTTATAAGAGTTATTATTCCTTGTCACTGCACATTCGTGCAAGCACGTTCGCTCTGGCAGGTGTTCCATCCTCTTACACATATCGTTTTCTGATTTATGAAGATCGTGACTGATGAGGTTCCAAGTATCTATATACTACAACAATAACTTGCAGTCTTATGCATAAATATAATTACTACTATATTTAATTATACTGCCAAGCTAAGCCGACATAGCCTACGGGCGTTTTAGCGAATTCAAGGAAAATGGGTTTTTATATTTATTGTAATCCTTAACAATTGGGCTGTATATCTCATTGCCTTATTAGTTAGTGTGTATCTTATATTAGCAATGCTTAGTTATATTTTCTTCATATAATGATATATAAATACCAAAGATAATGTTTTCATAATCTTTATGTCAGTTTTCATAAAGACCTAGATTTTCTTTTTAAAAGTTTTTGGAAACTTTTATTTAGGATAAATGTGTATATTATATTTTTTCCTAAAATAATCAACTACACCATTTTACGTTATAAAGACGCTATGGTATACAGGGGTTTGAATTATCATTTTAGCAAAAACTAGGCTTTACCACCCAAAAACAATGATATTTAAATTATCACATAAAAATTGTCTCGTTTTTTTTTACCTTGTTTTTGTAGTTACTAAAATTACGACCCGGCTTCGTTTTCGGTAGCAGTCTTGATATACCCTCTATTTATCAGATTCCATACAGCTTAATGTGTCCTTTGTAAATTCTTGAAGTTTATGTCGGCAGAGTACAGAACATTATAATTGCTGTTTCACGACATGTTTATTAATCCGATTCCCGTTATTGTTATTTGTCCTCTAAGCGAAGTTAATGAAACTACTTGTTGGTATTTTTTTTTTTATTGCATTGAATGGCGAGACTATCATGCCGTTCGCCTGATGGTAAGCGATGCGACCGCTCATGAACAGTAGCAAAACCAAACAACACCTTGATTTACAAAGCAATGCTTGGCATTCCACTGCGCTCGCCATCCTGAGACACAAGATGTTAAGTCTCAATATGTCCAGTAGTTACTCTGGCTACAATGTCCTTCAATCCGAAACACAACAGTGCATTTAAACTGCTGTTTGACGGGAGAAATAGACATTGCGGTGGTACCCACCCAGGCAGCCTCTCACATATGAGAGACCTACCACCGGTATTCCTGAAATGCCAGATTATGCCTATCTGATGATGGTATGTCATCACTCATTTCATTTGAAAAATAAGGTGCTCATTTATTGTAAAATTCATTTATAAATGTATCGTTTTCACATAAATGTGGCTGGATTTGCTGAATACTCATTTATTAATATACTAGCGATACGTCCCGGCTCCACCCGTGTGCAGATAGTCCACTCCAGTCTTCATCTAGGTTATTTCGCGTACAAACTGTTCCATTTTAATCTCAACATAACCGCCGTTTACTCTACTTTTCCCATCCTACCCCGTCTTATTTATTCTCATATTATGATACTCTATCATTATTTTCATATTGGCCTGCCGCCCTATGTGTTCCTCAAGCTTGTTTATATACAGAAAGTACGTGTGCGTGACATTTAGTAAAATCAATAATCCATCTATTTTTTTTTGTGTGTGTGTGTGAAGAAATTTGGTAATGCAAATTAATATTATAAAAATACGTTACAGTAATTATAAAGCCTGCAGTCTTTTTCGTTAACTGAGCTATCCAACACAAAAATAATTTTCCAATTCGAAACACTAATTCCTTAGATTAGCGGTAATAAACAAACTAACTTTTCTTTTTATAGACCAGAGAGATGTAACAATCTTATATTTAAGCTAGATATGTTTCCAGTGGACTTTTCTTGGACTGCATCACAGAAACCTAAATAAGATTTACAAGAATCTCTTATAAATATTTAAATCTTTCCACAGAACTTATCTATTTGAAAAAATAAACGATTCTGCGTACACGGTGCTAAATAACCTTTAACGTTTTTATTAGCCAATCAAACCCATTCATCAAAATAAATTAAAAGTATTTAAACCTGTAACAAACAATAATTAAAAATAAAATATAAATCAAGGCAACAAGTGCTCAATTACGGCGAGCGGAGATTGAGCAAAACACATCGCGGTTGCGTTGCCGCGTGTCCTATTATGAGTAAATTGTATCGTAAATACGAGCCTCGGGTACAATTTAATAGAATAAAATTTACATTTCGTTACTCTCAGCCGACTGAAGTGGCATTTTTCGCCTCGTTCCCTTTCAAAATAAATAATGAATGAAAATCTAATAGTACAGATTGATGAAGTGGTTATGCCTTCGAGTTTAAATGGTATATTTTATTAGGACTTAATCAAATACAATGCTGTATTTATGTTATTATTATTTTTTGAGATTGCATTGTTTGGGACTGCTCTTAAGTAGCAAACAGTCCGAAATTTTATATTTAAGCTCATATACGGTATTATTCTCATAGCTTTACTATCGAAAGGTTTGTTTAGAGCCATTGGGATATTATACTAGAGGGTACACTACAAACAAAATGCTTGCAACAAAAATGAACGGTACTGTACCACTCCTTATGTTTCGGTCTTTGTCACGCCAACACAATAACAACCTCTTCGGTCTCGCTTCTCCGGGTTGTCGTGTGCATGCACAAGGAAATTCCGTACCAGCACAATGCGCAGAGATTTTGTTCCCGATGTCCGCTCTATTATAAGACCTCAATGTTTAGAACACTGTTTCCCAATTAGTTTTTCCCACATACCCCTTAAAAATACTCGATATCGCGTATCCCACATGCCATGAAGTATACGCCAACGAACAGCAGATAAATGTACCACGAATTCATATCTTCAACATAGCAAGAAGTATTTGACGCGGCGTTGTCCCATCATTACGGTATACATACTATTTGCTAGCATCTATCATTTGTCACCGTAATAGCAGGAATGATAAATAACAATAAAAAGTTTCTAAAAATTATTTCCCATTTCTCAAAAAAATAATCGTAATAATCACTGTAACATAATGCCATTTAATTTTAATGAGACACGTTTGCGCGTTTTTCTATAAATAATTCAGAAAAATCTGGCTGCTTTTTTGTCAGCTTTAATCACAAATTATCTGGAGTTGAAGTTGATGGTAATGTTTTTTTTTATTTTTGTAGCTGGAATCCAACCTCGCATAGATATAACATGCTAAATGCCTAAGGATTAGCACGCTGAGATGGAAGCGGGCGGGCCACGTCTGGCGCCGGAAAGAAGGTCGGTAGAGTAGACAAGTGTTGGAGTGGAGACCGCGCTTAAGTAAACGTAGTGTAGGACGTCCTGCTGTACAGTGGACCGACGACTTGAAAAGAATGGTGGGTAGCGGATGGATGAGAGCTGCTCAAGACCAGGATGGTTGGCGTTTACTTGGGGAGGCCTACGTCCAGCACTGGACGGCGATAGACTGAATAATATGCCTAAGCAGGTTCAAACAAAACTGCGTGTACCTCTCCATTTAACTGGCAATTTCATGGAATGGCGAGACGAGCATTTCGTTCGCCTGATGGTAAGCAATACCACCAAACATGAATAGTAGCAATACCACACAATACCGTAAATTCCAATGAAGTGCTTGGTATTCCACTGCGCTCGCCATCCTAAGACATAAAATGTTAAGTCTTAATATATCCAGTAGTAACTCAACTCAAGTTTTACTATCTTTGTTAATCAACCTCTTAAGGCTTTGTATTTAAAACACATCTAAAACACACTTTGTTTAATATTTTATTAACAAATATACATATTACAACAGAGTAGCACGCCGGCCATCCCAGACCTGTATGGGCTCGATTGTTTTCTTTAAACAGATCATCTCTTTTCCACAGAGTGCCTTGCCGTGCCGAAAGCCCCTGTATTTTGATAGATTAATTAATAATCACCTGCTTGACAATATCTCGAAGCGTCACGGCCGCGGGCTCTTGATTTGCGAGCTGTTAATTTCAATACACCTACTTGGCGTGTATTCATAGTCATGCGGAAGTTATGTGTCGAATGATTAGGAATTAACTCCTGTCAGCAGTGAATACTGTTCAGACGTATGGAACTCTTTTTTAGTATTTTTTGGCTCTAGTTCGCCAAGTCGGTAATTACTGCCTTTCATTGTGGAAAATATATGCTCCACCAGCTTTATGGCAATGCGAGCTTTGTTTAAATATCTGAGCCTGGTAAAAACATTATGTACTGTGCATAGTAAATAAAATTCATAGGGATTATTATTATTCAACTTTTACACCATAATGGTTTATTCGCTGGTTATGATTCGCTGTTGCGTTTCATTTGGTGACTGAGATTGTCGGATGTCCAACACCCCTTTCCCCTTCGTATTCCATTTCTTTCCCGCTACCGTCCCGGTTCGATTGGCCAACACACACAGATGATCCAAGCGTTGTGGATATTCATGGATGGCAGTGATCACTTAACATCAGATGAACTGTCAGCAAAAAGTTGCAACAACAACTGTTAGCATACATTCTCCGGTCCTATACAATAAATTGTATAGTAATACTAGCGGCCCGGCCCGGCTTCGCCTGGGTGCAAATACAGATTCAAGTCGATATTTTATTTAAAATCAATATGACAGCCGTTGTCTAAACTGCTTATCCAATTCCAATCCCATCCTGTACCTATTCTTATGTCCCATTTTATCCACCTTATATTCTATTCTATCCCATCTCTCCAGATTCAAATCATTATTTTGCTACGGAGATATTATAATACTGTTACTACTCCGACGACATTCATTGAAATCAATTAATAGATATAATAGCTGACCCGGCCACGCTTCGCTATTGCTTAATTATTATATGATTAATATTATATTCAATTATTTAGCATAGCAAAATAGGCCGACCCACCTTTGCCTGGATGCAGATATTTTTTTATTTTACTCCACATCACATAATTGTTATTTTCGTATAAGCTCTTGTATACCTAAACATGAATTAGCTATCCTACTGTCCTGCTCAATTCCGTCCCATCCCGTCTGTTCAGTCACTTTCCGATACGTCCCGTCCTTTCTCTTCATTAACCATCCCGTCTTATACCGTGCATTTACATTTCGTCCTATCAAATCTGTCAGCTATCCCAGTCCTCTCCCCTACCTCCCACTCTATCATATCCCGTTTCTCCATATCCAAATAGTGTGCCTTATAAATTTTTGACATTAAACACTTTAGCGATTTTGATTATCCATGCAATATTCCATCCCTTATTTCACCCGCACGATGCTGTTTTCCAAAAATATTACGCCATTACTTTTTGTTAGTAATAAAGAGATGAAATATAAATTTTCATAGAAATACACTCACACTCACACACAATTACATATATTTAACAATTATATTTAACTGGTTTCTCAAGACACAGGCAACGCCTAATTTGAGAATCCCTGAATATTCTCCATAATTATATAAAATTGTTATTTTATTCAGTTCAGTTCAGTTTTTATTTGTATGTGTTATTTTATTAAAGATTTTTCTTTTTCAAGTGACATTCTATCTTGAAAAGAAGTAAAACTTCTTACGTGTGAATATTATTCATTTTAGTGTCCTATATTTATATAGCTTCATAATATATTCTCTTTAGTTTACACAAAATAAATTTCTGAACGCATGCATAAATATTTGACAACCAATTTAAATGTCAATCGCTTTTCATTACTGTCATTAATTTACATATTTAAAATCTAAAATACGCCATTAATCGAATATTGTGGATATATGTTTTCGATTCGAAACCTTTATTTAAATACGTTATTTAATTTGAGGGAAGAGTTTACCGTATCGACGGTATGAACATTATATGTTTGACAGTTACAAACCCATGAACATTTTGTATGGCAAAATGTTTTTTCCTTTTTTTTATACTTTCGTCAATTCAATCGAGACAAAAACTATCCCACCTTTAAGTTGGAACAAATAACACATATCTACAAAATTTCATTATAATCAGTTGAGTGGTTTAGGAGTCCATCGAGGACAAACAACGTGACACGTGAATTATATATATTAAGATTATACGCTATTTCTAGAAAATATATAAAAACAACTCAAACAAAACAGCATCATATTTTCTCTAGCTAACTGTAATGTTTGAAAGTGTGGGAAAACGAAATTTTCGTTTTGATAAACGACGTATATCAAGTCTAATAAACACGTTAATTCCATACAAACTTTGTCACCCTACTGCGACACCGCCAGCTAGTGTTCTTTGATAAGTAATACGAGTATATTTAAATCTTTCACACTACTGCCAGCAACTTTAATGATATTCTATATGACGAACGATGCATTAATGTGTAAGACCAACACACATACATTATTTTAAATATGTTGTCGGAAGTGTCTGTATCAGCCCATATACGTCCCACTGCAGGGCACGGGCCTCCTCTACAATCGAGAGTACGATTGAGAGTGGCCACCACGCTGGCCGAGTGCGGGTTGGCGGACTTACATACCATAGAAATTCTTATAAATCGCTATGGTATGCAGGTTTCCTCACGATGTTTTCCTTCACCGTTTTAGTGCGTGGTCAGAGGTGTGCCCCGGGATTCAAACCTGCGACCACCGTGAACATGTTGGCAGCCACGTCTGGTCCGCTTACAAACCAGCCTTCACGCATTATAGAACATTTTTATATCGATGAATGGCATGACGAGCAATATTCAAAAGTTCATTATTTTGTCACTCGCTTTCCAACTCTTCCTATTATTCTTAATATTTGATTATTTTCGTTGCAGCTTGAAGAAAGTTTGGAGATTCAGAGGGAATCACTGACTTTTAGTGCTCGGTGTGAATAAAATGCTTATCATGTCCGATTCTGGATTTCAGGAGTTGCAGTGGCGGATGTGGGGGCGGGATAATTTCCCGTGGCTGAAAAGAGAGAAAGAAAGAAATAATTAATTGCCACAATTATCATTTACATCGTTTTGAGAACATTATGAGAGTGAAAGAAGGAAGTCATATTTTTTATCAATTTATATTTATAAACAATATCTCAAAGATGCAGTGGCTATTATTTTGAGTACAGTTGTTATACGGTTTTCTTAACTTATTGTGACTAAATGATATTTTTAGAACTTTCCGGTATATATTTATTTATTGATTTTATTCTTTTTTACACTTTTATACAGAGATGTTATCAAGATAATGAACCATAAAAATAATAGCACAAGTGACGGCCTTATTACACTAGGTAATTTCTTACAGGCAACCATGGGATGGGTATATAAACAGGAGATGGAAAAGGCAGTCTAAGGTGTAAATGAAATAATAATAATCTACAAGTCGACATATAGTAGATCCCTTTTTATATTTTTTTCTCTAAACTTTCTGATGATATTTGACACTCAATTAAATTTGAACATTAGCATTACGACAGTTGATGGACAACCTCTCATATTGATACTATTGAGTGCCGTGATTGCGTACGGTATTAATTGATTGCGGTGGCATTTGGAACTGAATAATAGCGAGTGTCCAGAGCACACCACTAGATTGTATTTAACATGTTTGGAATATATACATAGTCGATTATTAGGAAATTAAATTGCCAATTTGTGAATATTGTTTTGGCAACAGGGATGCAAAATGTTTGATCGAGATTAGCCAGATAATTTCTATAATTTAAGTTTTAGATAAATAAAAAAATCTAGCCAACAGTCACATACATAGTCCTGACCCGACACTTAGATCGACAATGTTTAGTTACACAGTGTCTGAAGTCACTAAAACTACCATTCGGTTTAATTTTCGGTCGCCGCGCCGTCTTGATGTCCTTTGTATAGTAGGGCAAGATTGAAGGGCTGGGCAAGATGAAAACTTTCCATATTTCCCAAACCGTGGGACGAGCATCCTTATTACCAAGCATATGGAGACAAGACAAGGTTCTTTTATATTTAAGAACATAATCTCATCGTGTGTAGGTGGTTTTTATTTTTGCGGCATATTATTACGCTACCATTTTTTTTTGCTGTGCTATTATTTATACAATGTAAGTAATTTTATTTTTATACTTAGTAATTTTAAGATAGATTGTAGGAATTTAGATTATATTAAAGAGATTAAATTGATATTCAGAAACAAAAAGTATAAAGGAACTTTTTGATGTTTGTGTTACCATTGGGCGTATGAGCAAATTGAATTATTTGTTTTTATATGATTTGGTTTGGATAGTCATTAAATATGGACCCAAAAAGGTTGTTAAACTGAACCGTTTCACTGACTACCATTTTAACCTAAAATTATATGATTATGTTAAGCATCAAAGAAATATATAGTAAACATTTTAAACATAACTTGACATCCTAAATACAATACCATGTCTATGTTTCAGACGGTTTCAGAACAATGGATAGGTTGCAGTGACCAGATTCGTTGAGGTCATGAACTATTTTCCGACACACTTGATGGTAATATAATATTATGTGTCCATTGTAAACTATAGGGATATTCTATACCCATTTCATTTTGCCCACACTGTGGGAAGTTGTCCCAATTTCTTGTTGAGTTGAGTTGTTATAGATTTTATATTTAGTACAAATTTTAATTTCTCTTTATTTTAAATCTTTTTTTTTACATTTTTATATATATAGTATAAAAACAAAATACATATAAAAATATAAAAATTCATCCAACAATGGCGAGGCTCGAGACCCAAGCCACCGGTGGTTAGGACCCCAAAGTGAGGAACCTCCTCACTATACGTGCCGTGTCAAGCAATACTGCCTTCTGTATCTGACTCCTGACCCAAACGCCGATTGAGAGCCTCTGTAGATGTTGGTCGAGGCTCTTTGGTATCAACCCATGAGCAGAAACGACAATCGGGACAATAATTGTTGAGTCGACATCCCACATGTCGGTAACCTCGTGTGCCAAATCTAAATATTTAGACATTTTGTCTTTTTCGGCTTTGACAAGGTTATCGTCATGCGGAATGGTGACGTCAACAAGTATAGCCCGGCGCGCCAATCGATCTATTATCACAATGTCAGGCTTATTGGCTAGAATAGTCCTGTCTGTGATAATAGATCGATCCCAATACAGCGTTGCATGACCATTTTCGAGAACTGGTTGGGGCACATATTGGTAATATGGCACTTCAGGAGTCACAAGTCCATATCGAAGAGCAATTTGCTGATGTATGATCTTGGCTACTAGGTTGTGTCTATGCAAATACTCGCCGTTAGCAAGATACGAACAACCGGAAATAACATGCCTGATGGACTCGCCAGGACGGTGGCATGCCCGACAGATGTCGACCGTACCGTCCTTCAGGATGTATTTCCTATAGTTGTTCGTCTTAATAACTTCGTCCATAATTGCAAAGACAAAACCCTCGGTTTCCCCAAAGAGGTTACCGAAGCGTAGCCAAGACACAGACGCTAGCCGATCCACATCAGGCCCATGAAGGGCTCGATAGAATCGACCGTGCAGCTCTTTGCTCTTCCATATGTCCTCGCGATCCTTGGTGCCTACCACTAGAGGTTTCCGCCAGTTCTCAATCGCCAAAGAGAGCGGGGTAAATCCTTTATCTACCATAACTACAACCCCATGCATATCCACGTCACTGTGAAGGAAATAATCCCTGAGATTGCACACCTCGCGATTATGTAGGTCCTTAGCATTAAGAATGCCTCGGCCCCCACATCTCCGTGGGATGTACAATCTCATCACTGATGATCGTGGATGATGCATACGATGTGCAGTCAGGAGAGTTCGGACTTTACGATCCAGGGCGTCCAATTCGGTCTGAGTCCATTTGAGTATGCCGAAAGAGTACATGAGTACAGGCATAACCCAACCGTTAAAAGCGCGAATCTTGTTTCCACCTGACAAAAAACTGTTAAGTACTTTTGTCAGGCGGCTAAAGAAACGCTCTTTCAACGATTGTTTTACATTTGCACCCATGATACCTAAAGCCTCAGGCATACCCAAATATTTGTAGGTTTCCGTCACAGAGAGGGGTCTGAGTCTTACAGTCTCTGAGACTTGTATGTCATCAGAGACCGCAACCTCCCCTCGCTTCACATGGATTACCGCACATTTATCTACACCAAACTCCATATTGATTGAATTGCTAAATCTTTCTGTTATTTTTAACAACTCAACCAATTCGGTTTGTTTTGATGCAAATAACTTGAGGTCATCCATGTAGAGCAAGTGAGAAATAGGCTCAGACCCTCTCCGCAGACGGTAGCCTAACCCTGAATCCAACAACAGAGTGCTGAGGGGATTCAGGGCCATGCAAAACCACAGTGGACTCAGACTGTCGCCCTGGAATATACCCCGCTTAATTCTAATCGGCTCATCACAATCAGGAGGAGCCGTACCACCTGGATATCTCAGGACAGTGGTCCACTGCCCCATACAAGACCCAAGGAAGTTGCATAAATTTGTATTAATTTTATACAAATTCAACACCCTCATGAGCCATGTATGGGGCACCGAATCATAGGCCTTTTTGTAATCTATCCAGGCAGCCGATAAATTCCTCCGGTTGTGACGAGCCTGTTGGCAAATGGTCATGTTAATGAGAAGGAGTTCCTTAGTACCACGGGACCCATTCATGCAACCTGTTTGGCCGGGAAAAAGAATTTGGTTAGAAGTGATGTGGTCTGTAATTTTGGATCTAATTATGGAGGTCAAAATTTTATAAATAGTTGGAAGGCATGTAATGGGTCTATAATTTTTTGGTTCCGTGGTACAACCGGACTTAAAGAGGAGGTGAGTGACACCTTTTGTCATAAATGCTGGGAGGGATCCTGCCTCAAGCGCATCCTGAAACTGCGCTGCCAATCGAGCATGCGAACTTGGAAACCATTTTAACCAGAAGTTGTGCAGACCATCCGGACCCGGCGACTTCCAGTTTTGGGTCCGTCGAATTGCAGTTTGCACATCTTCCGAACTGATTAAAATGGTCTCCATAGCCGGTATTGACTCGCAAGCTCGATCAACAACACTAAACCAGGAGGCTTCAGTGTGAGAGACAGGCGACGACCAGATATTCGTCCAGTACTCACGCATTTCGTGAGCACCAGGCAGCCGCCCATCCACCACACCCTGAGAAGAATCCTCCCAACATCTATAAACCCTCTTTTGGTCACTTTGGAACATACGATTTTGTTGGAAACGATCCCATCGCCTCCTGTAGCGACGAATGCGGTTCGCCCACGCATAGACTTTTTGTTTATAGAAGTCTATGCGTTCTGTGACGCAAAGCCTATAATTCTGAGGACTTATATTGGTCCCCGAAAAAGCCTGCGTCACAAAACGCATAATCCTTGGTCTGCTATTTCCTTCTGAGAAGGAAATTAGCTTGCCGATGAGAGTTCGGGCCCTGTTGATACGGTCCTCAATCCTAAGCTGCCAGGCAGGCACAGCCGCAACACCTCGAGTAGCTCTATGTTCTTTTGGGAATTGAACATTAGCCACTCGGCATGCTGCGACGGCCGCGCAGTAAAGGATCGAGTGCGTATCAACAAGATCTCGACTGGACTCCAAATATGTAGGTAGCATGGAGTCCAAAGCTCCCATCAGCGCCAAATTTCTTCTATGCGTGGGCAAACGCGGCAGACGCGGTCTACAAGACGCCGATACGGACACAAAATCCGAAATCGCACGCACCAAAGCCCCTCTCAAATGCTGTTTATCTTGGGGACTTAGTACAAATTATTATTACCTACACATTTTTAAGTCAAATTAGGTATCTTTAAAAAAGGGTAGAAATATAATATTTTTGTCGTATTGTTTATGTTTTTATGCATCATACAGTTCAATCTTCAATCTTATATGTCCTACTCTTACTTTATGCAGTCGTTTATAATCAGCATCTGTTTCTTCCGATATAGAATTCTCACGACACAAGTTGACCAGAGCCATCTATTGTTGGATGGAGTAAACAATTTAATTTAAAGACAGATGCAAAAGCTTATAAAAAATCTTACATAATGAATTAAGAAGCCTATGTTTTGTTATAACATTTACTTGATTTTTATGGAATCTCTTAAAAATCAACGTGTTTGAAATACAGATGAGATGATTTTTCATCGATATAAGTATTATAATTTATGTTTTTAGCATTACACGATCCATGCTTACACTCCCATTTTTTTAAATGCTCTGTTTTTGTTTGGTATCTGTGTATCAAAAGAGCAACGGATGTTTAAAAAAGCTGAAATTGGTACCACCCCATTTTAATAATTATAAGAGTTCTTCAATATTTATTCGTATCATCACATTCGTCTTATCGCGTCGCACACGAACCGATCTAGGTTGGAAAGGGCTTCGGCTATTATTTACCATACTAACCTTCTCAATTTACCTGAATTTACATACTATAGAAATTATTGTAAATCTTTAGATCTGAAGGTTCTTAGCGATAGTTTCCTTCATAATTTGAATACACATTGAATTAAGTAAATACACGCAACACTCACAAATTGGTAAAACTCCCTGATTACTGAATAATATCATAAATGTCCCGTAAAAGTAACCACTTCGAATTCATTACAGAAATTCGTTCATCGGGAATGTTCCCGACGTTTTCGGACGCATACAAATGGCCGCTATTTCTGTTTATTATTTATTAACGTTCCCGAAGTTTGTGCCGACGTGTCTACCTTAAATCAAACACTCGTTTCTTGTATAACTGAAACGCGCTTGAGAAAAATATTTTATTTTATAGGAAGAGTGATCATGTGTAAACATTTTTTACATTTATAAATTTGTTTTTTATAATGGTTTCTTAGATTTATTAGAGATATTAATAATCGCTCAGGGACTGTTAATTTTTTTTTTTATTAGTTTCACTACCTGCATTTTATAACTATTAAATTTATATGTTAATTTAAAAAGTGAATTGGTTTTTACGTTCCGACATTCGCAGATGGAGCTCATGGTATCTTGAGGTATACAAATTAAACCAAATCCGTGATTGAATCCGTAAGTAATAGTTTTATTTAACGGGTTCAAATCTCTGATTAGATTCGTATCTAGAACAATTGTATTATGTTGCGGCTTGGGAAATTACTTTTAGCTTTGGCTATTGGGTATCCACCCTATCACATAATGGTATTAAATTTTTATCAGCAAGTCTCTGCCACTTTGCAAATACATTTTTATCTACAGCAAGTTAAACCTTTACGAGAAAATCAAAGTATGAAAAACAAAATATTACGAGTGCCAGCTCCCACAGGTTATTCGATAAAGAACAGTTTTCTAGTAGTTTTATTTCTAAGTGTTTTGTATAAATACTGCCACAGCAAATGCGAATGCAAATCAACATCTTGTATCACTGCAAAGCGCTCGATATGAAAAAACTTTCCGTTCAAAAGTGCAATAAAAATGTTAATTCTCTTTCCACACTTTTAGTTTTACAAAGTTTGTTTTTAATGATTGTATTGTCTGTTTTGCTAGTTTATTCTTTGTTTATATTTGTAGTTATGCGCGTTTGCGTACAAATACTCTAAAATGTTTGTGTTGCTATTTGCTTATTCTTGCTTTTTATCCATTCATTCATACACAAAGTTATTGAAATGAAAGAAAAAGTCGATCACAAATAAACATTTACTAGGCGGAATAAAATATGTCTAATGTTGACTGTACTTCATAACTATCTAACCTACTATACCTGGGCGGAGGACGCTAATTAGAAATAAAATGAGGCAAAGATGAACTCGACTTTCTGCACTTTAAACTAAGTCTATTTTAAGTTGCAGAAAGCTTAAATGCTCGTTTCTAACATATGATCATAGGTTACCACTATCCATACGTTACATTCAGTAGCGAACTGCCTGAGCAGAAAGAATGAAGAAACAGAAGGAGAGAACTGAATAAAATAATAAAAAAGATTACTAAATTTTTTTTATTATTTTTCAACATGGTCATAGACCTCATGTAATGCTAGAAAGATTCGCGGAACATTTAACCTATTAAAATGACTCTTTTTATTTTCATCCAATTTGGATATTTTACAATAAGATGATTTGTTTCAATTTCCATACCATTTGCTTGCCTTGCCTTGATCGTCTCATTGTAATAAGATATAGTAAAAAAGATTTCCCTGCTTTGAAATAATAATTTCATACTTGACATCTTTATTAACATAGTAGGTAGGTAGTCCGTAGTAGTATATTAATACGTTAAGTCACGAACTTGTACAAGATTTGATACAAAACTTACTGAAGTATATTTTATAACTGAGAATTTACACAACATTAACTTTCAGTACGTAAGGTATTGTTTTATTCATTAAATTATGATTTAACTTTATTGAATTGTTAAAAATATTGCTTATCAATGCAAATGTAAGTGGAATTCTGTCTCGCGACCTCCTTTACGAAAGTTACCGGCCACGACGGATTTGTACGAAATAATTAAAACATACACAAATTAAGTTTGTATTTAAGGAGTGTAGCGTGCTATCGCTTTACCCAATCTACTAATTATCCTTCCTTCCAAGATTTTTTAAAAGAACTCTTTGAAAAGTAAGTCTTTAATTGGAAATTACCCGAGTGATGTTTAAATTAAGAACATAATGGAAATTAATTTGACCTACATTTAGATCAAAGATGCTTGAGCAAGATAATAATTTTAGTATACTATTTTCTACGTTAATTATTGAAAATGAGCAAGGTAATTTTTAAACGTACATTTATTAAATTATTATGCTGTTGTCGCAGGGTATATTAAAATATATAAAATACATAATATTCATTTTACTGTTTTTTTATGTCATATCTTACAAATTTAATATCATATTACAGACACTGATACTCTTAACAAAAGTCCATTTTTTTTGCAAATATCAACACTGCCTTTTTCAAAGCCAATTAGAGAGGAAATGTTGGGGGTTAAAAGAAAAGGAAATTGTTGCCTTGCCTTTTGTGTGAATTATCATTTGTAATTTTATTCCTCTTCATGTTACCAAAGTACAAAATATTATGGCCTGTCATGTACAGGTCTGAGTGTTTGTGCCAAATTGATAGTCCAGTAATAAGTAATAAATTCATAATTATTAGTTAATTTAACATCAAAATGACTCAAAAATGCCGCTACTATGACTATCATGCTGACATACACGTACATAGGTATATTAATTACTAGCGGCCCGTCTCTGCCCGGGTATTACACTTTTACATAAGGTATAGTCATCCTTTTTTTAATATTATATTCTGTTTTTATGTTCATCGGGGATAATGTAGAATTCTATTTATAGTGAAAGATTTTTTCTAATCAGTCCAGTAGTTCCAAAGCATATTAAATGCAAAAAAACAAACATTTTTTTTCTTATACTATTATTTTGGATTTCTGTTATCTATCACAAGGTACTAGGGAGGATATATATCACGACAATCTAAACTGAAACCATAAACATTTGTTACTAAAGTCTGTTTTATCGACAGTGTTTAGACTTTGATCCCTATTGCTGTCAAACAGAAGCCTCCAAGGCCTTATGAGTGACTTAAGACATAAAAGAACTTCATCCGTCAATTCAGATTTAAGGTGGAACCTATTACGTCCCTTTATTTATTGTAATAGCTTTGGCATTTGAGTTTTTAATGCGAAGTAAAATCATCGTACTAATGATTGCTGTAAATTTACAACTGTTAAAAAATTGTTTAGCGGAATAAGAGGCGACGTATAAACTTATTAATATTTTTAAGCCCATGTTATATCATTCATAGTTAAGGAATGGAAAAAAAATGAATAGAGTGATAGTTTAGTGAACGCGATTACTCAAAATTGTAACTAATGCCATTTCATTGCAACGGATTTCTGTATGGCAAGAATAGCGAGAGGAGTATGCGATTGCCTGATGGTAAGCGATACGTCCGCTTATGGAAAAGAAACCCAAACAATACCATGAAATAAGGCAATGCTTGGCATTCCACTGCGCTTACCATCCTGAAACATAAGATGTTAAGTCTCAATATGTACAGTAGTTACTTTGGCTACAGTATCCTTCAACCCGTAACACAAGAGTATATTTACACTGCTGTTTGGCGGGAGAAATAGATATTGCGGTGGTATTTACCCAGACGGCCTCGACTGCCACCAATTAAGATTCATAGATTTCATAAATAATCATCCTATCAACTGCACTTTAAGCGGCTCTGAAGTGGCTAATTAATTGATAAAACTTAGTGCACGGAATTTTGTGAAAACAAGAACTTACAGACGGTAAGTTAAACTTTACTAAGACAACAAAGCCGTTCAGTGTTCAGGGCAAATTTAAATGAAGCTATCATACTAACAAGTCTAGTTAAATGTAGTTTCAATATGTTAGAATATTCACTCTGAATTCCTTTGTTCATCGATGTACAGTTGACTGGTAACAGAGCAATAACAAGGATCTTATCCATCCATACATCAATATTTGCAGGATTTCTGTTGATCTATTAAAGGCTAAAAGGCTTAACAATAAAACGTTTTGAAGAACTAAAATAATAATTATTATCAACAGTCACATAAATAATCCTGACCCCACACTAAAATGAGTCTTGTACGGAGAGAATTTTTATTCTCACAAACACTCAGAACTGAAACAAATACATATGGGTTTCACAAATATTTGTCTCGGTGCGGGTAATCGAACCCGCTACCTCATGTATCACGGCCTGCGTGGAACCAACTGCGCCACGGAGGCTATGAGTTATATTTTATGTCAAAAAATTAGAACGATATTGAAAACTATTAAAAATAGATAATGGTTGCAGGAAATTGCTAGGTGCGCGCCGCTTCCTACACATTGATATGAAGATCCTTGGGGGAGCCTTTTGTTTAGCAATGCGAAGTGCATGCTCTGGCTGAAGAGAGACTGAGAGAGAAAGATCGATTTAAAATATTTTTGTGCAGTTTGTTGACCAATTGTGCTTGTATTATGATATGGAAATTTTTTCAACCTGACAATCAAACAAATCAAATCAATGTGACTGAAGAAGAGAAAGAGACTCGAAAACATCATCTCTTGTTTTACTGTCTACACACGCTATCACTGAACCAATGAGGCAACAGACTTCATATTTACCAACTTTAAACTAAATAGAGTAGGAAAACACTCCGTACTTGGAGCATTCGATCACACAATGTCAGAAACAGACGGTGCACCAGAACACAAAACAAAAATAACTTGAAAATAAAAGTACAATATTGGACTAATTGTGAACCAATTTTTTTAGATGATCTCACGGGGCGGTATTGTACGTCTACAAGACGCATAGACGCCATAATACAAGTTGAAGGCACTGGATGAAGGCCACTTCTCAAAGGTCGCCGTGGAGACCCTTCTGCAATCGTTGAGTAAGTTCTAATGATAATTTGAAATACTAGTACTTGCAGTTACAATCATAGAAAAAAGACTTCAAACTAATATAGGTGTTGCAAATAGGTTACGCCTGTTAAATCACACTTATCAATGGTTTATTCGGACGCCCAGCAATTCGTACGTGTTCATCTTTCTTTTCCTCCCTGTCTTATCCCAAAGTCGGTGATGTTTCCAAGTTTCCTTAAGTGTATTGGATCTAAATGAACGGTTCAGTAAACTTATATCAGTTGATTGCTAAAAAATTATGTCTAATACGTAATATATTACAGCTAGGGTAGCATGTGATGACGGCACAGTTTTCATACAGTGACAGATAACAGTGACAGATAACAGTGACTCGCTGTTACTGGAGCATCGTTTTGCAGACAGGGAGGCAACAAGGTTAAGGTTGTAAGATATCCTTGAATGCAAATCACTTCTAACAGGTCAATGTAGAGATCCTTGGGTTAGGCCTATGTTCCGCAGAAGACTTCCTGTGTCTGAAGAAAAAGAGAGAGAGACAGGCAAAATACGAGCGCACCACATCTATGACTAAACGCTAAAGGTCACCATAATAATTATTGATTGATTGAACTTCCAAGTTCTCGATCATTCTTATTTTAATTACTATCTTATTTTAGACGAAATTACCCCTTAACGAGATTACATATCTATACTTTTCTATACTAATATTATAAAGCTGCAGAGTTTGTTTGTTTGAACGCGCTAATCTCTGGAACTACTGGTCCGATTTGAATGATTCTTTCAGTGTTGGATAGTACTTTTATCGAGGAATACTATAGGCTATATATCATCACGCTATGCTGTATATAGGAGGGAAGCAGTAGTGACATTTTTAGCAATTACGAGGAAGTTTTATTCGTTTTTCGTGGTCCGACCGGTCGATATTCTAAACTGATAGTCGGAATTGAAAATTTTGACCGCCACTTTGAAACGTGAATCTGCACCCGGACGAAGCCGGGCCTAACCCCTAGTTATTACATAAAATGTGATTATTTTAACTGTTTGCAGCGGTCAATATGTGGTATAGCCATACTGCCAAGTTACATTTAAAGCATACAACAACATAATTATAATTGGTAATATAAACTAAGCGGAAGGAGAGGTGACTTTTGATAGGCAGGGGCCGGTGATCCGTAATAACGGGCTATGGTGCGGAAGCGATCGAGTGTGAGCCATCCTACTGGCATGTCATTGAGCTATGCTCTCACTTCTATAAGTTTCCAGGTAAATTATTCAAGCTTCGTATTAAAGGTAATAAATCAAAAATGAATTTGAAATTACTTGTGTATATTATTAATACGCTTTTATTAGCTTCAGACGTATGTTGTGAAAAATATTTAAAAGTGGATTATTTGCACGCCACTTCCTCTGAAAATACAGCCAGAGATGGATGCTTTTAGTGCAATCAAAATTAAAATAATTGATAGTGAGTTTAGAATTAGAAAATGGAGTAAAATACATACATTTTATTGTTACAAAGCGTGGAGTGCTGGAGAATAAGTAAAGGTTGTAAATTATAATTTAATTTTAGAATATATAATTTGTGTATCATTTTTATTTAAATGTTATGTCTAATAAATTTTTTGTATTTTTGTAAATGCCATTCTATTGATCAATAAGTAATTCTGTATTTAATCATTTGTCTCTAATTTTTTGTTTCATCTCATAATCATTGGGCATAGTGTTGATTTATTATTTTTCTATTAATTTTGTGTACATATTTAATTGGCATACATATCAGTGATTTTATTTACTTTGTCTTATAAGTATATCTGTATACTATTGACATATTTGCTGTAGACGAAACTATTTTAAATTTAAAAAAGAATCCTTGTCCCTGTTTTCAAACCTGTGACATTATTTTAAATTCCTTGTTTTTTGAAAGCCGAAGTCATAATCTATCCAATGAGACAAATATTTTGGAATTGGCCGTTTCAATTCTAAGCAATACGTACTACATCATAGTGCTAGAAGGAAATAGGCAACAGTATTAAAATTTTAACTTTAGAGACCCTTAGAGAGAGAACATACAAGTTGCTAGTAATTACTAATTTAAGAAATTCTGGTACTATGAATATATATTGTGACGTCTGGACGGCCGTTTCACCAAATTTTGTTACTTGCATTAAGTTCATAGTAAGACTGCCTGAGATCTACGGTTATACTACGGTATGACTGCAATGCAGAGGTCTCGGATTCGAATCCCGGGTCGGACAAAAAGATAGTGGATTTTCCTATTATTCAATATCAGCCTGGAGTTGGGAATTTGTGCCCGATATGGCGATAAGCTCGCCCCTTATCAAATCATAAACAAAATACAAGGCCAAACGTGGATGTTATGGTTGTACCTCTGCCTACCCCGTCTGGGAAGAAGGTGTAACTTCTATGTTCTTATTTAGAAAATATTATATAGGTGCATTGAGATAATATACTAGAGGGGACACTGCAAACAAAATGTTTGTAACAAAATGAAGGGTACATTCTATTTCTGTCTCTGTTACGCCTACGAAGTAACATTATCTTCCATCTCGCTTCATTGTGTACCCGTCTGCATTCCCCATATGCACAGATTTTGTTCCCGATGTCCGCTCTAGTATAATACCTCAATGTATAGGTGTCAATTAATCAAGAATTAATCGTTTCGTCTAAGTCTGAATGTCATATAGTTCTGTAGTCGTTTATAACACTACCAAAGGTCTGTTAACTACGCAAGTTGGCGAGACATCCTTCTTGGTAAATGAATACGTACGTTAGAGGACGCGTCGGTTCTTTAGTAAATGAAAAACGCGCTTGTAAAGTGAAAGGCACTCTTTCAATAAAACTGTCGGGAATCGGTCAATTTTATGGCGATTTTAATCCGCGGATGAAACTAACTAGCTATAAATTCATTGTCAAAGCAAGCATGATTCGAATTAATTTTTTTTACTTTCACATAAATAATAATTTCCGCTTCAATGCTTGTTTCTACGCTAGTTACATTTATATTTAAAAATGAGCGCATAGTTTTCCTACGGTATCCGAGTTTACTAACAACTGAAACTCGCTATCAGAATTTTAAACAATTAACAAAAAGTTTTGACGTCACATTTTTTGTATGAGAAAGGATTTTAATTGCAGAGCGCTCATAACTTCAGATAATAATTGAATTAAAACTTATATAGGCGCTACTAGAAAATAACTCTGATTAGATTCTGACTGAACTAACGCTCAATTTTTTGTGTTTGAAATATTTTGCCAATTAAAATATTATAATAACATTCGTAGACGTATCAGTAATCATGACTACCGATAAATAAGGTCAAAATGGCGGCCATGACTTTGAAATTCGAGTGGATAATTAGATTTTCGGAGCATTGAAATCCTCATGTATAGAAATTAACAACAATTTCAACAATGTAGAGTCACTTGCATATCTGATTACAGACATGACGGTATAACTTAATAAAAAGAAGAGTCTTAGCCTTATACTTCACATCTGTATCTGTATCTGTATCAGCCCATATACGTCCCACTGCAGGGCACGTGCCTATTCTACAATCGAAAGTACGATTGAGAGTGGTTAAGCCATATAGTCCACCACGCTTATACTTCACATACCATAGAAAATCTTACATATTCACTATGGCAGGTTTTCTCATGATGTTTTCCTTCACGGCTATAATTCCTGGTGATTAACTATCAATGCACACATGACTCCGAAAAGCCACAGTTTTATAGCATTTGAACCCGCGACCACCAATTTCAGCCGCGTCTGGTTCTTTTACCAACAAGCCACCACGCACCTTTAGTAACAACACCTCTAAAGCAATTAAACATTCTGAAAGCAGTATTTGAGATATAACTCGCTATTTTCGTGACCATATCCCGAAACGTAACTCATCCTGCTCTCAGGAAAGACAATAAGAGCACTTACAATAAGCACGCAATGCACTCGCACAAACATAACCTACGGTCTCACACCCTTGTACGAAAATATGCTATTACCTATACATTATATATTGTACAGAAAAATGCTATTATTTTTCAGGCCCTAATTTATCCTCATATTACTGCAATTTAATTTTGAGAAATCACTTGAACTGATATTTTTAAAGATAAAACAAAAAAATGAACGTCGGTAGTGCAGAAAAATAAATCGTGCATGTTTTGCAAAACTTTTAGTTGTATTGTGTTTGTATCTGAACCCAGTAAAGTACCATCCGGCTTCGTTTTCGCATGGACAGACTTAATTAGGTAAGAAAAAAAAATGTGATCGTCAGTAGTGCAGTTTTGTAACATACTGCTCCTAACTTAACCAATTTGCATAAATTAATACATAAATCCTTGACAGAAATGATAATAATGTAACGCGTTCAGCAGCAGGAGGTTTTAAATTTAGTTCCACAAATATCACCCCGATCAATAAAAATCGTTGGTTACAGCAGCGCTTCATACTTTTAATATTAAATAAACTCACGCCTTTTGCCGATATGGGTAGGCCGAGGGGCTACCAGGCCACCTACGTTTCGCTTTGTGTTGTCCCTGACGATGAGATATGGTGCAAGCCTATCGCTATATCACAGACAAATTTCGAATTCGGGCATCAGCCAGACATATATCAATATATCTGACAGAAATTTATTTGATCAGAACATAACATTACATGAAGTTATAAGAAAAGTACATATGTATTTGACCTCTTCATTAAGATATATGCACAGCTCAAAAGACCGAGCACCATATTCATACCATATTTTCGCATTATTTATTTCTATTTCAAATTTAAATTAAGTTTGAAACTGAGTTTGTAGAAATCTCGTCAAAGTAGACGACATTTTTCGTTTTTTATGATTGAGCTTATAAAAACTTTTTTCCACCGTAATGAGATTTGAAGGCAAAGGCAACGCCGCGAATATGATAAGATCTGTTTCTAAATATCTAAATTTTATGATTTGTGAGTATGGTTGTTTAGCAATTTTATTTATTTATTTTTCATTTAATTGTAATGAATGACGAGACGAGCATGCCGACCGCCAGATAGAAAACGATACAACCGCTCATAAACAGCATTACTTTCGCATCCTATTACATGCAAATAAGTAATTCAATCGTACTAATAATCTTAAAAAATCTTATCAATATTTTATAATGTTTATTAAATATTTATTTATTTAAAAAGCTTTATTGTACACCAATTACACCAAAAACAAAAACAAAACATAATATACCAAAAAAAGAAAAGGGTACAATGGCGATCTTATCGCTCGAGGCGATCGCTTCCAGACAACCAACCATAGGATGGATAATATGGACAGCCTCCGTGGCGTAGTTAGACGCCGCCAGTGAAACGAGAGGCCGCGGGTTCGATCCCCGCACCGAGAGAAATGTTTGTGCGGTCCACAAATATTTCTTTCAGGTCTGGGTGTTTGTGAGACTGAAAAGTCTCTCGTACTTCCTGATAACCATTCAATCTTAGTGTGGGGTCAGGACTATGTATGTGACTGTTGGGTGTTATTTATTTATTGTAAAAACGTAAAATACTTATTTTGTATGAACAGCTCAATACTTTTAGACATTGCGACATTAAATCAAAATAGAACACTGCCGTCTATAACGTAATTAATCAAAATAATGTGTATTATGTAAGCATTTTATTGAAGCATATGTATAATTTTAACAGACTTGGATTATTAGATAGTAGATAATAAATAAGTGCGTGGTGGCCTGTTGGTAAACGGACTAGACGCGACTGCCAACATGTTCACGGTGGTCGCGGGTTCGAATCCCAGGGCACACCTCTGACTTTTCGGAGTCATGTGTGTATTGAAAGTCAATCACCACGCACTAAAACGGTGAAGGAAAACATCGTGAGGAAACCTGCATACCTGCGATTTATAAGAATTTGTATGGTATGTAAGTCCGCCAACCCGCACTAGGCCAGCGTGGTGGACTATATGGCCTAGCCACTCTCAATCGTATTCTCGATTGTAGAGTAGGCCCGTGCCCTGCAGTGGGACGTATATGGGCTGATACAGATACAGAGCACAATTTATAAGTTAATTTTTTTCCGTTTAAAACCAATAGTTAAGTTATTCAATATAGCCAAAAAAATTGTACACAATCTACCATAATTATATATTACATTTTATAATATTTAAGACGGCAAGGTCGGAGCAACGGAGGGCAAGATGGAAGGTCCGAACAAGTTGGAAAATTTATATTTTTTTCCAAAACGTGCGCATCCTTGTCTACTAGAACACGTAGACATCATTATGGCCCGTATATGTTTATTATTAACAGGATGTTTCTACTGGTGTTAAATGTCTCATATCTGAGAGGCCGCCTGGGTAGGTGCAATGTCTGCTTATCCCGCAAAGCCAGCAGTGTAAACGCACTGTTGTGGTTTGGATTGTAGGTCATTGTAGCCAGAGTAACTACTGGGCATATTATTGAGACTTAACATTTTATGTCTGAGGATGGCGAGCGCAGTGGAATGCCAAGCATTAGTTTGTAATTCAAAGTGTTGTTTGGCTTTACTATTGTTCATGAGCGGGCGCATCGCTTCAGGCGAACGGCATGCTCGTCTCGTCATTCATAGCAATAAAATAAAATCAGCAAAGCTGCAGTCAGCTAGCTACTTGTGCCGAAGAACAACCTTGCAGTTATGCCCTAGTGTGTATGTCAAGATTTAGTGTACGCAAAAAGCTACGCGCCAAGCGCACGGAGCTAGAAAGCGTTTATTATCTAGACACTGCGTTAAAATTGTACAAGAATTCTTTTATCCTTTGTACGGAATCCTAAAAAATATCGATTATGGTCACTTCGGATAAAACAAGGACTTCTAAATATACCACCTGCTCAATGTCAGTCACGATAACCAACTTTACCAGCATTACCTCATTGGAGTGCGTCGCTTCAACGTCTAAAAATTTGTTGGTCGTGAATTTTGCACAAGATGTTTGGGAAAATCATAAAGATAATGAAACGATACGAATCAATTTGTGCTGTGAACATCATCATGAGAATAAGATTCGTTTTTGGCTACTGCTATGATATAACAAGTAATGATTATGCGCTGGTTGCAGGGAGAATCTACGCCTTAACTTTATTACTACTAAAAATACTTTACGTTTACAGTACCAGAAATAGTATTTTATATTTTCTTCTTGTAAATGTATTCACCCAATTGATCGAAATAGGATTTTGTACCCTCCTGTGCGTTGACGACGCAGACAGACTGGACAGAAATATTTATTGCAATATATCAGAGAGATTCGTTCCATAGATGCTGAACTACGTCATTTTAATTTCAAAACTCCTATTGCAGCGTCGGTGGTAGTTGTTATATTAATTTTTACCAGTCTAGTTTTTTGTTGGAACATATATATTAGTGTAGAAATTAGTTTTGTAACTGTGTTTAATCAAGCAATTATACATATATTGTTTATAAGTCGGACTTATATTCTCATAGATAGTAGTATTATATTTGAATTAATGTACTGGCAATTAAAATCTTTTGGAAAGGCATTAAAGATGGACCTGGCATCAATAGCGCAAACCATTGAAGACAGACGATCAAAATATAAAATAATAACCAAGCAATTGAGGACGTATCATCGACTTTCAATGATACTACAGCGCGTTAAGACACCTACCCAATCTTTGGTAAGCTGATAAATAACAGAGCTCTTTAGAACTTATTGAATGAAAATACACAGTATACAGAATATACCTAAACCGACACCGAAAACGAAGCCAGGTTAAAAACAACCAACTGGCTTCGTTTTCGGTTGAAATTTGGATCCTATATAATATTATAAAGTACGGCGAAATACGCAAAATTCGGCCAAGTACAGGTCAAAATGTGTTTTGCATTGTAACAATAAATAGTACAATATCGTTTACTCTAGCTACTGCAACATTCTAGTGTAGGCTGTAGCTAATAATGATATAACTACAATATTAACTTTTTTATTGCATACGGATAACGAGTAAACAGCTGCCCACAACCCTGGATAATATTTTGCCTGCCCATCAAATTGGAAAAAGAGCGGCAACTCACTCACAGAACGAAATGCGACAGCGAAACTGTCGCTTCACTTAGATTTCCTGTTAGACAGTGATACGGCCCCGGATGGGCCTGCCCATTCATGTTGAGTCAACTGACAACGTCACTCTAACTTTTTCTTTAATTTTTTCTGTTTTAGATGCTGGTGTCATTGTTTTCACGTTCCTGTACAACATTTGCATTTATTTATTTACAAATTATAGTAAACTTTAATATGAACATTTCAGTGAGTATTAAACATGCAATAAAATTACTTAATATATACATTATAGACTTAGAGCCCGCGATCGCCAGACCTTCGTCTACTTTATAAAAGCTAAAAGATTGTCTGGCTGTCTAGAATTACACGATCAGCAACTATGAAGATAGGATCGTGGTTTCTCTGGTAGATATTAAAAGTGTTCTATAATGCTGGTAAAATTTAAACATGAATGCTAAATTTTAAGGAATATGTTTCTTAGGAAACAAAAAAAGATGTTTCTTTGGCAGCCCTGTATGGGTTTTGGAGGTTATTTTATCATGTCAGATATATTGAAGATGATATCTATAAAGTAACTAAGATCCAATCTTCAAAATGGCTTCTTATTTGATGTCTTTGTTAGAGATGTGAGCAGACAAAAGTTCAGCTTTTATAAAATAAGGAAGGTCTGGCGCTCACGAACTGTATTTCTATTATGGTCATATACTGGAAGCACTACTTGTAGCTGAACAGTCAAACATAATAACGTAACACTAGTTTTTTTTGCACCTCTAATGCCATAATACCAAAACTTTCAGTCTAATTTTCGTCTTCAACAATTTTATCATTAAAATTAGCGTCCCCAACGCATAGGGCCTGTAGCTATATCTCTTTGTATATTTGCAGCGTATGCTCCTGCAATTTTTTGTTATATTATTCTTTTGCTTTGTAACTTTTGTACCAGTTTTAATAGCCAGTTGTAAAAAGCGGGAATTTGATCAAATGAAACTACTCATGGTGAAGGAATTCTTGCTGTGTCAAGGTATGTTATATAAGAGTGTTTAATATATTACTTTAAAGGATGAGCGTACAATTTAAAGTGCAATTAATTGTAGATAGCAACAATATAATCCGTATTCAAGATGCGCTGACGTATATGGAGGCGCGACCGATGCAGATGACAATATTCCGCACCTTCCCGCTGGACATGACGCTGCCTTTGAACTTCATCTGCTTCTGCACTACTTACGTCATAGTCATTATTCAATTCACACACGCCTTTGGATGAGATATGTTTGTATTTTATATTTATAATATAATTACCTACTTCAAATTAGAAATATTTTTTTTTAATTTATTATTTTAAATATAAATACATAATTTACAATATAGCTGCAAACAAACCACAGAGGTTTATACTAGAGCTAACAAGAGTTTACAACAGCAACAATACGACAGTAAAATGTACTTTATAATATTATCTATTAGCACTTCACAAATATAATACATGGTACGTAATTCCAAATTCAGTAGACACTGTAGATACATTAAACAAAATAAAGTTATTGATTGTTAATAAAGAACGTTTTCAATTTATATTTAATATTAGAAGGTGTAATTTTATTAGCTAAGTCGGTAGGCACATCATTAATAAGACGAGGTATAAGGTTAGCTGTTCGCTTTGTAATCTTCGTTTTATTTCAGTCCGCAAATGCTTTGAATGTGTATTGCTAATTTAAGCTCTATGTCGTACATAATGTTTTTAATTTTTTTGGGTCCTAGTAATCTTAAAAGTGCGTGGTGATCTGTTGTTAACAGACCAGACGCGGCTGCCAAAATGTTTATGGTGGTTACGGAGTCTCATCCTAGGGCACACATCTGACTTTTAGAAGACATGTGTAGACTATTAATAGTCAATATTCAAACACTATAATGTTGAAGAAAAACATCGTAACAAAATCTCCGTGCGATTTGTAAGGAGTTATATGGTATGAAAACTCGACCAACATGCAGTAGGCCAGCGTGGTTGTCTAGCCTAACCTCCCTGAATTGTAGAGGAGACGCATGAACGTGCATATAATATGACCTGATACAGATATTTATCTTTCTAGATTTTTATTGAAAATATTTATCTTTGTGTGTTATACTAGCGATGAATTAATTACTTTGAACGTGATCGAAAAGGTATACCTTAGAATAGAAGTACTTTATTAAAACGATGCTTGATTAAAATTAGCACATTTAAATAAGAGCGTTATTTAATATAACTACAGTAATGTAATATTGTAAAATAAATATTTACTTTGAAATAAACATTAGACGGATGCAGCCTTATTGCCTCATTATTTTCGTTAATTTACTTTGACTTCAAGCTTGATTCTGTGTTTGTGGACACACGCAAAAACTAGAGGGTGCTTCTTACCTGCAATATCTAATATAACTGCTCAAGTACTTGACGTTCGCGGGTACACCCTTTATTAGTTAGAGCAAGCTGAATAAGCAGGCTAAGATTATCGACCTCCATCATAGTAAGGCTGCCTTAAAGGTTTCCTTTCATATCAAAAAACAATCGCTTGCGCTACGACGCGCGTACTTTGACGTACATTGATTCGTCACACAGAGACAATACTCGGCACACTGGAGAATAAATAATGCAACGAGCGTATCAGATATTGAAGCAATTTCATATACTTGCTTGCGCGATTAGCAAGCTAATGTCTCTCTATCGTATAGATAGGTCCGGAAAAGGAGCAAATAATTCCCCTAATGGTAAGTGAATACTACCGCTCATGGATATTCACAACGCTTGGGATAAAGAAATGTTGCCGAACCATTGAATAGGGAGGGAAGTGGGACGGAAAAAGGATAGGAAGGGGATATTGGGTATCTGGCAATCTCATTCAACGAGCGAAACTCGGCAGCAAAGGTATCACTGTAAGTCTGATCGACCTATGACTCTATGGTATCGCCCAATGAGTCTACCCATTCATGCTGAATTATGATAGCCAACAGCGTGGCTTTATCACTATATTTTTTCCACTTTACGATGGAGCATTCAGCTGGCTACATCTGTCTGGACTGATACTGTGGAAAACTTAGTTCTTGAGTGGAGTCCGCGTCTTGGTAACCATAGTGTTGCACGCCTTCGAACTAGGTGGACTGGTAATTTGGGGACGAGGCTGGCAGATCCAGCATCTGAAACCACACCAGAAACTAAAGGCAGGTTGGAAAGGATATTAGAGGAAGGTTATATCCATGAGTGGACAGCTGAAGGCAGGTGATGACGTTAATGATGATAAAAATAATAATTAGCTCAAGGCATTTGATGGTAATTGCAGAAGAATCAGAACAGATTTTCCCTCAAAGAGAACCATCACACACTACTGTTTTTTAACTAGATAGGTGCTTGGTGCTAGACCATCAAGTCTAAGGTAAAAATGGCTGGCTCAACTATATAGTAACTATTTAAAAGTGCAATGTACTTAATCTCGCTAGTCGGTGTTACAAAGTAGATAATAAATACCCAGTGAAACTTAAAATTCAAAATTCAAAATGTTTTTTTGTGGTACATAGGTAAATACATAGGTGTTACATTGGTATCTGCTTCGTACAGCTATGACCCGCCACATTGGCATACAATAATTAAGGTTAGAAAATAAAATAAATTTAAAAAATCAACCAAACAATTAAAATGTAAAAACATAACCAATAACAAAACTACAAAATTAAAATAGAATCAAAAATAATACAACAAAAACATAAATTCAATTAGACACAATTTCAATTATTATTAATTATTAAAAAATAATAGTTATAATGTATTCCATGGTTTGGTTTGTTAATTATGACCCACGGTGCTGGCATACAATGATCTGAACTTAAAACATAAAGCTTACTATACAAGACAAAAATATCGTAGTTTATTTTACTTATCATTAAGAAAATCATTTAAACTATAATAACATTTGTTATTTAGAAATTTAAATAATGAACATTTATAATTATTGAGATCATTCAATTCTCTAATTGACTTTGGCAGGTTATTATATATTTCAGGAATTAGGTAGAACACACTTTTATGATATAATGCAGTTTTGTGGGGTAGGGTAAAAGCCGGATAGTTGCCACACTTTTTAAAAAGCTCCTTTAAAAAATGTGTACCAATACATTTTTTATTCAAAGTGTATTCTCAAACATAGTTCATTAATCTTCTAACATACCCTATCTATAAAAAAATTCTAAATATTATAAATTTTAAGTAAATCCAGTTTAAAATGACCTCTAAAAAAGAGGATAGTTGCCTACTATGGCGGATACTAGCCTAACGTTAAAAATGGTAGGGGTGGATACTTGCCCAATGTGAGGATAGATGCCCGTCTGTTTTGTTTTCAAATAAAAATGAACTTATATTCATTTAAATAATCAGTTATTATTATTAAATACAATCCTTTATTAAGTGTTAATTAAAGATAAATTATAATTATAAAATTATAACAATAATACACTCCAAAATAGTAAATAAGTCTCCAAAATAAAAATGTAATGTTATTATTTATTTTGAAAATAGAACAATAATCAAAATTAGAATTAACTTTGGCATTAGCCTCTATTAAGTAAGTATTCAGTCCTTATAACTTACTGAGATCCTGTATTATGTACTAAGTACTAAGAGAAATTAAATTATTAACTAATCAACACTTAATTTAATATAAATATTTATCTTAAATATAAAAATATGGTAATCAACTTTGGTAAGCGATTCGACCGCTCTTGAACAGTAGCAAAACCAAACATCTTGAATTACAAAGCAATACTTGGCATTCCACTGCGCTCGCCATCCTGAGACATAAGATGTTAAGTCTCAATATGTCCAGTAGTTACTCTGGCTACAATGTATATGAGAATATGCCATAAATCCGGGTATATAAACGGATATTTCGTTGATACTTTTTTTGTTTTTTATTTAGTTCTTCGAATGCAAGTGTTAAACTATCTTCTGTCCAGTTGATGTGGCGCGGCACCACGCCTGGCTTTCGTTTATACTTGCGAGGCATTTTGCTGTTGAGTATTTATTTTATTTAACATAAACTTTAGTAAACCAAATAAAAATCACCTAGAAAAAATAGTAAAAGCAAATGAAAAAAATAACTAAGAAAAAAAACTGTCTTTGCTTGTTAAAAACCTATAGTTACAGATAGTTACCGCAGGGCAACAATCCGCAAAAGACAGTAGGGCAACTATCCGATTTGATACGGATACTTGCCCTTTTTATTTACGAAATAAATAAAACATATTTAACAATAAAATCTAATAAACAGTGCAATTTAAACTCTAATGCATTCAAAGAAATATATTTTTGACTGAAATCGCTATCAGTTATAAAAATATTTAACGGAGATTACTTACCAATATAATTCTGGCGCTTGTCAAAGTATCACCGCGGAAGATTTTTTCATACACGGACAAAATAAGTGCGCCTACTTTAACTGCTTATGCGGCACCGAGGCCTGCGCGGGGGCGGCTTTTAATTATGATCAAAAAGAAACACTGTCAATACGTCTAACATAGAGCATTTGAAACTGAGGCATGTATCCGTCCGAGGCAACTATCCGGCTTTTACCCTATACATGTCATCTTATCATTGCGTCTGGCTCGGTTACTGAATTTAAAAAGGTTGATATTTGCTTTGGCAAAAACAGCACATTCGTATATAAACATACACGGAAGTGGGAGTATCTTTAGCTGTTTAAAATATGGTATGCAGGAATCGGTTGAAAAAATGTTTGTTATTGCTCGGATGCATCGCTTTTGTGCTCTAAACGCCAGTTCTCTGTTAGGAGAATTTCCCCAAAATATTAGGCCGTATCTTAAAATAGAGGATACATGGCCGTGGTAAGCACAGAGGAGAGAAGCTTTGTCTGCTTTTTTGCTCAAATTATAAACAGCATATGATTGCTGATTGAGACGTTTGGAGACATAATCTATGTGCTTCTTCCAGTTTAGTTTATTGTCAATATATATCCCCAAAAATTTTATTTCTTCTATTGGAATGTTTTGGAATGCCACATTTAAATTTGTCGAGGTTTGGTGTCTCTGACTAAAATTCATAACTTTAGATTTTATTAGATTTAATTTTAAATTATGTGTGTTAAGCCAATCTGCAACATCAGTTAAAAAAGTATTAATTTCATTATTAACAATTGAATGGTTTCCAGTAAATAAAACCGCACTATCATCAGCAAATAATGTCATGAGATGATTGGTTATGTTTGGTAGTTCGTTAATATATACAAGGAAAAGTAGCGGGCCCAAGACGCTACCTTGTGGTACTCCGTAGTGGGTAATATTAAATTGGGATTGATAAATAATTTCCTCTTTTCGAGTAGGACATACCCTATTAATTTGAGTAGCTTGTTGCCTACCAGTTAAATAAGATTTTATTAAGTTATTAATGTTGCCTCTAATTCCATAATTGTTTAATTTGTTAAGTAGAATATCGTGTTGAACGTGATCAAATGCTTTTGTAAGATCTAAATAAATAGCTACAGCTGATTTACGTTTGTCCATGTTGTTAATAATAGTGTTAAAAAAACGATAAATTGCTGTATTTATGGACTTGGCCTTACGGAAACCATATTGTTCGGGTGCTAAGAGATTGTTTTGTTCAAGAAAAGAGTATAAGGAAGCATATATAGCACTTTCGTATACCTTTAAGAGAATGGGAATAAGAGCTATGGGTCGGTAGCAGTTAATGTCTGTACTATCACCCTTCTTGAACACAGGTTTTATGATAGTGAATTTAAGTTTGTCGGGAAAAATGCCGTGTTCAATACTCAGATTGATGGTGTGACTTAAAATTGGGGAAATTAAATTTGAGACGTCTTTTACAATCTTAACTGCAATATCATCGTAACCAGTACTTGAAACATTCTTTAGATTATTAATTATTTTAAATACATCATTAATTCCTACAGGTTTAATAAAAATAGATTTTAAATAAAAAAATTTGAATATCTTCTACAATAATGAAACTCTCTTCTTTGCAAGCTAGCAAACATCAGAAACAAGTAAGATGTATTCAGATTTTTTCATACTTTCAGATATTGTAAAGTGATGAAGCTTTTTTAATTATTGCAAAGAATGGCGCGACGTTCATGCGGTTCGCCTAATCATAAACGATACAACTGCTCATGCAATGTAGGAAAACCAAACAACACCTTGAATTACAAAGCAATGCGTGGCATTCCACTCCGCTCGCCATCTTGAGACATAAGATGTTAATCTCAATATATTTAGTAGTTACTATGGCTACAATGTCCTTTAAACCTGAACACAACAATGCATCTACTCTGATTTTTATCGATATAAATAGAGAAATAGACATTGGGGTGGTATCTACCCAGGCGGCCCCTAACATATGAGAGACCTACCACCAGTCCAGAAGCATAGGTCTCACGGACTCCTAGACTATTACAAAGAATATAATACAAGGTATTTCAAGACTGCGACCGATAATGAAGCCAGGTGGTAGTTTAGTCACTTTAGACATAAGGCAAATAAATATTTTGCAAAAATTACTATAATACTTATTATTTTCTTTGAACTTAGTGTATGGTTGCGACGTACGATAGAGGAATCCAACATTTTGTGGAGCATCTGGCACATTAGTGAAGTCGTCCGAATGTTCGAAGTTCGTTTCATTTTATAGAGTAACCTCTTGGTATTATAAGCATATAAGCTGAAAAAAAGTCAATGGTTGGCACAATATTAAGAAATATTTAGTCTTTCTTACTTATTTAAAAAAAAATCGCTTTATAGTAAAGAAATGTTAATGAATTTAATATTAGACACTGGAGAAATTCATTTACATGAAGACGAAGCTAATTAAATCTTGTTTAAAACAATTCATTTGATTTTATTTTATACTCTGGTTTCAGCATAATAAATTTAGTTAGCTGTATTCGTTCTGATAGCTATCACCAAGCCGGCATAATTGTATAGCATTGCGTTCATCGGCAACTCCACTGTCACTTTGACGTTCTAGTAAAATATAAAAATAAAACAAGTCGTTCAATCGCGACCAAAACCTAGTTACTTAGCTGAACATAAATAATACTGTAATATTGACTGTAACCTTCTAATTATATCGCTCGGTCCATATCAAACACAATAATCAATACACATGGACCACCTCAACTCTTCTCCTCATAAAGTATAAACTCAAAATTACGTTGTTATGAACTCGATGGATCATGTTTGAGGAAATGGTGAAGTTTTTTAAACGTTACGAATCGTTTTGTGCGGTAAACATCATCATGAAGATGCGTTTCGTTGTTGGCTACTACTGGGACATCACAAGTAATAACTATCTAATGGCCACAGGAAAACTTTACGCCGTATCTTTACTATTCACCCATATAATATATTTAGATTACCATTCAAACGTGAATGCTTCAGACGTTTCTCTTTTGAACTTGTGTTTCCGACATATGGAGTACGCTTATTTTGTTGTCATCAATCTGATCACTGGCCAAAAATATTTGTTTCAATATTACAAAGAGATCCGTTCTTTGGACGCCCCATTTCATTATTCAAATTGCAAGACTCCTGATGCAATGTTCATCTCGGTTGCCGTAATAATGTCCAATTTTATATTTTATAGCCTCGATGTGGATTTGATGCAAAATTTCAGTATTTCATACTATTTGTGTGAACTGGTTAGATCAATATTTTACGCCATTGGTCATTTTTGTAATATAGACAGTATTATTATTTATGAAATAATGTATTGGAAATTGAAATCGTTAAAGAAAGTAAAGATGGATTTGACACAAACACGTATTATTGAAGACCAAGGACAAGGTAACATTAATAAAATAACCAAGCATTTGAGGACATATCATAAACTGTATACAATACTTCTACGCGCTGAAATGTCTATTAAAACCACGGTAAGTAAGTTTCCAATGAAAAATCAATAAATGTCGTTCAATCTTTTTTATTATTTCAATTAATTCACTGCGAAGAAGGACCCTTTTGTCATGGCGCCGTAATTCCAAGGATTTAGTTTCCAAGGATCCGAGAGTATTCCTGCCCTCGGCGTCAAAATACCGAGCGAAGTCAAGTTGGATATCCTGAACAGAACCAAGCGATACTGCACGTAAGGTCATAGGTTGACACTTTACAAAGCGCAAATCCGGCCCCAGGTCACTAACTCAACTCACTTGACTCCTTACACTGTTCATAATATCTTAGCATTTTTGTCGACTACCTGCACTAAGCAAATATTATCCAATTGATGTAATGTTTACTTGAATGGTTGTAATGGTTACTTAAATTTACAACATATTATTTGTATGTATTTTGCATGTGAATAACATACAAACAAAATATCATGTGCGAAGATTAGAAAGTTACAATATATGGATATCATTTGAAGCTATTTTTATTTTTGATATAAAAGTAATGAATGAGTAAATAAAATTGAAACCATCATTTCAATCACAGCCAATAGGTTCCCACTGTCATAGGGCTCTCTAATATGCTTTTATCGATCTTTGCATTTCGTACGATGTCCGCAAAATTGATTTTCTGTGAGCAATAAATATCGACACATCTTACGAGCATTCCAATCTCCTGATGATAAGCGATACGGCCGCTCCTGGACAGTAGCAAAACCACCCGTGGGTTGGGTCTTGAGCCGCACTACATACGGATTCAATATACTGGGTATCTCAAGACTGCTACCGAAAACGATGCCGGGTGGTAGTTTTAGTGACTACAAATACAATGCAACTAAACATTTCGCAAAGAAACGCTACAATTACTTTTTATTATTTTTTATTTATTTTTGGGTGGTAAATCCATAGTTTTTGCTAAAATAATAATTTAAACTCTTTTATACCTTAGATTATTATTTTAGGAAAAAATGCATTTACCATCCAAATATGGTCATAGGAAAAAAATAACAAAAAAACATTGTAGCTTTTTTTGCAACTTTTTCTGTTGCATTGTGTCTGAAGTCGCTTAAACTACCACCCAGCTTCGTTTTCAGTAGCAGTCTTGAAATACCCTGTATTTTGTTAAATATGTATTTTTTTTATTTATTTGCTTATATGGTATTTTGAAATGTGCATACTTGACTAATTAAAGCAAAAACAAACATAATCAAAAAAATTTTAAATAGGTAAATATTAACGGTAATTCTAGCACATTGTAAAATACCGACTACAAATTTCAGGCTAAACAATATTTTTTTCTGAAACTCGAATACTTTGTAGCGAAAAATAGCTTGTATAATGACTATTTATTATTAAACATAATTATAGTTAAGTAACACTTCACTTTTATGTAAAATACTCTTATTTAAATAATGTCGATCTTCGCAGATTAATGGTATACACTTTTACTCAAAATATTTTTCTTTAGTTTATAAAGCAAACAAAATTTTGATGGTAAAGCGGGCATGAATAGAAATTGTCTAATCACAGATTCAACATATTTATGTTGTCAACGATGTCACATATTGGTCGTTTTATACACCTCTATTCCGATCACCCATGCTACAATGGAATTCACGCAGCCTATAAACGCAGCATAAAATAAAAACAACTCAGTTTGACAACTGGCAGTTCAGGATTTGCAAAAAAATAGCAGTATGCGAGCGAACAGCCAGTTTTAAGTGAAAAATATGACATTTTGACCACCACTATTTGGTAATGTTGTATAAAATAAGGTTAAAATATGGTTTAAATGAATTGAAATAACTATTTACATATATTCGAATATCTACAAGACTCAATCTTAGTGTGGGGTCAGGACTATGTATGTGACTGGTGGGTGTTATTTATTACTATTTATTTATTATTAATATATAACGCTCAATAATTTGTTTAATTGTTCTCACTAACTCACTATCTACCAATACGATTTGGAAAATTATTATTGTGTTGAATACATATATTATTTATCGACGAATGCTGTAGACTGTAGGTATAACATCTCGCTATGACTGTTAGAAGCGCAGGATGAGGGAAAAATGTGGCTAAAATAGGGAAAATTTATTTGTTTTGAGAGCTTCCCTTACTTGTGCTGGGTAAACGGTTCAAGTTACACAACAATAATTGATGGTGAAATAATTCCTCATTAAAAGACATATAAAAACCGCGATCGTGTTTGACTGTCTTTCTGGGTTAGTTCACTATAGCTTTTTAAGCGGTAATGAGTATTGTTTAAATATAATCCTATTTACGAATGGACATTTATTCTTATAGCATTAATCGTTTTCCAAGTAAATAAGTTATACTTACATTAAAGTATTTAATATTGAACAATGTTGCCCAAACATCATTTGATTTCAAAATATTTGAGGAGATTTTAAAATATCAGTTTTATATTATCTCCGTAGCAAAATAACGTTCAAGTATCGTGTACGTATTTGAATTATGAGGAGTGAATTAAACAGGATAAAAAAGGGATGTAGTGAGATGGGAAAAGAATTAATGTGGACGGTTGTCAAATTGAGTATAATAAAATATGTACGCGACATAATATGTTTCTGCAGTGGACCGGAGTCAATAAGTATCTGCACCCGGGTGGAGCCAAGCTACGCCGCTAGTGTTAAATTCATACAGCAGTCAAATTTCTAGTCCTGACTCTCCTACTCTATGATACTTGTGTCGCGAGTATCAGAAACTACGAGGGATATTTGGGTCTCACAAACACCCAAGCTCGGAAGAAATACTTGTGGGAATACAATGATTGTGATTGTGTGATTAATCCTCTTGTTTCATGTCCAACATAACCATTTGTGCATGAATTAAACAAAAAATTTAGTTAAAAACCTAATGTTAATATCGAAGAGTGCAATACAATAACTGGTCTCCTTCTGTCTGGACTGAATGGAATTGATTTATATGGCATACGATTTTACAAGACATTGTGTGAAAAGCAAAATAAATAAGTTAGGTTTTACTTCTACTTCAACCACTACTTATGTTTGTCTGTGTTGATGTGACGAGTATTGTATATGTGATGATTATTCATTAGAAAAGACTTATTATTGTATTATATGAATAATTATAATACATAGATGTATATCGAGTTACGTGTGGACACCACATCAGGCTTATAACTTTAACAGCTTTGCTAGCACAAACACATTCTTTTATAGGAATTTTTCATAACGATTTTTTTATACATTTTATGTATATCGATGATGCAGCGCTGACTCCAGAAAGCGTCGGTGGTTGTGGGCTATTCAATTTAGATTGTTGACCTAAACTTACCTAAATATTTACGTTATATTGTATCATCGAATACAAATTTAACCCAGGATTAACTTAACTTCTGGAGATAATTGTAGGAAACATTAAAATACTGAACTAAAAAATCAGTTACAAAACCCACAGTTCATATGTAGACGATTTTTTTTCTCCTAAATAAATCCTGGTGCCATTGCCCGGTGCTGATATTGAGTGGAGTACACAGATAAGATAAGCCTTGGATTCAACGTTTTTGAAGCTTTTGGCATAATGCATATAAGCCAGTCAATATATGCAAGGCATGGATCACATTTGCCACTAACGGCCATTCTCTATGTCCTATCTACATTTAACAAGAGTAGCTATCATCACTATGTCCGAACAATGCTACTCTTTGTATATATATATATATATACAAAGAGCTAGTGTAGCTAGGAGCTAGGAGATAAATATATAATATACACTAATTATCTATACCTGTCTATATTTGTTTGAAACACAAAATGCATCGAAATATCTAATGAAATCTCTTGTTAAAGATAGATAGATTATAGGGAACGGCTCTTCAAGGGGTAAGTTAAGTATTATTTAATAGGAAATAATTATCAGGTGTTTAATGATGTTACACAGTACCGTGTTGGGATGTTCGGCAGCATAATTATATTATGTAGCTTAGCTGTAACAAATGAAGTGAGTGAAAACTATGTTAGGTAGCTTTGTTAACTTGGAGATTCTGTTAAAGGTTAGTTCAAATAATCCATAAGGATAGTGTACCTCTAGAGTATATTTTTTATGTTCTGTTTTTAAGAGTAACAGCCGTTGCAACAGCCTATACGGAATAACAAAAAAATCATGAAACCAACGACGAAATTGCCGCATCTTAATCCCTATTTGACGTGATAACGAATTTGCATCACAAACTCTTTTCAATCATATTATTCAATTATTGCTAGCCAGAGAGAATACCAACCAAATACCAACGGAACTTTGTATAAATCACAGTCACATTCGAACTTGTGAAGTTGAAATGACATATTTTTTTATAAGTGCGTTAAAGAAATACTATGTAATTTATGTGTAAATTAGGCAAATAAAAAGCAAAAAACTTTGCCGTTTCACAATATTCTGGTTAATGTCAAAATAAAATTTCTAAATAAAGTGACCATAATTTGTTTTCCTTGCTCCTTTCGTAACTACATATTTTGGAACATTTTTAAGACATTAACCTTAGTTACGCAATAAATGGCTCTATAATATTATAATAAACGGAGAATAAACTTTTTGTAGACATTATCAAGAAAATTTCGCAGAATAGCAAGGAATTTGGCATACATGAAAATTATAACTTAGAGACGAAACTTAATATTACATCAAAAATGTACTAGAAATTCTGTATCTGTATCAGCCCATATACGTCCCACTGCAGGGCACGGGCCTCCTCTACAATCGAGAGTATGATTGAGAGTGGTTAGGCCATATAGTCCACCATGCTGGCCTAGTGCGGGTTGGCGGACTTACAAACCATAGAAATTTTATAAATCGCTATGGTATGCAGGTTTCCTCACGATGTTTTCCTTCACCGTTTTAGTGCGTGGTGAATGACTATCAATACACACATGACTCCGAAAAGTCAGAGGTGTGCCCTGGGATTCGAACCCGCGACCACCGTGAACATGTTGGCAGTTGCGTCTAGTCCGTTTACCAACAGGCCACCACGCACTAGTACTAGAAATTAAGTTATTTAAATCTTTCTAAGTCAAGGTGACTATGAAATGGTCAGTCTTTGGTTGACAGTAAATTTAAAACACCTTAAAGCGTGAAGAATGACCAACATAAAATGATCTGTCTATTTGACATACATTGGTTACAAAATACTTAGACACAGCATCTTTCGCTTAACTTTGTAAAATCATCAGTATTGTTTTTAGCAACCAAAACTGATTTATTAATTTTGGTTCTTTGTTGCCGTGCCAAAAGATTATAATAATATTATCACAATATAATCAAAGTACCTTTAAATATTATGTTATGATTTACAGTACAAGTTAATTTCAACCATTCGCGAAATTGGACCTATACACAGAGACCTATACAATAGCAGTAATCGGATTAATTTCATTTGAATCAGGTACAGTGCACGTTCGTTTGACGAGATTTTGAGCTACAGTGAACTGGGAACGGATTGCGGAAAAGTAAATTACATATATTTTTAATAACTGTGCTGAAGCCGTTTATTGTTCAAAAAGAGTAGAATTTCTTTTGGAATTATTACCTAATACCTACATGTGTACCTACAGCTGTACCAATCTATACTAATATACCTGAAAAGTTTGTTCCTTTGTTTGTTACCTCTAGGCTCTAATCAACTACTAGTTCGAATTTAAAAAAAAATTGTGTTGGATAGGTCATTTATCTAGGAATGCTATAGACTATACTGGGTATCTCAAGACTGCTACCGAAAACGAAGCCGGGTGGTAGTTTTAGTGACTACAAATACAATGCAACTAAAAATTTCGCAAAGAAACGCGACAATTATTTTTTATGATTTTTTAAATATCGTCATTTTTGGGTGGTAAATCCATAGTTTTTGCTAAAATAATAATTTAAACTCTTTTATACCTTCGATTATTTATAAATAAAAGGGTATAAACTATTATTTTAGGAAAAAAATGTATTTACCCCCCAAATATGGTCATTGGAAAAAAATTACAAAAAAAAATTGTCGCTTTTTTTTGCAACTTTTTCTGTTGCATTGTGTCTGAAGTCGCTTAAACTACCACCCGGCTTCGTTTTCGGTAGCAGTCTTGATAAACCCTGTATATTATATCATCACGCTATGACGCATAGGAGGGAAGCACTAGTGAAAAATGTAGCAAATACGAGGACATTTTATTCGTTTGTGTCCCTATTGATCGATATTCTGAATTGAACAACATTTTGAAAAGTGGATCCGAACCCAAGCGTTACCGGACCCGATGGAGTCGACCACGGGGTGAGCCAATCGCCATATCGTAAATAGCAAGTGAAGTCGATACTAACATTTCACAAGTTATATAAATAAGTTAAATTTTGCGATTTGCGATTTGCGATTTGCGATTTGCGATTATGATTCACAAAGCCGACCGGCTAATATTTTTATACGATCTCGAGTAATACATAAAGGACTGCGGTTTTTTTTTGTTATAAACCCATTTGAAGACGAATCATAGATGTGAAATATAGTTATAATATGCAAATTACATACGTAAACAAAATAACTGAACATATAACAGAAATCTAGAGCATGCTAGGGCTTCAAAAAACGAGGTGGTGATGTTTTTTCGAACAATCAATAATTCTCGTTACTACTAGGTACCGTACACACTTTAGGTAGTAAGTTAAGAGCGTTTATACCCTGCACGCGCTTTTTGGCTTAAAAACAGGACTTTTCAAATGAGTTAATAGCCACCAATAAACAATTTAAAGGAAAAATAATTATTACTAATTTTAGAAAAGGTTGTCATCTAGGGATTTTGGTGGAAAACATTATAGATTGATGGATAATTTGTGAGTACTATACGGATTACTGAACTCAAGTTTCGTTATTTAGGCTTTAAATGGCAATTTAGAAGCTTAAGATATCCTTAACCACTGAATATAAGATGAAAATAAAAATATTATCAGACTAATAAGACCCTTATGGAGGGATTTTGCTGAGAAAAATAATCTTTTTGTGTTTAGTTCCTGAAAAATAAAAATTTAAACAATGCGAAATTATTCAGAAACTCTCGTCAAGAACATATTTTTTTCCCCAGCTTATCGTACATAATTTTTTATAAGAATTGCATATTATAATAGAAGAACATCTTATCAATAAATTACCATTTTTATATTTCAACAAAATTAGTTTTCATGTTTTCTACAAATATTTTAAAAACCACTATAAAACACGCTGTCCGACGTGGATCAAATCAGACCGCCGCAAGGCCTTTTAGAGGGAGGACGTATCGCTCGTCGCTCCAGTCTGGCTGCAGTCGATTATGCCGCGCGTAGTAAAAATAGCCACGCGCGGAATGCGATTACCACATCTTAGTACTTTGGTAGTAAAATATTTAATTATTTTTATTACCTACAATAATTTTGTAGTGAGTATAAATTATGTTTCAGATAATATAATGGGACGTAATTCCGAGGCTAAATTATGTTATGTATTGTAATATAAAATTAAATATATTTCGTAATTGTAAGGGGTTGTAAGGCCCCTAACACTATTTATGTGTTCGAACACGAAATGATTAATAAAACGTCCGTAGTGTCTACTGATTGAACACTGATTTGAATGCAACTTAACAATGTAATAATAACGAAAATATGATTAGTATCCAAAATTTGTATTATTCTTTGCTTGTACAGTAATATTTGTCTACTTATAATGCAAATAAAATATTTTTATGATATTATATTACAGTTACATTTCAATTGAATATTTGAAGTGCACGGATCAAAGTTGTTTGAGCCGTTTGTATAGCGAGCCGACGCGGCAGCTCTACGCACACAGCTTTGGTCGCTTATGTGTGCGTGAAATTAACGAAGAAATACCTATAGTTGACTTGGCGCGCAAGGTGTATACGCTCTTAATCAATATACAAGTAAAAATGGTAACTCATAAAAATGGTATCTAAGTATTAATTATTCTGTGAGTTATTTCTTCTCAAAGTCATATATGACTATATATCTATATATAGAGATATATTAAGTACACTAACACATAAAACCTCCACAAATTCCAAAATAACATTTATCAATCTTTACAAGATACAACTTAAATCTTAATCTAAAAAGGTGTATCTCTTTTCCACTCCCGTCTCAGGCAATGGTATTAGTCCAAGTAATCTGAAAATTAGGCTAATGGAGGGCCCGTATCGGAATCCATTTCATTCATTATATCATTAGTATATTAATAAGGTTACAAACGTAACTTATTACGGCCCTTATTAACTTATTTTAGCTATTGAATGTTTTTTTTTATTTTTTTTTATTGACTTAAGGCTGATGATCTAGCTACCTCATGGACATCTGCAAATCCAGGGGGACAGCACAACAAAGTCGCTGCCTACCTTCAGGAGAGACCTTCTTCTATGCTCAAACTAAATGCAAAGGTCGGTGGAATGATATAAAACATTTGATATCTAATATAGGTTTATAAACAGTTTGTGAATAAAGATAAAACGAATACTTGAATGAAACATCACCTGTATTGAAAAGTCGTTTAAATAAAGACAACATTTAGAAGCTATTCTTTTCAGACGCGCTGGACGACAAATTCAAATTACGCATCAGTATTGGCTTTGGCGAATAACAAACATAATAATAAGATTTTATTTGCCGTTTCTACTAATAATAAAAGTATTTATATTTTTAGATTTTGTTTCTTTATTTACGCCATCTGTAAAGACAGTATTGATAAAGGTTTATTTTAATCAATAATAATAGTAGTATACAAATGAATTACATTCGAATTTTGATCGCCGGGCGACCCCTAGTGATATAATACCAATACGCCTTATAAATATTTCTGCGTTATTAACGCCATCTGTGAATGCACCCAGAAATTAAGCACGCGTAGTAATATATACAGAGTTCATGTAACTTCTATAAGAGGGCGCTATTCACAAATGAAAAGTAAGCAATATTGTGTAAGTCCAACAAAGCGATTAATATTACTATGAAAAAAGGAAACCAAAATAAATTTCGTACATTTGCAGTATTTCACTCCAAATAATAATTTATTCAATAAAAAGAGATAATATACCCACTTTTTTAATAAAATTGACAAGTAAATAAATAGGCAATTATGCAAAAATATCTCAATAATACTCTATAATATTATCGAGATAAAAAGATTTTAGTAAATCTGAGAAGAGTTTTTTATATTTATAAATTTTAATTTATTGTTTTTTGTATTTAAAAATCGAAATTTTAGAATTACATTAATTAAAATTCATTTAACGATGGATTTTAAATTTAAAGTAGTCAGTTAATATAGGCAACAGTTTTGGCCACATCGCGAAGAATTGCGTAGTTAGATGAGACGCATGCGCCAAAGTATTGATTCTGGTGAACCTTCCTCCAGGGCCCATTCGTTCGTCGAAACTACTTCGGTGAGTACACAAAATTTAGAGTCATCCAAGTATTTTTATAAATTTTTCAAAAAGCAACAATTCATCACGATTATCAAATTTTTGCAACCAATTGGCATAAAAGTGCATGTATGTACCTGGCGGTGGCGTTGATTATAATAATAGCGAGTTTAATTCGCCTGAATGTAAGTCATTCTTTTTATTACATCCTTTGTTATTGTTCTTATTTTTCTTTTCCTTTTCTGTATCGCCCTAATCTGACTTTGCACAAAGAAGGTTAATGAAATTCGAATCAAATATTTTACAAAAGAGAGCTGTTCTCGAAGCCACAAGTTTGCTTTTTGAGAAAATATTCTTGATTACATTTATTATTTAGTTCACATTTTCGGTCTATACTTTTCAATTTTGTTTTATTTCATTCTCATCTCTTCATACCTAAATTGTAATGCTAAGTCGTATTTTTGAATTGTAACGGATTATTAATAAATTACTAGGTTTTATACGGTACGGAGTTATTATATGTCCATATTTTGCCACATACACAAATACATACAAATTGCCATGTGTATCTTAATTATTTTCTTGCGGTTGATGTTTCGAAACAATCTTACATAATTACAGTTCTCATGTTTTAACGAAATGTCGTGAGTTAATGAAATATCGAACATAAACGAGTATCAAGAAATCTTAAACATATCCAACATGGCGACATTCAAGACTTTTCAATATGGCGATATCTAGAAATTTTCCAATATGGTCGAATTCCTTTGTTCTCTCGAACCCTATAAATCTGGGCGTGGCCTAGTATCCCGGCTGAATCTAGACTTGCGCAGTTCCCGCAACCCGGATATCGATGTGCGCAGATAGAGCTTACAGGAAAAGCCTAAGTAAATTGCGTGGAAAACGCAGTCATGCGCATTACCCGCTCGATGCATCTAGAATAATCTGCCGCATACCCATCATCAAACAGATTGAGCGGGGGTGAATTAACCCATTAAGTAACCGCCGAAACGGTTATCGCAGAAGTTTTGCATACAAGAAAAGATTGCGAAGATTATGTGATATAATGGTGACATTTAATTGCTGTGTGTAAATATTTGATGATGTATCACTCGCGATGCGAGGTGCACATGTGGGTGCGCTTGCGTGTTCGAACACTTGTTGGTGTTCGTGTTAGGGTTTCGGTGAAGGCGCGCGTGCGCGTTTTGACGCGAATACAAGTGCGCGATCGGATACACGCACAAATATTCGTGCGCGCTCGTGTTCGGATACGCCTGCGATGCCCACCCACAGCACCTGTGCACGGCCAAGTAATACTTGTAATGTACATTAAGATAACAGCAAATGAACTAACACTTCCGTATTATAATGATTATTTAATGTAAATCAATTTACGAGAACAATAAATATATACATATATGTACACGCATTCAGTGTTTGTTATTTGAAAAAAAAAGAATCCTATGGTAAGTACTATTTTATATTCACTTGTTTAAGATTAAATGGTGGTCGGTCTCCATGTGTGAGAGGTCGCCTGGGTAGCTACCACCGCAATGTCTATTTCTCATGCCAAACAGCAATTTAAATACACTATTATGTTCCAATTTGCTTGTAGCCAGTATAACTACTAGATATAATAAAAATTAACATCTCCCGTCTCAGGATGGCGAACGCAGTGGAATGTCAAGCATCGCATTGTAATTTTTAGTGTTGTTTGGTTTTGCTACTGTCCGTGAGTGGTCGAATCGCTTACCATCAGGCGAATAGTATGCTTGTATTGCCATGCACTGCTATAAAAAAGATAAATAAATCAAGTGTATATTTATTTTATTTTTACTGACATTATTATTCTGCATTAATACCTTTTATCTGTGAAGGAATATGAATATTAAAGGTAGATGATAGGTTTTTTAATCGATGGATGAATTGGGATAATCGGATTTCGGCTTGATTTTTATATTATAGGGAGAAGAAACTGTTGTATGGAAATACCTATTGCTTATTTAAGCTATGAACTTGAAAATTGATTTTTGATGTATCCATCAGTTACCTATAAATTATGACTAGATTCCTGGTTTTAAGGGTTTACACAACAGTGTAGGAGAGCTGATATCGGTTTTAAAGTAAATAAATTATACTACCGATCCAGCCCTGCTCCGCTCGGGAAAAGATACTGTTTAAAATTGCGGCCTAAATGTTCAATTGCGACTATTTATTTTGACACAATAGTATTTTGACCATGAAAAACGAATAAAAAGTTCGTCGTATTTACTAGATTTTTCACTACTGCTTCCCTCCTATAAATCATATCGTTATGATATATTGCCTATAGCATTCTTCATTAAATGACCTATCCAACACAAAAATATTTTATCAATTCGAACCAGGGGCCCTACTATATTCATCGAACGAACGAACGAACGAACGAAGGACCCTACTATATTCAACGAAACGAAGTTCGAAACTTCGGACAAACGAAGTTTTTTATACGATACGAATGTATATATATAACGTACACCGTAACTATAAGTCTATGGTTACGACCATAAATCAATAACGACCATAAGTTTTATGTAGGTACATTCGTATCGTATATAAACTTTGATCATCCGAAGTTTCGAACTTCGTTTCGTTGAATATAGTAGGGTCCTTCGTTCGTTCGTTCGTTCGTTCGATGAATATAGTAGGGCCCCAGAACTCCGTAGTTCCTGATATTAGTGTTAACAAACAAACAATATCTTCAGCTCTTATTATTAGTATAGATATAATATATTTGATGTAATGTACTTCACATTACGCATATTACCTGGGTTTGGTAAGCTGATGTAGAAGTATATTCGATGCCTCCAAGGATAACCATCTCTTGTCAGACGATACAATGATAGCAACAGTTTTACACAATGTATACTCTATGGAAGCGTTTTGCGTATATAGGGACTACAAAATGTATCTAAATAACAATTTAAGACTAGTCCAGGCTAAGCCATGGTAGAAAATCATACATACACACATAAACTCACGTGTATTTCCCAGAAGGGGTAGGCAGAGGTGCCAGTACACTCAAATTTCGTCATTTGTTCCGTTTCATAATGTGACGGGGCTATATCCGGCACAAACTTCTGACTCCAGACTGATATTGAATAAAATAGTAAAATATCATTTTGCCCAACTCGGGATTCAAAGCCGAGACCTCAGCTTTGTAACCCACCGTATTAAAATTATGCCACCGAAGCAATCTAAAATTATCAAAATCTTTATCAAACTAATTGAACAGTCTCTGTAGCGTAATTGATCAAGAGGTGAATTGTAAATTAATATGCCATAGGCTTTATTCTTCTACAGAAACTAATTTTCAAAAATATTTGACATTTGTGTCCTTTTTAAATAATTGACCGGTGACCGACGTCTCTTGTACTATGTGTTATAATGAAATACGCATTATGTGGAGTACCCAACTCCTCTCTGAGCTTAACTCTAATCTTATTTCGATCACTATGTGGTCCAGTCTAATTCACTCTATACGTTTGATAATTAATCGACTTCATAAAAGGAGATTATCAATTCCATGGTACATACATAGTGTATGTATATAATTTTGTCAGAATTGCACAGTCTTTGGATATGGTACTCTATATAGACAGCCTCCGTATCTATATTTATTATTATTTATTTATACCAGCTTCTGAACACGTGTGCTAAATTTCACAAAAGTAGTCGGATTTAAAAAATATTTTTAAATTGGATTGGATATACTTAGACCAATTTAGGAGCAGCGTAAATTTCATTAAATTGGTTACTAATTTTTGAGAAAGAGCAGAGGTATAAGTAGCTAAGCCTTTATATATGTAAATTCCCGGCTTTGCTGTTTTAATTGATGTGTATCATAAAATAATGCTTATTTGAAAAAAATGTATATTAACAGTATTGTGTCAACCATATACTTCCCACTGCAGAGCACGGGGATACTCTACAGTCGAAAATACGATTGAGAGTGGTTAGGCCATATAGTCCACCACCCTCGCCTAGTGCGGATTGGCGAACTTTCACATATCATAGAAATTTATACAGTTCGCTATAGTATATTAATTAACTAACATATATATAAATATCACTACCACTCCATCTCCACTGGGATCTTCCCTAATGCCTGGAAAGAAGCTCACATTATTCCCATTTGCAAAAAATCCTACGCCTCATTACATTCCGAATATCGTACCATTCTAATATTTCCTTTCCTCTCCAAAGTCCTCGAATGTTTAATAATTACCGAACTTAATGATTTCGTCTCCAAAAATAACCTTCTAAATCCTTTCCAAACTGGGATTCGTCCAGGGCATAGTACGACTTCCACTTTGACCCATATCACGGATGGCATTAGATTAGACATGGAGGAAGGCCAGTTGACTGTCTTAGCTTTGCTGGACTTCAGCAATGCCTTTAATACCCTCGAATATGATGTTATAAATTTATTTGTAGGTAAAATTCTTCAGTCATTGCGATTGAATAAGGTAACTGTAGGCACTACGGGTTATAAAGTAATTTGCAAGTATGCGCCAAATTATTTTTGGTGTTTGTAATTATAAAATTAGTAATAGTGTAAAGTTTTACTGCTTCTATAAAATACGGTGTTTTCTGTAAAGCTTCGTACATAATTAAGGGGTAATTTACATATGACATTTTACTAGCTTCCAAATGGAATGGATGGATAATTTTTATCTCATGCATTGCATTAAAAAAGCAAGTGCTGCATTTACATAAATAGAAATCTCAATTTCCCTTTGGAAAAAGTAAGCCTACGCCACTGAGGGGTATCCAACTTTTTTAGTCCGCGGCGGACATAAATGTTTACTATTTTGTCTCAGCGTCCTAACCTATTGAACTGGTCGAAATAGACAAGACGTATAAATAAAGTAGTATAGATAGATGGATCCAAAATTAAAATTCTTAGATAGTGTGTTACTACGTAGCGAACTCCTACACTTATTATGGCGCATAAGGGAGGTTTCTGTAAAAACGATACGAACTTCGAATATTCGGATGTTCCATTTCCGTAATAAGATAAAAGTTTTCTACTTCTAAAAATCAATATTATTCTCTATTATACTTATCATTTGCACCGAACTTAGTCTATGGTTACGATGTACGATAGATGATTCTAACATTTTCGAGAATATCTAGGTACATAACTGAAGTTTTACGTACGGCGTCCGAACAATCGAAGTACGTATCGTTTCATAGAGTTACCCCCTTGGCGCCGCGCCGCTATGTCGCAGCGCACACTTTTAGTACCCCTCAGATAGGTTTGTATACTTCTCTAGACAAATGTATAGTTGATTTAATAAAAAATCCGTAGTAAGTAGTTTTAACAACAGACATTAAAAAAGATTAACTGACTTATTTTTTTTTTGTAAAAAGAGAGAAATAAAACCAATCATATACCTAAGAATATTCCAATATATTTTTGAGGTCGTTGCCAGTGATACTACTATAAAAGACCGTTCATTAATACGGACCGGCTTGAAATGGGGGAGAGGGGTTTGATAAAAATCATGAAGTATCACAAGGGGGAGGAGGGGATGTAGATAGTATAGTAGATGATATCATGTGTATTTTTTTCGACGCATTATAATTTTGATTAAAATGCTACATAATATGTTTTTGTATGCTTAAAAGATTCGTTTATAATTACTTGTTTACCGATCAAAAACAACTGCAACATTTCTGTCTAGACATTTATCAATGACCTTAATTTCAGAATATTATAAAATTATACTTTATACCTGTGTTTAGACATAGCATTCGAAAGGTTTTAAGATTCTTTGTAGGTACTAAAAATACACGTGATCTTGGATTCGGGGGGTTCGTATTCTTAAATTATTCCACATATCACTAGAAAAAGGTAAATAAAAGATCTCATTATTACTGGACGGCCCTTAAGCTAGATATCATGGTACGAACTATGCAGTTCATAGCTGGTCCCTAATATGAAGGCTAGCACAGACCTAAAAAAACTGGTATTTTTAGTTTTATTACAAGAGTAATTATATTCCTCCCTTTTTATTACAATTTTGAAGTCGGTTTAATGTTTAAAATATTGTTTTAATAACTTACATTGTTCTGATCATACGAGTAAGTAATTGTTGATTTGCCTTCAAAGTTAATAAAGTTGACTTGGCTTTGTTGTACATTAATGAAAAACTATGTAGTCCAAAATTTACAAAACATATAATATGAATGAATACCTTTAAATATTATTAATATAAACGTGTGTTCAAATAATAAATAGTATAATTTGACTGCGTATTTCCATGCATCATTTGACATTTTGATAGTGTATAACCCGATTTCTATTATTCAAACTTATTTCATTTTGATCCCAGTTGTGCTTTTACCTTTGGATTTCAATGAAGATCTTAGAAGACACCTATAATATATTAAAAATATTTATATAGCAAAGTAACGATAAGATGTGGAGAGAGGGGATGGTATAGAGTATTAGGCGGAAAGGCGAGAACAGGATTGCATGCTTTATAAAATTTTCCATCACCAGTTGCTTAATACGTAATAAGTCAGATTCTGCGCAAACTTGTGGTCCGCCATTTTGATAAAATCCTCCATGCTTTAGTTCTCAATCACATTGAATTGAATTATTTCTTGTAAACAAAGTTATACATACAAATATGAAATATACTAATGATAATGAAATTAATTTTATTTCAAATCGTATATTTTCATTGAAAACACACTTTTCCTATTATGGCACCCTGGTCTTTTAGGTCTCAAATATAATAGCCACGCCCTTAATATAGTCATGCGCGTTTGCTGCGCCGCGGATATCGATCTGCGCAGCATCCGCAAAAGCTCTCACAAAAGCCCTAAGAGAAAGCTGCGCGAAACCACCCGCTCTTCGTCCCTCTGCCTCCCCTCCCCATCTAGACGGGGGTATAAGGTATATTAGCGTCCGATCAGTCAAAGAGGGTAATAGTTTGCAAGTTATGATTTTCTGATAGCATATTAGTGGTATCCTGGCTTGGTTTGCTGCTATTTTCCACATTAGGTAAGTTTCCTGTACACACAACTCTATAAGTATTTGATTTCTATTCGTTATACTTAGATGTAACTAATTATACTTCTTAGATTAGTTGAAAAAAAAACCCTTTTCAAAATAGATAGGTACTTGTTTTTAATCAAAAGACACATACCAATATATTTGAAAGTACGTAAAGTTAATAAATATTATGCGCCTTAGATCACTACTAAAGTTAACAAAGAAAGGAACGACCTTGAAGCCCCCGAATAAATATTCATGAATTGTACATACACTACACACTGTGTGGCATTATCCACCACTCGGTGGCATTATCGGCGAGTATTTGAGCCTCCGGTAATGGCAGATAAACGAGCCGTAGAGACGTGCCGGCGGGTTGTGGGAAAACTCTGGTGCGGGATATGCAAAACTTGGATGTAATAGAATTGCCTTATTCCGTTTGATTCTGTCTGATTATCTTCTAATTCAAATTAATATAACTCGCTATTGTGGTGTTGACAGCTTTATTGTCCAAGATAAATTATAATTAGACTAGAATTCTACTAAACTTTCGCTACTGAATTACTAGCAGAATTAACAGTGATTTTTTCATTGGGGCATTGTATTTTGCTGAGCTGAGTTCTGATTCTGTATCTGCCCATATACGTCCCACTGCAGGGCACGGGCCTACTCTACAATCGAGAATACGATTGAGAGTGGTTAGGCCATATAGTCCACCACGCTGGCCTAGTGCGGGTTGGCGGACTTACATCTGATTGCGGCTACAATATTTTACATATTTACCTATACATAACTAAGACCTATGTTGTTATCTGTTTATTATCTAATGAAATGTTGTCCTGCAGCATTGGGTCAGGTTTTGCCTCATATGCCATCGGCTTGATATGACCGCCGGAATACCCAAACACACAAACAAACCCACACTCGCGATATAAACCCGCGGGAATTGCTGCCTCCATAGTTTTGACGCCTTTGGTCCGTAGTGACGAATTATAATATTGTGTTGAAATACTAAGCTGTCCCTGCGAATGTCTTACCGCGTAAATTATTAAGAAATATATAAAAATCTAATAAAAATATCCGTCTACAGATTGAAATTAAACTATTATTCAGATTTCGTCGTTATTCAGCCTCCGTGGCGCAGTTGGTTAGACGCCGCCTGTGAAACGAGAGGCCGCGGGTTCGATCCCCGCACCGAGAGAAATGTTTGTGCGGCCCACAAATATTTCTTCCGGGTCTAGGTGTTTGTGAGACCGAAAAGTCTCTCGTAGTTCCTGATACCCACGACACAAGACTCGATCTTAGTGTGGGGTCAGGACTATGTATGTGACTGTTGGGTGTTATTTATTTATTTATTTATTTAGTTGATTTTTTTTTGTGCCGGTGGCCTGGAATATTTACAGATCGTCTACGGTCTTTTGTCGTACGATTACGTGATGCTGTTGTCAATATTAGGAACACTTTTTCTCTATTTAATTCAATGTTTGACTTATGTTTATAAAAAAAATATACTGATAGTCTAATATTATATAATACTACTTTTAAGGCGTGAGATCGAGAATAGGTTGGCATAATTTGTGAGTAGGGAGGGGGTGGAGTGGGGTTGGGGGAGTGCCTCAAGCCCACCACCACTCCCATGAAAAGGTAACGCACCATTCCTGAGAAAACCCAATTAAGGTAACCTAGTCTCAAAATACTTGTTGTCCAAACAAAAGTTGCTTTTGCATCGTCTCCGGCGCTGCTGGAAGTGCAACCCCTTCGCCCTTGCGTAACTAAGAATAGGCACCCACGCTCACCTCCGCGGCTTCGGCTTTTTATAAGCACTCTAGTGTTGGTACCCCAAAAGACTACGTGAAGTCAGGGTGCCTTGAGTCGGTTTTGGAACAAATTCGACCTATTTTATCTTTAAACTTCCATTGGAACACAATTTGTTTTAAAAAGATGGTTAAAAACCAAATAAAACAAAAGAACATTTGTAAATTATTTATTTATTATCTCCCGTATAATTTACGTTCCATTTCACCTAATTTTAAACTATACAAAATATTTTTGACATGTTATTAGTGATTTGATGGTGAATCGCCCATAATAACGTTCCGTTTTACCAAATATGTAATTTAATGTTAATAACTATTTTAATTTATCAAAAACTATGCATTATCTAGTAATAAGACCGAAAACATATAATCTGACCCAATCCCTACCACCTCTAATTATTGTTACACCTCAAATCATGCCAACCGATTGTGGACCTCGAGCATTTAAGTACAACACTTACATAGAGTACACCATAGATAAATAATACACTATATAGGTAACAGTACACATTACACAACCCTGCCTAACACAATAGTTTTGTGAACATTTTTATACATTATACTTATTTTTTACGCACTGAAACGGTGAAGGAAAACATCGTGAGGAAACCTGCATACCATAGCGATTTATAAAAAATTCTATGGTATGTAAATCCGCCAACCCGCACTAGGCCAGCGTGGTGGACTATATGGCCTAACCACTCTCAATCGTACTGTCGATTGTAGAGGAGGCCCGTGCCCTGCAGCGGGACGTATATGGGCTGATACAGAATACTTATTTTTTACAAGGTTTCAAGTAAGACAAGTAAATAACGGAAAGCATGTGAACAGTGGATATCGGGCAATGTGCTTAATAGGTAAATTTTTACGTGGTGCGCTGCCGCATTATCGCATCTGCGATAGACCCATAAATTAGAAGGGTTGTATTGATCTGCTTATGTTTAATTGTTTTTTAACGTCCGAAACATTATCTTCAGAAGGAAATTAGTGTACCCACTCCATGGATCAGTTATGTTGACTGTGCCCCAAAACCGACTTGGGACACCCCGACTTCACGTAGTCTTTTGACTACCGACCCTAGAGTGTATATAAAAAGCCGGAGGCGCGGAGGAAGAGCAGCCCCCGCCCGCTGTAAGCTGCGGAAGTGAGCACGGGTGCCTATATTTTGTTACGCAAGGGCAAAGGGGCTGAACTTCTCGTAGCGCCGGAGACGTTGCAGAAGCAAATTTGTATTGACAACAAGTGTTTTGAGATTAGGTTACTATAATTGATATTTCTCAGGAATGGTGCGTTACCTTTTCATGGGAGTACCAGGGGAGGTGCGCATGATCGTAGCCAGCCGTGGGATCAGGGTGGGGCAGCAGTCTTAAATCATATGTAATTAGCAAACTGTACCCACGGTATTCTTCTATAACACCCTGCATCTGTGTTTATAATTCGAATGATCCTAAATACTTTGTTATTGCTCACCTGCCTAGTACTTTACCTAGATAATTTATTTTTTTAGAGTTGGTTAGGTACCTGACAGGTCAAAGCCAGGGTGGGGCAAGCGCCCCACTCTGCCCCACCGTGGCTACGCCCATGGAGGTGCGTGACCTTGCAATAGCCGCACAATGCCACTTCAGCTGATTGTTTTGATTTCAATTCGCTTTACATCACTGCCCAATAGGCACTGGGCATTATTCATAATTCCCGGGAAATGTGATATTGGTTATAATCACATTGCCCGCTCTTATTGGGCATTATTCATATTGCCCGGGCATTATTTACTCAGCCCATAACAGATATACGACATTTCATTTGCCTATTACCAGCTCTTCACTCCCCCGTCAACTTGCTAATATTTTATCCCTTATAGGATGTTAGCTAACAATGTTGATATCCATCTAAAGGTTATCCGGTAGAAATCGCTATTAGTGATAAGAACGCCTATTGTACAGATTTACAGAACTGTTAGTGATTATCCTTTAAATTGTATGTTATCTTGGTGTACAATAAAACATATTTATTTTTACTATAATATTAAATTAAAAACAAAATAAATATAACTGAATATAATATAACCCACAAAAAAGTAAAAAATCTTAGTTTAATTAGTTAGTCTCTCCTAGGGTTTTATTCCACAAGGTGACCGCCACTGTAAAAGTCTATACCGCCCACACACTACCCACTGCAACTCCTTCAAGCCAGTACCTAATTTTATGATAGACCAAAACATTTAATAATGACCCTCTTTCAAGGCGTTTTGCCGCTTTTACTTAATTTAAACGTTCATGACGCGAGTGGGGTTCATTCTATGTATAAGTTTTTTGTTCTATTTATTTTATTTAAAACATTTTATTTATTTTTACGTATTTAACAGGGCTTCTCTTTACACTTAATGGTTTAGTTTTCTTTATTTTCTTTACCACATTGTTTTATTTTACATATTTAAATTATACTATATTCATTGAGATAATATACTAGAGTGGACACTGCAAACAAAATGTTTGTAACAAAATGAAGGGTACATTCTATTTCTGTCTCTGTCACGCCTACGAAGTAACATATCTTTCCTCTCGCTTCAATGTGTACCCGTGAGCACGCACCATACGCACAGATTTTGTTCCCGATGTCCGCTCTAATATAATACCTCAATGACTATATTGTAAAATGTCGTGTTTTATTATGCAATGCTATGTTGTAGCCACGTTGTATACGTTGCATATCAGACATACTCGTCAATGTATATGTAAAAGACTTTTTAATACCAAGTAGAAGGTATATCAAGAATTAACTGAGTACATACGTTTCGGAAAAAAACATTCAATTAGATTCCACGGTGTATGTATGCTTAGTTAAGATTTACTTCACCCCAAAAAAATTAGTAACAAATTTGATACCATTATGTTTGTCTGTCTTTGTGAATTTTACATTTACGTTTGCCGTTTAGTAATATTTAAATAATTATAATAAAACAAAAATAGATGAATGAATTACTGTCTTATTATCGGATGTGTAATCACGTGACTCTAATTTGGTAAATAAAACTATAATGACAGACGAAATTAACCGCAAACCTAAAAAATCAAATGACATGCAATTTTGAATGTTCCTGCCTTACTCATTAGATTCATACATGAGGTAAAATGTAACTACGCGTTTTAAATCCCTAGGGCGGAGCTTGAACATGCGCTGTGTGATTGGAATATTGATTTATGCGCCATTTGCGAGATAGCTTTTGTGAAAACCCTAGGAAATAGCTGCGCGGAACTACGCTCCCTCCCACTCCATATCCCTACTACCTTACCCTCAGTCGATCCCGCTGCACGCGATCATTATCTACTCGACCATCGAAGGTTCCAGAAACATCTAAACTTGTAATCCAATTGAAAGTCTTTGATATAAATAGTTAAATAATTTCAGTAATCTTAGTGTTATGGACAATTTCAGGAATTGCTGTTTCTACATGTAAGTTTTTTTAACTTATATACTATGAGATATAGTAAAATATAAGTAGTTATCTATTTTAATATTAACGATAAAAATTATTATTCGGAGATTTGATTACAATTTGGGAGAGTTTATTGTGATTTTGCTCTTTTACAAGCAACAGGTCAACTCGCGAGCAACTTAGCTTTTAGTTATGACCTCGTCGATTTTGCCATACACTGTACTTAATATTTTAATTGACAATTTAAGTAACATTTTATAATAATTAAGTAAAATTATCTAAATATGCAGGAATTGAAATAAAACTATTATTTACGGTCCAGTCCTTGGTCCAGTCAGTCCGCCCTGTGACCACGACAGCTGTCAATTAAGCAAAACATCGGGAACTCACGAAAATAAAAATAAAATTATATCCACGATAACATTCGTGAATATTACTTTCATTTCAATGTGTAACATAAGAAACCATTACAAAGAAATCTATTTGTTTTTTGCCATATTTGAACAGTAGAGCTCTATTTAATAATACATGTTTTACCCCATAGCTTTTTTCCTATGGGAGAACTCTATACATATATTGAACTGAAAGATCAGAGCTATGGCTGGGTCTAGACCTGCGCAAACCCGGTGTCGTGGTCCCCCGCCCCGCCCTCCCCACTTCCGCAAGCTGCATCCAGCACTTGCACCGGCCATTACCAGTGCAGCTGTCAGTGCGAAAGCTATTACATAAAAAATTGTCTAAGTTATGTTGAGGCGTGATAGTGACACTGAAAAAAGAGCACTGCCCACTATGTAAGTTTTCAATGATTTAATTTTGATTTTAAGGATTTTTTTTTTTTATATATTTTTGTGAGTTCTAAAGCCACAGCTTCCTTCTTGTATTTACAAAAGAGATTTCTTTACACAATCGTAGTACTAGAATATGCCTTTTGGGTTCATTAATGGGACCGACTTTCCGTCACGCAACAGGTTGGTTTCCAGGCCTATCACATACGTATACAGGCGTACCTTTTGCTTAGTTCTTGTTATTCATTAAAATGATTTGAACTTTTGTTGTTAAAAAAAGAAAAGGAAAGTAATGCCGCAGTTCTAATTTATCTGTCGGGTTTATTACATGAGTACCTAAATTCCAATTAAATTGCCAACCCGCACTAGGCCAGCGTGGTGGACTATATGGCCTAACCACTCTCAATCGTATTCTCGATTGTAGAGTAGGCCCGTGCCCTGCAGTGGGACGTATATGGGCTGATACAATACAATAAATTCCATTTGCTTTATCATATATGACCTTTGCTTTGATTTCTCGGGCAATCAGTCTCGATATATAAATAGTGACAGGTCGATAGAGCTCCCAAGCCGGGTCTAGACCTGCGCAGTTCCGGTGCCCTAGACCCCACTACCCCCACCCCCCTTCTTTCGCACGCTTCCTTTAGCACTTGCACCCGCTATTGTATGTGCCATTGTCAGTGCAACAGCTGCTTGTTTTTGAAGTGTGCATAGAAGCCCTTCAGTTTTTCTTTAAAGATTGAATTGAAAAAAGTCATGAGCACGATTGATAGGTACTTGGTTTTTTGAAAAAGCCATATTCTTAGCGATCAATCAAACATGGTGGTTTTGAAAAAAAAAACCTACTGTATTAAATAGCCGTTCAATAATGTTGTTAATGAGGATTAATTAGGGAGTAATGACATACAGCAAATTGTAGCCGATCAGTAGATCCCTTCGGCCGGCTGGCTACCCTTTACATATATTTTTCTTACCTTATATGATAAAAGATCCTCCACCATTAAAAGACTACGTTTTTAAAAAACCCAAGCCCAAAAAGATAGATCTAAGTAGTGTATGTATGTCAGTTGCACCTTTTATTTCCAATACAATACATACTCTTTGTTATTTCTTTGCCCGAACGGCAAGCTTGTTCCTTTAAATACTATATAATCGACAGAGCTCTTTAGCCAGGGTTAGACCTGCGCAGTTCCGGTGCCCTAGACCCGGCTATTCCCACCCTCCCCTTTTCCGTTCGCTGCATCCAGCACTTGCACCGGCGATTACCTGTGCAGCTGACAGTCCGACGGCTATTGCAAGAAGCGATTAAAAGTTTTTGTTAGATTTTATTGAGATACGGGTTAGAAGTGTTAGTTATAATAGCCTGCCGACCAAGGGTAAGTACCTAAGTATAATTGCATTTTAATAAAAGGGATTTTTTAAAGACTAGATAAAAGTCGTACTCACCATACCGTCTGTCTTTACAAGACATAATCTTTGATTTTTGTAAAAGAATAAATACTAATCATAGTAATTGATAAAATATTTGGGATTGTTGAGAGCACGGAACTATCCGTCACGCAACAGGTCGGCTTTGGAATCTGTACGTATCTTTTACTCAGCTCTTGTGATTTCGCTATTAAGATGTGTAACATTGTCACTTATAAAAATTACAAAGGCAAAATGCCTAGTCTCCACGATTCAATTTTATTTCATATCTTTTATTTTCTGCAACTTACATGACCTTTGTCCTTCGCTCGTCCGGGCTTTCAGCTCCGACCTATAAATAGTAACAGATCAATAGAGCTCTCCGGCTGGGTCTAGACCTGCGCAGTTCCGGTGTCCTAGAGTCCCCCACCCCCCCTCTACCGCACGCTGCATCCAGCAGTTGCAGCGGCCATTACCTGTGCAGCTGTCAGTGCGAAAACTATTACACTAAGCAAATAAGAGTTTGTCTATTTATTGAGCTATATGTTAGGAGTGACAGTGATAGGAAGAGACTGCACCGATTGAGTAAGTTTTTAAAAGTTGCAATTTTATAATTTTGATGATAATGTTATCCTTTTACTTTTCAAAAAATCTCTTATCTAGTTTTAATAAGAAACTGATTAATTTTCAATTCATTAAATATTATACAATCACGTAATGTTTTCTTATTATGTTGATAGCTTATTACTTACCCAGACGCAACAGGTTGGCACGCGACTGATTCCGTTCTTTATCATAGCTTGGCTTTTCTGTGGGCACTAATAAGGGCCTTATTAATAAAGTGATGAGCGAGAGATTATTTTTAGCCCAAGGCTTTAGAATTTACTCCATTATTTATAATACTGAGACTTTCTCGACTTTATTAAAAACACATATATACATACTTCAGCCTAACATGACAATCCTGTTTTAGCAAAAAAGTATAAAGAATGAACAAAAAAAATCGAGTCAATTCTAAAGCCTTGACTTAAAGTTAATCCCTCGCTCATCCGAGTTTAAAAGAAAAGAAAAGAAAAACTATGTTTGGGTTTGTGGAGAGCACGGCACTATCTGCCATGCAACAGGTCGGCTTTCAGGCCTGACCTTACATTGTCGGTAGTGAAAAGTACAAAGACAGAAAGCCTAGTCACCATGATTTAAATTTATTTCTTAAGCATCTTCCATTTCCTATTAAATACATTACCCTTGTCCTTTGCTCGCCAGGAGTCACAATTAGATCCTACGAATATAAATAGTAATAGAGCAATAAAGCTCTCTGGCCTGGTATAGAACTGCGCAGTTCCGGTGACTTGGAGCCTACTATCCCCGCACTTACCTTGCACCGACCATTACCTGTGCAGCTGTCAGTGCGAAAGCTATTTTACTTAGCGATTGAAAGTTTTTTAGATTTCATTGAGGTATGTGTCTAATATGTGTTAGGAAAGATAGTGGTAAAAGGAAACTTCCGATCGCAGGCGAGTGAGTCTTTAACAATAGCATTTCTACATGAAGGGAAATTGTTATAAGATTTTTTAGTTTATAAAAATCGTCCTAACCATCCCTCTTATCTTTACAAAGCATAAGTTTTGTTTTTTTAAGACATTAAATCATAATAAACGATAAATATTTTTCGGATTTTTGAGATCGTGGCACTTTCCGATACGCAACAGGTCGGCTTTCGGGCCTGTCCGTACTGTTTTCTCGACTCGTGTGATTCCGTCATAAAGATGGTATTTAATTGTCATTTATGAAATATACAAAGTCAAAACGCCTAGTATCCATGATTTATTTTATTTTGTAAGCACTTCCAGTTTTCTATAAAATACATGAACTTTGTCCTTTGCTCGCCTGGGCTTTCAGCTCGGAGCTATAAATAGTAACAAATCAATAGAGCTATCGAGCCGGGTTTAGACCTGCGCAGTTCCGGTGTCCTGGAGTCCCCCACTCTCGTCCCTTCCGCACACTGCATCCAGCACTTGCACCAGGCATTACTTGTGCAGCTGCCAGCGCGAAAGCTATTTCACGAAACGATTAAAAGTATGTCTATTTATTGAGCTATTTGTTAAGAATGACAGTGATAAGAAGAGTCTGCACCGTTTGAGTAAGTTTTTAACAGTTGCAATTTTATACTTTTGGTAATAATTTTATTCTTTTACTATCCAAAACAATCCCTTGTCTGGTTTTAATAAGAAACTGATTTAAGTATTCAATTCATTGAATATTATAAAATCACGAAATAATTTCTTACTTTGTTGACAACATATTACTAACCAAGATGCAACAGGTTGGCCAGCGAGCGATTCCGTTCTTTATCACAGCTTGGCATTTCTGTGGGCACTACTGGCCTTATTGATAAACTTAGATGAGAGAGGGATTATTTTTAGCCCAAGGTTTTAGAATTACTGACTCCATTATTTTTAATACTGAGGTGTCTCAACTTTATTTATAAACACAATTAATATACATACTTCGGCCTAGCATGACAATCCTGTTATAGCAAGAAAGTATAAGGAAGGAACAAAACAATCAACTCAATTCTAAATACTTGGCTTAAAGTTAATCCCTCGCTAATCTGAATTTAAATGAAAAAATGTTTGGGTTTGTTAAGAGCACCGCACTATCTGACACGCAACAGGTTGGCTTTCAGGCCAGGCCTTACATTGTAGGTAATAAATGAAAAATACAAAGGCAAAATGCCATGTCTCCATGATTCAATTATATTTCATAAACATCTTCAATTTCCTATTAAATACATGACCTTTGTCCTTTGATCGCTCGGGCTCACAATTCGGACCTACGAATATAAATAGCAACAGATCAATAGAGCTCTCTGGCCGGGTCTAGATCTGCGCAGTTCCGGTGTCCTGGAGGCCCCCACCCTCCCCTCTTCCGCACGCTGCATCCAGCACTTGCACCGGCCATTACTTGTGCAGCTGTCAATGCGAAAGCTATTTCACTAAGCGAATAAAAGTTTGTCTATTTATTGAGCTATTTGATATAGTGAAAGTGATAAGAAGAGACTGCATCGTTTGAGTAAGTCTTTAAAAGTTGCACATTCATATTTTTGGGAATCATTTCAATGAAATCCTTTAAATTCTTATAAAACACCCCTGTCTGGTTTTTATAAAAACATCATTTAAGTTTTCAATTCATTGAATATTATAAAATCACGTAATGTTTTCTTACTTCCTTGGTCATTTATCACTTACCGAGACGCAACAGTTTGGCTCGCGAGCGATTCGATATCTTTCATAACTTGGCTTTTCTGTATTCATTACTAAGATGGTTTCGTTTATTAAGAATATCAAAAAAGGCCAGAGCCAAATTTAAGCTATTTTTATGTCAATTGCGTCCTCCATTTCCTATAACATTCTCGTACATGAGTCATGACCTTCGTGTTTTACTCGCCCGGGCAGTAGGTTCGTACCTGTTAACAGTACTTAATCAATAGAGGCTCTGGCTGGGTCTAGAAACTGCGCAGTTCCGATGTCCTGGGCCCCGCTACCCCCACCATTCCTCTTCCGCACGCTGCATCCAGCACTTGCACCGGCCATTAGCTGTGTAGCTGTCAGTGCTACAGCTATTTTACAAACTTAAAGTTTTTTAGATTTCATTGAGATATGTGTTAGAACAGATAGTGGTAAAAGGGAACTGCTGATCGCGGGCGAGTAAGTCTTTGATAATTGCATTTTTACTTTAAGGGAAATTTTCTAATATTTTTAATTTAAAAATCGCTCTAAGCATCCCTCTTGTGTTTACAAAGCATTTGATTTTTTAAGAGATCAAAATCATAGTAAAAGATCTAAAATATACTTTTGGGATTTTTAAGAGCATGGCACTTTCCAACATGCAACAGGTCTGCTTTTGAGCCTGCCCGTACCTTTTACATTGCTCTTGTGATTTCGCCACTAAGATGATTGAACTAGTTTCCATGATTTCATTTTATTTTATGAGTACCCTCCATTATCTATATCATACATGACCTTTGTCTTTTGCTCTCCTGGGCTTTCAGCTCGGAGCTATAAATAGTAACAGATCAATAGAGCTCTCTGACCGGGTCTAGACCTGCGCAGTTCCGGTGTCCTGGAGTCCCCCGCGTTCCCCTTTTCCGCACGCTGCATCCGGCCCTTGCACCAGCCATTACTTGTGCAGCTGTCAGTGCGAAAGCTATTTCACTAAGCGATTAAAAGTTTATGTATTTATTGAGATATATTATGTTACGAGTGATCGGGTTAAGAAGGAACTGCGCCAGTAAGTTTTTAACAGTTGTAATTTTATAATTTTATACTTTGGTAATAATTTTATTGTTTTACTTTTAAAAAAAATCCCTTGTCAAGTTTTCAATTCATTAAATATCATAAAATCACGTAATGTTTTCTTACTTTGTTGACAACTTATCATTCACCGAGACGTTATCATTCACCAATAGGTTGGCCTAGCGAGCGATCCCGTCCGTAAGGGCTTTATTAATAAACTCATATGAGCGAGGGATTATTTTTAGCCCAAGGCTTTAGAGTCCGTTTTTAGGCCTGTACGTACAATGTCGGTAATGAAAAATACAAAAGCAAAATGCCTAGTCTCCATGATAATTTTATTATTTCTTCCATTTTCTATTAAATATATGACCTTTGTCCTTTGCTCGCTCAGGCTTACAGCACACGAGTATAAATAGTGACAGATCAATAGGAGCTCTTTGGCCGGGTCTAGACCTGCGCAGTTCCGGTGTCTTGGGCCCCGCTATCTCCCCTCCCCTCTTCCGCACGCTGCATCCAGCAGTTGCACCGGCCATTACCAGTGCAGCTGTCAGTGCTACAGCTATTTTACTTAGCGATTGAAAGGTTTTTAGATTTCATTGAGATATGTGTTAGAAGAGATAGTGTAGTAAAAGGAAACTGCTGGTCGCTGGGAAGTAAGTCTTAAATGATTACATTTTTACTTTAAGGAATACTGTTATAAGATTTTTAAGTTCATCAAAATCGCACTAACCATGTGTAACCCGCCTGTCTTTACAAAGCATAATCTTTGATTTTGTAAGACAATAAATAATTAAAAGTAAATATTTTTGGGATTTTTAAGAGCATGGCACTTATCGCCATGCAACAGTTCGGCTTTCGGGCCTGTCCGTACTGTTTTCTCAACTCTTATGATACCCCCATAAAGATGGATGGTTGGATTGAAGATGGATGAATGGATGAATACATTGTCGTTTATAAAAAATACAAAGCCAAAACGCCTAATTCCATTATTTAATTTTATTTTGTAAGCACCGACAATTTTATATAAAACACATGACCTTTGTCTTTTGCTCGCCTGGGCTTTCAACTTGAACCTATAAATAGTGTCAGATCAATAGAGCTCTCTGATGATGTTTGTGAGTGCAGTAATAAATTATCATCAGGTTGCCTGTTTGTTCGTTTGCCGGAACTACGCAATAAAAAAGTATGAACACAAGAAATGTTTTCTTATTTTGCTGATAGCTTATCACTTACCGAGAAGCAACAGGTTAGTTCGCGGGCGAACCCGTATTATTTTCTTATCTTGGCTTTTGTGTAATCACCAGTAAGTTTTGTTGTTTCGTTTATTACGAATAGTATAGAAAGCCTCAGCCAGATCTAAACTAATTTGATGTAATCTTCCATTTCGTGAAGGCTCGGGATTATAAATAGTACTTGATCGATGGATCCGGGCGTGTCTAGACCTACGCAGTTCCGGTGTCCTAAAGCCCGCTACCCCCGCCTTAACCACTTTCGCACGCTACGTCCAGCAGTTTCACCGGTAATTAACTATGCAGCTGTCAGTGCGATATGCGAGTGCGAGTGCGAGCTATTACACGTGGAGATTTAGAGATTTCCCAAAATTTATTAACTCAACTTCAGTGATTAATACGTAAATATTGCACAGTACGTGTAAGTCTTAACGAATGAATTTTAATTTTTAGATTTTCCTTCTCGTTATTACGATCAAGACATTAAATCCTAACAAACTAACATAATATCTTTTAGAATGTGTATAGCCTGGCACTTTACGACATGCAACAGGTCGGCACTCGAGCCGTCCGTGTCTTTTTCTCAGCTCTTATGTCTTCGCACTTAAAATGACACTTTTTCTTTTACTAAAAGAGCAATACGGCGGGTCAAAATGAATCGACAATTTTTATTAAATTCGCTATCCATATTCTATGACATACGAGTACATGGCTTTGTATTTCATTCGCCAAGGTAGGCTCGGACCTATAAATAGTAACAAATCGATAGAGCTCTCCGGCTGGGTCTAGACCTGCGCAGTTCCGGTGTCCTGGAGTCCCCCGCCCTCCCCTCTTCCGCACGCTGCATCCAGCACTTGCACCGACCATTATCTGTGCAGCTGTCAGTGCGAAAGCTATTTCGTTTAATGATTGAAGATTGTCTTGATTTTATTTAGCTTTATTTAAATGTGTGTTAATAGTGATTAGTGATTAGAAAGGCTGCGCCATGCGAGTAAGTTTTGTTGAACACATTTTTATGTCTGGAATAACATATTTTTTGTCTTAGTAGTTAATATGGTTATAGTCTGATTAGTCTTTATAAACAAATCATCGGTTTAATTTCCCTAATATTAAATTTACAATTTAAAAAACAATACATCTTGTCACTTTATTGATAGCTCACCACTTTAAGACGCGCAATAGATTGGCTTTCGAGCCTGTTCCTACCATTCTCATATATGTTGTGTCTAAGCCTCTAACATGGTATAACTTTGTCATTTGAAGAGGACGTAGGAGCAAAACGTCTGACTTAATTTATTGTTATATCTTTAATATATTCCATTTCCGAAAACGTATATTAACTTTGTACTTTTGCCTTTTCTCTCCCGGGCGTTTGCTGGGACTAATAAATGATAAAAAATCGATAGAGCTCTCTGGCTGGGTCTAGACCTGCGCAGTTCCGGTGTCCTGTAGCCAACTATTCCCACCCTCCCCTCTACCGCACGCTGCATCCAGCACTTGCACCGGCCATTACCTGTGCAGCTGTCAGTGAGAGAGCTATTTTATAGTGATTAAATCTTTCCAAGAATTAATTCAGTTAATCATATTTGGGAAGTAATAGTGATAACAAACGATTGCATTGTGCGAGTAAGTCTTTATCACTTGTATTTATATCTTTGTTTTTTTATATAACTGTCTCAATATCAGTCCATCTAGATGGTCTTTATAAAGCATTGGCTATGTTACTTAAACTCAGAACCTTAAGGAACCGAAAAATCTTCTTACTTTGTGTGTGTGTTGCCACTAGGTCACGCAACAGGTTGGCTCGCGAGCCCAGACTTATTGCTGTTTTTACTTCTTCTCTCTCTCTTAGTCGACTATTAAAAATGTATTAAGATATACGGGAAATATATATGTAGGCCTTAGTGATTAATTTACTGTGCACTTCATTAGCAACTTCAATTTTATGTATTATATTCCCTTTGCCCTTCGTTTGCCCGGGCAGTCAGCTCGAACCTATAAATACTAACAGTCGATAGAGCTCCCTAGCCGGGTTTAGACCTGCGCAGTTCCGGTGTCCTGGAGTCCCCCGCCCTCCCCTCTTCCGCACGCTGCATCCAGCACTTGCACCGGCCATTACCTGTGCAGCTGTCAATGAGTGAGTTATTTGTCATATTAATTGAAAATTGTAAAATACACTTAACTACTTTTACTGATAGTGAACACAGCAGATCTAAGAGGAAACTTCATCGTGCGAGTAAGACTTTTTTACTCTTTTATTATATTTTATTGATTCATTCTAATCTCCGATACCGTGCAACACTTGATGATGTTTAACAAGTCAACTTGTGATCGACGCAATCAATTGTTCCTCATACATAATCTTTTATTTCTTTAAGATTCTACGTATAGTTCTTAATCTGAACTCAAGTAAAAAGTAATTGTGAGTAGCCATAAGACATTTACTTAATTATTAAACGAAAATTTTGCTAATCAATCGAGCTCGCTTGCCGGGGTCTAGACCTGCGCAGTTCGGACGTCCGGAATATTGATTTGCGCGGACCATGTAATTGTGGGTACTAAAGCCCTAGGTAATATCTGCGCGGAACTACCCTCACCCCGCCCGCGCTGCATCTTGCTGCACCACGGTCATTACGTGTCCAGATTTCAGTGCGACTACTATTTGCAAGTAATTATACTAATCAAGTCTTGTTTTAATTTTTGTGATATTAATTTTATACTAACACACTTCGATTGAGGGTAAGTTTTTCGTCTTTTAGATCTCGTAGGCCACTTCAAATATTTGATATTTTTCGTTTGACTTCTTGGTGATAGTGAAGGTTGATTTTGGACACTTGTTAAATGAAATTGTAGCGACTCCCGACAAATTATGTGGCTGTTTTTTTTTATTTATATTACTCGCTGTCATTTGACATAATGGGCGGGTCATTTGAATTGACAAATGGAAAATCAATCGAGCACCCGAGACAGACTTGCGCAGTATCAACGCTCTGTTATAGATTTAGGTGTCGACCAAATTTACGAGAGTTGTAGAATAAACCACCGAGGTACCCTCCCCCCCCCCAGCACCGACCCCCTACTTAGCTAGGATCCTGTCTCAATCTACCTTCTACCATCGTAATACTTTGCTCGGTTTATCATTCAAATTTTGGGGTAAAATATTTTCATAATTAAAGTATGCAATATACTTGTACTTAAAGCTTTCACAATTATTCAATGCATTGGCGAAACAGAGTATACTGATTCTTCATTCTGGGCGACTCAACCATTTTAAATGTAACGTAAACATATTCGTATCAAAAACAGTTAGTACTTGTAAATGTACTGTTTTCATAAATTTAATTGAATATTACACATTGAAATTAAACTATTATTTACAGATTTTGTCGCGAAATTGGTTATAGGTTTTTTTTTTTTTTTAAATCAAGACTTTTCGATTACTTCACAGCTCTCGTGTTCACGGGGCGGACTAAGGTATGAGTCATCCGATTAATGATTGTTACAATTTAAATACCCTTATTTTACCACGATTAAATTAAAAGATTAATAAGTTTTGTACATTTGTAACAAATTTTATTAATGAACTGCTCGCGTTTTAACCAACTTGTAACTTTTGTAATAATCATTACATCGTAAACTGGTTTTGAAAACAGCAATACTAGAGTTCCGTTGCACTTGCCCAAATCAATAAAATAACTGAAACTAAATGATGTTGAATATTCTAATGGATACAATAAATTATTTTCCATTGCATTTTCACCAAATCATGTGGGACACCAACTTGATGTTTTCAGAATTTAAAATAACTCAAATGATTTAACTAGGATCTATTTTTTATTTTATTTATATTATACTTACAGCATTTCAAAAAAATAATAATTTCATGAATTAAATGTGATGTTCTTTTAATATCAATGTTTCGTATAAATTGTAAACATATTTGTGTTTTGTACTTCGAATGTTAATTTTAAATAGAGTTTTAATAGAGTCATCAATAATATTCCTTAATTTAAATTAAATTTTATAAAGCAACAATAATTTGTTATTTTTGTATCGCACATAACATCCTTAATACTTTAAATTGTTAATACCTGGATATACGTAGCAAATTACTCAAAGATAACAATTGTCATACATTGTACATCGAAAATAGTAATGAGCAATGTTAGTAGAATCGATCCCGGATCTCGGAGCTCGTCGGCCCGTGCCTTAATACGCGACCGAATTACAAATAGGGGTTATCGAAAACAATCTATGTGAACCATGGTGGCTCAAAAACCTGACGATCTGATAATAACTCCAACATGTCGGCGAAATTCACGAGCGTTCGTATTTGGAAAAAAAATTAAGATTTTTTTGCCATTTTGTAAAATGAATTTGGGCAATATTTTATGATTCGACGTTTATCACTGAGATTCGAAGACTTAAATATAATTTATTTTAGTTAAACTTTTTTATTAAATCGAATTCTCGATCAGTATCAAACGTAATCCCGATCCCACTTAATACGTTTCATATAAGTGCCGTGGATAATGGGTAGTAAGCAGTTAAAAACGATGATAATTATTTTTTCTCAGTCCTGGGATTTAACCCGCTGCCTTTGATCAGGGAGGTTGTCGCAATTGTTATATTTTCGCAACATTCTTATCAAATTACCATACGGTACAAACAACATTCACAGCTCTTCATACAATTTAATGTACAAACACTTTGAAGAGATAATCAGAGTTGTCAGTGGGCTGTATAAGATAGGAACCGGTGGCCCATCAAACACCCCCCACGTTTTACTTCCTCCACAGGGCCGGAGTGCCGATTTCTTGAGGGTTCATACCACCCGTTTGAATAATTTTGATCAGTTTTAAAGTTGCGTTACTCAATAATACTGAACCTATTGTAAAAAAAACCATTGGAATCCTAATCAATTTTGAGAAGTTCTACTTTTTAGATCCGAAGATGTTTATCAGGTTTTCACTAATTTTGATGGGACCACATGTAAAGTAAACCCCTTAAAACAAAAAAAACGTTTTTCCAAAATAGTACATGGGTCTTAAATTAATCGGTGTACATAGATAAAAAAAAAAAGATTCCGACGAATTGAGAACGTCTTAATTTTTTTTCGAAGGCGTTTAAAAAAAGTTTTAAAGTTTGGTTGTCATTTTGTTATCATGTTGTAAAAACAACTTGTAAATCAACGCAATAACAGTACTCGCCAGTAAATTAAAACCGATACGGTACTTCCCACTTTCTTAGTATTTGACAAGAAGCAAAGTAAACTTGGAGTTATAACATTAATTCTATAACAAAATATAATTATTTAATGTAGTTTGAATCTTGTCGTAAATTTTTACAAAACATAATGTTCAACGGATCTAATTTTGCCCACACACCAGTACCTTTAAGCCGTCCCGTCGACAGATATAAAATTAGAAATACTTTATAGTACAGTTGCGCCCCCGCACTATCCGTCGGTATACTTAGAACCACGTACAAAACGCTTTTGACGCTGCTAACACCGACTTATCGATATTATAATATTTTATCGATATCGCATCAGAGTCGATACTTTCGCATCCTTTATATATTGAATGTTTAAATGGTTTCAAATGTAGGACTTGCACTTTTCGTATTTTGCATAACTAGCATAAACGTAACTCAATATACTTTGCGATAAGACGGTAGGCGGTAGGCTAGGAACTGAATGAGAAAGGAAGGATTTTTGGTTTAATCTTTACACTGCAAATTCGTTTGCTTTCAACAAGTTATAGTTTCTTTATGTGTAAAATTAGACCGAGTCATTGTTAATAGCGCTAAAACACATAACTAGCATTTAAATATCAGTAGAAAAGATATCAGTGGCTTGAAAAAATGACGTATTTACACAACAGTGGTATCAAACCTAAAAATAATGCTCGAACACGTCCACTAACAATATAATATATGTATTCCGTCTCGTAAAAAATATTTGTGCAATTATTATCGAAAAGCACGCCTTGCTTCTCATAAAAGAACAAAGGGAACACACTTGTGTTTTGTAATAAGTGTAGATTTGATTATTTTCGCGGTTGCACGTCGATGTGGCGCACGAGCGCGGCGCGTGGGTCGCGGACGCGCCGACAGACCGTCCGCCCACGAGCACCGGGCACCGGCGCCCTCGCAGGTGCCGCCTGAGTCCCCCCCTCCGGCGACACGCATAGATTACCGCCGTTTATTAAACAGTACTTAACAACCAAATGAAAGTATAAAGTTTAAGGAAACACATTTTAAAGGCCCACACATTAATTCTGATAAATAACAAGTGATTTTATTTTACACTAATTAACCATATGAATTTTAATTTTGAATATTATGCGTCACACATTTTATAAACCTACAACAACAAAATATTCAAACAGATATAGATAATAATAATAGAATTGATTAATAGATAGGTAGATTGTGGAAAGTTATTTCAAAAATACATTATATCACTCGTCGGTGAATTGTCTACTTTGATTGCAATGGATTTTCTATCAGATGCGCTGTATTTGTTTTGCAATGCGAAAATATTTCCGAAGGGGTACATAGGTCAGCCACATTTCGACGAGTTTAATTTCCAATCGAAGATGTGACAGGTGGCGCGCTTATTGTCATATAGAGTTAAAATTGAATATGAAAACGTTAATTTGCATATATAGTATTTTCGTTTCCATATAATCATACAATTTTTCAAACCGAATTGCCGACCTATAAATTGATCCTCAAGTTTCTGCCACTATCTACCATTGCAAAGAGACATCTTTTTCATTATAATTAATTAATAAATAATTCATCAAAACATTTGACCTATCTGTAATTATTTAATCTATGGCACTAGAAAGCTTGAATGAACGTTAGTGAATGGACAACATGTATATCCCAGGGTGCCTAGCCGATGTCTGGATCATGTTTATTGAGCAGCAGGGCTCCAGAAACCGGTACTTTATCTGGCGCTCAATACGCGTTCAACCGACTTACTAGACAGTGCAAAACCATTTTGTTACTCTTAACCTATAGAATATACGGAAGCGTTTCAACTCATTTTATTAGAGGCTTAAAATCGCAGTTTATACGCATACAAGTTTCGTGCATTTTGTTGAGTACAATGTACAGCAATGTTGTTGGAACATTACTAGTATGCTATGGTCGTTACTTACAACACCATATTGTTCTGTGGATATATCAGGCTTTCACCCGTGATTTGGAATTGGATTAAATTGTTTAAAACTGACTACCTCGGAGGCGTAGTTGTACTAGGGTTGGGTTACAAAGTTGAGGTGTCAGGTTCGAATACCGGATCGGGCAAAGTGGAATTGGATGTTTCTATTCATTATCAGCCCGGGTCGATAGGTTTGCCCCCTATCACATGGTGGGACGGAAAATACATGGCGCAATGTGGGTGACTTAAAGAGAATGGACTATATTATACAAAAATTCCAACGCTCAATACAATGCTTCTAAACATGCCAATTAGTTTTTTACGATCACAAGTTATATGTTGTTTATCAGTGTCGGTTTATTATTAAGATGTAAACAGACAACTTCACTTTTTTATTAATATAAAGCTTTGCCATTCGAATAATTCATACTAAAATATTTTTTGCTCAACTTGTCATGTCTCATCCGTCATAATATGAAAAATAAATTAATTAGCCATTAGAGTAATCGTTCTATCAGCGCTGATCAAAAGGACGCCGACCGTCAAAACCAATTGTATGCCCACGCCCACACTAGCCCACACAATGGGACGATCCGAGAATATTATATTCAAACAAAAAGCTCGAACAATGATGTTACGTCACTGTTTGATTGATTTGTTGTATCAGTCAAAATCTCAATATATTATAATATATAGGAGCCTTTTTTTATGATGTTTAGTTCTCAGGAGGCGCTTAAGACATTTCTAAAATTATATTCGTTTATGTTTATTATTATGACAAGAACCGATCATGATTGCCGGGATTTTGAAGATAATGTATGGCACTGTAGCAGCAGTTTAGTTAGCACAGAAGGTTATGAAGCTTGCTATTAAACCAAAGGCCGCGGGTTAGATAATCGCAATAAGATAAATTTCAGCTCTATAATGTTCGTTTCTGATACCTCTACAAACTACATAGCAGTTATCAAATCTACTGAAGACAAAGGGTATCAGCATCCTTCTTGCAATTTTTTTAATCAACTTTTGTATATAATTACTGAGTAAAACGGTTCAATTATGAACATATCCATAAATGAAGAGTTGATAATTCAAAGATGTTTTTTCTAGTTTCAAAACCGTATCAACCTCAACTGTTCCTTTCAATTCATAAGAGACAAAATCATGAAGATCGATCGTATCATTAGTTTATTGATCAAAATGTACATTTTGTTAAACTGCTTCTCCTTCTTTGCAGATCCGCAATGGCCCAGTTCGCTGCCATAATTTTGGCGATAAGCTTCGTCGGCGGAATGGGGTTTATCCCCCATGGTTCTATTGGGGACGGGGTACGTATAATACAATACAATACTCTTTAGTGTAAACTAAATACAAAAATAAACACAAAATCAGACAAATAATAAGACTTAAGGGAAAAAGTAAGACTTATGGTATTACAATTGGCGGTGCACCTTGTAATCACTTGCATTTATGATTTTATGTTTTAAAGAGACTGATGATACTTTGACAATTTTGCTAACAATATACTCTTTACTTGTTGGTTAATTGATTTCAGTAAAAATATCAAACTTTCCTCGTACCACCGTATCAAATTTCGAAAATGTCTCGTATTTTTTGATCCCCCGATAAAAGATTTGTATTTTTTTTCAAGTGCCCTGTATTCCGTGCTCTTAACTTTTACTGGCACTTTCATTTTCAATAAAACCATCGAATTATCGACAATTCATCCGAGTGCGAGATATCTCGAGATTTATGGCAATATTTATTCCTAATGGTATTGAAAGTAGGTCAACCAGCTGTTAGTCTTTACAAAATATTCTCCCGTACACAAATTCCTATAGCAGGTATTTTTCAATAAATATCATTCAACACAAGTTTATGACGAGATAAAAATTACGTATCCATCTGCGATATCAAAACAAAGACTATTGTAAACAAACATGAGATTGAAATAAAATTTCCACTGATAAATTGTAAATAATGTTAAAATGTATATATAAACAAATAACTCACTCAAGGCGAAAGCTTGTAATCGTCATGTGTAGAAAATAGGCATTACCATCGAAAGTAGGGACGCAAACATTACGCCATTTTTTGGCATTCCGTATACCGAAAATTATTGATATAAAATATTTTTTGTCATATCACACCTGTGTTATGTGGGGGACAAAGTATGCGAATATTTGAACATTTATACGTATACTTCCAAATACTCTCACTCTTCGCATCACTACACTCCTCGTAGACACTTTGACTGCCTCAGTGGCGCAGTCGGTAAAACGTCGTGGGTTCGATCCCCGCACCATGAAAAAAGTTTGTGCGACCCACAAATATTTCCTTACAAGCCTAGGTGTTTGAGAGACCGAAAAGTATCTCATAGTTCCTGATAACTATGACAAGACTCGATTTCAGTGTGTTTTCAGGACTACGAATGTGACTATTGGGTATTATTTATTTATATTGAATCGTACTTTCGAGTGTAGAGGAGGCCCGTTCCCTGCAGTGGGATGTATGTGGTTGGATACAGATGCACTTCCAACAATTTCAGGTTAATATGGAGATCTTTGAGGGAGACATATGTTCAGAAGTGGACTTTGAGCGGAAGAAAGATGCAGATGAGATGTACTTATAAATGTTTCTTTGCAGCCGCCTATACTAACGGAGGCTTTACTCCGTGAAGTGGTGGAGCGTATGGGCAAGGAGTTCAACGATGCGGCCATCTCCTATCTTGACTTTCCAGCCAGCGACCGCCATCTTGCTCTCATGGCTCGGGCCAATAAGGACTTGGAAAACGAACAACTCGATTATGACTCTCTGATCGACGGGAATCCCAACCCCAGCCTACGTGATCAAGAATATCTCCAGCATAGGTAATTATTACATAATTGTAGCTTGACTGTAGCTCTTCATTCAAACTGACAGCGGCTGTAGTTCACAAGTAAAACGTACGGTACAAATACACATAAAGGTATTATGTTCAGGTACCAGCCAGTATAGTTTGATTTGTTACTATCTAAAAGTAATGTGGCGATAGGTGAAATATCATCCTTAAAACCTTTAAAACACCGCATTTATCCTCAGAGGTGTTTTATTTTAAAGCTTGCCGTGACAGAAACTGAAACATACTTTATATTGTACCATAGTTGAAATGTGATACTTTAGTTGAAATTACTTGGAGAACATGTATCAAGCGTGATGTTTGTCGTCAGCTCTCTGTGGGGTCATCAGTATGTGACTGGAGGCGCCGGCGAAGGCGAGCAGCGCCTGCAGCCCTCTGGAGTTGTGCCGAACCGTCAGATGGTGAAGACAGACGCTGTGTTGCCAGCATACTGCAACCCTCCCAACCCTTGCCCCGTTGGCTACACCGGTAAGATTCGTATTGTATAATTATTTATATTTTTGATAATAATAGTCAGAAAGCTCTTCTGATTTTAAGTGATTACTACCCGTCCATACATTTTTGCAGAATTAAAAGTCAGGAAGTGTAACTGACTTCTTGAAATTGAATGGGGAATTATAAGTAAAATGATAGTTAGACTACGGAGATAAATGGCCTTCGGCTATCTCACTTAATCAAAATCTTTTTGATCGCTAGTGGTAGTAGATAAGGTTAATATACTAACTTTCTGTGGCTTACTAGAGCATTAGTTACCTTTTGATAGAGTTGTCGATTGATTGGCAGAACGTTGCGGGATTACCCATCGATCTTGTCATTCAGCAGTTTACATTTTAAAACAACAATCAGCGAAACAAGCCTCTGTGTCAGCCTCCGTAGAATAGTCGGTTAAACACCGCTTATGAAACGGGGAACCGTGGGTTCGATCCCTACACAGAGATAAATGTTTGCGCGGCCCACAAATATTTCTTTGGATGTGGGTGTTCGTGAGACCAAAACGTCTCTCGTAGTTCCTGATACTCACGACACAAGACTCGATCTTAATGTGGCCCCTAGACGAATGGCACTTTTCTGTCGGCATGAACTCCTTCGGAAAGATTAAATGTATAGAAATGACATTTGGCAGTCAGGTCATTTCTGTTCACGCCAACAGAAAAATGACATTTGTCTGTTCCCCCTGGACTATGTATGTGACTACCGGGTGTTATTTAAGTAGTCATACTACTTGGTATGGTAAATCGGTGATAGCTAACATCAACCTTCGTATCCCAGAGGATCAAGGCTGCATCATCGAATTCGAGAACACGGCTGCATTCTCCCGCGAGTACCAGCTGTCGCAGCGCTGCATGTGCGACGGAGAGCACATGTTCAGCTGCCCACCCGACGCCGCCTCCGACATCGGCCTGACTTTCAACGAGCACCACAAGAACCTCGTCGCCAAGAAGTATAAGCCGGACGTAAGTGCTTACTTCAATTTCGGTTACATTCACTAAGTTTAATGTCTTTAAGATTGAATTACTATTCTCAAAATCTGATCCTCCAGTAGAAGTTTTCAGAAACACGAAACGGATTGCTTAATGCTAGCTTGAAATAAATTAATATGATATTTCTATAAAGGATCACATAAAAGAAACAGTCATACTAATTGTATGATGTAGGTATCTATAATACCGAAGTATAAACTTAGATTATATCGAAAACAATGTAATTTTTGATACAGCATTGTAAAATTTAACTGCTTCCTATAAGCAACACGAGCAAACTTGAGATCTCGGATTCAATCACCGTTCCGAGAAGTGTTTTCTGATATTGATAGCACAAGACTTGATATCTTATAGATGTTAGGAGAGTGAATATAAAACCAGGCTAAATGTGAGTTGTAAGCCTCGAGACCCTTCAACAGATCACTCTGAAATATCGTTCTTGTTAGACTGCTAGAAGCTTTTACAGCTATAAAAATAAGGAACTAACGGCATATACCTAGCATTAAATTCCAAAATATTATTTAAAAAAACATCTTCTCTTTACAGTCTTTTTCCTTCTTTCTAGGCAGACAACCCGTTCTTGATGGGCGAGCGTCTTCCGATCGCGGCCAAAAAAGGTTTCAATGTTAACGTTTACTAATATAACTTGCTAATCGTAGTAAAGTATTTATGTCTATATTCAGAAGGCGGAGCTGTCTTAAAGAATTTGAGCCCGCACTTCGATAAGTGTACTATTTATTATATTTATGATAAATCTGTTACAACCTTATAGTACTCTGATATAGGTAGGATGTGTTATATTGCGTGCGGGGTGCAGGTAGATTGATGGTAGGGAGATTTGACAAGCAGTCGAAGTGGAGACAGTGGACGAAGGGAATCAACGGGCCTGTAAGGTAGGTGAGTCGGAACAGGGTGATTAGCGTGAACATGTATCCAATAAATATAGTCAAAACCAACAGAAACGTAAAGCGTCGGGAGGATCAGTAAGTAGGTCGTTGAAGATGCTGACATGAAATAATAATTGTGTCTGAAATGAATGTATTGAATAATTCCATCAATTGCTCACAGCTATCATGAGGATATATTTATGTGTGTATATATTATGTATATACATAAACTCACGCCTGTGTCCCATCGGGGTAGGCAGACTACCAACCACCATCTGCCATGGTCCAAACATACTTCCTGTCATAAAGAGTCATTCAGATAAGAGTTACCCGTGTTTATGAGAATATAGGCATTGTGGATCTACTTAACTTAAACTTCATTTATAATACTATTCTAGAAGAAGAGTCTGTGGGCAGTGAACCGCGAAGTCCTTGTTTTGATTTCCAGGTTAAACAATCTATTTTGTATGGAAGGCAATTTGAAATATCAAAGAGAATTTAGCGAAAATGTGTTACAAAAATCGTAATAATTATTGGAATAGAAGTAACATCTAAGAATAGCTTTTATTATTGGCTTCTCTGTCTATCCTTTCGGAGATACGGACGTATATATGTATGTATAAGATATTAAACTAACAATGGAGATACATGTTCATGAAAATTCCCTAGTAAGAAATACCTCCCGCCACCCCCACTCCCGCAGGCATTATAATTGATTCATAAAACAAAATGAATAAGATCTGATTGATAAAAATATACTATCTTAGTATTTATAAGCCGACTTCGGACTTCTGTACCATCAAAATGAATGTTAAACCTTGACATAAATAGGATTTCCTATAAAGGTATAGGAATTACGATATTTCTAGCGTCAACGGCCAGTAATTACCTCATATCATGGAGAACCCATAAAACTAGTGACTGGGACTTTCTATCCTTAGGGATAAAGGGCATGTAGGGATATTTTCCTTGAAGTGGTAGAGCCACGCTATAGTCTGGTGACTACAGCACGAATGGGCCGGCTCGACCGGGGAAGTACCACTATCTCATAGAAAACCGACGGGAAGTGACGGTTCTACTGTCACTTTTCTTTCGGTGAGTGAGATATCCGAGAGCCCAAACTCTTCTCCCCTCTCCCCCTTTCCTTCTTCCCCTTCCCCTGCTAATACTTCACGAAGGCAAAGTTCCTACGATGCCATTGTTAAGATCACTTATCAGATCCTTAAGCCTTGAACTAAAGGTATCCGGGTTGCAAGACTATCAAAAACGTCCGAATAAAAACATGAATGTTGAATATTTTCTGTGGGGTACAATTAGACACGCAAAGACCTTCCAACTCGCCGTATACCTTTGCTATAAAATACCTTTGCTATAAAATTGCAATTTGGACTTAAACCCGCATTTGTGGATACTAGAAAGTCCAGTCGGCAAAATACTTGAAAATAGTTTATCTATCACTAGTTTACTAAAATTGCAAAGGGAAAAAAAGCATCACTAACTTAACAGTGAAATTGATTTAAAGCTGGTTTCCATCCACCCATAATTAAAACCTTTCCATTCATACTGAACTGGAAACAGCAAATAATTTTGGGATGCGGTAGACCTTTGCCTTCATCTGTGCCTAATCTCTTCCCCTTTCCTTACACATATTTTGGCAGTCCCAGTATCACCAGTTAAATGGTTAAACTCCAATTTCTACGGCTAAACACCACTTAATGCATGTCTAAATTTTATTGACATGTGGCGAAATATGGAACTGCAAATGAATTTAAAAATATATCAATTTAACGCATTGCATTAGATATGTTTTCATATTATAAATAACAAGCATTACATTCGTAATCTAATAATATTAACATGTCTAATATAACACAATGCGTAGAGAGAAAACTGTTCCCAATATGTTGACAACAGCATGACAACAACGCATTCAAGCGCCAAAAGATCGTAGACTATCTATATTAATAAGCGACAGATTGCAATATTACCGTGCTAAATCTATCGAGCGATAATTCTACTCTGATTATATTATGTAATAGTAAAATATACATAAGTTATACAATTATAGTGCACTCGTGAACACTCTCTGCTATCCGTTATAACATATAACAACCAAATAATTGTAAATATATTCTAAATAACATCGCTGATTAACTCATTGCTAAATTCTACAAGCTCCGTAGCGCAGTCACTTACAAACCGGCTGTGAAACGAGAGGCCGTGTGTTTGATCCCTGCACCGAGAGAAATATTTGTGTGAACCTCGAATATAGTCTCTCATCGTTTTTGATACCCACTACATAAGTGATCTTATTGTGTGAATGTTTTGTGTTGAATTATTTATTACACTTATAAATGAAATAATTTTTGGAAATTAATAACAGAAAGCTTTGAAGCATCTAAATAACATCCATCAACTATTCTCAATACTGAAGAGACAATAAAACGTTTTCTTAAAACAAAGACAATAATACCAAAAATAATAATCTAAAAATGTTCTCAATTTACAGTCAACTTTTTAATTCAAATCCATAACATAAAACAACATTTCATGGCATCATATGATCATATTATAATCAATATATACCATCTCTACGGTAGACAATTTTGTACCCAAAAAAATTACGGACAATATCCGTATATATTATCATTCACGTGCCACTAAAACACTTTTCTATCACTTTAAAGATAATAATTGCATATTCTACATAAATAGTATTTCTAAACTATATTTAATATCTAGTTAAACTGCCAGTTATGTAAATAACTTTGGCGTGCTATACCAAAGATTAGTTTTAAGGTTATTAAGTTAATCAAAAGGTATGCGATCCGAAACTTATCCCTACATTTAAATTACATCTACCATAGTTATTGTTTTTTGCAATCATTTCGCCATTTCGCAAAATCGTACTGAATTCAGCATTTCAAACATGAGCAAATAATTATGGATTGTCATTTTATAAGATACTAGCGGCCCGGCCCAGCTTCGCCTGGGTGGAGATCTTCTTTCACTCCACTCAACACCTGAAATTTCGAGTATTACATCTATACCAATAGTGCATTATCCCGATGTCTCAGTAAAATACCAAATTTGAATTTCTTAACTTTGTTACGATGGTAATGGTGCAATTCGGTGCAAAAAAAACAGGAATTTGTGATCGATATGGCGATAGGCTTCCTATCACAAACTGGGACGAATACATGACAAAACGTGGATCCTGGTTGCACCTCTGCCTACCCAAAAAAAGCGTGAAGTGAAGTCATGCATGCTCGTCTAGCTACTCATTGCAATAAAAAAAAAACAATCCGACCAATAACTAAATACTTTAAAATGGCTGCCAAAATTTTCCGATTCCAACTGTGAATTCAGATTATTTAAACGAAGGGTTCCTCAGATATCAATTTTGGAACCAATCAGATCAATATTCAAACCACAAAATTTCGATTCTGACTCCAAATTTAGGTTATTCGAACAAAAGGTGTCTCAGATATTGATTTCGAGACCAATCGGATCAATACCAAAAAAAATTCAAAATGGCGGCCACAAATTTTGGTTCTGACTCCCCTCCGTCCAGTCTATAGATTATTTACATAAAGAGCAAATAATTCAAAGCTATAGGAACGTACCGATACGTACCTATACGTCCCATCCTTTCTCTTCATTATCCATACCGTCTTATAGCGTGCATTTACATTTCTCCCCATCAAATCTGTCAGCTATCTCAGTCCTCTTCCGTACCTCTCACTCTATTATATCCCATTTATCCATATCCAAGTAGTGTGCCTTATAAATCTTTTACATTTAACACTTTAGCAGTTTTGATTATCCATACAATATTCCATCCCCTATTTCACCCCCACTATGCTGTTTTTCCAAAAATAGTACGCCATTACTTTTTACTCACACACACGCACGCACACGCACACAAAACATACACTATTAGCACATTTTTACACACACACATGATTAATCATTCATGTAGTAACAATTATATTTACGGGAAGACACAGGCAACGCCTAATTTGAAAACTCATGCAATATTCTCCATAATTATGTAAAATTGTTATTTTAATAATGATTTTTCATTTTTAAGTGACATTCTATCTTGAAAAGTAGTAAAACTTCTTGCGTGTGAATATTATTAATTTTATTGTCCTATATTTATGTAGCTTTATAATACCTATATTCTCTTTAGTTTACACAAAATAAATTTCTGAACGCATACATTAATATTTGACAACCAATTTAAATGTCAATCACTTTTCATTACTGTCATTAATTTACATCTTTAAAATCTTAAATACACCATTAATAGAATATTGTGCATATATGTTGTCGATTCGAAACCTTTATTTTAATACGTTTTTTAATTTGAGGGAAGAGTTTACGGTAACGACGGGATGAACATTAAATGTTTGACAGTTACAAACCCATGAACATTTTGTATGAGAAAATGTTAATAAGCTAATAGAAACTCGGGAAACTGGGAACATGATAAAAAGTATCCTATGTCCTTCTCCTGGTTTTAAGCTACCTCTCCACCAATTTTCGACCAAATCAGTTCAGCCATTCTTGAGTTATAAGTAGTGTAACTAACACGACTTTCTTTTATATATATAGATGAGAAGGCATCTTTTATCTAACGCTATACAAAGTTGTAAGAGTTATCGGGATAAATTCATAGTAACATGGATGTATGTATATATTGAATGATAATAAGCTTTGGACAAATGAAGACACACAAAAACATTCAGCATTTTAAATGCTTAAAATGATAGTACAAGCTTAACAAAAAAAAAAAAAATAGCCTTAAAGCGCAAATAGTGTTAGACTGAACTCTGATGCAAAGATACAAAGATTTAACCTGTGTTATTATAGACACCAGAGATTCATATCGGACATTTCAGTCACTTTATTTAGGTAATCTATATAATGTATGTATGTATTTAAATGTCTATTTAGGGCCACGTTGCCATGACTTCACACAGGTGTATAATTTACATAGATTACACACAGAGAAACACTCACACACATCACACACACATATACACCACACACACACAATTACACACACACACACTCAAACACACATACTTAAATTATAACTGTCTTCTTTTTGCAAATTAATATATTATAATGAGTGCTTCGTAATTGGCGTATTGTTTAGTCTATATGAATTACGATTTGCATTGGCATCAGTGAAGAACTTATCACTACATAGTATAAAACAAAGTCGCTTTCTCTGTCCCTATGCCCCTATGTCCCTTTGTATGCTTAAATCTTTAAAACTACGCAACGGATTTTGATGCGGTTTTTTTATAATAGATAGAGTGATTCAAGAGGAAGGTTTATAATATGTATAATACATACATATTATTGTACACAAATCTATTTGTACCCGGGCGAAGCTGGGCCGGGCCGCCAGTTAATAAATAAAATAAAATCACATATGTTGTACTGCATTTGCATTTTAAATCGGGGCTTTACATGTTTAATGAACAACAGAGACCGCATTGTCTAGACTCACTCTATATCTACTTTAGACGTCTTTAAAACTCATTCTAACTTTCATTCTATCTTATCTTCACCTCACTCACTTCACCTAGCTTTACTTAAGCAAATTCGGTCAATTGTTGTTCTTAAACTGAAGATTTGAGTGTCACTGGTTAATATATCAAAATTATCGATTCAAACTCAACATTTGATATAAAAATTGGCGAAATATACGGTATTAATACTCGTGCGTACCATTTAAAGTATAATAAAATCAAAACTAACTTTTTATATCAATAGAGTCCAAATCCTTTTCTCCTTAATAGAACTCTTCGAAATATTTCAGCATGTAATTTGGATTTAAATACGTATAAATGTACGCAGAATGTCTAATATTCTAAATCAAAATTAACATCCTAATTACAGAACATCCAGCATCCTACATCTCATGGCCTTCTCTTTTCAAATTTCTTCCCAGGTCGCTATCAAAACACTTTAAATAATTAAATAACGGCAGTTATTACCACAAACTTGGTAGTTGTCAGTTTCAGGCAAAAACATACAGTTTTAAATGTATGGATAATTTCGGTCCGCAACACTCAAATATGATGCAAGTGCAACCATTTAGAATAGGTGAACCAAACAAAGGAAAATGGCATAAAGTATTGTAAATATTGAATAAATTCTATGTGCATTCTCAATACGCTATAATAAGTAAGTTAATATGGAGATAATTTTTATTAAGTATAATTAATCGCTTTTATAAGTAACATTTTGCTTTGTGGTAAACATATTATAGGTAACAACCAATTATTTGTGAGTGTAAGAACATAACTGGAAGTCATTTTAGCAATAATATTTGGTTAGGTAAATAATATTCGGGTTACTTTTAATAATAAACATGTGTAAAAATACTAGTCATGATGTGTACTTAGCGTCGACCAACAGGCGCCGTATCGATTTACATAGAAATGTTCAGGTACACCAAAATAGGTCTTCCATGAAACCTAGAAAATGAAAACATACATAAAACGGCTTTCCTGTAGTTATAGGGGATGCTCCCAAAGCTGAAACGATCATAAAACATCATCATCACGCATTATATAAAACTGTTTTCACTTACATTATACGTATCATTGTAGTAATTTGATATATATTCGTAAACCCGCAATTTAAAACGCACAAATAATCTTTGTAGCGAGCATGTCGGTGCGCACTAGGGTGAGCTGATGTTGTAATTAGAGCTTCGATCAAATGTATATATTTCATCGAAGAATTAGAGTCACATGACGTTGTTTCAAAAATTATGTTTTTTAGTTGTATTCTGTCCATCCATCCAATAATGGTGATAAATAATATTTAATTTTTTATCACAAATTTATTTTCTAACTCAGATCTTGGTTTTCGAGAGCGTTCCCTTTACAACATGTATAATTATCTATATTTTGCACTATCGGCATTATCCATACAATTTAAAAACCAATTTTAGGTATCAATGTTTTGTCTTCTTCCTTCAAACTGAATTCAAAAGTTGTTCAGAAGAGACAGAACATTCGATAACTAATAAAGGTTTTAAAATTGTCCATGTATAAGGCCGTATATATTTATTAATGTATTTCAAAGCGATAAAATATTTTTCATTATATTTTCTTATTATAAGTACGTTATAATTCAATTTTCATGAAATATTTAGTAGAACATTGTGGTATATATTATTATGGATATACCACGAGAACGTATAAGTAGGTTAATTAAGGTAAAACTATTACAACATTAGCTTTACGTTGATGATGACTTTGATGATGCTGGTCACTAAATTATAATTGTAGGAAATCTGTATAATAGTAATTGAGTCGCGAGATATACTGCAGGTAATAGGTTAAGGAGTCCCTGTTTAACAGATAGGTAATACATAAATGTATTGACTCAAGTGATATTCAAAATAATAAAAACAATATTCGAAGGTTCAAAGCAATCTTTAAAAACTAAGCAACAAAAATGATATCCAAACTATAATTCCTGCCTATTAAAAAGAATTAACATCGTTTAGTAACCTAGAAATATATAAAGCCAAGCGTTTCACATTTTTCAAACAACCACATTGAAGGTGGAATGAATTGTAAAGACCGAGGAGCATCAGGGGCGTCGCCAGCCGATGGCCTAGGGAGGGGCAAATATTATGAAGAATGAGAAAAATGTGATTACAACATACATAATTTTGACGACGGCCCCCAGACGGTCAATATTATTGTACAATAGTGTAGTACATATATGCAAAAAAATAGCGTATAGCAGGCAAGCCAAGTCAAAGATTTTGGTTGGTTTACATTTGGCAATATTTTTTTAATCTCTAGGGGGGGGGGGCAGCTGTGTGCAATCAAATGATGATTAGGTATTAAGAGACTTCAAACCAAATGTCTAAAAGTCAAGAGCGTAGTGTAGTAACAATGAATGCAGTGCTTTGAAATACAAATCTCTGAGTGGTGTTGAATCTGTTTCTCGACAATCTTGACGCTTAACATTAGGCGGACTTCCTACTCGTCTCTTCGATATATTTCATGACAACATATAGTTTAATATAATATTACATAAATGAAGACTTAGTTGATCTGATGTTTGGAATTTTATACCACTTTATCAAAATCAAGTTAGACCGAGATTTTTCGACTGACAACGCGGTGGGAGGGTGTTTTACCCGCCTGGGTAGCGACCACCGTACATTTGGTGTAAACCCCGTCATAGTGATCCGTTTCGGCGGGTCGCGTTCCGGGATCAGCCGGTGTACTTCCAGTCACAATGGAGGCCGACATAATAATCACGATCGACAAGGAACCACCTCGTTGATCGTAATTGTTTCAGACTTAACTGTAATAACCCTAAGGTCGTTGTAGTCGTCATGTCGCGCCAGGATAAGTTGATGTACTTGATACATTTCTGATAGAAAGGATGGTTTATAACAGGTGAGAATCCGGTCGTAAAACTAAACATCCAAACACCAAACTTACAAAACAGTGGAAAGTGTTTTTATTTTTGTTTCAAATGTGTGTATGTTAAATATGTGTGTGTGTGTGACTTGAATGTAACGGCAAAAAGCAATCTAATCATCTCAGATCCAGTATAAAAAGTCAGCACAGGAGTCTATTGCACATTAAGATCAAAATCCATCCCAAAAGGCTTACAATGTTTTACGGGTCACTAACAGCCAAAGTACAAATCAGCTCTCACACTAAACCATGGTTTGCCGCAAACCAGCACGCTTAATGGACAGCACAGACTCTGACGTTGTAAGACTTCATGAAAAATAATAACTTACCCCTTGATCGCACTAACACTCACCAAGGCTACATACATTCTGAAATAAAATACAATACTCCAAGTTTCTGAAAGGGTTATAATTTGAAAAGAGTGGAGGAATAATCATGTAGCAGATGTACACCATAGGGGCGATCTACGCGCACTTGAAGGGGTATATGCCCTCAATTGGGTTGCCCTTTGCTTGCGTGTAGTTTTACAAGGTGTGGTACACCAACCTATCTTGGTCGTCTCAACTTGCGGTTTATCCAATATAACAGGGTTTTTTGGGCTAAGCTAATCCGCCATTGCTGTTATAACAATTTGGTGGCACTAACGGGCATGCGGACATGGGTGTTTACTTCTGTTTCTCCGTTAGACACTCATGTCCTGCTATCCCGATACGTCTCCTGAGCCATTTGAAATAAAAATATAAACTTAATTCAAAGGCAATATCCAGATTTACTTGGCTCGGGATAACGTTTTCTCAGAAATTTTCCATCTTGACGATGAAAATCTGTCGCAGTGCCATAATTTCAAAAAGCCTCTCTGCAGGTCTCCTAGAGCCTAGAAAGCGTCAGGCAAATATTTAATGCAGCATTCTGTTATGGAGTCATTTGGAACATAAATAGGCAACATTAACATCAACATTTTTGGGGTTCCTAAACCGAGACACACAATACTTCTCGCCGTGAGCCTTGCTACGGGACAGTCTTGGCCTCTCTTGGAGTACTGATTGCACTTCTAGTTTTGGGCCCCCAAAGAGAATTTGTTCCACTAGGCTCCTTAATACAACATGTCACATAAAAATATTGTCATTCCGGCTCTTGCATACGATCTGATATAACTGAGCGTTCAAAGGGAGGGAGGGGTCGCTTCGCATGCTGTATCGTTACACTGAGAGCTTTGAGAAATTATTTAAGACATCGCTGCGACTTATGCTACATCATCGTTCTTTACCTGAGCACCAAAGAAATTATGACCGTAGGAATGATGACCTTCAGTACTACCATCCTAACGAGTATTTGAGCCGCTTGGGTAGCGACCACCATAGACTTGGAAGAACCTCATAGTGACCTGTTTTGGCCAGGTATTTAGCGGGTTGTCTGACTACATCTTGAGTGCAAAAAACATAAACTTCAGCCTTAACAGACAGTTCAACCAGTTCACGAAACTATGGATATTGTTGGTTACAAATTTCAGATTTTTTACCACCTGATGCAATATTATTTTTCACATTATATTACTTTTTGCCGTTATAATTATGAGTGATTGTGCGTGAGTGTGCATGCGTGTGTGCCTGTGTGTGTATATGTAATGTGTGAGTCTGTGTATGTATCTGCGAGTGGGTGTATATGTTTGTGTGTGTAGTTGTGTATGTGTGTTCGTGTGTGCGTGCGTGTACTTAGTTATTCCCCATGTCCTGCGACAAAACTGTGATCGGCCGATGAAAATCCTGATGAATTTATTAGTTCACGGCCTGGCATCCAAGCACCAGTCGACCATACAGTAGTCGCGGGATATTATACATGTTTCCATGGCTAGTCGTCTTTGTTGAACTACACTACACTCACCATCATTTCGTGAACAAATATTCTCCATCAATAAAATCTAAGAGACTCACATGAAACTAAATTAGAACAAACTCTTCATAATAAAGCATGAAAAAATGATCTCAATATCTTATAATATCTATTGAATTCACTTGAGCTGATAACAATGAACGTGTTAATCATTCCTTAGGTTTAAGTAGTGATTTAAGGTAAAAGCTGTGAATTGGGTTATTACGATTGTTAAGGCAAATTAAATAATATCCACGATCTATCTGACATAATGATTTCTAGACTATTTTAAGTGAAACATAATTATTACTTTACTGGCTTCCCTGACCAATAATGTGAACGCAAAGAGAAAAGGGAAACTGACTTTGTGATAGCGAATTACTACCACCGAAAAGTGATAAGAAATGTCTACACTTTGATAATGGATAAAATAATTTATATCGAAAAATGGGAACTTCGATATAAACGTCACATTGTTTTTTGGGGAAAGCAAATTGCAAGTTTTAGCATGTAAATTTGGCGAACGCTAATTTGCTTTCGACAATCAGCTTCTTAACAAAATGTTACGATCTACTGTCACCAAACTAAGATATTTGAGTACTAAACTTCCTAACCACACTTAATAAATAAAGAATAACACAACACAACAAGAATTTGCATGCATAAGAAGTTAAATGCTTTCTTCTTCAAGTTTTACCAAGCATACCATTACTTAACGTTGGTACAAATTAAGAACCCAGAAGTAAGAAGAGAATATATCGTATAATGGCAAATTTGACTAATTGTCGTGAGCAAATAGACGCTATAACGTACTCCCATAATATAGTAATAGATACTCGTATAATACTTTACTAATATATGTTTAATTTTAAATAAATTCTCGTTAACACGGGTATTAATCGAACATCACAACTTAATACATAAAATAGCTAAGTAATATAGACATAAGGACTTCCTAATCTTCTCCTTCCTGTTATTCATAAGTTTCCTGCCATTTCCAATTTTCTTTCTTGCTAACTTCTTTATTAACACTTCAATATGCCCCTAACAATTAAAAAATATAGAAAACTGTCTCATTGAGACTCATAACAAATTAGCAATCTTTTTAAAGGCTCTCAATATTGAGACAGCCATTTGAGTTCCAAAAAAATTCATTATTCTTGAATACTTATCACAAATCAACTAGCTTGTGTAATGACTACGCTGGGAGCCAACAAAGCAAATAGACTATTACCTATACTTAAAATATTGTTCTTGGCAGAGGAAAAATCACCACCAGCATACATCAAATTAATATCTGAACAGTATTTTTTGTGTATTTACATAAAATATCACGGGCATATACAATGTTTATCGTCTATAACTTTATTTGACCAGGCAGGGTTTCTTATTTAATTTGAATCAATTCTTCTTAATCTTAGAACGCGTCTATATTTCAAACTATAACATTATGTAAGGCTAGATAGGCTTTTTGATATAAAATTAAAAAACGAAAAATAATAGTGTTAAGATAATAATAAATAGGTTTAGTGACATACATACGGATAGGCATATAGTTAATGACAGCTCATAAATAGCTTATGGTGGTTTTAAGCGAGGCAGCAATGGTATCGATAATATAGAGTTAAAATTAGTTGTAAACCCGCCCTTGTAATAAAGATAGCAGTAAGGGCAAATTTACGTTTCCACGAAAATCGCACTTACTGCTTAAAGTTTTAAATGCGATAATTGTGTACACTACTTTTGTTCTTACTGCACTCTTTGTTTCAAAGCATGATAGCAGAAGCGCGACAAGAGTAATGTGATCTTATTTAGCGATGTCCGCAACTATATATTGAAATGTACATTGTTTATGAAATTGCGTCGTGACCGAAACTTCATAGATTACATCAGGGTATAAGGGAAGCGTTGCCATTGTACATATAAAAGGCGACGATATGTTTAAGTGTATTTTAACAAATCAGCAAATGAGCAACTTGACTTCGGTGGGCTATCAGTGCAGTAATCAAGTAGTGAAATTGTATTTAATTAAATTTAGGAAGTATGCACACTTTACACGTTGACACAGTCTTGGTTTGCGTAAACGGTCAGACTACACCTTGCGGCAGCAATAATCAGAGAGACTCTGTATCAATTCTTCAACCACCTTTTAGCAGTTGCTGTCCATATGAAGGTTTGTCTCATTTTTTATGCGTGAATTATTCTGAGACGCAACATGTTCGGGTGTTTGTTACCACCGCGCTAAAATCTATTACTTGGAATTACAACAGGATTTTGGACTCACCAGATTAACTTGCAATAGGCAGATCAATTATAAAGCATCAATCGCAGTGGATCCACTCAGCTCGCTCGGGGTATGGGTCATGTGCTGGCATATTTCCAAATCCCTGACAGTGTACGAGTGGGCCCTCAGGCTGTTTCTCTTCAGTACGTGCAGTCAGCCTGCGTAGACTACTGCGCCCATGTCTCGGAGTCTTGGCAGCTGTACATATCCTCACTTAACTTCTAACATCACGCATCACATAAATGAGTTGTGCTGAGTTAGGTACGTCATTAAAATATTCACTAAACCATTTCGTAGAGAATAGAGTGACGTTCTCAACTCAAAACGACCGTTGTTGTCTTGCATGGTGTTTATATGCGCAGTTGTACCGACCGAACATCGCATGTGTATCGATGACGCGTCATAGTGCAGTCGTCTTGTACGTGGTTATCACACGTCGCGATACGATGCATTGAGAAGCTGGGTTCACTTTCGTCTGGCCCACAATACCTCTCAATTACCACCTAATTGTGTCTTGTCAAGCTTCGCGAAAGCTTCTTCTCGTATACTAAGTTGATTTAGAATGTTCAGGATGACGTTTCTCCGTCGTCTTCTTAATACTCGGACAAATTACGACTTGATATCATGGAACTGGTCGTGTAACGTTGTTAGCAGCGTATCGAGATTGTGTGTCCCGAACGTGTACCATCCTTTTCCCAAGGCGATCGTGATATACTTTAGCGAAACGAATACGATCAACGAGTCGGCATACTGCTTAAAACTTTCCACCCACACGCTACAAGACCAGTTTCGTATTATTAACCGAATTATGTTCCATTATTAAGGAGTTCTCGCGTTATCGAGGACATTCTGAATACACCGTAGCAGAAGAAGCTTTATAAGACACGATAACCAAGGGACAAGGTACATGCACAAATACTTCAAAGTGCTTGTATGTGAACCCATCTTTTCACCAGTGAGCGGGATGGGACAGCAAGCAGGCGTGGCGTCCCCCTAACGTTACATATAAACTTGACCACCACTGTCACGTTTTGGTTGCTGCAACCTCCCTCTTGCTGGACGCGTGGATAGAAGACGAGTGGCTCCGAGCACACGTCTTCCTCAGGCCAGCTTTAAAGGTCTCCAGTTGCCTCTCCAAAGTCAGATTGTCCGTGGGAGTTACTAATGATCCTCATTGTCTCCCATCCTGGTACCTCTTTCGCGGCACACTACGCCAGCAGAATGAGGTGACGGGATTGCAACCGTTGTTTCCTTTTCCTTAGTGCGACAGGCGAGGGGTATAAATGGTTGTCGATTCAGTTGAATCGAGGCATAATTATTCTGAATATGGAGAGCCGGTGTTTGTTTATTGCTCCGAATTCTTAGTGACGAATTCTTGAATTCGACGCATCAACAAACGCGGCAGCTCAGTGGTTAAGCATATTTCTATACTACAGTGCAGTTCAGATTTAGTATTCACCGGCAACAGCCAGTTATGTTTTACCGGTTATCTATCCACCTTAAAACATAAATCGAACTCAAAAGTACTATACCACTACCAACGTCTGTGCCTTTGAGTATGGCGGTGAATACTGAGGTAAATCTGAAAAGTCACGGGTGTGCCTTGCCATGATCCGCAACCGCCGTCTTGGTGGTTTGGATCACTATTCCTCAGGGCTAATGCTGATCACCGGGCTACCGTGAGACCTTAAACCATTCCGGCGAGAGCCGAATGCGTGCTAAAAGTCATGGGCGCCGGCGAGAACTCGGGATTACTTGAGATCATTGGACACGGTAGCAAGAGTAACTACTGGACGTATTGAAACTTAGCATCTTATGTCTCAAGATGGTGAGCGCAGTGGAATGCCAAGCATCACCTTACGCATCAGCATGAAGCTGATTTTTGGTGTTGTTACTGCCTGTGAGTGGCTGTCTCGCTTACCATCAGGCGAATGGCACGCTAGTCTCGCCAAACATTGCAATTTAAAAAAATCGTATAATCGTATTTATCGATTAAAGGCGATAAATACAGTGAGCTACAGGAACGTATCCTTTAGTCTCGAGGCGCCTTTAGGCCTGTAGATAGAGCCGCCACGTACTGAATGAGATTCTTTGTCAACCTGGACAGCTTCCATTTTCTGCTTTTGCTAAGAAATGAGACAACTGGATCAATCGACGATTCGTCATGACAGCGAACCCGAAAGAGACCGTGGACGCTTTGTATCATATGACTCCATCACGTGGAATTAATAATGAGGCTAAAAGGTTATACTCAGGAGTTTATACAGCGTTCATTCGAGACAGTGTGGATAGTAAAGTGATGCATACCTCGCTTCTAGGTCGTAGGTCGCTGCAGAGCTTAAGAGCGCAGGCCAACGCGCCACCTGCGACGATCATGCCATATGGTGCCTTCCTTTGCCTCGTGTCTCACCGCAGCATCAACGCAGCTGCCACCAGGAAGTAGCGGGACAGCACAATTTAGTCACGAATAAACTTTCGTCACAGTTTATCCGTACTTTTGAGGCTGCCCGTCTACAGCCTTCTGGCGGCACCAAATGCCACGCGATTACAAGGTTAAAAGCCTGGTGGGAGGGTACCAGATCATTTGTACCCGTCTGGGTGGCTACCACCGTATGCTTGGTGAAAAACCCGCCATAGTGACACGTTAAAGCGAGCCGCGTTTCGGGATCAGCTGGTGTATACCCAGTTCTGAAGCTGGAATAGCAACCACGACTGGTGCAGCTAAGTACTCATCAGTCGCTGTCGTTATTGGACTAGTCTGAAGACACCATCTCGGTCGGGCAGCAACGCTGTACCTGCGCTGTAGACACGCGACAAAGACGGCACCTATAGTAAGTAGCTTAAGTCCTGTACATTAAAAGTAGTACACGTTTACGATGCTAGGAATTTACTAGTATTATACCCCGGAACACTTCATATATCCCGTTATTTTAAGATAGGTTTAAGGCACCCTTTACAACTTTCAACTGAAAATGTAATAATTGATAAATGCTTATATCAAATTTAAATCCACCAAAAGCACTAAGTAAATAGTTACTTTGAAACACTAAGTTGTAAAGGGATACTTTTTTTGAGTCTGGTCGCTGGAAATTGTAGAGGAAAGTCTGGGGGCTGAGGACAGGGCTAGTTTTTCAAAGCTATCTAATATGTTTTGTAGTATTATTTTAATTGCTAAATGGGTAACTTTACTTTTATCTGAAATCATTGAAATTGTTTTAATACTATATTTATAATTACAACAATCTCAATTAACTTTTTGGTTTCATAGTTTATTTACTATTTGTACGAGAAGGAATATGAATGTCAAATATCCACGATCCTGAAAATAATAAAATAGACGTAACACAAATGTTGAACGATAAATAAAATCACTTGGACTTACCATCTGCCCCCGAACTTTCCTTTAAATAAGTATCTTGGCAATCTAGAGGTTTGTTTGCATAGTATTTTTCCTAAGTATTACGTAAACATCCTCTGATCGTCATTCGCATAAAGGTCTTCCTTAGTATTTATAATATAATGACGTACTACAAAATTTTATCAGAAATATATAGAAGCTAAATTGACGTAAACAGGCGTATCCGGACAAAATTATAACACGATTGAGTTGATTGAAAGAGGAATAAGCTGCTTGTAACATCCTATTCTACCCGAATAGACTATTCCAGTGAATTGAACTCAGCACGGTGAGAACTCGGCTCAAAACACACTTTGGGCTTGAGACAAATTTATTGGTGTAGTCTCAATCGGTAGGTATTATAAAATTTAGTTTATCCCTTGTCGCGATTCAGTCAACTTCAATAGCACAAAAATAAAACAAAACCCCATTAAAAAAAAGGACAAACTTTTAAAATCTCGGCGAAATTACCTTTCGCCATCAAACTTATGAATAACGCAAGGTATACAGTTGATGCGTCAAAACGCATTTGTAAATAAGCAACCAGCTACCCAATTTAAAAACTGCCAAAACAATACCGGATAAGGACTTACAAATGGAATAGCTAACAACAACTCAACATCAGACTTCGAACCAACGAGCAATTACCATCACCTGGTCTCATTTATACTGAAAGGATAAGAAAATATTGTACCAATCAATATCCTAAGAGCCCTGCTACCTATGGCCATGACATCAACGACGACACCTCAGCTAGTTTATTTGCACGGATCATTCTTTGTTTACCCATCATCTGAGAATTAGTCGAAAATTCCACCTTAACCTATTCGTTTCTGAGACTTAAAAAAACAGAATTCAATACATAAGTCATAGATAGTTCTAACGTGATACCGAGTTTCCTTACGATATCTTCAATAGCAACAGAGTAGGTAGAGCTAATCCGCGGATTTAAAAGAAAATAAACATCTGAATTTTAGAAAACATTACTTTGTGAGCACAATTTAAGCAATGCCACATCGTGGCCTAATGATATTTATACCAACTCATCAGCCTACTAAAACCTGCTTAGGCTAAAAGCGTGATGCTGAAATTGTTTAAAGTTCACATAGTACTGTATTTTCTGAAATTCATTGGCATTGGCTCAATTGACTCCGTTCGCCATTGCAAAAGACCTAGCAAGATGTACTCATGTATTAAATTAGGATTATCTGTTCCTATCTCTCTTAAAAATAACACCTCTATAAACAAATTCACCAGCCATACTTTTTAAAATCTCAGGAAGAGTTTTCTCATTATCAAGTCTCAGACTCGTTGAGGAAGTTAGTATAAAATAATTAAGATGTGCCGTGCATTTGAGGATGAGGTCAAAAAAAACATCTAATCTGATAGTTATTGGAGGATTTAGATATGCCACTTCGCTGCGACAGCCTCAGTGGCGTAGAACTTCTGTGATAAAGAAATACAACTATACCATTCTCCAATCAACAAAACAACGAACTCTTATTTCGTTATTGGTTAAAGTTGAAAAGTTTCAATTATACGCCTCAAATGACACATAAAATAGCCTTCAGAACAACGCCAGTGAATCATTACTACAAACAGGATTTTTCAATTCCTCAAATACCACCTATGAGGATTCTTGTCATTGGGAGGCGATAAGGAAATTATAAACTGGTCTCCGCTGAGGCGTCAAGTCTCTGAGGACAAGTACTTTAAACATCGTGGAACTGACAAAACATCAGCAGTTAAATTCTACCATAAGGGCATGACGTCACAACGAAGACTAATAAGCACTTGAAGAGAACTTGAATACGTTGCACCAAAGCGCGTGAGGAAAGCATTACGAATGCATCCTCCAATTCCAAACGACAATGACACAAAAATATCACGGCTATGACTAATAAAAATACATCAACTACTAGTAAGTCCTTTGATCTTTTAATATGGGGTAGCAAAACTAAAACAAAGTAACATAAACTCGGTAGTAAAGGAGAACACAGAAACGGTTTAACCAAACACTTGAAACAGATCAATAATATTTCATAAAAGTTCCTACAACTCTTTTCACTACCGTATTGTCTACGTATATTGGAATAATAAATAATACATTGTGCAAAATTGATCGGAGTTTAAACGTTCCTGTATAACTATTATTTAGATTTAGAAAATTGGTATTAACTACACGAAATATGGATTAGTCGTCTTAATCTAAGTGCGCGATAAGTAATTACACGAGTCACGATATTACCTCCTGGGCGGGAAACTGCCGCGTAGTCTAGTCATAATTTAAGATAACAATACAGAGGTAACGAGTCATTCTAGTCAACTGAGTAGCATGTATATAAAATAGTCATAAATGCAGAGATACATATTACTTTCCCTGAAACTTTACGAGGTTACCACACCCATCAGCGACACCAAAACCGAAACTGAGTTCCAGGAAGAGTCGTATGTATAAATATATTTTTAAAAAAGTATATTTTTGTATAAAATATGAAATCCTCCGTACAGGGCCCAAAAATACCTAGCTTAGTGTGCTAAGTTAAGGCTTGAGTACTATTACATTATGTTGTTCCATCCAATTGTTTATATCAAAGAAAATTTTCAATGATTTCATCATAATTTGTTCAAATTAATTTAAATTAAATAAATTATATTAATTTCCCCTAAATATCGACGGTTTGTTTAGTTTGAAGTGGGAGAGCTATACTGTAGTCAGCTTCGACTACAACGGAATGAGCAGGCTCGTCCGGGGCGGTACCACTGTCTCACAGGAGATCGGCGTGAAATAACAGTGATACTGTTGTGTTTCGTGCGGTGAGTGAGATCGCCGGGGGCTCGGGAGGAAGGCAACGCATCTGCAACTCCATCTCCGCAGGAGTCGCAGAAGTGTCGAGGTGACCGTGATCACTAACAGGTGATCCGCTCACCCACTTGCCGCTCCTCCGTTTTATGTTTAATTTGTGGGCACTAGTTATGACCAACATTTGCATTCAATTCGACGTCAGCTTGTTTCTTTGATCGCGCGTTCCATCCTGCGTGATGAGTGCCTCAACCTTCCGGTTCGTTGAAATATACCTACAAGATTAACTCTAATAAAAACAGACTGCTGCTAGTCCTAGATACTCCAACAAAGTTTTTTACTGGGCAGTGAGAAATTACTTTGAGTGGAGATGATCTGGCTGCAGCAGACACGCACGTACGGCACTGTCGAATTGCACGAGAATTTCTAGTCGTGTTTCGTCACAGTATCATCCTAAGGCTATGAAAATACAATCCATAATTAGTGCCCATTCCTTTTCACCGTGATATTTGTCCCAAATTACATTAATTTCCACGTTTCATTATTTTTAATGTTATGTAATAATTCCAAGAGTATGTATCTTAGGAGCGTGTAAGGGTAACATTACGGACATTAGTGTCTAGTGCTAGTCAAAAACATAATGATATCATAGAATTATACCGACATTGTTTTACGTATAGTGTAGAACCGCAATACCTCTTGCATAAGAAAATATGACATCAGACTACATTCAAACCGAAATACATGACAACTCGTAGGTCTCATGAGTAAACAACTCCCTTGCACCAACGTGGGTCACAATCGGTTCCCGTTTGTTCAGTCTTGTTACCAATATTGAACAGCTCCGATCAACATGGATAGTCATTAACATCTCGACATTGTTTTGTCTACTAATGTTTGCAAAACTTGCATTAGTAAATAGATCAAATGTTTGTCATGTTCGATTGGCATTACCAAGTAGTTGCGCTGAACACTCCATCTAGATTCTACACACAAACACACGCTACTTCATTGGTAATGTTTATATAAGGTAATATAGACAGAAATCAAACGGTCTCTACAACTAACGTACATCATGAGCAATAATAATTAATATTTTCATTGGTGCTTGAAACTCTATTTCCAATAGATCGACATTAGTACAAATAATGATCGTGTATATACATAATAAATTCTGGACTTAAGCAAATACTCATAAATAAATAGCTTAAGCGGTTAATAGGATTAATGCAGTGGCACTCGATAAATCATAAAATATCGTAAAATAAGGGGTACTAATTAGATTGTAGTAGATAAACTGACAGCATGTGGCATTAGAGACTTAAAAAACGGTATGTATATTCTGGCCTGTGGCTATAGTATATCACTACAATCCACGGAGTAACCGTAGAGTAAGCGGTTTTATATATCTTGTAGGATAACACACCATATAATCAGAGGCCTAAAGCTAACCTAGAATTTAAGATCTGTGGAATTTACCGTTTTTGATCGTACCCTTCGTGATCCTTGTCCTTTAATATTATACTTATTATTACATCAATCTATTTATTAATTTACAAATTAACTTGAATGTGTTGTACTTTTTAGCACGTCTTGTCTTGATTTGTCTTTATGACTTTGTTTCTCTTCGAATTTATCTTTCATCTATTTCCCCTTCCCCTGTACATCTCACAACGGTAAATTACGCCAACTGTCTATGCAATGTCAATGATAGCTATTAAGAGTAGTCAAAGCTGGAGAAAGATCTTTAATTTAGTAGCATGTTTTAATATAGGATAAAGATATATTTGAGAGCATAAGTATCATAATAATATTATTATTAAATATAGCTTTAGGACTTTTGTGGTAGAGCCACGCTGTAGTCTGTGGACTATAGCATGAATGGGTCGGCTCGACCGGGGAAGTACCACTGTCTCACAGAAAATCGACGAGAAGTAACAGTTCCACTGTAGCCTATCGTTCGGTGAGTGGGATCGCCGGAGACCCAGCTATCCTTCCCCTTCCTTTTCCCCTCCTCGCCCCTTCTTCTATATTTTCCGAGCTCGACAACACACACACGCATCTCAACCTACGGTGGGTGTTATTAGCGGCAGTCACCTTCCAACACACGATCCGCTACCACGCTTGTCTAACTCATAAAAAAAGTTTAGATTATGATCGGAATTAAGTAAGTTTACATGGATGTTGCGAATGTTTAATTTTGCGAACTCGCATGCGACAACACTCACAGTCGCATATAAAGTTAAGTCCTAGTGTACATAAGTGAGGATTAATTTTAGCACGCGCCCAATGCTAGAAATGTATTCTATCCGTGGGAGGACGGAGAAAGAATACAATTCCTCCCCGCCGTCGGGAAAGCGAATCGTAGAAGTCGATGAACCCGATAACGGTGGTAGGGCCGCATCCTCGGCCCGCCTGGCTAGCTACCACCCTTCTGTTAGAGTCTGTCGCTGAACATCGTCTTCGCCGACGTGTTCTGACACCAGTGCAGAAGTGCCAGTCGGTTGTTTTTGTTTTCCCCAGGCACGCGCTCGCAATGCGTCTAGCGTAACCGGTATTGAGAGCGCGTTTAAGCGACGGCGACCTCTTCTGTCCCGTCTGCTTAGTTGCCACTTTTTGTTCGTTCGGTCCCCGGGGTTCGCTTACGAACATTTGCATCATCTCTTTGGCCACTCTTAACCTCTGTACGCGACCATACACCGACTCCACCAAATCTCCAGTCTGTAACATTGATATCCTTTGGCTTGAATTATAACGATAGGCGAGGAATGACCAAGTCCTCGGCTATCGTAATTTTAAGATTGCATTGTATCATCCGAGCCTCAATAACAACTGGAGATAAAACCTACCAAAATATTCTTAATCACACAATAATTGGAGTTAATAACAAGGATCTCGTTATCTTCTTTCATTTATTTAAACTTATTATACTCTTGCTTCATATCTATGTCTTGTTCTATCTATTTCTTCATTCATGTCATCTTGATAAGTCGGGTTCATAGCCCAGCGCACATCTTACTATAACTATTATATTTCATTTTGTTTATTTTTCATATGAAAGATCCCTACGATCCTAAGGAAACACACAGAAGGTCGGTCACCAATTAACGCACATCTTGAGAAATATCCAAGCATCCATCAATAAACACCATACAGAGTATTAACATCAACATAATAATATGTTTCCAAATAAACTTACTTAATTTGCCTAAACATCGTGAACATAATCAAACTTTTTAAGTGGTAGAGCCTCGCTGTAGTCTGATGACTACAGCACGAACGGGCCGGCTCAACCGGGGAAGTACCACTGTCTCATAGAAAACTGACGGGAAGTGATAGTTCTACTGTCGCCTTTCATTCGGTGAGTGAGATATCCGGAGGCCCAGCTGTTCTATATCCTTCCCTATCCCAATTTCATCTTCCTCTCCAAACCGATTTATAAAATCGTCGAAATGCCTACCAAATTTTGGTAGCCGAATATGTTCTTCCATCAGGGAACCCGCTAGCCCGCGTTTGCCGCGATTATGTAAAAATAAAATTGTTTAAAATCGTGTTAGTATAAGTCTTAAAGACATAGGTTAAATAGGTTTTAAGGAAACAAAACGCAGAGAACCAAAGAAACAGTAGGCACGAGGGTTGAATGAAAGAAAGTATGTCTCTTATACGAAATTATTTTAATTAAACTTATTTGTGTAACCATATTTAAAAATTGAATACAAATTCTCATAATGTGTACATATTTTTTTATTATCAAGGACGATGAAATAACATCCATAGGAAAGGCACTCGCCAATTTGAATGCTGCAGTGTGAAATCACATTTGAGTGTATTTTTATAAAATTCTCTTCAATTTCTAACCCTTGCCGATTAAAAAGTATAAGACGCGTCTACGTTCATTTTGCAGTAGTCCTGTGGTAGTTCCTTGTCACTGCGACAGAGGGCGCTAGGATGCAGAAAGTTCTAATAAACGTGGTCGGGTCTTGTTCGTGTCCTGTATATTTTCTTTGTGTGCCAAATTTGTTACGTACCTATTTAATAATCCCTAATGATAATTTTGTAGAGGTTTCGCACGTAAACGAAGGCATTAATAAATTATGTTATTGTAGTTTGTTGTATACCTTGTTTATTATGTTCTATTGCATTTTAATGTACGTTTAGATGTATCATGTTCGTATTAACTTACGGTCGTATTAATTTAAGACTCATCTACCTATAGGTGAATCTTACGCCTCACGAATAAATAAGAGCTGTACTTTTGATAATGAATATCTTTCATCCCTCGTTTTAGATGACGTTGCGCTTCGGTAAAGTCGTATAACTTTATTATTTATAGCATACATGCTAAACATAGTTGTAAGTAATAGCAATTATGTATCGATATTTATTCTCTTGCAAAGATGTATTCGGAGAAGAATTGTTGTCTCTTTTTCTCAAATGAAGTTCCCATGTTTGAGGAAAAAGGACAAATGCACATTCAGATGTATCATTGTGGGTGCATAAATATCGAACTTGGTTTATACAATATAGGATAACAAATCGAAGATTGCGTGATACCAGTAGGAACATTAGAAAATCTTTGCTATCCCTCAATTCTTGTCTTGATTCACTATTTATTCATGTGCAACTATGTGGAATGGTACGCAGACTTCTGCCCACGTGATCTTTTCATCAATATCATCACTAAATTCAAAGAAATCGTCATATATTTAATTCTCATATCTACATATTTTTCACTAACTTCATCAATTATACTAAATCACTGCTGACAACTTCGTATCCAATATAATAACCATACAAAGCAGCAACTAACCAACCATAACTCATTGAAATAAAACTATTTTTTGCGAAGTTGATTGCGTATGAAGTGGACGTCCACCCCGTCACCACGAAAGCTGCAAAGTAATGAAAACGTTAAACAATATAAAAAGTAAACCAAATCCGCGATAAAATCCGTAAAAAATAATTTTATTTCAATGCACAAATTCGCATAAATCTAAGAAGCCAAAATGTCAACCATCATACAATCTCCTATAAAACTAAAAATATCCAAAGCCAAGGAGAAGGATTCAAACCAGCAGTTAGCTACATAAAAGTCTTTATCCATCTTCATATTTGAATACTGGTACCGCCACACTGTGGTTGCCAAGTTACGATCCAAGTCTTATAAATGTTAATGGGCAGTACTCATGACCATCGAGGAAACCGTTGATTCGTTTTCCTGACTTGGGAAATCAAATACTCATCACATTAGGTACCCTAAAACATCCCTTCCCTTCATACATCACGTGGGCACTTTCTTTACTCTCTTCTATCTTCGTGTATCCTATTAAATAATATTCTTCATGAAAATCAAATATTTACATAATTATTATAACACAATAAAAATTAAGTTTAATATTGATGAATATTGTAAATATAGATAGGCACCAATAGAATCAGTGGGTTGAACATCAACACTGTGTGCCGTCGGATTATCCCAGTATAATTACAATATTCTAATACTAAAATATTCACGCAACATTGATGTATTTGATACAATTTCAATATCTCTCATAACTTTTAAAGGGAAATAAGAACATGACAATATGAAATCGTAAAATATTCTAAATTGGATTGGTCATGAGAGTGTTCAGACGAGTGCACCTTTAGTATATAACTTAAAATAGAAACCATTGAAAATTTTAATTCAAACTGTGTATGTACGTGGAAGAAAATAATAGTAATGAGAATAAAACAATATTAAATTTGAAATTATTATAATGTGAAACGAAAACCATGTGATCTAGTAAGTCATGCTGTGTATTTGTAATTAGGAACCACTGTGAATAATCTAAAAATCGATTAAAATAATTGTGATGTGAATGAAACCATACTGAATTTGAAATTATTATAATGTGAAACAGAAACCATCTGATGGTACGTCAAATTGTATATTTGTAATGAGGAAGCATTGTGAACAATCTAAATGTCGAAGAAAATAATTGTAATGAGAATAAAACCACCCTGACTTTGAAATTATTAGATTGTTAAACGAAAACCATCTGATATAGTATGTTATATTCTGTATTTGTAATGAGGAACCACTGTGAAAAATCTAAATATCTAAGAAAATAATTGTGATGAAAATAAACAATACTGAATTTGAAATTATTCTAATGTCATCTGATAGTATAACGTCAAATTGTATATTTATAATGAGCAACTACTATTAACAATCTAAATGTTGAAAAAAATAATTGTAATGAGAATAAAACAATACTGAAATTGAAATTATGTAATATGTAGTATAATATGAAACGGAAACCATCTGATATAGTATGTTATATTCTGTATTTGTAACGTGGAATCATTGTGAACAATCTAAATGTCGAAGAAAATAATAGTAATGAAAATAAAACAATACTGAATTTGAAATTATTATAATGTCAATCGAAACCTTCTGATATAGTACGTAATGTTGTGTATTTGTAATGAGGAGCCACTGTGAACAATCAAAATATCTAAGAAAATAATTGTGATGAAAATAAATAATACTGAAATTGAAATTATTATAATGTCATACAGAAACCATCTGATAGTACGCCAAACTGTATATTTGTCTGTGGAACCACTGAGTGTGAAAAATCTAAATGTTGAAGAAAATAATTGTAATGAGAATAAAACAATACTGAAATTGAAATTATTATAATGTCATACAGAAACCATCTGATAGTACGCCAAACTGTATATTTGTCTGTGGAACCACTGTGAAAAATCTAAATGTTGAAGAAAATAATTGTAATGAGAATAAAACAATACTGAAATTGAAGTTATTATAATGTCATACAGAAACCATCTGATAGTACGCCAAACTGTATATTTGTCCGTGGAACCACTGTGAAAAATCTAAATGTTGAAGAAAATAATTGTAATGAGAATAAAACAATACTGAAATTGAAATTATTATAATGTCATACAGAAACCATCTGATAGTACGCCAAACTGTATATTTGTCCGTGGAACCACTGTGAAAAATCTAAATGTTGAAGAAAATAATTGTAATGAGAATAAAACAATACTGAAATTGAAATTATTATAATGTCATACAGAAACCATCTGATAGTACGCCAAACTGTATATTTGTCTGTGGAACCACTGTGAAAAATCTAAATGTTGAAGAAAATAATTGTAATGAGAATAAAACAATACTGAAATTGAAATTATTATAATGTAAAACGGAAACCATCTAGTATAGTACGTCATACTGTGAATTTGTAATGTGGAACCACTGTGAAAAATCTAAATGTGAAAGAGAATGTGGCCGTTATGAGAATAAAATACCATGAAATTTGAAACGATTATAATGTAAAACGGAAACCATCTGTGTATTTAAGTTAAAATAAATAATAATAATCATAGGATGTAATTCGGCTGATACCGCCGGTTTACGGTCCCCATTCCTGAATTATAATTGTAAAAATATCAAAAACAAAAAGTATCTAAACAGAGAAATACCATTTATCACACAAGCGATCGATTATACCAAGATCTTATACAAATATATAAGGGGATATAACATCAAATAAACAGCAGCAAATATCAGCCTTTAGTCAATAAGCTACCATGTTTATGTCGCACAACAGAGCGCATAGTTTTAAGTTATAACATGTAAGGTTGTAACAGATATCTGTCCTTAACGCGATGGACGATAATGAATGATATTTTTCATAAATCGGTGTACATATCACACGATTAAAGTACTTGGTACTCGCCTAATGTCAACTACTCGGATCGACTTGCACCTAATGATCCTGTCATGACGTAAAACTTCTCGACAGCAAAATTCAAAAAACAACTGAATATTCTCTTTTGAGACTTTTTTTTAATTATATAGAATCCTACTTCTAGTAATTTTATACACATTAACGAATTTCAAATGTTGAAAATCTATTTAGGAAATGAATTTAGAACTGAATGAAATTATATTTCTAAAAAATGTTTCGATCAACTTATATAAAAATAAAATCTGTCATTCATAATCGAACATCCACTGTGAATCGTATGATTAAAAAATCTAACACAGAAAAATAAAATAAAAAATCATGACAGAATATTGTTTGTTTCATTTTATCATAACTAAAAACCCATGCAAAGGTATCAGCGTATGCAATTCCTATGTGTAATTAACAAAAAAAAAGTAAGTAAGTAAAAAATCTATTTTTACCTCTTTCTCGGATTCAAGTATTTCTAAAGCCCCATTGATACGGGGAAAGATCCTCTAATGGAAGAGTCCAGAGAAAAAACAAGTTCTTGTATTCTCTCTTCCGTGTATTCTCGTCTGGAAGATGCGATTATCGTAAGTATATAAAAGAGTTGCATCGTGCAAACATTTGACAAACACGATAATCTTACAGTTGTGGCATGCGATATACCATTGTATACGATTATCACTAACTCTCTCCGCGTAAATGGCGTTTAACATAATCTTACACCAAAGTTAATAACACAGACATATTCAAATATATCTTTGCTACTGAGACTAACATCCGATTTCTTTATTATACCTGAAACATTAAGATAAAGAACGTGGTACAGTGTACACCTTTAATTGGCTACCGTTTCCTACATTGGCCGATTTGATGGGCCGGCAACACATTTAAGATCCAAGCCTTGTAAATATTGATGGTTCGCAGTGATCTATTACAATCAGGTGAACAGTTTGCTCGGTTGCCAGATCTATGCAATAAAAAGAACATTACCCGACCTGGAAATCCATCTTACGAAATATAAAATTCGCCGACACATTATTTCGCCAAAGTAACTGCACCTGATAGTAAACGCAATACAGTCCAGATGAAAGATTGGCGATTACGATCGTAGCCAGCCGTGGGATCAGCGTGGGGCAGCAGTCTAAAATCATATGTAATTAGCAAACTGTACCCACGGTCTTCCCCCGGTATTCTTTTCTTTTAAAAAGGTTACACCCTATAACACCCTGTATCTGTGTTTATAATTCGAATTATCCGAAGTACTTTCTTATTGCTCACCTGCCTAGTACTTTGCCTAGATAATTGTTTTTTTTAGAGTTGTTTAGGTACCTTACATGTTAAAGCCAGGGTGGGGCAAGCGCCCCACTCTGCCCCACCGTGGCTACGTCCATGTTGGCGATAGACAATTGACATGGTTTGTCAGTTCTATTGCTTTTACATGGTAAGACCCAGAATTCGTGAATAAAATGAAAACTTGCTTCGGAAAACTATTCCGGAGTTTAATGTTAAGGAATAATCATTGGACCATTAATTGTTGACACACCACAAAACTCTGGCACCGTATGCGAGACACGAGTTTCACATGGAAAGGAGAGGAAAAGATAAGGTAAAATAAAGATACAGAAGATAGCACATACATTGAAATAGGAAATCCTTCAGCAACAGCCTCCGTAGCGCAGTTGGTTAGACGCCGCCTGTGAATCGAGAGGCCGCGGGTTCGATCCCCGCACCGAGAGAAATGTTTGTGCGGCCCACAAATATTTCTTTCGGGTCTGGGTGTTTTTGAGACCGAAAAGTCTCTCGTAGTTCCTGATACCCACGACACAAGACTCGATCTTAGTGTGGGGTCAGGACTATGTATGTGACTGTTGGGCGTTATTTATTTATTTATTTATAACTGTAGTACCTCCATATCATTCCTAAATTCTGCATCGTTCGCGATGCGGTTAGTCCTTCAGTGTACTTGATGTAACAGTACTTGGCTTATTCAAACCAAAAGTAGTATCAGTATTTTATAGTCAACCATACTGGCCCTTGGCATAAATGGCAAAATTATCTTCCGATTTCGATTTTGGAATTGTAGACATCGATATGATTCCTTACATTGTGATATCAGCTAATTATAAATCTGAAGATAATGAGGTTATTCCTACCTGTCTGGAGAGCGGCCGCCGAACACAGCCACACACCTGGGATTCGAACCTGTGTTATATATCGAAGCTTTATAATCATACCGTGATACAACTTCACCACTGAGGTCTGAGGCAGTTACTAAATCATCAATTTGCATAACATATACATTCTTCCGAATCGCTATGCTATGCAGGTTTCCTCAAGATGCTTTCCTTTACGGTTATAGTGCGTCCTTTATATATCTGGTTACAATTTAAACCGCTATAATTGTGTGAAATAATCAGATATAATCATATCGTGATATACAATGAAGATACTGCACTGCTTTGGTAATGTACTTTGGCATACCTATATTAAAAAAATCGTCTTTCCTGATCACGTGACTTCTTTGCAGTCGAATATAGAAAGACTATAGAAAGTCCTCTTTAGCTATGGGGTTCGATAAATTCACTAACTTTAAAATTCTTGATTATAACTATAAATTATAAAGGTTACGGCGCGATGTTTTCCTTGACCCTTAAAGTGAGTGATAATAATTATTCTTATTCATTATTATTCATTTAAACGTAACTCTAAAGAGACGTAAGTGTCATTTTCAACTAAGATGATAAACATTTTGATATGATTTTTTAAGTTCTACTCCTAAGAAGAAAACGAGAACCCTTATTAAATCACTTCTATGTGCGATATGCGTCCCTTATGAGAACACATATTCAAGTTGAAATTAATATCAAATGGTAAGAAAACATTATTTCTTGCAGCTGTATAAAATTAAGCTTCTAATTCAATGCAATAAAACAGGCGATAATAAATTGGACAATTAATTTTGACTTTATTTTAATAATCGCAAGTAAATCGACCGTAAGAGACTGAGAGAGAATGCCTCGGGTATTACGTGCACCTTTTCAATGTATTTTTAAGAAATGTAAATGCATAAAGAAATAAAATAAATGTATAGAATACCTATCATTATTCTAGACTATAGAATCATTTATAAAAAAGCCTTTCCATGCAAGTAAAAAGAATTAAACGGAATAAATTATTTTTTTATCATCATCATCGTCATATCAGCCACAGGAAGTCCACTGCTGAACATTAGCCTCCCCCAAGGATTTCCACAATGACCTGTTGGAAGCGGCCTGCATCCAGCGACTTCCTGCAACCTTAGCTAGATCGTCCGTCCACCTTGTAGGCGGGCTTCCGACATTTCGCTTGCCTGTACGTGGCCTCCACTCAAGAACCTTTCGGCCCCAACGGCCATCGGTTCTTCGAGCTATGTGCCCTAATTTTTTATACGTGAATAAAAACAAAAGATTAACGAAATCATGTTTATTTATTTGATTGTGACATAAATAAGGATTTCTATGTTATGGCCTAAAATACAACAGTGCTTTAACAAATTAAAATTAAGTAATGACCGTCAAATTAATTTCGTAAAGCATGGCTTTGTATCTGTAAAGATAAATGTTCAATGATTTATGGAAATTATAAAAAATATTGGGAGCCTATTTGTCTATAAGGTAAACACCATTATGCAACATCGAAGGATGTTTAGAGATAATTTTTAACTATTTGACACAAGGTGATTAAAGCCATAGAGGCATCTTAGCAGCCCGGCATAATTGTATCTAATGGTATGGGACTGCCGTCTGATGCCATCTGATATTCTGCCTGGACGGCATTTACGCTGACAATTTTTTACACAATACAACTTTTTTATATCCTTACGATACTCGCATTCTCTTATCGTTATCTTGCAGGCAAGAAACTCTACTAGTGTAAATGGGGCTTTAATCAATAAATATTTTAATACGAGACATCTATTTTATCAGATGCGTGTAATACAAACATTAATTAGCTCAAGTGCTATTTCACAGATTTATAAAACACATTGAACTTGCATGGACTTGTATGTCCTTAATGGCAAGATTTTCAAAAAGCAGCTGCCATTATGTTAATTAAAAAATATATTAATAATAACAAATGGATCGCAAATTGTTATAGTTAATTTACGCGTAACTGAATGGAAATACCTTAACTGAATAATACATTGGTCATCCTTCCTTTTACAATAGGTAAACTGATAATTAGATTCGAACTGTAATATTCATTATATACTTAATGTGTGGATCGCCAGATTATTTAACGTATTTTCATGCAATGCTTCAGCTATGTCTATAAGTATAAATAATTTATAATATGTTATGAAAAACTATATTGTGAGGGCAACATTGCATCATAATATGTTAATAAATGCACGTGTCATGAGAGCAATTAGAGATCAGAATATCTTACATGTTTAAATTACACCATCACGCTGAATCGACAACAATTAAATTACATACAATGCTAAAGCTCTAAAATACGTGAAATATACAAACTAATATTATTATAAATCAACTTATAAGCGTATTTTGTTATATCTAAAGTAAATCGTGAGATTTTAAATAAATATAATCCGGTACATACATCTAAATTCACAACATTAATGTACATGAAAATGATATAAAAAAATACCTGAAATTATAACTAATATCACACTTTATTCCGCACTCACTATCAGCACGTAGGCACAGAATAAAAAATATACAATTCCATTAATGAGTATATACATTTGTACCAAAACAAATTCTTAATCGAATGGAAGGCCGACGTTACATCTAACACACTAGCTAATTAGTTTCGCTATGAACAATTAAAGCTCTCGCCCGACGACTTGCACTCGAAGCCGTGCTGTAACAATGTCACTACATAGCTATACGAGTATAACCTGTGCATCAAATTACATCATCTGCACTGACGTATGAGAGCACACTATCTCATTCTGTTAAACTAGTTCGCGCAGTCTGATAGAGGCGACCGAAAACAAAACATTACGGTAACGAATCGTCTACTTGTCGAAGTCCCACGACGCGTCAGTTGGGTTCACACTTTGCTTCATCACCTCGCTGGCGAGCCTCTACGGTGGAACCGTTGCTAGTATAGAGGACCGATCACCACATCAATATCAATTCACACCCACTGATACACACTTGCACTGTTTGATTTTCTGCAGACGCTTCCGTCTGAACGGAGGGTTTTGTCCCGGACAACGCAGAGTCACAGTTATCCAGGTAAAGTTCTTGGGCCTACAAAACGAACAAGACTTGAACGCGGGCTGAGGCCTATCGGTGTTGTCGCGACGACGGGGGCCTTTCGGGATGTAAAACGAATTGCACTGTCCGTAACAGAATTTATTGATCACGGTCGCCGGTAAACATCCCGGCTCCCGGATTTTCTGCACTAGAGGTTCAGTTTTGCACCAATCTTCTTTTAAATATTCTTTTTTCGTGACAAGCAGTGCGTTTTTGGACGACTTCAATATTTTTCGAAATTCTACTCCCGGAGGCAATTCGGTATTATCTTCCTGATCAGGCACCGAAACTACCAAACCTGCCTCCGAGCTGCCGTCACCCAGTTCATTCCTTTGCACGTAAGCGGTGGAAGAGGAGGTGGCCTGCTCGGCGCGCCTGCGTTCCGCCAGAAACCTCTCAACTTGCTTGGTGTCAATGATGTCCAGGATGGAGTCGGACGGCGTGAACGGCTTCCTGCCGCCGACGCCGGCACTGGCGCAGAATCCGCACGTCGCAAGAAGTGCCGCAGCGGCGAACCAAATGTGAGATTTCGAGAAGTTCTCCATCTGCAATAAATATACATTGATGTCAATAAAATAATTAACAAATCAAAACAACGGTCGTGTCTGTTCAAATAAGGCTCGGCGTAATTGGAGTCGTAGGCTTCGGAGCGGATGTCGTAGGCTAGACTCACGTCGTGTGGCGAGTTGGAGCTGGCGGGCAGAATTGCGGTCCGACTGTGCGGCGGTGCGTCGGCGCGGAGTGTGGAGCGGCGCGGCGTGCGACTGCGGCCGGCGGAGCGGTAATGAGCGCGAGCGCCGCTCAATGGACCACTGCTCAATGAACGAGAGATGACTCACGCACCGCGCCTCCCTCATAGAACCGTTACTACTCAGACGTGATTAACAGAGCCGACAAATTCTCGCACATGTGTTTCGTATTACCACAATATCGTAAATCCCTTTTCGAACCAAAGCCTTTTGTTTGCAAGCAGTGTCGTAAATGCGATAATGCTATCAGTACTTAAAAACAATAACTAGTAACCGAAACTCGTTTTTATCCCTATTTAGTATCAAAGATTATAAAAATGTACTAATAGTGGAATAGAATTGGTAAAGACGTTACAGATATATTAATCCTCTTCAGACACACTGGATTTAAGAAAAACAATTGAGCTCACAATTATTTAGCAATATGTAAGTAACGCAGTTCTTACAAATTACAGATTTCTTACAGGAAAACTAAACAATAACAGAATTTACAGGTAGGTTTAATATAGATTTTTTTTTTTATTTTAGGACATATTTAATTGTTTTTAAAACTGGTAAAAGTATAAGAGAAACATAATTCAACTTTTTTTTACCCTCCATCTAATCAACTGCATCTTAAATATGTTACAGAAAAATATTAAAATAACTTGGACCCAGAAAGTGTAATCGCTATGCTTATTTTGAATGCGAAAATGCGGGCCATCATCTACAGCAAAAACAAAAAAGTATTTCACCTATAGCGCGATGGCGCCAGGACACCCAAGTGCCTAGGCGCCGGGCATGTGCTGCCAGCATCACGAAACAACGCGTGTCGCACCATCTGCGCTCGCAAACCGTGAGAAATTCGCGTAAATTAACCAATGATTATGTAATTATTGTTCTTTAGAAAAACCATGAGGATAATAAAGGCATCATGAAGGGACTACGATTTTAAAGGTATGTATGTTTATATGCCATTTAAAACTATTATTCAAGTTTTGTTTAATTGTGAAATGTATTTTATTGACATCATACGCAATACAACATGCCGGTTTGGGATTACAAACAGAAGACATAATCAAATATGTTACTCCTATTATTGGTGGTTATTAATAAGCCGGCACATAGCTATCGCGGTGCTATTGCACCGAAACCCTTCGTAATTTTATTTAATTTTATATCAAATTTTATTTGATAATTATTATTTTTATTATTTTTGTTACCTGTATAAAATATTTTTACACAACAACCTATATTTTATTTATTTATTTCTACCTCAATTGAAATCCAAAATATGTCAACATTTCATATTTTACCTCAATTCTAAATTAAAAATCCATTCTCTAAGAGAAATTCAGCGCATAGGTACAATACCGCGTCTGCTTTCTACTTAGTCTATACCCCATAGCGAAGGCGGTGAGATTTTCTCACCTATAGCGTGGCGGCGCCAACCGAGCGTCCGAGGCGCCGGCGCATGTGCTGCCAGCAACATCACGAAACAGCGTGTTTCCGCCCATTTGTGCTTCCCACAATAGCGTGAAAACGTTCCGCAGCCTTCTGCGAACTGTAGGCGACGTGTGGGAGCACATTCAATTACATTTTTAACAATATATTCGTGAGGTATTACAATTCCGATCACGTATAACGAAATGTATGCTATACATGCTTGTATACTGTACTTAAGGATTTAAACGTTTTTTTACATTTGGTTTTAATGTTCATGCTCGTAAACAGTAATACGGGCTTTTAGGTAATTTCCTACTAACTGATCGGAGAATAATACAAGTATGACTTAGATGTAAAATTAAGAAAATCAAAAATTACCTAACATTATAAAAGCAGTACATTTTTTATTACGTAAGTACGCTTAATTATAGTTCAATATTTTTTAAACTCATTATGGTTTTAAAAAAAATCCCAACATAAAATGTAGTTATAATTTTTAATAACACCGGTCACGTTTTCAAATTTTCTTTAATGCAATAAAGATTTGTGAAGAAATATTCATTTTGTGACATGATAAATCTAGAGCAGATGTACATACTCATACAACTATTTGTTTTAGTAGGAGCAACAATAGCACAAATTTCGACGCGAAGTACCTATCAATTTTGCTAATGTGTTTAGTTCCGTGAGTGAGATTGCTGAAAAACAAAAGCGGGTGATTGTGTTTCCGTATCTATACTAATATAATAAAGCTGAAGAGTTTATTTGTTTGTTTGTTTGAACGTGCTAATCTCAGGAACCGCTGGTCTGATTTGAAAAAATATTTCAGTGTTGTATAGTACATTTATCGAGGAATGCTATAGACTATATATCATCACGCTATGGCCTATAGGAAGGATGCAGTAGTGTCATTTCTAGCAAATACGAGGAAATTATTCGTATTTCATGGTCCCATTGGTCGATATTCTAAATTGATTGTCGGAATTAAATATTTTGATCGCCGTTTTGAAACTTGTATCTGCACCTGGGCGGAGCCGGGCCCAATAGCTAGTTAGCCCATATAGCGCACACTAATTTGCGCGTGTTGATGTTAAATTGGTGTGTTGTTTTTTAAAGTTTGTATTTTTATTCTCACCTGATGGAAAGTGATGATACAGGTTTAAAATAATAATAGTGTCTTACAATATTATAATACTGTTCATATAATTCTGTATGTAACAAATATACTTAAAATATATGTTATTGTTAATAAATCTGTATCAGCCCATATACGTCCCACTGCAGGGCACGGGCCTCCTCTACAATCGACAGTACGATTGAGAGTGGTTAGGCAATATAGTCCACCACGCTGGCCTAGTGCGGTTTGGCTAATGAGTAATACTAATTGTATTTTCTAGAATTTATGTTTTGTCTACCTTACTTTCTTTGGGTTTAAACAGAATGTTATTTTTCTTCTATTATTATCTACCTCACTAATGTTTACAAAATGCAAGCAAGACCTAGCTTGGAGACCCCTGATAATTTTGTAATGATCGACGCAGATACGCCAATTATTGATTACTGTCTAATTCTAGTATTGTCACACCTACGTACCTACGCCAATTTCACCAATAACTTTAAAAAAAAATGTTTCTTTATGGTCGAGTCCATCCCGTGACCATTACGTGCGATACGTCGCGTCGAGAAGTTAAAAATGTAAAAAATAAACCAAATCCGCGATAAAATCCGTAATTAATAGTATTAGTTCATTAAAAGAGTTAAAGTCAAAAGTTTATATATGTATGAAATGAAATGAAATGAAATGTATTTTCAATGAAATGTATTTGCAAACCATTACGAGCAAACAAAATTGGTGTTAAATTGACGATATAAGAAAAGTAAGTAGCCTTTCATTGTGTTATTCTGGAGAGGAATCGTTAATGTGTAAACATTAAATTCTTCAACACACTCGCCTCGTCTATTCAAGATGCGGGTTCGAGTCTGTGAATGGATGGTTTTAGTTAGGCGGACTCTATCGACAAAATACACTGATTTCTTATTCATATGATATCTATAATATATGATATGAATAAGAAATCATTATTATATCTATTTCATATCTAATACTCATTTCAAATTGCACTACACACCAGTATCAAATTGTTGGTACAATATCGCGCTACTGTAAAAAATAATAATACAATTGGGTTCCCGGCATTGCGCTAAAAGATTGCGGACTTACACCAAGATAAATTAAACTTTGTAATTCTATATGAATTTTACACTGGCTTAAAGTGAGAAATATATAAACTAAATAAGCTTCTGAGGTTTGCTAGGAATAAGTTAAAATCATTATTCAGTAACTATAGAGCCAGATTCATACGGGAAGAGTTTCTCGCCTCGAAGATACGATTATCGTAAGGACTCAAAAAAGTTGCATCGTATAACCTTTTTTTGACTTTATAGACAGACAAGCATGCAGCTCGCCTGATGGTAGCGGCTACCGCTACTCATGGACCTTTAAAGTGTAAGAGGACCAGCACAACAAAGTCGCTGCCTACTATAAGAAGAGTATATGTACAATCACACAGATGTTTTTTTGTCAATTAAATTTCTAACTTATGTTTTCAGTCTTTACCTTTCAACTATCGTATGTATTTATAATATATATATATATAGTATGTATGTCTTATTTGTATGTATAGGTATATACTATCACATATTGGGAATACCGTAGGTGCAGTTTCGCCTTTTTGTTTCCTTCCACAAAATACAGTTTGTATTATCCACGTCATGAGGAAATTTAATTTATTATTAACCGTTTTTGTCACGTATTAATAAACCAGTTTCCTATAGAAATACGTATTTATGGTTAATTAATCAACTATGATTTCCCCATTACATAATGCTCATAATAATAATATTATATTCACGGCCTTATTAACAGTTTGAAAACCTAATTTTGCGATCGAATGCTTTTTTCTGATAGCCTCTATAGCGCTGTTAGTTAGACGCCAGCTGTGGAAAGAGAGGGCGCGGGTTCGATCCCCGTACCGAAACAAATATTTATGTGAACCACAGGTATTTCTTTCGGGTCTGGGTGTTTGAGACCGAAAACCCTCTCGTAGTTCCTGATAACCACGACATAAAACTCGATCTTAGTACGGGATTAGGTCTATGTACGTGACTGTTGGATGTATTTATTATTTTCCTTTCAAGCGACTTTTGAATTCAGCTTAATTGAAGAAGACAACACATTTAATGGCTGTGGTTTTGAAACATTCCATGAATAAGACGAGAAATAAGGTATATGGATAACTTCAATTATTTTAGCACAATATTTTTTGACAATTACTGTAGAATCGGGTCGATTCGACCGGTCTCATAGTGTAACGGAAAAGCAACGGAAAGTATATGCTTTGCTATGTTCTCTCATATGTAAGAGGCCACCTGGCTAGATTCCACCGCAATGCCTATTTCCTAATGAACTTGTTTTATTTCAATGCACTTATCAATGGAGCTACCAATAGGTTAGATTTTTTTGCATTAGATGCATAGATTGCATAGAACATGAGCTATGTTTGGAAAATATGTAAGCAGTGAAATCACGCTACTTTAATTTATTGTTAATTAAATTGTAGGTTTAGTAGAAATTATATTTTCATTGTTATTTTTATTATTTTAGTACAGATATCCAAAGCGAACAAACCTGCGAGCCGGAGCTAGCAATCACACTACCTGGCTAAATCCGTGCAATTGTTTTGTTAACAAATTCTTTAGCGCAAGACGTAAATTTACGAGAATAGGAAGTCGTTTCGATGTTGTATTTTTTTACTATAGGGGCGCTTAGCTGGCAAAGGAATTTCATTCAGTAAGCGTTCATTCAAAATTCGTTTTGTTCGCGTAGGGTTGTCAAAAAAATTAAACCGTAATATAAGCGATAAAAAGGAGCTTGTGAGGCCCTAGCCGACAGGCCGTCTACTCGCCCACGCCCTATACAGCGTGCTCCAACGCCGTCGACTTTATTATAATGTAATTATTTAATTATTCATTATCTGATTTGATAAATTGTTATAGTTTTTGCATATACAACAAATTGCCTTGTATATTTGTCTCGATCTGTTTAATTGAAACACTTTCACTATAAATTTCGTGTCGGATTTTAACCTTGAAATTAAATTCTACGTTTTTTATTTATCATTTAATATGTTTCCTTAAATTCCTTCCTAACATTATTCATTTTCTTGTTCGTTTCTTTTTCCATAGAAGGATTTTATGCCACAAAAAAAATATATTTTAAGTTCACGTCCCACCACCTTACTTCCTTATACGATACAAAGTTGGATTTAAGAGATGACGACAATTATTTTTCAAAGACAAATCATATGTTATTAAACCGAATTCACGACAAAAAATACACATAGTTCTATTTACATCAACACGTATTAAGGACAACGAACAAATATCCTGTCGGGAAATAATAATTACATCATCATGTGAAGTACTTATTTATACTCACTGATGTAACAACACTATACACCTAAGTGAAAATACGTAAACCTCAAGATATACTTTAAATTGACCGTCAGTTCGTTTATAATTGTTGCAAATAATTCCTTGACTCACCAACATCATTTTACTGGTGATACATAAATGGATCCTCATCAGAAAAAGTTGCATTTTGATGGTACATATAAAGTAATTACAGATTCATTGAATATCCGCGTAAAATAAATAAATACACACACCAGACACAAACGTAGTCCTGACCCCACACTAAGATAGTGTTGTATCATGTGTATCAGGAACTAAAACAGACTTTTCGGTCTGTCAAACACCCAGGCCTGAAGCACATACCTGTGGAGGATCACACAAATATTTCTCTTGTTGCGGAGGCCAAGCCCACGGCCTCACGTTTCACTGGCAACGTGTTACCATGTTACCATCGAGTTACGGAGACTATCAAATATCAGAACTTCGCTGGGCTTTTAGTTTCGTAGCGCCAAAAGGATGGGGTAAAGAAGATTGGGAATTATTGGGCTTATAGCTATCTACTGGAAATTACACGACAGCAAACAGTTACCTGAGTCTTGACGTCAGTTCTCTGTGAGAAACGTATATGCCGGTCGAGCCAGTCTAATGCCATATTCAAAGCAAATTGCTCCTGTGAATAATTGGGAATCACATGTATATCTAATAGCTCTCTTGCGTCATACTCCATGTCACATTTCAAACGAAAATACAAACAAGACGTGCATCGCACAATTAACAATTACACAAGTTTACAACTACAGTACAACATTTAATTTTACTGGTCCCGAATATTTACTCATAACATATTATATGTGTTGCCTTTTGTTAATAAATAAATATTTACACAGAATCTATTTGGTTTTATCCCACACTTTTTATTTCAATCATGTTACAAAATATTTTTGTTTTTAATTATTTGACCACACTAACCTGATATGATATGAATTCAAAAATCACATTGGGAGCAGCCTGTATAAGAATCTTGTCGCCGTGATGTATGGAGTCCGCTCCCTAAAGGTGTTTAGTAAAGAATGCCGCCGAGCTTCTAAGAAGAATCTCAGGAATACGCCGTCTTAAAGACACGTTTGCTGTCGAAGCCCGGGATAATTTTGTTTGGAAAATAAAGCCTGTTCGATTACAAACTATTTTTACATAGTTGGCATAAAATAAGTCAACAGTGTTCAAATTAAGCGGAGCAGATAAATATTTTCCCACCCCATACCTGTAGGGTCTGGAGGATATCATTACTAGCTCCATTTCGCCCAGGAGAAAATGATTGAAACAGAGAAAATTCGAGTTGAATTCATGAAGTCTCTGTCTAGCAATAAAATGCTATAGATTGATGATGAATTACAATAACAAGAATTTTCAAACGTCGATGAAGTTCGTAAGTTATTGATGAATGGAGAGGTAAGATAGTGTAACTGCGTGGGAGTGACAGAGAATGTAAAAGAAGTTGCAGTACGGTACTCAATTGTTTTGTTGTAGTCATTTTGTTCGCGATACCCGTCTAGTATACAAAACTTCCCTACCACTTACCATCAACTGAGCAAATTGATCATTTGCCGCATATAAAAAAGAGACAATAAAGCAAAATTTACACACAAAAAGAAACAATCGAAATCTGAATACACTCATTTGCAGAATACTTTACATAACCATTGTAATTCAATGTGTCGTACCGCCCCAAACATACACACGTAATCTTAAAACATCTGAATAGACACCGTATCTCCTTTGCATTTAATTTACACGTAAGATAAATTATTTATGACAAACGGACTTTTTTGTCATTAGACGAAAATTATTCCGCACGAAACCATGACCGGGATTTAAAGCACGAAAAATGTTATCGAACGATTCCATGAACCGTCCACGTTGCATTAAATTCTGTAAGTGCAGCGACGTTTGCATAACAAGGCACAATTTAACAAGCGCCGGGCATTCGTTTCATATGTGTACCGCGACAGGGAGGCGCCTCGGCGTATTGTTGCCCGTCTCTACATCAACTAACTTTAATCGCGTCCAATCGCTTTGATCGGTCGCAGCACGGCGCGGCGCCGGCGCACCACGTTGTGCCACCAAAAAAAATCATAAGCCCGCCGCGCACCCACGACTTTTTGCTGCACTACTATTTGTTGTGTTCGACTAAAAGTTCAATCAGAGATTTAAATGTTTTCATAACTTAAATTATATCAAATAAAAATTTTGTTATAATGCGCTAGAATCCATTGCGAAATTTTAGTCACACTAAAACATCTGAATTATCCTTTTAATACATCTAATTAACAGGTGTTTATAAAAAATAATCATTTAAGTGTCAATCAGCTGTCATAGCAAATTAAATATAGTGGTATAGTTGGTTCATTTACTTTTTCTGAATATTTGCAAATTGAAAGTATACCTACGTGTCAAACATTAAGTCGCGACAAGAAATTGCAGTGGACAGCAAGTCGATAGTCTGCTGCTCACATCTCACAAAACGTTAAACCAGGTACCTACGTTAATGCGAGCAGACGCATAAATCAAACCGAAGGCTCTAACAACTTATGACATAAAATCCTTTATTATTCACACAATAAAAAATCTATACGAACAGCCGTCAGCCGGGCCGCGCCAGCGTCGAATAACATTATAGGATTAAAGCACTTTTATTCTCTTTTTGTATGGAACAATTAGAAACGTATCACGTTTCTAATGGCAATGACAAAAAATATCTTAAACTTTTTTGGGTTTATATCAATGCGCCGAATAACAGAGGTCGCCGGGAATGTTTCTTGGAAACTGGATTAGCTAATGTGCGAAAATGATTTATATTATGAATGTTGAGGAGGGTTTGTGGAGCATAACAATAATGCTTGATTAGGACGCAAAAAACCACCAGAATGTTAGGACAGCTTCTGACTAACAACATATTTCAATGACGCATTATGACCACAAAACTGTAACATCCACAAAATCGTGTGTAACAAATTAAAATTGTATACAGGTCGTTAATATTCTGTGACTTTTTGAATTCGATTAGATTTTTTTGTCAAGTCATAAACTTGTTGAAAAAGGAATAAACATAAAGTTTTATGTTCACGCTCAACTTTTTTTTCACATTCCAGATTAGATACGATTTATTTTTAATTAAATTCCAATTACAGAAAATTAAAAAAACACGATACATTGATGTCAAAATGATTTATTCTTTGTTAAAATTATGTTATTTTAATTAAACTAATTGCTTGATTGATTTTATTGTGTACGAGTGACCTAACAAAGATCGCTCAAAGCGGGCTAATTTGGACAGATCGGTCTAGAAATTTTTGAATAACACATATATGTTATGAATGAAGCCATGACAATAATGATAAGGAATGAGAATATTTCAATTCTATTAGATCCAATAATACTAGTTGGTTGTTATTGGCGACCGAATATTCCTGTGCGTGATTTTGTTTTGTATAACTTATTGGTCTTTCCATTCCAAAGGTCATACAGATACACTGCGAGTATTATTTTTCCGTAACATTTTATCATATAAATTAAGTTGAAACAAATTGTAAAAAATATGTAAAGTTTCATGCGAGATGTTATTGTGTTTATTTAATTTAGATAAAATTTGTATTCCATCACTATATTTTTCAACAATAAACTTCTGATAAATAAAATTTGAGTAAATATCTGCTTATTCAAGAAGATACAAACAGGATGCGGTCAATTGACTGAAAATGTATGTGTTATTCATATCGTAACATTTAAGAATAGATTTTCACACCTGTTTTAGTATTACATACATGAAAGAACTGAACTCAAGTTATAAATCAAATTATAGATGTGGTAATGATCGCTTTAGTTTGTTTAAATTACAGTACGCATTGGAATCGGTCGGTGATATCATGAAAAAACATAAATTCGACGTAAAGTAAGAATGTTGCTGTCGAATTTCGCTCAGTCAGGGAGATTGCCGCACATTTAACAATATTAACATCTTATTGTTTATCCCCCTGACTCATCAAATACCTTCAATATACATATAATATCAGGATTTCGTGTCTATTTTTATGAGAGAGTGATAGATAATGAAAATCAGAGCAACCCACCTGCAAACGCATAGGTGCGTTTAGAATTTAAATCAACCGATATCACTTCATATCAAACCTAATTCATAGAAATCTAAAAGTTATGAATTTTTTAAGTGTCTTTATTTTATTTAAACAAAATTTAATTTGTATCAAAATCAAATTACGTTCTAATATTATAAATGTTTGAAATAAAATGAACAGTTCATTTATTCCCCGATAAAATTTGCAATAATAGAGCTTAAACGATAATTGTGTATAATCATTACATTTTATAAATAAACAATTAACTACTTCGGTGGTGACTACACCACGTTTTACGGTACAGTTACAAAGCTGAGGTCTCGGGTTCGAATCCCGAATCGGGCAAAGCGATATTGGAGTTTCCTTTTCATTATTAGCCTAAAGTCAGAAATCAATGTCCGATATAGCGATAGGCTCGCCTATCATATCGTGGGACGGAACATAGCCAAATGCGGGTGTACTGGCACCTCTGAATACCTCTTCTGGGAAAAAGGCATGAGTTTATTTATATATCGACGCAGGAAAGCGATTTTGTCGTATCTCAAAAAATGTGTATATGCGTGTTGTATATTATTTAATTCTTAAAAAAATACCGCATTGAATTTCCTCGTGAAAATGATATGTTATTCCTAAGTTTAGAGGTTATTCATTTTTTTATATTTTTTTTGTTTTTTTGTTTCTGGTGTAAAATTGCTCGTTTCGAGATACGACAAAATCGCTTTCCTTCGTCGATATGCAACTGTACCGATATAATTATCGAACGGTAAGATATCATGTATTTATTAAAGTAAAGATATCTACTGAATCATGAAGATACGATCATCAGGTAGAGTACACATCTTATCGATTCAGTATCAAAAATCCACGTAAGACCGATGTCATCTACATTTTCCAGTCAACTATCATCACACATTAAACAATACTAACAAATAGACGAGACAAGGGCACGAATGACGCACAAAAAAACAAGCATTCAAATCATTAACAATTAATTCTATCTAAGACATTTATTATATTGTTAACCGCATTTTAAATTTTCGGCGAGATTATCCACGGAGAGTAAAGACCTCTCAGACTGTATTCAATATGTGTTGACCCTCTAAAGTATAAAGCATTTTTATAACTAATATAATATTTTTAATACATAATACCCTTTTGATATTATCTCTGCATCTCCTAAAGGTTGACTGGCAGAAAATGCCAATGGCATAAATCCGCTTGTACATATTGTATTAAGTTTCAATTAAATAAAGAAATTAAATAATATCGAATCCATGAGATAAACTAAGAAAGATCAAAACGAGAAACAACTAACATTATGGCGATTTCCCATCCAATATCTACATCGGTAACACTGACAAAATAATCCTTGAAGCAAACGTTTAGACCACGCATCTATATATTGAATACACAACTTTGATGCGATTTTCTTACATAATAAATGCATATTATACGTAAAACTATTTTTTCTCTTACACAAAGTATTGACTGCCTATTAATTATTTATATTCCCCTCCAAAGAATTCATTGAACCCGCATTGGGTCAATCAATTTGGCTCTTAGAAATAAATTCAATCATAGATTATATTACTAGTCTATTGTCCTATCTATGGATACAAATTTAAAATCATCTGTTACCGTGGGTACCAAAGACCAACGCGTGCAAGAGGGTTAAACACATATGATTCTTTGGAAATTTGATATGGTAATCCCGTACTAGGCTGTTGTCTAGACTAAGCGTCATTCAAACAATAAAAACGACTGTTTATATGTTGTACATAAAAGCTATATCTATTAACGTGTGAACCAAGCGTAATTTATTGCACTGTCTCGCGAGCATGCCATTTTCCTGAAAGCAAGCGGACCGCTCATGGACAGTAAAAAAATAAAACACCATGAATAACAAAGCAATGCTTGACGTTCCACTGCGCTCGCCATCCTGAGACATAACAGGTTCAGTCTTAATATGTCCAGTAGTTGGTAGTGTTACTCTAGTTACAATGTCGTTGAAACCAGAACACAACAGTGCACCTAACCTGCTTGGCGAAATATTTTTGTTGAAATTTTTGCCGACAGAATTTGGCGGGGTGTTTTAAATGTTCACGTGTTCACCACTTCTCATCCGGCGAACACTCCAGAAAATGTATCTTATAACCATTTTTCATTAAGTAAGTGCCAATTTATTGCATTGTCTTGTCACCCGGTTTGCCACTCAGGGAAGAGGAAAAAATATTTCAAATTCTTCCTATTCATTTATAATTGGTTTCATTGCGGGTTAATGACAAGTTAGACATTTCCGGAGACTCGCAGAGCTTCAATGCTTGGTGTTATTAAAATGCGTGCCGCTGTTGATCCTGGCTCACAGGAGTTACAGTGAGGGCGGGACAGTCTCCAGAATAAATATTTTACGTATAGTTTTATGATACTAAGAATATATTTACTAAAATCATAATGCGAGTGAGTGAGTAAACAATTTGTAACGGTCGCATGTGAATTGATACCACTAGTCTATTATTTAGGAGCAATTTAATAGCTTGTTAGTTGATTAGGAACGAGATTCAAATGATTCTGTTTCTCTGCTCTGCCGTACTACAATTACAATATATCAGTAACATTTAATATCACTGCAGTGAATTCTCAAAACATACAAACGATCAAGTTATTGAAATAGAGGAAAATGAGAGGATAGTTCACAAAGTGAGAAACGGTCCAGTCTAGAGAGATTTGGCTGCTAAACCGAAGGACTTGCGTTCAAATCCCAGACACACTACTGAATTTATAAGGTATCCTATCCATTCTGAATTATTTGTAATAGATCTAACGACAAAAAGTAGCGAAGAAATGTACAAAACATATGAAATCTACACAAAAATTTAAAAACTCATTTTTAAGATCCAACTTTCGCAGTCGTGGTGAGAAGATTGATGTCGAGTACAGGACAGACCAAAGAAATATAAGCCAAGTATTACAATTACGAGTATATGTAATTCTGCAATGTGTGTAGGAATTTAAGTACGTATTCGCCCCAACTCCATGAAACTGTGGGACTAGGGCAAAAAAAGAAAATAATAGGATGACCGTCCTTAAAGGACCGATAATATTATAACCATTATTAATTTAAGTTCATTGTGTGAGTTTGTAAAGTCCGCAAAGACACACTAGGTCAGCGTGGTGGACACTAAAGCCTAGCCCCTCTCATCGTACTCTTGATTGCAGAGAACAGTGCACTGCAGTGAGACGTAATGGACTGATACAAGTTAATTTTAAGAGATCAAAGGGTTTCTAAGGAACAGTTGCAAGGATAGCAATTGAATTTGACATTGAGTAAAGAGAATCCAATCCAATCATCTCTGTGACGTAATGCTACGTGCCATCTCCCATACATGTAGGAGTGACGCGTTTATCATTGTGTATTGTTGTCCTGTTGCGTCATCATCGTTAATTTAAAGAGGATCTCCGACAATTAACCAACGGCCAAATATAACTAAGTGCATCCAGTACGAGGCGTGACTAAAGATCTGTTCTATCGCGCCGTCTGTAAAAACTAGGACAGTTTGGCGACACAATTAACGATGTAATGGCTATTGTATTAACCTTTAGAAGTACTAACCAAAAAATACTGCTTTAGTCAATATTAATTATATTATTCATTTATCAACCAATTATCTTTAATAATGAAACGACTAAACTTTTATTATGGGAAAATTGATCATTCTCCCATAGAATAATTATCAATTAAAAATGTAAGATTTTTGCTAATTAGGTAAACAATACGACTGAATTAATTCGATAGTGATAGTGGAAAATTTTACTTTAAAAAATTGAAGCAGAGTAACTTATTTGCTATTGGATTTCCTTCAGCGAGTGAGATCGCCAGAGATCTTAGCTTAAATGAAATATTTCTCTTCGCCGGAATAGTGATCACCCGATGTGATCACCTAACACAATTATTTAAAATGCCATAGTGTCATCTGTAACCATGTCGCTTTTTAGTATCAACTTTTGTATATCTTAATCTATTGCATTCCTAACAAATAAATAAACTCTTTAGATTTATATGCTAGTAGAGATTCAATACTATGTACATATATTGACTTGGAGCTCTTTAAGTGCCTACATGACCAATAAATACAGGTTGTTAATGCTAATGTCAGGAACTACTGGTACGAATTCAGTGGACATTATCATTTATTTTTTATCTACCCTGTATACAAAGTTAATAATCCTACAATTGTTAATGATATTATAATGCTCAGAAAAACTCAATGAGTTTATGAATGCATTATTTACTATAATAAGTTTTGTATGTTTATAACAAATATGTAAAATAAATAAATAAATTGAAAAATTATTTCGAATTTGAATATCCCATTTTCGAGGATGATTTACCATTTTATTCTTATGACATTGATACTTATCCAAAAAGTAAGTTATTCATTCTGTATCAGCCCATATACGTCGCACTGCAGGGCACGGGCCTCCTCTACAATCGAGAGTACGATTGAAAGTGGTTAGGCCATAATTATAGTCCACCACGCTGGCTTAGTGCGGGTTGGCGGACTTACATACCATAGAAATTTTATAAATCGCTATGGTATGCAGGTTTCCTCACGATGTTTTCCTTCACCGTTTTAGTGCGTGGTGATTGACTATCAATACACATGACTCCGAAAAGTCAAAGGTGTGCCTTGGGATTCGAACCCGCGACCACCGTGAACATGTTGGCAGTCGCGTCTAGTCCGTTTACCAACAGGCCACCACGCACTTTTCAGTTATTCATTACAAATACTTAATTTTGATCAATGATTTGTTTATTTTTTTATTACATACATAAACACACGTCTTTTTCCAGAAGGGGTAGGCAGAGGACAACAGGGTGCAACCAGGTCACCCACGTCCATTTTTATTATGCGGAATGAATAAGACGGGCCAAGACGGGATGAGAAAAGTAGTCTAAAGAACAGCAGTCACGTCGAGTTTAAATATGAAACAGTTAGTAGTACGTGAAAAAAATACGTTTCTTGGATTCTTTCTACTGGATCGAGGTGGAGCTGGGTCCGGCCGCTAAAAATCAAAATCAAAAACTGCATCTGGTGGTACGTGCAAATGCCAACTTGGTAGAGAATCGAATGGGATCAGACGGCAGCCTCATGTCATTCTTGGCAAAATTTATTACAAAGTTGTCCACAATACAACATAGTATAAACAATCTAATGTGCACCGTAATTAATTAATAATACGGCCAAGTAGCCTATTTCGATTAATCTACTGATATATTCTTAAAAGCCGCATAAAACCTCGTGATTGTGCCCACATAAACCTCCCACGGTATACAACTGCAAATGACATGTGCAGTCGATATCAAATCAGGCCAACAAGCTTCTATAAACATCGGCAAATCAATGTAGCTACTTAATAGCAGTGTTTTACTATATGCATTCGTATTTATGGATATTACTAATTTTTTTTCTATTCATTATCAGTCTGGAGTCAGGAATTATTGTCCAATATGGCGAAAGGCTCGCCCCCTATCACATCGTGGGATGTAACATACAAGGCGTTATACGGATGCCCTGGCACCTGTGCCTACCCCTTTTGAGAAAAAGGCGTGAGTTTATATATTATGTACCAGTCCAGTACAGGGTTGATTGAAAGAACAATTTTGATGCGTAAATATGCACACTCCAAAAAATTAGTCTAGAGACATAGTCCGTCAAAAAAACACTAGCTTAATTTTATGAAAAAGACATATTTTTTAATAACCAATAATGAGAAAAAATTAAGAAAACAGAACCAAAAGGAGATGTTGGCCTAACCAGGATAATACGAGAAAGATTTTCTTAAAGGCCTCCAAAGCTTTCTTGAAAAAGGGAAGTCGAAGCTCTAAAAACTAAACCTTATCCTGCATTAGACTGCCGCGGTGGCACAGTTTTTCTATGCTATGATTGAAAAGGGGTGGTCCCGGGTTCGAATCCCGGGTCGGATAAAGTGATCTTAGATTTGTCTATTCACTATCAGCCTGGACTCAGAAATTTGTGCCCGATATGGCGAAAGGCTCGCCCCCTATCTCATCATTGCATTGGATGGAAAATACACCGCCAATCGTGGATGTAATGGTTGCAGTATTCCCAGAAGGCGTAGGCAGAGGTCCAACCCACGTTTCGCCTTGTATGTTCCGTCCCACGATGTGATAGGAGGCAAGCTATCACCATGAGCTATTTATTTTCGTCAGCTAATAGGAGGGCAGTAAAAGGGGACCTGGCATCACCATAATTACCTCCGTTTTTGAACTTCGAGCGTTTCCTTTGGATATTATAATTATACTATAAAGTCGCGTGATATGGAGAAATTCCCGGCTAAAATAAGGTCGAATACAACCATATATTTTCCTCCGCAAAATAATTTATAAAGAACTGCTAAAGTGTAAAAGTTAAGTCAACTTTAAAAATACCATACTTTACAAACTTCACGAACTAGCAATTCAGTGAGATTTATAACACTTTTATAAAAGCGTTTAGCTTTAGACGTAAACAACATAAATTGCTGATATTTTTTCTATTTTGACTGTCTCGGTGGCGTAATTGTGCTACGGTATGATCGTCTCGGGCTCGAATCCCGGATCGGGCCAAGTTATAGTAGATTTTTCAATCCATCAACCCGGAGTCAGGAATTTGTGCCCAATATGGCGATAGACTTGCCCCCTATGACATCGTGGGATGGAACAGATAAGGTGAAACATGAGTGTACTGTACCAGCATTTCTGCCTTCTGGAAAAAACGCCTGAATTTACATATATATTTTTCATATTTCTTTCACACTTCTGAAACCTTTTAACAATAATGGTCACATAAAATACATCATCCAATAAAAACACATTATAAACAATAATTCCAAATGCCTAGCATATATTATTGTTGGCTGATGGCTCTTAACGTAATGGCAAGAGAGAAGGCTTATTGCAGTCAGACTCCTCATAACATCTGCATAATTAGTGCTTGCCGCTGTTTCCACATCATTAATTCATTACAAACAGACCGTTGTTGGTTTACACCTGTAATTTGTAGCTGACTAGAGAATTACGTGGATACGGTGTCATTATATCACGACTTTAAAGTGACAACACACTTAGAACATCCCACGCGGGGCGACATTGTTGCAATTATGGAACGAATTCATAAGCGCTGCCCTTTAACTAAACTGAAGGGGTAGATGCTCAGCCTAGTGGGGGAAGGGAGACCAAGACAGCCTCCGTGGCACAGATGGTTCGACGCCGCCTGTTAAACGAGAGGCCGCGGGTTCGATCCCCGCACCGAAACAAATATTTGTTTAGGGTCTGGGCCAACAACCAGACCGGTAGTCTCTAGTAGCTCCTGATACCCACGACACAAAACTCGATCTTTTTGTGGAGTAAGGACATAATTGGGGTATGTGACGGTTGGGTGCTATTTATTATTTATATTAATTTATTTATTGTAAAGCCCAGTTTTCGATTATCGTAAAGATTTAAAAAGTTGCATCGTATAAACGTTTGTCCGAAAACAATACTCTATGGCAGTTATGTTATGCGATATTGGCATACGATTCTCGCCGCGAAAAACTCTACGTGTTAATGAGGCTTTAAAGTTTCGGCAATTTTCACTAGTCTATTAATGAGAAACTGGTCTATCCTGCAATTTAATATTCTTATAGGAACTAGACGAAATGTATAATGACCACTTACAAAATATATTGTTTAGTTTATGAATTTTCACCCACATGCAGTAAGACATAGTTTACACACCGAAAATGACGTAGCTTCTTTTTAACTCTGAAAAATCACGATGCTTGAAAAAATAAGTGAAATTCCGCGAAGAACAATCAGTTATAGGTCGTTGTCTTCTGTATCAGCCCATATACGTCCCACTGCAGGGCACGGGCCTCCTCTACAATCGAGAGTACGATTGAGAGTGGTTAGGCCATATAGTCCACCACGCTGGCCTAGTGCGGGTTGGCGGACTTACATACCATAGAAATTTTAATAAATCGCTATGGTATGCAGGTTTCCTCACGATGTTTTCCTTCACCGTTTTTAGTGCGTGGTGATTGACTATCAATACACACATGACTCCGAAAAGTCTGAGGTGTGCCCTGGGATTCGAACCCGCGACCACCGTGAACATGTTGGCAGTCGCGTCTAGTCCGTTTACCAACAGGCCACCACGCCTAGGTCGTTGTCTTACGTCAACGAAATCGATGTTTTTAAAATAGCGAATAATTATATTATTAATAATTAATTAATATTAAGAATATTTTTTCTGCCTTCACATTTCATTATATTTGACATGTTAATTTATATTAGATTACGAGTGTAAATGTTTGTTGTTAGATTATGAAAACATATATCTCAACAATGCGTTAAATATATACTTATATTGTTTATAATGGTTTCTTAGTACGCGAATGTTACACATTGAAATAAACCTGGACCACGAAAGCTGTAAAGTAATCGAAACATTGGGAAGTTAAAAAGTTTAAAAACCAAACCAAATCTGCGATTTAATCCTTAAAAATAGTTTTATTTCAATGGATATTTTTCATTTTATTCGCAGTTCCGAATTTCGCCACTCTTCAATAGAAGTTGACTCATAAATGTCGATTTGAACACCGTATTTGTCAGCCAATGTGTCATTTGATGTCGTGTTGTAAGTTTTCTATAGCATTAATAGCGTCGGTTCGGTTTAGCACAACAAATTACAGGCATACGACATTCTTCACTAAACGACACGATTGAATGGAATGCATCCGGATGGATGTAAACAAATTGATGGATGTCCTCACTCCTTACTGCGCATTGTTTGTTGCAATTAATACTGTTAATATTTATTGAATTATAATACCGCACATACATTGGTTTACAAGTTAGATAAGTTTGTTTATATTGCGATGAATGGCGAGACGAGCATGCCGTTCGCCTGATGGTAAGCGATACGACCGCTCATAAACAGTGGATAAACCAAGCAAAAACATGAATTAAAAAGTAATTTGGCACTCCACTGCGCTTGCCATCCTGGGACATGTGATTTTACTTCTAACTAATTACAGCCAGTTACTGTGGCTCCAATGTCCTTCAAACCGGAACACAAGAAATCATTCACACTGCTGTTTGGCGGAAGAAATAGACATTGCGGTGGTATCTATCCAGGCGGCCTCTCACATATGAGTGACCTACCACCAGTAAAAGTGGAAGGTAGCACATTATTACTTTATATTGGATTCATGCGCCGCGCCGGTAAAATTTCAGCGCAGTTATTCGAAGAATAAATTAAGTAAGTGTTTGTTCCATGTTAAATATTATAGTGTTATTAAAAGTTAGTTAATTCCCTTCTTATTTCATACATATATTAAAGGAAATCTTGTGAAAATTGTGGTTATGAGAGTCGCTTATCTGACTACCAGACATAACATGATTAGCTTATGAATTATACATTAACTTATTTGTTTTTATATACTTGCTTTAAATTGAATAAAATATTACAATTACTAAAAATTCGCTTAAATAAAAGACCGAACTAATACGTAAAAATAATTGTTAATGATAAATTAAGATAAGGATATGGAGGAAAATCCAGTCATTTTATTGTTATAAAGCTAGGATGCTTCATGATAAAAACTGCTTATTAAAAGAAAGAAAGAAAGAAAAACTATTTATTGATACACAGACGCAACGTACATAAAACACACAGTATTATAAAACTTAATAATAAAAATGGCTGATCGCGACTGTGACGGGAAAAACAAATAATAAATAATAGTTACTGTGACTGTGTGAAAAGCATCCCACTATTTTTTTTTTTTGTGTCGGATCTTTTACGAAGGTTTTACTCATGTGAGACTAACAGGCAATTAACGTTGCCTGGCAACAAATGCTTACAGCAATTAGACTACAGATCCCGATAATTTATACATTATTCTCATACATGTATTTAGGTGAAATTGTGGTACATAATAAGGCTTATTATTATCATTATAATTATAAGGCTTGAAGAGTTCCATCTTTCAAATCCACTACCAGTGATATATATCACGCAACACTCATTAAGGTTTAGAACTATGGAGAATTTCAATATATACTTCTCATCAGAATATCGAAACACCTTATAAGTTTATGTTTTGTTAAGGATTATCAGAAAAATAGTTAATAATATGAGGTTTGTTCAAAATTCAAATTTTAATAATACACATTTTTCAGATAATCCTTAAAAAACATAAACTTGAAAAATGTTTGGATTATTCAGATGAGAAGTATATTTACGCTTAACTCTATAAATATAATTTATATCATGTTCATTTTAATATCTTATATCAATAAAGTTGTAATTTTATTCACGGCGCAATGTTGCCGCTTTGAGAGATTACATCATTTTGACAAGTGCAATTTATGTTACACAGCAAAAACTGTGATTTATTACACAGGCACACCACCATAATAGTTTGGATAGGTATCTAAATTAGTATTTTTCCAGATAGGTCAATTATTTAATCTAAGCAATTAAGTCAAAAACCTCGCCTCCATACTTTATATCGGGTATATCCAGCCTGCGAATGAAAACGAGGCCGAGTGCTAGTTTTAGTGACTACAGACACAATGCAACAACTATTTTTTTTTTTACTGTAGTCGTGTTTGGATGGCAAAAATAAAGATTTATCTAAAATAATAATGTGCACCTTTTTATTTTTAAAGACGTAATGGTACGCAAAGCATCATTATTTTAGCAAACAGTATGTATTTACCACCCAAACAAGATGATTTTTGCAAATATTGGCATTCATCCTTTTCCGATATTTTAGTTGCATTGTGTCTGTAGTCTCTAAAACTACCTCCTAGGCCTGGTTTTGGTTTCGGTCGCAATCTGGATCTACCCTGTATGCCTTAGTGTTTTACCTAGGCAAAGACACTGAACCGTACTTAAACGGGATGCCGTGCAAAAGAACGCCGATTAGCAACTGATCATCATCTCTTGCCATTCGACACAATTATGCCGGCCAATTAATTGGTTGTTAACAAACGTGTGAGTCGATAGCTGTTTCACGGCTTAATGGGCCGGTATAGATATGGGATGTTGAATCTTCTAGTGCGAGCCGATTTTGTTCTTATTGATTAATCTCTCTCTTCAGCCACAGTAAGTCCGTCCCACTGAACATAGACCTCATATTCATTATTATTGACAATCATTTAATTATCAAAAAAATAAACTTTCAAAAAGACTAACCCAAGTTTTTCCTAGTGCGTTAATTTTATCACGCTGTCCAAATTTCACACTACATCTACACATTTTTTAATTTGAAAATAGTTGTATCAATCAATAAAATCGAACATTCCACTATCACAAATTTATTGAAAAATACCACCTACCTACATAAACTCTTGCAAGTTTATCACCGTTTCTAGAAATATATTTATGCGCAGAATTAATGTTAGTTTTTGGTGCCGAAAAAAATTGCAAATTATTATAGCCAGTGATAAATGTACAATTAATCATTCAATTGCCGTAACACGTAAAGCTTAGTTTAAGAGAAAGTTACCAATAGTACACGCGAATAATAATGATTCTATAGCCCAAATAGTTGCGTACAAAACACCTTTCCAATAAATATTGCTTAGTGCATCTTCTTTTAACTTTAAAAGGGAACATGAAATTTCCATGTAATTGATGATAGAAGTAATATCAATAACTTTGTGAAACTTAGTAGTTCTTAGTATACTATCACTTTAATGGCTAAGAAAAATGTTCGCAAGAATTTTAAAGGTATATGAAGTCTAGTCCCTCTGGATTATAGAAAGGACCTTAGAGAATTCTCATCAGTGTGGCAATAAAAATGGTCTATCAGGCAGAACCAAACCCAAAGAATACTACCGAATTAAATTGGTTATGAACCTTACGGAATCGGAACAAGACGCTCACCTTCCTATTTTCTATATGCATTCGCAAATGATATTTTTATCTTCTCTAATTCCGCATACACCACTCATTTGTAATCCGCAGACTGCGCACGCGCCGACCATTCAGCTATACAATTTACTATCCATCAAGGAGATGTATGGTATCGCACTAAAATACGATAGCTGATAATCGAATAAACATTGTGACTCACCCGTCTACATGGACGTATTGATGCCGATGTGCTACCAATATTAAATTCACTGTTTTCATTATCCAACGGTAAATAGCTCTTATAAATAAATCTTGAATGACATTGTAGCCAGAGTAACTACTGGAAATATTGAGACTTTACATCTTACGTCTCAAGATGGCGAGTACAGTGGCATGCCAAGCACTGCTTTGTAATTCAAGGTGTTGTTTGGTTTTGCTACTGTTCATGAGCGGTCAGCGGAGCTGAAACAGTTGTTTTAATATTATTATCTCGATTAACGAAAATCAATGATCCTAACATGTATAAATTACATTCATAAATAAATAAATGTAAATAAATCTATACAAATATGTAGTTATCCCATCTTAACTTCAATTAATTCACTACTAAAGTACTGTCCTAAACAGTGTTAGAGCATTTTAGTCCAAAAAATCAACTCGTTTTTGCCCTTTCAGGGCCGATAAAGAAAACTATGCATAACAATTATTTTCATTAGTGATAATAAACCAAATTATATTTTATAATTATATCGTACTCTCGATTGTAGAGTAGGCCTGTGCCCTGCAGTGACTATTTTTTACATCAATAGCTTCAACGGTTTTGATTTAATACACATTTCATTATTTCACGTCTGTTCCAAAAATTGTTGCACGTCATTTTTTCGTTTATTTGTATTTTTACAGAATCTGGTTCACGAAAATGTATAGAACAAATTTATGCTGGATTTTGTGGAATCCAGTTCTCGCTACCCGTTATTCACTCACTTTTGGAAAGCTATAAATTAATGCGGCCTAATATATTCTAAAGTATATTCAGTCGGTATTAGTATTCAGTAAATTTACATTTGTTGTGCTCAAATTAAACGGAGGCATGATTGATGATATTATAACTAACCTAACTCAACCTTATATTTAAGGCTAGGTCATAAATGTTATCTAATGTTACAACACTTTAAAATTATTAGGGATTTCATTCAGTTCTCTTGATTCAACTCCTATGATACGCTGATTTATCGATATGGCAATGGGGAATATGCATGATTTATTTTTATTTTTTATACGATTCTACTAGTCATTACATTATACAATATACAAATATCACGTCCAAAATATAAACTATTATGCAAAAAATTAAATATTAAAATCGCTATCAATTTTGGGCGATATAAACGCGGCCATCTTGGCGCGCTTGTTCGTGACGTCACGATTACACAATTTCGATGTCAAGAGCAGTGTTTGGTTCAATATATTACCAGAAAATAAAGAAAGTGAGTGAATATCGACTTAATTACCATGGAAAAGCACAAAAACACCATATTACAAATATTGTGTCGTTCCTATGTGCCCAAAAAAACATAAACACTTCACCTGACAAAGTATATTTCCTTATGCCGAAAGGTGAAAATCTAAGAATAAAGTGGTGCAAGGCTATGAGAAGAGACAATGTATCGAGTTTGAGCTGTTTATATTGTTGTGAAGACCATTTCGATGTAAGTTAGGATATTAAAATTAAGTAAAATACATATAAACATCATTCTTACGTTTACCTACCTACTTGTTTTGTTTACAAACCTCTACAAAAACATAACCTAGTTTACTAAAAGTCGTAAAGATATTATTAAGAATTCTTATATCCTTATGTATGTACGAGTATAAGTATTACTGATGAATAAAAACATCATTTTTTTTATTGCGTTGAACAGCTAGAAGAGCAAGCCGTTCGCCTAATGGTAAGCTATACGACTGCTCATAAACAGTAGTAAAACCAAACAACACCTTGAATTACAAAGCAATGCTTGGCATTCCACTACGCTCGCCATCCTAAGATATAACATGTTAAGTCTCAGTATGTCCAGTAGTTACTCTGGCTATAATGTCTTTCAATCCAAAATACAACAGTGCATTTACACTGCTGTTTGACGGGAGAAATAGACATTGCGGTGGTACCTACCCAGATGGTATCTCATATATGAGAGACCTACCACCAGTAAGGAAGAATTAAGAAGTATTAGAGTAAGACGCAAGTTCGAGACTAGTTTTATTAATCTTTCTATTATTTCTGGGTTTCACATTGAAGAGGATAAAGAAAATTATATTAAATATAAAATAATAGCATTAATTCTCTTCACAATAATACTGTGAACACATAAAAGTATTGACTTAATGTAAAAAAACAGAGACACAATACAATAACAATCATTCCTCAGAAAAGAAACCATACAAACAGCTTGTTGACTGCAGACCTCTCGTGTAAAAGTGACGTCACGTTTTCATCCACCAATAGTGTTGCGCTTCGGAAATTTGCGCGGACAGCCACTTTTTGATGATTAAATTTCACTATTAAATTAAAATAAATTAAAAAAATTATTGTATAGTGTGTTTTCAGTAGCAATAAAGATTACAAAAAAATATATTTTGTCCATATTTAAATCACGTGCATTAAGTACATGAATACAACACTACGTGACGTGCGACAAATTCAGCTGTCGACGGAACAAAAATGATTGATAAGCATTGCGTACGTACTTTGCACTCGCGTGCATTGTATGTACGCGAAATCAGCAATGTATATTTTTGATAAGTCGTCTATGACATCATCGAAGTACTTTAAAAGGTCGCAATTAATAATTTTTGGAAGTGAAAATATAACTAAATATAATCGGGTTTAATTTAGGTTTGAAATTCCTCCTTTCTTGATGTTCGACGCCTTACTGTGGTAACTGCAGTATAAAATAGTACAAATCACTAATTTAGATTTCTGCGAAGAAAATCGCTTCATACCATATAGACTGCAGCTAACTTGACGAATTATCTGTTCCGCGGCAACTACGAGCACTACTCAGGACAAATCATCGCGTCAGACGCTTGTAACACTATTTAAGTGTGCTGTGGGTGACAACACGCCATTCATAGGTACCACAACCCGATAAATATAGAAGAGTGAAAGGTAGGCAAAAGGTTTAATAAAAAAAATGAAAAATGAGTAAGTAATCTATTCTAGAAAATTTACCAATTATCCAAAGTTCCTCAAGTGTGTGTAGATTTTACCGATCATATTAATGCACTACAACGGTGTCAAGATCCAAGGCCGTCCATTAGGCGATGCCGTATCGTGACCATCACATGTATGAGAACGTTGCGCGTACGAACGTCATAATGCGCGCAGTGAAATTTGGCAGGAGAGTCGCTGTTATCAAAGAGCGGCTGCACGATTTATAGCCGAAGGAATCAGTTTGCGAACACACCCCGTTAGCGGTTGTACAATGAATAATTCATTGCAGAGGCGACAAATATAATTCATGAATACGGGAAAAAATACAACATTGTTTCGGTATTTTTGTACTGTTATTTATAATAGATATAATTATTACGATATCTTCAAACTTTAATAAAATGTAATTTTGACATTTTATACACATAAAGGCTGAATTTTATGTAAGTATGTTATTAAGGAAACTATTAAATGGTGGTTTCTTGGTAGTCAGACACTTTTGATGGTTTTTTCATCTTGCCAGACACATTGAAGCTGATGCATTCCAAAGCCACCACGATCGGAACGTCATAATAGCTGATCGTGTGACGCCTATGTCAGAACTCAGAACCATTTGAAAACAAACTTTCAGCTTACAAGCAATGGTACTTGCTCTATAACAGCTTCAAGGTTTTATCATGTGTTTTGCTGGTCAACATTGTATATAACTCAAAGCCTTCTGCTTCCAATACGACGACTAGAAAACGGTCGTTATACACCAGAATTCTGAGACAGCATTTATTTATAGCTGAACGTCCTGTGCTGCAAATTCCTACAGTGCAAATTTAACAATACTTTGTATAGCTCTTAAAAAGTTAAGAAAAAGGTGAGATAAGAAACTATACCTACAACAACAACCTAACAAATACACAATGCGGTTGGAAGCCAATACTCGATATCGAATAGATATTGTAGTTTTTTTCCTATTGATTGCCTATCATTTCATCACACAATCAGCAGTAAATCAAACTATCCTACAATGTTACAAGTAGGAAATCCCCTGAACTTTAGTCATTGTGCTCAAATCATATGTACCACTTCTATGAAATGAAATAAATTATATTATGCCCATAGATTAGTATTACTCGTATATACAGAGAGTTATGCCGTATGTGTAGTATAGCATTATTTATTTGTGTGTATACTCAATGAACTTGTACAAATTGTTCGGAGTGAAACTTACGAAAGAAGAATGAAAATTAGGAATGGTTTGTGACGACCGTGGTTTGATATTATATTCGATGATTCTTTTTAAACATTTTTTTAATGAAATGTCAGTTTCCGCTGGTTTCACACCGGCTGTTAAACAAGAGACCGCGGGTTTAAGTATTTGTTTGATCCACAGGTCCATCTTTCTTATGAGATGATGTTTATAATGTTGACTGTTATACCGGGTATATCAAGACTGCTACCGAAAACGAAGCTGGGTGGTAGGTTTAGTGACTTCAGACACAATGCAACTAAATTTAGTGCAAAAAATTGTGACGAATTTTTTTGTCATTTTTTTCTATCGTCTTATTAGGGTGGTAATTACATAGTTTTTTCTTAAATAATAGTGTACACCCTTTTATTTTTAGAGACGCTTTGGTACGCAAGGCTTTAAATTATTATTTTAACAAACACTATGGATTTACCACCCAAACTCGATATTTAAAAATTAATTAAAAATAATTGTCGCGTTTCTTTGCGAAATTTTTAGTTACAGTGTGTTTGTATTCACTAAAAGTACCACCCGTCTTCGTTTTAGGTAGCAGTCTTGATATATCCGGTATAATACCTTCTTTTTCAAAATAATATAATATTTTATAACAAAAAATATATTTAAAAGAATTTTTTGCACATGCGCTGCTATTTTACTACACTACATATAATGAGGCCTGGATAATATTTATTATGGCGTTCGTGTTTGTTTATTATGGTTGGTGTGTAATGCGTTCAATAAAGATCTTGTTCGAAACGCACACTACTGTTTTAAGCCGCTTCAACAGTCAATAACGCCTCTTTATTAGCAAAATACTGCGACGCAACTAAAGACAACTCTTTTTTTATTATTATTGTATGGTCCTCTTCAGCGCATTGAAACGGCTCCAGGACCCTGAGGCAAAACGCCATAGCCTCGCCAGAACCGCTCCTGAACAATACCATACTACGGTTCACTTCACGCATTTACTGACACTTTTATGCTCGAAACATGCTACTTAAACGCCACGCGACCCGACCCGACAGGACACGTGTTGAATCAAATCAAATCGTAGTATTTTCCATGACCAAAACGACACTGCGAAGACGCGATGCTACGTTGCCTGGCGTGTTTGTTTAATCATTAGTAAATTTACATCCGCGAAAAATCGGAACAGTATCAGCAGCGTTGAACAACTGTTCCACCTGGCTAATCATAAAGAAGAATATAAGAAGCCGACGGCCAGTATTTAATACTCAAGAGGCACTAAAAAGAATAAGAAGTGTCCAATACAGCACGAGAACAAACACTCATGCTGACGCCCAGTGGCTTTTAATGGGCGCTACGTAGGCCCCGCCTGCGACCACCATTGCCTCCATTAGTCGCCTCTTCTGACAGGCAAGGATATACTCAAAATAAAAATAATTTATTGAATCCATTAAAATGTTCAACATTATTAGGTTCCGTCGTTTTTTGATCTACCATTCGGATCCAACACCCGATTCGGAATGCGGTTTTCACTAGAGAACGGGCAAGAAACTCTAGTATTGCTCTTTTCAAAACCAGTACCATAGTAGATTTATAAATATCGGCCTTACTCCACAGGGTAGAAAGATAACACTTAACGTTTTTTATACAAAGCAATGTTGTCACACTTAATACTCGTAGCATACTACAGCGTTGTGATCAAACATCAGACGATATCTATAATCTTTGACGTCACGTCGGTGGTACCACTACGATGTTATTACATCAGTATCCCTTTTCCATTACCTTGACTTAATTCAAAGACACGCGATAACACAACAACACGACGCATACACAAACAAAATAGATTATGAAAGTGGGGTTAAGAGATCGAGCCCAGGGCACATACATGCGACTTTTCACAATTTTATAAATAAATCAGGAAGTGTAACAACATGAGCAAACAATCAAACCTGACTCCTCCTCTCGATAAATCATATTATTCGCCTTGTCTAATGACAACAATTTCAGATCATAAGTCAATCACGGACAAAACATAGAAACTAAAAACCCATGTGATTTTTTCAGAGATTAGATTCAAACTCGCGGTTAACACACCGGCATGAGAACATTAGAACAATGATGATATCACAAAAGCTATAATAATTAAAAATCTAAAACCAATCTACGTAACCATAACCATCGTCTATACCAACCATAGATGTAGTATAAAACATAGATCGGCAATGTGTCATCTTGAGCGCGACCAAAACTGATTTACGATTGTGTGCGTGAAGTTTACATGTGTGCTTGACATATAGTGGTGTACCATGCACTTCCGATACTATCATATCGATATCGATATAACTGTTGGCCTGAAGTTGTGAAATAAAATGTTATGGATATATGCGACATTTTATTATATATTAACAGAAACTTATTGATGTGTTTATTTCAATACAGATTGATAAACACACAAATAAATAAAGATAAATTGTCATATTATTTGAAAACATTTTGTTTGAGATGTTTTGTATGGGTCTTTATGTTCACCTGAACAAAATTATTTTTTCATTGTGATGTATACATAGTACATACACCTAATTAAACTGAGAACAAAAAAAAACTTTTTAAAATAAAACCATAATTTACAAAGTATTAGCGTTTTCGGTTTATTTTTTTCATTTTTAATTTCCTGTCGCGATGTTTCGATTACTTTACAGCTTTCGTAGTCACAGGGTGGACTCAGTCTGCAACAAAATCCGTGATTATTAGTTTTTTTTCAATGAGTAACATTCGCGTAAGTCTAAGAAACACATTTTTACTATATGTGTACTAGAGTTAAAAAAATATGCTTATTTAAGTCAATTAATTGACTTGTAACACATTGGGAAGTGTTGGACGCCTGCTAGGCCGCGTTGGAGGTGTACGGAGGAGCTTGTAGGAAGTCGTTGGATGCAGGCAGCTTACAACAAACTGATGTAGACATTCTTGTGGAAGGCCTATGTTCATTAGTCGCTTTCCTGTGGTTGAAAAAAGGGACAGTTTAATAAATTATGAAGCTATTTTCGATCACGTCACCTAAATTAATGTTTTCCCTATGAGAATTATAAATTTTAAACCTATACCTAATGTTATGATAAATGAATAATGTTGCTTCAAGGTTTGGACGATGATACTGTGCATAGAAGTATCGCATATTTTATAATAATATCTAATATGTTCTTGTTTTACTATTATAAACTGACAGCCTCTTGGCAGAGATTGAAACAGGTTCTTAATTCATAAATCACACACATGAAGTGTTATAATAACATACATACATACATACATAAACTCACGCTTTGTTCCAGAAGGGGTAGGCAGAGGTGCCAGGGCACCCACATTTCGCCTTGGATGTTCCGTCCCACAATGTGATAGGTGGCGAGCCTATCGCCATATCGGGCACAAATTCCTGACTCTGGGCTGATACTGAATAGAAAAATCCAATATCACTTTGCCCAACCCGGGATTCGAACCCGAGACCTCAGCTTTGTAACCGTACCGTAGTACAACTACGCCACCGAGGCAGTGTTATAATAATTATTCCACAATTATAAATAAATGAGTAAAAGTAAAGTAATAAGTAATATTGTAGAATGAATACTATAATAATGGCCCGGATAACGCCAGGTAGAAGAAGAAGAAGAATAATGCACACTATCACAACATACTTTAGCTCCATAAAAATGTAGGGAACATATTGTGTTGTCATCGACTATTTTATCGACAACCTTTTATTGATCGAACCTGTCAGTCAATCCCTAGCAACTTTTGGTTGAAATTATTGTAAATTCACGTATTTGATATTATTTTTTATACGCAATGGATGCTTTCAGCGTATTTATATAATGAAATACTATATTCTTTTCTATCGATATGTATACACGGATTTCCATTTAATTCTATAATATCGTCACAAAATAGTATTGTGCAAAAGTGGCCGGTACCTGTGAAAACTTTAATTATTTCGGATTTTTACGCCTGCATGAACCACACCTTGGCACTGCACAATGCACTATAATAAACTACGTTTAATAAATATAACCAAGTACTGAAAAATTAAATAAATTATGAAATTAAGCGAATTTTGTTGCTCGCTTAGTTTGACATATTTTGACTCTGGGTCACTGCAGGCTACTCCTGTGTAAACGTATGGTCGCATCATGCATCTCGCTTTAACATATGAGTTAAATTATTCTATCTCTTTCACATTGCCGATCTATGTTTTATACTAAATCTATGATACCAACATTAGCGCATGTATCGATATGGTATATATGATCGATTGAATGATCGATTGGATAATCGATTATCCAATCGATCAAATAAATTGATTACGACAAATCTGTCGCTCGTGTCGGAGGGGCGGGCGGCCGGCGCGGCCCGTTTGTTCGGACACGCGTTTTTGCTGGGTGAAGTCATAATACAACGTCCTTGTTAAGGTGTGTACATCGCGCTAATAATTATAACGTAGCGTACGAATAATTGAAAGCCGTTCACATTTATGTGCTACCGGATTTTAAAGGTATATTAATTAAAATTATGTCAGATTTTGATTGGGTTAGATCATTTTTAATAATACATTATTCTATTCAGTTCTTGATACGTAATTGACATCATTTTCATGGGAAAAGCAGCTGCGGGGACGGTAGTCACAGTCATACATATTATTTCACAGTCAGTACGTGAAATAATATGTATATTTTAATGTAGATTGGAGTCAAAAATTATCTGCACCCCGGACGAAGTAGGTCGGGAAAATGATGGTCGCGATGGATTCCTAAAAATCCTACATCGGTATACCGGCAATACTCTCTATCAGCGACCGTCACACGCAATATTATTTTCTAATAAGTGGTAGAGTATATTTAAAAGTGGTAGAGCAAAGCTCTTCCACCACCACACCACTGTCTCCCAGAAGATCGACGTGAATGTGCTTTGCCGTCGCGTTTCGTTCGGTGTGCGCAATTGCAGTATGCGCAAGGGGTATTGGTACTATTTCCATCCTTTTTCCTTCCCGCTCCCATCCCATATTATCTACCTATATAAACGATACGGATGTTCCCCGTTCACAGCTTTATTTGGACGCCCGTTTAAGATATTATAGTCGTCTGCACCAGATACTAAATCACACGCTGTGATCCACTTTGAAGTTGCAAACGGTGGGACGTACCACACCAAATATTGCTCAGCAAACAAAATCTAAAATCAGTTTGGTCTAAAGCAAGGCCCGTAAAAATAAATACTCAATAGCAAAAAAGCACAAATGAATAAACCAATCCGCGATAAAAACACTCTGTAATAGTTAAAATTCCAACAGAATTTTCATCACAGTCGAACCGAGAACGTGTATCGATGAATTTCGACACGGCACAGTGAGCGTTGTCACAACAATGGCAACACTGAAAGCGTTCGGTGTGCCTGACGGATTCTGGACGTGACAATGTCAGCACACCTTAAAATGCCGTGGCTCGTGTCCAGCAGTCAATAATGATTAAATTAGCTCTCGATCCGAGATAATGGACGCGTGAGTGCTTGTCAAAACCGCACTCATGCCGCCGCAATAAATACTCCAACAACAAACTGTTTTGTATAAATTTATAAGCTCATTCTCCTTTACTCGACACCATTCTAATTTCTAACGAGCCCATTAATCAGCGCCCGGCTACTTAAGGCGTTAGTAATTTGTGAAAACTATTATATTTACGTTTTCCTGTTGCGTTTTAAATGATAAAGTGAGACGAGGAATTCTTTGAGTTCAAGCCAAAGCAAGTTCAAGTCATCATTATCAAACATAAAATTAAAAGTAAATACAAAAAATCAAACGACCTTCAAAATTAATTATGTAACCTAAGCAGTTCTTATCGTTGTACTTTTCTATTATTGAGGACTTCAGCTCTATCTCCAAAGCTCTCGAACCGATTTTAATGAACTGATCAATGATGCTCGTCCGATTCATAGCAATAAAATAATAATAACAATCTGAGATATGCACCAACTAACATACATATATGTACTTAAGGGTTTCTTAGATTTACAGGAATTTTAGACAAATAAAACTTTTTCTATGAAAGCTCTAAAAAAAATGTGTAAAATTCCCGTAAAATACCCGCGATCCGTAAAACTTAGTTTTGAAATATACATAAACTTATGAAATTTCGTACACTTATTCAGAAGCTGTTAGATTTACGTATCCAAAACAATACAATTCTGACAGAATTACATTGTAGGTATGTATGTAATGGTCGAATCTATAACCTCCGTTTATATCATAAAAGGCATTATATTAAAATGCTAAATTCAAAGTTCTTAACGTAATAATTAAGTTTATACATAATTAAAAAAATGTTTCTTAACTTTTCAGTGAAAAGTTGGAAGCCGCTACTAAGTAAAGTCTTACCAGGTTTCTCCATTATCTAAAACATTACACTATTACTAAATAAACATAAGTATTTAGAATTACAATTACTTATGTCAGTACCCGCTTTCAATATACATTGCAAAATAATTACGCAACAAAATTCGACTAGGGAATAGTGGATAAGCCAAATGATAACAGCGAACACCAAGACACTCTACAACGCAGAACATACCGAGCGGCCTTGTCCACTTTTTTCAAATCTTTAACCACAGTTATTTTACTAAGTGACATCATATAGTTTTTACCATAAATGACGGCATATTGCCACGTGCACTCAATTTAAAAGAGAGCTAACTTTTTGCGTGTGTTTTTTCCTCGATAATTCGCGTTGGAGCAAAAAAACACTGGATACGCCGGCTTGGTCGCGTGAAATAGATATTTGGACAAAGGTGACTGACGTAAACACTTCTTATAGATCGGAAGTTTGAATCTAGAGCGTGGGTAATGTTTAAATAATAAAAGATTTATCTTCAAATCAACATACTACGGGCTGTATTGTTCTATACGTCAATGTTTACGGTGGTGTATTGTCAATGCGGATACACAGTCCTTCCACAAACATTTCAAAATGACCTTTGGTCTTCTGTCGACCTAATGGTGTATGTTCGGTAAAAGCAGTAGGGGCAAACTGTCTCAAAAAAAAAAATGAAATAGACGCCTACTTTAAATTTCATAACACAATTCACGTGCAATCCTTTTAGTATTCTGAATATACAAATGGAGCGGCGATCACATTACATCAGGCTTAGTATTTCACATTTCCATTCATTCCCATATATATTTGAAGGAATTATACACCTAGCTAATTGATAAAAAAATTGTGTCGTGGGTATATGAAACAACAGGCAATTTTTCGATAGCAAACCATCTAGATCTGAAATAAATTTCCAATCTCTGTTGTCTCTATCCCATGGTAGTCGGTAAGAGATTGCCTTGACCGATACGGCGCGGCCGCAATTTCTACACTGATGTAAATTATTTTTCAATTGTTAAGATTCGTAGGTGTACAAAAAAAAACAGTTTTCTGTGGTTGGTAACGACCATTGTGCAAGGTGTAAAATGCTCCATAAACCACACGAATGTGTTCTAAAATTATCTTAAGTACGACTAATATTAAGTAATAATAGAAATAATTTAAATCGGCCGGAATAGACTAACAAACAATTAACTACTCCTTTTCCGATCAAGTATTCGAAAACTGAAGTTAATTCTTTAATTGTCTTTAATAAATACATTATTCAGATTTCCCCACAAGGAAACAATAAACCATAAATTATAATCAATTAATATTTAATAGTACCCTACGGTTAGAATTGCGCAATTAAAAATTACTTTGATAATACACCACAGCCACCATAATTGAAATAATCAAAGATAACGTTACAGAATATTTTCAAATAATAACATAGAATATATAAATCATTAATATAATAATAATACAGAACACACAACTTGGTAGATTTCAAATAGATGAAGTATTAACTAGCGACCGGTAGAAAATACCCGTCCATATAAATAAATTTCATCCCAGTGTATCTTACCATTCGTACATTTACATACATACATAAACTCACGCCTTTTTTCCAGAAGGGGTAGGCAGAGGTTCCAGGACACCCACACTTCACCTTGTATGTTCCGATCCACGATGTGATAGGTAGCGAGCCTATCGCCATATCGGGCACAAATTTCTAACTCTGGGCTGATAATGAATCGAAAAATCCAATATCACTTTACCTAACCCGGGATTTGAACCCGAGACCTCAGATTTGTAACCATACCTTAGTACAACTACGCAACCGAGGCATTCGTACATTTAACGACAGTATTTTATTTTATTTGTATATGCAATCTATATATTAATACGTGATGCAAAAACTTTGGATCCCTTTTTACGAAAATTGCGCGGACGCAGGAGCATAAAATTTGGCACACTTATAGTTTATGTGTAGGAGAAGTGGAGAATGCTAATATTTTTCAATAATAATGCTTATAAAGTACATTAAATCAAAAAATAAAACATTACACACACTGCCATGCATTTCACACACACATCCATACACAAGTATACATACTCTGGTGTCAAATTGTTTCTTTTCTTTTTCATTTTGTTCTTCTGACATAGACATGTCAAAAAAAAGGTTTTATTTGCCTAATGAGGTAATAATATTAATATTAAAAGAGAATATTAATTTTAAATGAGGCAATAATATTAATATTAAGCCTAATATTAAATGTAATATAAAACAAGATTTTAAATAAAAAGTACAGTACACAAAAAGTGCATAAAAAGTACATTAAATCAATAAATAAACCAGCATGCATTTGACACACGCATACACAAGTATTTGTACACGTATACATACTCCTTGGTCAAATTGTTTCTTTGGTTTATTGTAGACATCGTTGAATGTCAATCAGAAAAAATTGTTTACTGTGGTTTTGTTGAATGTCAAACAGAAAAGATTTATTTAACGAATACTACGTGAAATGCTGAGCGCTAATACAAATTGTGTAGCAGTAAGATACATTCAAATGTACACGGACTATCATTATATGCATAAAGAAAGTTCTGTAGCAGCAATCTGCAATAACAATATTCAGGTACAAAAAATGTGCACGAATTATCAGAATAACAACATCATCATACAGGTAAAAACTTTTTCTCTTCTTGATTTGGTCGATTTTCGATCACTAGGCGACCACTAGTATAAATAAATACGTCCAACAGGCATATACATAGATCTGAAACCTTCAAGATCGAGCCTTGTGTCTTAGATACCAAAAACTACGAGAGACTTTTCGGTCTCACTGCACCCAAACCCGAAGCAAATACTTGTGGTTCACACAAACATCAGGGGATCGAACCCGCTACCTCTCGTTTCACACCAACGTCTAATAAACTGAAAGGCACTACATTGTACGTTGAGGTGCATAGAGTGAATTACGGTAGGTCCGGGATAACAATAAATGACAAAGTGTTTCCAGCGCGCTCACATGACGTAGCGTAAATATTTACATTCGCAGATTTTTTATAAATCGCAGTGTCGCGGCAGCTAGGTTCGACTGCTGTACGATTTTCCACGTGACTGCCTCGGTGGCGTAGTTGTACTAGGATACGGTTACAAAGCTGAGGTCTAGGGTTCGAATCCCGGGCTGGGCAAAGTGATATTGGATTTTTCTATTAATTATCAGCCCAAAGTAAGGAATTTGTGGCCGATGTGTCGATAAGCTCGCCACCTATCACATCTTGAAACGGAACATACAAGGCGGAATGTGGGTGTCCTGGCACCTCCGCCTACCCTTTTCGAAAAAAAGCGCGAGTTTATGTATGCCTACGAATATATCTCAATTTAAACAAAGCAATACAAAGTCAAATCCGCATTAGTTAGCACCGTGGATTTAGGTTTGGCCCGCAAGTTTAGGAACCAGTAAATATTGTTTTTTAATTTACGCGTGTCGTTCGTATTCTCTAAATTGTTTAAGCAATAAAAAACAATCAATTTACTAGTTTATAAACTGCTAATAATAGTCACATTAACATGTGATGTAAATGAGAGCAGACAACATATTGACGCTACCATAGAAACATATAAAAAATGTATGAAGTTACATGTTTCCGTATACGATACTTACATAGATAAATGTGGACATGATCTCATAGCTGTTATCTCGGTCGGTTATCTGTTCACGACAATGGCTAGGTGACTCGCCAGACGAAGCCAGATAATCATTAAAAGCCAATCACAGTCATTCTGTTCCGCGCTCAATACCTTCCGCCGAGTGCTGACGTCACAATCATCAGACCACCAAACCGTGAAATGATGTCTGCATTCATGGAAGTGCATTATATGTTTTAATGTAAGGTACGAAGTTCGATCTACCAGGGTTAATACATTGACTAGTTGGAAATAGGCCTCTTCCATTTCACGCCACTGGGCTCGATCTTCTGCCCATCGTCACCAACAGTAGTTATTCATCCTACGAATATTGTCGCTCCAATTGATTGGAGGGCGTCCTAAATTAGTTTTACCGAGACAAAAATAAGGATACATAAATTACAACTATGTGTCAAGTCATTTCTTTGAAGTTTTGAGGCCTCAAACCTGCGTGTCCAGTAAACTTTATCGGGAATATTGTCAACTTTTAAAGATAAGGCCAGAGAGATGTGAATAGGTAGAATAAATTAGGCTCTCATTATTATCAAATTCAAACAAAGTTGATGCTTGATTGAATCAATATTTTCCTAATCATATCAATATCATATCAATAAATTAATAATTTCACTTTTTACAATATATCATTTAAAACGGGGGAGTAAAACATCAAATGAACATTTTAAGTAACTGCAACTTTATAATCTTAATGGTTCTAAGTTAAATTTGTTTCAGAGTATAATATTCACATAATTTGATGAGATCATCTGAAAAAATTACCACAGTCGCTAAAGTTTCCTAGCACTTCAAAGAGTATATTATGATACGTAACATCCTGCTGTCAGGGAGTTACCGTGGCTTCATCTATTTCTGTCAGCATTGTGTAAATGATAAATGCCATTGTGATCTGGTCAAAATTATAGTTTAAAAAAACTAAAAAAACACGCTTTCATAAAGTTCAAACTAAAAAGTAAAAAATAATTGATAATGAGTTTAAGATTAGAAAACGGAGTAAAATACATACATTTTATTTTTACAAAGCGTAGGTTGCTGTAGGATAAGTAATTGTTGTCAACACCCCACGCTTTGTAACAATAAAATGTATGTATTTTACTCCATTTTCTAATCTTAAACTCGTTATCAATTATTTTTTACTTTTTAATTTGAATTTTATGAAAGCGTGTTTTTTTAGTTTTTTAAACTATAATTTAATTGCTTGTACTAAAAACATCTAGCTACGGCTGTCTTATCAAAGAAAGACAGCTGCGCGCAAATTACCACATTTTAATATTTAAAAAAAAAAAAATTATATTTAAAAAAAAAATTAAACTTTTTGATGATTCTGGATAAGATATTGTCATATACTTTTTAAATTATTGCGTTGTTATCGGTCCTGGATGCAAAGTTTGAATTAAATATGATCGTTCAAAGTAGGGCAAAATCGAGCTCAAAGGAGTCGGTTACATACAAACATACATACATACAAACATACAGGTGAAGCTAATAAAAGCGTGTTAAAATAAATATCTTGATATATATTGATATAGTGATTATCGTTGTTCACGTAGACCTTAATAATAAATAAGTTGCAAGATTTAAACCCACTAGCTCGCACTAGAACAGCGTGGCAGATCATGGAATAATATTGTATTCCAAATTATGAAAAGGCGCGTTCCTTGCAGTGTACATAATAGGTTGGCTTATAATTACCTATTATAAGTGATGTTGCTCTTGTTGATAGGCAGACGAATCCTCAAGCAAATGAAAACGAAACAATAAATAAATACTAAGGTAACAATTGCAATGAATGGAGATTTTAATAATATCCAGGGTGGCGTAATATTATGCGCGCAGTCTACCTTATACTACCATTTTGAAACCTTTTGGTCGGGCAATTCCCATTGAGCGTGAAAATAAATCACAAACTGGAGATCCCACGCTCGTTAAGATTAAAATTATTTTATCTTCCTACGAGTAATACTATAAATTCGTAAGTTTGTGTGTTTGTTACCTCTTCAAGCTCAAACCACTGGATCAATTTTAATGAAATTTGGTATGGAGGTGGACTGACACCCCGGATTAACACATAAGCTACGTTATATTCCGACAAAATATAATGGTCCCGTGGGATGTGCACGGAAGTGAAATATATTCGATACTCGTTCAAACTTAAAGTTAAGGGCTACTGGGAAACTTCTACTGGGAAGTATAAAGTACGGTAATAACGTTGAGTTTAAATATAGAAAACAGGTATCACGCCAAATAGTTCCTATGTTTCTAAAGTGGACTGGACTCAAAAAGTATCTGTACGCGGGCGAAGCCAGACCGGACCGCTTGTTTTCTTCATCAAACAATGAAATTTTGAAAGTTTCTATTTGTGAAAATTTAACGGCATCGAACACGCAGCCTCACGTTTCGCATCCAGCGTCTTAATCAACTCCGCTATGGAGGCTGTTAAAATACAATTTAATATTTGGCACCTTTAGAAGTGACCTAATAAAAAAAAAGATTTTGGCTTTTAATCATATATTTGCTCAAAATAACCTATCGGCCCGTTATTAAACAAAGACCTATTGACGCATGAAAGGCAGAAAGACGTATACTTCGGTCTTATAGACGTATCTTCTAGGAGTACAACATTTCTTATGTTACAAATCTTTAAAGAACGTTTCCCAAAAAATAAGAATTTTTAGCTAGGTCTCTATAATTCTAAAGGTGCGATTTGTACTTCAGTTGTCATTCATTAGCCATAATTAACCAGCGTTTGCAAATCTATCAAACATTATTAAATCAAATTGCACAGTAATGTTACTTGTTACTTTGGCACTATTATCCACGATCATAAATAAGGTGTAACGTTAACAAGTCGAGACGTCGAGGGAAACAATTACTCGGGTATCACCTCAATCACCGTGTTATAATATAATTATGATATGCCGGTCATGCTCTGTGCAAACTTACAAGTATATTTAATAGTACACATACATAAACTCACGCCTTTTTTCCCAGAAGGGGTAAACGGCGGTGCTACTAACCACTTTTGTATTCAAGAGGAAAAGCCATTAAGCTCCCCTTTCGATACCCCGGGGGAGGCTGAAAGGGGTATGTCAGTGTCTCTGGCCTTCCAGCCCGGTACAAACGCGGATATTGTGGCCGAGCTGGGTCCCTACCAATACCTACGCCAGCATACTGACTAAAAGCCCTCAATATCCGTCGCAAGCCCACAATGACTAGGACACCCACTTTCGCCTTGTGTGTTTCATCCTACGATGTGATAAAGGATGAATCTATAGATAACGATTCTGGGCTGATAATTAATGTCTGACACAGGATTCGAACCCGAGACTTCGGCGTTGTAGTCGTACCGTAGTACAACTACGCCACCAAAACAGTCGGTAGCAGTACCGAGCAGTATTTTAATCTAGAGACGATAAATATTATATAGAGCCATAAAAAAGTCACTGTAATTCATCTACAGTCACAGGAAAAGCACTGCTCACCATAAGCCTCTTCTAAGGATTTTTCTTACATTCTATTGGAAACTGAGTGCATCCAAGGATTTCCTGCGTGTTTATTACGTTGAATACCAATGGGATTACTATCAAATAAATTTAAATTTTTAAAAAAAATTAAAAAAAAAAAAATTCTTCAATGTTTGTACTCCAATTTACCTGGCGGGAAATGCAAAGCAAATAGAGTACTTACTGACTAAACATCACACTTTCGACCTGATATTAATTTTCACGAAACTATAATTTAATTTTTGGAAATATATTACATACTACATAGTATGTCATATGGATGTGACATCATATGCGCAATATATATATGCAATTACATAGATAAGTGAGTTTTTTATTGCCAATGAAGATTGATCACCTGTCACTAATATTAATTAAGATACCAATCGCCATTACCGTCCCCTGTTATAGTAAATCATTGATTTATCAGTTTTGTCTATATTTGTCGTATACATACCATCACAGAACAGATGAACATACCATAATAGTTTCTTAGATTTACGCGAATGTTACACATTGAAATAAAACTATTTTTTACGGATTTCATCGTGAATATAGTTTAATTTTCACATTTTTTAACTTCCTGGGATTTCGATTACTCTATATACACCAATATATATGTCGTATATATACCAATTATAAAATAAAATATACACGATATTTTTTTATTTATTTATATTTCATTATATACCAGAAAAAAAGGAGTTACTAAAAATAAAAGTAAATGTAACAATCGACAGTCTTATCGCAACGCGGCGATGTCTTCCAGACAACCTTTAGATGAACGTGAGTGATTATAATATAAAAGAAATGGTTGGTAGCGATGAAAGAAACAAAGAAGCTGCTAAATATAATACTTAGAAAAAGAAATAACATCAAACTTTAAAAATGCTAGTAGATTACAATACTTAAAATCTACTAAAATTAAATATTAAAATCATAAGAATTTTTACCTGGCATTTGAAACCAATGGAACATAAATAATCCATAAGTAATTAGCATTTATAAAATCAGTTGAAAGCATATCTCAACTTGAATGACATATTTGACGTAAAGAGCAAAGGTTAGGCCCCGACTTCAATATACAGAAATATTAAATTACTGTAAGTAAATGGACTGTGACAAAGGCCTCTTAGAATTATTTATAGCAATCGCCTAAATCAAGATTAGTTATAACGCATTAACAACTTCTTACATCCGTTTAATTAATCTTACGGAAAAAATCTCCCAGACTCCGATAGTAATGTATAAGATACCATTCATATGATACTAATCCACTCATCCATCCATCAGCCAAAGGCCTTACCACTCTCAATCGTACTCTCGCTTATAGAAGAGGCCCGTGCCCTGCAGTGGGTCGTATTTGGGTTGATACACAGAGAAGATACTTGGTCTTCATTAAATTAATTTCGTAATATCCTAGAAAAAATAATTCAATGAATTCGTATTTATGTGTTATTGCTGTAATTCAATTATGGACATAGCTGCTCGTTCGTTCTCAGCTCTTATGTATATTTTTAATACAAAAGGCTGTTGAACTAATAATAATTTGCTCCACTATGGAAACACATAATATTATCAATGTACTTTGAAAAATTGATTAAAAAATAGGTAATGTAGTGTAAAGAATCGTTCAGACCGTCGAAGCTTTTTAAAATATAATCATCAAATATTTGATAGTATAAAGCAAACCATTAAGCGCTACATCTTCTGATCAACGTGAGGATAGCTTGCCATGTTAATGTGGTGAATTAGGATTAGCGATAAGCGACATAGAAAAAACGGCGATGAACAGGTGTAGTATATTATGTGATATTGCATATAAGCAGGTAGGTTTACAAACTGAATCAATGTTCAGCTATGTGGTAACACTATTTGCACCTATACAGCGTGGTTAAAAGTCTTCAAAACTAAAGTCGCGATATTTTTTCTTTCGTATTTTGTTACCTGGGGTGATGGGAAACATGGGGTTTAAATTTGTACTAATATAATTATATTACCTGGCTAATATAATATAATTATATAGTAATATAATTTACTCTACCTACTACCTGTACTAATGTATAGGTAATATAATTATATTATATTACTAGGGAGATTTAAATGTTTATAAATGGCAGATACATACTAGAAGATCAAAATAAGTATCATCATTCATCATGGTCAAGTTAAAATAAAATTTGGACCAGGATACGAGTTTTAAGAAATTACTTAAATAAAAATAAATGACAAGCTCCTTCAAACAAATCAAAAATAGAATCAAAAGTTCTAAATTCAAATTAAAACGTCTCTTTGCCATAAATATATTTCCAGTTGATCTGTATGCAGCCGACCTCGGCCGAACACGAGCGCGGCCGACGCACGCGCCACGCGCCCCGCGCTGTCAAAATAACGCCTTCAAACAAATTGCATGACATCAAGATATGTGGCAGCGGCAGTATTTTATCACACGCCGACTTTGACAATGCCACTATTATTCGCCATTTAGTTATCCAACAAATGCGTTCGGAATACTAAAATGACGCAAAGAATCCGGCGTTTGTAATTTAGGCCTTTCTATGCTGATCTATGGTAATTCTGTGTGCATGCCTAATGAATTGTGTTAACTGTTATATAAACTGGATTTTTATGTCGTTTTCTGAGACAATTCTTTGATTAATATCATCAGGTGAAAACGTAACGTCAGGACTACGCATGACTATGTTTTTTTAGTTCGTGTGAGTAATCGTCCACATATTACAAGGCTGTATTTGATACTTCGATGACTGAGTCATAATTGTAGCATAGACTAATTTTATTTATAAAATTCAGAAGCATCCGATGTAATAAACTCTATGACTCGGGCAGCACAAGGATATTAATATAAATTATTAGCATTGAAAAGCATGATTTATTTCAATTAATTACACACTGCCGACGTTTATTAAACTGGACAAGAAGAAAACTAATCGGTTAGGAGAACTATGTTACTAGATCGTACCTAATTTAATATTCGTTACCTAATAACACATTATTATGATGATAGTTACAAATTTTTTTTTTTTTTTTCTCATACATAGTCCTGACCCCACACTAAGATCGAGTCTTGTGTCGTGGGTATCAGGAACTACGAGAGACTTTTCGGTCTCACAAACACCCAGACCCGGAAGAAATATTTGTGGGCCGCACAAACATTTCTCTCGGTGCGGGGATCGAACCCGCGGCCTCTCGTTTCACCGGCGGCGTCTAACCAACTGCGCCACGGAGGCTGTCAAAAAATACTTTATACATTTAAGATTTCATGGTTTCATTTTCGTGTGAGCGTATAATTATGTAAGAGTAAGAAATATGACAGTGCGTGGTGGCCTGTTGGTAAACGGACTAGACGCGGCTGCCAACATGTTCACGGTGGTCGCGGGTTCGAATCCCAGGGCACACCTCTGACTTTTCGGAGTCATGTGTGTATTGATAGTCAATCACCACGCACTAAAACGGTGAAGGAAAACATCGTGAGGAAACCTGCATACCATAGCGATTCATAAGAATTTCTATGGTATGTAAGTCTGCCAACCCGCACTAGGCCAGCGTGGTGGACTATATGGCCTAACCACTCTCAATCGTATTCTCGATTGTATAGTAGGTCCGTGCCCTGCAGTGGGACGTATATGGGCTGATACAGAAGAAATATGATACGTATAGGTAAAGATCGTCTACGGTGATTTGGCTGCTAATGCGTGATTGTCATTATATTAGGAATAGTTTTTCTCATTTCATATTGTATTGGGTATATTAATATTGTTAGATTACGAGTATAAATGCTTGTTGTTTATATTAAGAAAACACATCACAAACAATGGTTTAAAATACTGGGTATATAAAGACTGCTACCAAAAACGAAGTCGGGTGGTAGTTTTAATGAGTGCAAACACAATGCAACTAAAATTTTCGCAAAAAAAAAACGCGACAATTTTTTTATGATTTTTTAAATATCCTAATTTTTGGGTGGTAAATCCATAGTTTTTGCATAAATAATAATTTAAACTCTTTTATACCTTAGAGTCTTTATAAATAAAAGGATATACACTATTATTTTAGGAAAAAAATGAATATACCATCCAAATAGGACCATAGGAAAAAAATAACAAAAAATAATCGTCGTTTTTTTTTCAACATTTTCTGTTTCAATGTGTCTGAAGTCACTAAAACTACCAGCCGGCTTCGTTTTCGGTAGCAGTCTTGAGATACCCTGTATATAGAAAAACTGTTCCTAATATTTTGACAATAGCATAACAACCACGCATTCGAACACCAAAAGATTACCAAGATAATATTTTCATGTTAACATGATCTAAACCAAATAATATAACTTACGTTAACAAAAATCTGTCCAATGACAGGAACATGAGAAGGGTGAAATAAAAATATTAGGCAACCTATGTGACGCTATCAAATGAATAATATATGCAAGACTATACGTATGGTCTACAATTACATCGCAATCGTGATCGCTGACGGCAAGCCGCCGTAAAACACCCAGTAGTTAATTATTTTAATGGCCATTTAACAATCGACCTGGAAAATACCGCGCCCGAGTGCATTAATTGATTTTACTGAGCACTACACGAAGTATTAAATTGACGTGTAGGAAAAGTCTGCGATTTGTGTAGATGTGTCATCTCACGAAGGCATCCTTCAGTAATATTAGCTTATAACTGTTGCACTTCTGAATCAGAATAATCATTATATCATCACAGGAAGACCACTGCTGAACATAGGCCTCCCCCAAGGATCTCCACATCGACCTGTTGGAAGCGGCCTGTATGCAGCGACTTCCTGCAACTTTTTGCACTTTTCAATAAGGACGTCTAAATAAATACACCAAATATTCACATACATAGTCCTGATCCATCATTAAGATCCCGTCTTGTGTCGTGGGTATTAGGAAATACAAGAGACTTTACGGTCCAAACACCCAGACCCGAAGCAAATAGTTGCAGTTCATGCAAACATTTGTCTTGAAATTCGCGGCATCAAGTTTCACAGGCGGCGTCTAACCAACTGCGCCACGGAGGATGTTAAAAATCTAGTATGTTAGAGCGTGCTAAAGGCACGAAGTTTGCGTGGTTCTAAGAAGTAAGCAGCAGACTTGATTAATAAATAACGTATATCACGGTCCATCATGTGACCTAGGCCTGATCAATAATATGACGAGGACAGGCCACAAATATCAATCACTATTAAGGCAAATTTTATATCAGTCCACATAAGTCCCACTGCAGGGCACGGGCCTCGTCTACTATCAAGAGTACAAAACAGAGTGGTTAGGTCATATAGTCCACCACACTGGCCTAATACGAGTAGGCGAATTGCTGAATAGTAAAAGAAAATAAACAAGTAATGTTAATTAATACCACAAGACATACAGCCTTAGTCATATACAGTTTTAAAACCCATTTTGGATATCGAATGTTTTGTAATCTACGCTCAAACTGAATTCAAAAGTTGTTTGAAAGGGACAAAACACGTGGTAACTAAAACACATTTTAAAAATGACAAAACAATATATACCTAGTGCATCAGCAACGACTCCTATCTTAATGTGCTGCATTAGAACTTATTCCGCAACGTTGATTTCCGATAATAGACTTAGATGCCCTATACTATAATTTATCGCACATTTAAATAAACAATATGTTTCGAATACTTTACGGGTTTCATTTTAAAGTAAGTAAAGTATTCGAATCGAACTCAAAAAGTTGAAAAAAAAATCAAAACAAAAAATATTATCCTTATAGCCTTTCGGCGATAAGACCGCCAATTGTACTTTTTATGTATGTGATTTCTGTTTGTATTTGTTTTCCTTTTGTGTGCAATAAAGTGTAAATAAATAAATTAATTAAATTATAGTAACACTCGCGTAAACATAACTCATGATGATTCTACAAAACAGACATCTACAGAATAACATTAAATTTTAATAAATACCGTTTTTAATTTTACTATTTTGGAGTATAAATATACATATTACTTTGTGTACAATGTACAAACTTAAAATGCTTACAATGAAGGCTACGCAATTCATATCTTCCGGAGTGAAGAAAACAGGAGCTACTCTTTGTTGCTTGCCAGGGCATTCCGCCAGAAACCGATTCACACTACATAATATGTCAACACTTTAAACAATAATAACTTAATGACTAGTAAAATCTATATTTGTAGTTCTAAAACTGGCGCATACTCGTTGTTACGAAACACTGTTAAAATTATACTGTTATTGGTCACATGTGAGAGGTTGCCTGGATAGGTACCACCGTAATGTCCATTTCTCCCGCCAAACGGCAATGTAAATGCAGCCAGAGTGACTACTGTCCAGAAAATGTTTTTATGATTAATCTAATATATTGTTTTATAGGCGGTATTTGCTTCCATACGTTACTTTAGGTAGCCACTGAAAACCTCAGGCTTCACAGTCTTATGATGAGATGGCCATGGTTGTCGCGATATGGTGGTGCAATATTGATTCTATTACACGTGTTTTAATTTTGTGCAATTATAAGTTTTCTTTTTTAAATTGTTATTTCACCAAAGTTTATGAGGTTCTTATACTTGTGATTTACACCTATTGTGACAACAAATCGTTTTCTTTCTTTCTAATCTCAGTGAGAGAAAATTACCCGCAGCCTCTCATTCTAACCCGGCGTCCCAAACAACTGCGCTACGGAATTTGTCAAATTGTTTACTGGTGGTGGGTCTCTCATATGTGAGTGGCCGCCTGGGTAGGTACCGCCGCAATGTCTATCTCTCCCGCCAAACAGCAGTGTAAATGCACTGTTGTGTTTCGGATTGAAAGACTTTGTAGCCAGAGTAACTACTGAACATATTGAAACATAACATCTTATGTCTCAAGATGGCAAAGGCAGTGGAATGCCAAGCATTACTTTGTAATTTAAGATGTTATTTGGTCTTGCTACTGTTCATGACAATCGCTTACCATCAGGCGAACGACATGCTCGTCTCACCATTCATTGCCATAAAAAAATATCCTCCTATACTTTGACGTAGGTTGTATGAAGATCGCCTCAAAGTACCTTAATCTTAAGTGCTTATAAAATTACGCGTTCAATACTCAGACACCCTCGTGACCGCACGATGCAATGACTCAAAGCGTTGCTATAAAATCACTCAACAACATAAACCTCTACTATATTTGTTTTGATCGCCATCTATAAAACCAGTTGAAAATGTAATCGCCGCTTTATCGGCATTTAACGTGTCTGACCTACCTTCTTGGTGAGTTGAACGCTCCTAGTCTTATGTCATCCTGTTTACATATTGCCACGTAATTTGGGATCATTTTATTTATCGGGCCAAGTAAGGTTTCTTTCTCTTTTCCTGATAAATATAACTTCGAACACTGCATCATGCATGGGTTGGTTTCCTTCCTCAACCTTCGCTATAACCCGGGGTTAGTAGTAGTCGCATTGTCGAATGTCATAATCACTACATAGTATAAAACTAAGTCGCTTTCTCTGTCCCTATGTCCCTTTGTATGCTTAAATCTTTAAAACTACGCAAAGGATTTTGATGCGGTGTTTTAATAGATAGAGTGATTCAAGAGGAAGGTTTATATGTATAATACGTACATATTATTGCACAGAAATCTATTTGTAGCCGGGCGAAGCTGGGGCGGGCCGCTAGTGGACAATATATTAAAGAATATGACTACGGACGTTATATTGACATGGTAACTCAAAGGATTTTTTTAAGGGCGAAATTTTATGGTGGTGAACGGGACTTAAGAACTTTTCCCATCTTATTTTAAGGATTTTGTACATCCAGAATTTGACCATAATTAATCGAACGTCATAATATGAACCATAGATTAAAGTATACTTCATTTTGCTAATCAAAATCATATTCTGCATCATACTGTCCACAACTATAATAGTTTACCAATTGAGCCATAAGCATCTTAAGGAAATAAAATACTGACTACACATATAAGAGACCAGTTTCACTAGCTGATTATACATATTTTCACATACCTTCATCGTATTTCATTTGAACTTTGGTTCTTGGTGTTTGTAAGACCAAAAATTCTCATGAAGTTTCTGATATCCATGACCCAAGACTTGATGTGTGGGGTTAGAACTATTTATGTGACTGTTAGATATATTTATTAAAATAAAATACTCATTATGCTGAGAAAATACATGTTAATTTTAAGTTTTAACATCGTTCCAATATCCACCATTTAAAACATCCATTTGCTTCAGTATCTCAATTGAGGGCATTAAGACACAGTTTAAAAAATAATTATAATCTATAGTAATCATGAATCATCACGAACTACTGGTATGTTCGCGATACAAATACGTTCCTTCAATTTTAACTATAAATAAATATGGATTTAGTACGAAGGATTTTGTTCAGCGAATTCGCGGCGTGTATTTCACATATTATGGAAGTAGCTCCTAGCACGCATTGTTCACAACAAATACGCTTATGTTTGTATTTGCCGCCCGCGCTCTATGTTTAGCTTTATGTGGCGTGATTGAGCCAGATTGCGCGAGGATTTCATATTATATTTAACTTGTATGATATTTTGATCGTCAGGATAGTATTTTATTTATCCCACTATAATACACTTTATTTATATCAGCCCATTTAAGGGGATTATTCAACAGCCAAGCTTTTGATAGTGAGAGCTTATACCATCGTACAACACAACACGTCCAAGGACTACTATAGACTATGTACTATGGTCAGATCGATGCATAATGTACCGGGTATATCCAGACTGCGACCGAAACCAAAGCTAGCTCGTAGTTTTAGTGACTTCAGACATCATCATCATACTTTTAATGTCTACTGTTGCACATAGCTCTGGACAGTACAGACATAATGCAACTAAAAAATTACATGGACGTCTTTTTTGTATTCATTTAAATATCATCGAGTATGGGTGCTAAATACTAATTAGGTACATAGTTTTTGTTAAAAAATAATTTTACCCTTGGGTACCATTGCTTTAAAAATGTGTCTTAAAAACAAAAGAGTGTACATTATTACATTAGGGATAACTACGTATTTACCACCCAAACACTAGATACTATAGGTAAAAAAATATACTTAACCTAGCATTGCATGTTTTAAACTATCCTAACTTATTTAAAACATGAAATAAATACTTATATTGTAGTGATTGTACTCTATAGATTTATATGATTTATAAAGAATTTAAATTATTAATTGTTAACGTCTACACTATGAAAATTTGGAACAATATTTTTTTGCACTTGGCCATAGATGACAAAAATAAGATTTAAATATATTTCATTCGTGCAGATCACATTTTTTTGGGATCCCAAAATCGGGATTCTTCTTTTGCGACCAAATTATTTACACAAAAAATAATAATTTTCCACAACAAACGAAATACGTTAAGAGTCTCAACCGAAATATACGTAATTACAAGCAGCAATTAATAAAAATAAATAACTCATTACTGATTACCACATGTACTCGTCATTTCTTCGCGAGGGGCTGAGAGGGGGGGGGGGGAGACGCATGAGCCGTGCCCGCGTGTTGATATGATATAATGTCTATTAATGGAATAAATCATTATGAACGTTATTTAATGATCGTGTGCAATTTTTTATTCGGTCGCGTTAGTCATAATAATTATGTCACGCGACAGTAAGCGGCAGCCTTTGATCGCTACGAGCTAGGGTTGTCAAACTTTATTTTTATACAGGAAAACATATTTAAAAGCTAACGCTACACCGTAGATGTAAATCTATTGAGAAGACTACTACTTACTGCTAACATGCAATGATATGAACAGATGTAAATAAATAGCTCCGTTAACAGAATAAAAATTCAGATAAGATTTGTTTTAAAGTCACAACTATAACGAAGAAAACATTTAGGATCTAAATACAATATATTTTACTTTGAACTCAATTAATATCGTATCATAAAATAATTCATTTACTTATTAAACTTTTAGTGCCATTTTTCAATCTTTGGATAAACATTTGACGAAAATCTTTTCGATTGCGGCATATTTACTAAAACGAATTAGTTATCAACTTACTTGACAATTAACAAGTATACCCTTTAAAACAAAACAAAAAATCCTAGTCGGTTCATGCGCCTTCGAGTAATCGAAATACATACATAAAAAAGATTCAAACAAATTGAGAACCTCATCCTTTTTTAAAGTTGGTTTAAAATAGCTCGTAATAGACAACCCTATTAGTCCGTGAATATCTGATAACGCGTATTACGTCATGGCACACGGCAAGCTCTTGTTGCCATTGTCTCGATCTCTCAATTTTTCGATACAAAAACAACCAGCGACTACTTATCGCCTAATGATTCACCATGAGCCGTATTTTACCTCACTACTGGGCAGATTTGATTCTTTCTTCATCTTTGTGTAAAATTTTCCGTCAATCTGTATCTGTATCAGCCCATATACGTCCCACTGCAGGGCACGGGCCTACTCTACAATCGAGAATACGATTGAGAGTGGTTGGGCCATATAGTCCACCACGCTGGCCTAGTGCGGGTTGGCGGACTTACATACCATAGAAATTCTTATGAATCGCTATGGTATGCAGGTTTCCTCACGATGTTTTCCTTCACCGTTTTAGTGCGTGGTGATTGACTATCAATACACACATGACTCCGAAAAGTCAGAGGTGTGCCCTGGGATTCGAACCCGCGACCACCGTGAACATGTTGGCAGCCGCGTCTAGTCCGTTTACCAACAGGCCACCACGCACTTTTAATAAGACTATATTGAGACTTAACACCTTATGTCTCAGGATAGGGTGATACTCAATCTACCATCTGTGTTATCATCAACTGCATTACATTTTACTTGGTGGGGCCATAACAAAAACAAATCAGATCTATATTGATCCTAGATACAGCTGAGATTGTGTTCAATACCTGGACCAAACGTAGCCTAAGATAGAAGATGCTCGGGAAAAGGATTGTTAGCTCCATGGGTGATAATGACGGTATACTTAACGTGACCATACGTCGCGCTTTGGGCGGGACATTCCCGCTTTCAGGAAATCTGTCCCGGTGTCCCCAGCAAGGCCACATAGTCCCGCTCTTGCAAACAGACCAAACGATTTCCCACTCGAAATGCTTTACCGAACTACTGCTAAAAACAGTGGGGTCGAATTATTCCAGCACTTTCGTAAATACATTCTTGATTTATAAAACTTCTCCACAATTATTGAGTATGTTATGTGTCTGCCTAGAAGTAACGCACCTATCGAAAGAGTTTTTTTTCACATTAACAAAATATGGACAAGTGATAAAAAACAGTTGAGTGTCGCATTAATGACAGTTATTTTGATCTAGAAAATTCAGTTTTTCAGAAAATTTTGAGCTTCACACTCATATAAAAACTTGTAAAAACTTTATTTCATTCTACAGATGTCCCGCTCTGGCACGAAAAATAAATGGTCACGTTAGGTATACTCCACTTTTTTATAAGAATTCAACAAATCTAATTTCAAGCAAAATCTCGATCAAGAAACAAAAGTGGTAAATTTCAGGTTGGACTACTTATTTTGGTAAATATTAGTTTACATAACGATGGCTCATGTGATCTATTATGTAAGGAAAACCACGTTACTGTGGTGATATTGTAATTCCACATGGAAAATAAACAGCTTCAAACAAATTACCATTAGTCATACAACTAAAAATAATACCAATAATTATGATTATGCAACACCTCATGTTTCACAGTACGAAGCTTATGATTATATCCAAAGAGGACAGGCAGAAGCGCTACAAGTGAAACCTACATTTCGATAAGCTTATTTTCATCCCAAGATGTAGTAGACAACTTACATAATATTTCTGAAACCAAAAAATAAATACTCCAACCAAAGGGAAGTTTCTGATCGAACTCGAAACCGAAACCTTACGGTTACCTGCCCATACACGCTACATATTAGAGCATCAAGACGGCACTACTCCAACCAGGGTTTTATGGTACAGATAAATAAATGGGCACCCGCGACTCGATAGGACCGTTTCTGTATTCACCTTTAAAATGGGCGAATAAAGAGATAAAAAAGGGAGGTTAGGATAGCTAAGTTTACTGAAAATTCATTTTAGATATTACTATTCAACTAAACTAATAAGTAGCGTTTGATGTTTCATACTAAAAACAAGAATTCCATGGTTTTACGGAAATTGTTATTGAAATTGTGCGAGTTACACCTATACAAAATTGAAAAGTATGAAACGTCAAACGGTATCTAGTTCAGTTGGATTATAATTACCACGACATATAAACCATAGATTATTATTATATACAGAAAACAACTCTACTTTTTTTTCGATGTGATTTCGCCATTTGAGGCGCGCTAGGCAAACGCGCGAAATTTCTTATGTCAATATTTCAACATATTTTGTATCTTCCATGAACTCCTGTAATTTTAACTAATATCAAGTTGAAATTTGTTAAATTTTTCGAAGTTTATAATATCAACATACAAACATATTTCTTGGTTTAGTGGTACACAACGGTCATGTAAATTCCATTTAAACTACTTATTTATCGATCTCACCAGAGCGTGGCGCTAGAATCGAAGTAATCATTTTCAATGTTTTTCATGTACGAAGTCGCACGTCTATGATATAAACACAACGAGGACAAGAAAGTAGAACTTTTGTGGAAATCCGTATTGAATAACACGGATATTTCACAAAACAAAACACATGACATGAATTGCCCATAATCCTGGGAATACCGGAAATTGATAGTCAATCACCACGCACTAAAACGATGAAGGAAAACATCGTGAGGAAACCTGCATACCATAGCGATTCATAAGAATTTATATGGTATGTAAGTCCGCCAACCCGCACTAGGCCAGCGTGGTGGACTATACGGCCTAACCACTCTCAATCGTACTCTCGATTGTAGAGTAGGCCCGTGCCCTGCAGTGGGACGTATATGGGCTGATCCAGATTTTAACATTGTAACAGTAGTGACAAATATCAATCACACAAATATAAATACATTCATGTTTTCCTTCCTCTCCGTATTATGATTTACAAAGGGAAATAACGGGGAGTTTTCCGATTACGTATGTTGATGTCATATGTAACATGACATAAATATTCCCCATTCGTGCTACATTAAATAATAATAATTTATAATATTTACCATAAAAAAATAACAAAGAAAATATTGCTTTAAAACACGAAGCCACTTGCTACAGTATTTTTTTAACTGCCCTGCGCTAAGCTAGGCTTGTATTGCAGCGGTCAGTTATTATATCAGTGTATTATTTTAACGGGGCTCTAATTCAATAGCCAAACACCAGTGTAAATACACTGTTGCTTGAGGGACATTGTAGTCATAGTAACTACTGGACATTCTGATACTTAACAACTTATGCCTCAGGATGGCGAGCAGTACTTTATAATTCATAGTGCTGTTTGGTTTTGCCACTATCCATAAGCAGTCGTATCGCTTACCATTTGGCGTATGTCATGCTAGTTTAGCCAATCATTGCCATACAAAAAAACATTATCACCAGTAAGAATGTTTCATTTTAGGCCAAATTGTATTTCAGTATGTTATCATGAAAAAAGTATTTATTCGGGCTATTATTCGGAAATTATCGTTTCAGGTGAAAACAAAATATATCGTTTTACTAAAAAAAACGAAATCCACCAATATACCCATTGATTTAAAAACTAATATACATCAATGAATATATAACACAACAAAACGAGCATGAGTAATGGTGATTATTTTTCCGACCCAAATATCGACCAATAGAATTGCACCATTCGACGTCACGTGGTACAACCTACATGGTATTATACTGATAATTTTTTGAAAATTTTCTCTGGTAGTTGCTATATATAAAAAACAAAACATGATCCAGTCAAATTAACCACACGTCAAACTGACAGGTTGAATTCAATTGTGAAAATTTGAGATTTTGCATGAAAATGAGTTTGAAATTAAAATTTGGGACGGAAAAATAATCCCCCGAATACCACCCGAGCTTCAAAATTATCTGGCATTTCCCTCAAGGTTCCCTGCAAACAAATAAAGTCGTCAAGTTTTGACTCCTTCATTTGTTTGCAACGAACCTATCGGGAAATACCCGATAATTTTGAAGCTCTTGTGGTATTATAAGTGATAATTATCGTCAGTCATCATTTGACATTTTCGAATCTATTTTCTACCTGGCATATTATTTCATTTTAATTATTTTATTCCTCTACTTTTTGCTAAAATCTAAAGTCTAAACACCTATTTGTAAACACCTAATTCGTAGAACTATAAAAGTACCAAAAGCGCTCATCACTCGCCAATTCAAGAAACATTCCTAATTATACCGCATTTATCAACACAATCAATATATACATGATTCTGAAAAGTCAGCGGTGTGTCCTGGGATTCGAACCTGCGACCACCGTGAACATATTGACAGCCGCATCTGGTCCGTTTACCAACAGGCCACCACGCGCTGTTCGGAGTCATGTGTGTATTGATAGTCAATCATCACGCACTATATCGGTGATAGAAAACATCGTAGAACCTGCATAGCGATTTGTAAGAATTTCTATGGTATGTAAAGTCCACCTACCCGCATTAGGCCAGCGTGGTGGACTATATGGCCTAATCTCTCTGAATCGGATCGTCGATTGTAGAAGAGTCCTGCAGTGGGACGTATATGGGCTGATACAGTATCAACACAGAAAAAAACATAAACTCACGCCTTTTCCCGGAAGGGGTAGGCAGAGGTGCTACCAGACACCTACGTTCGCCATGTATGTTCCTCCCCACAATATGATAAGGGGCGAGCCTATCGTCATATCGGGCTCAAATTCCTAGCACCAGGCTGATAATGAATAAAAAATCCAATATCACTTTACCCAACCCAGGATTCGAATCCAAGACCTCAGGTTTGCAATCATACAGTAGTAAAATTGCGCCATCGAATCAGTCCTACAAATGAGCATACTATATAAAAATAGTTGACTCGAATATCCAAAACACAATCTCAGTGGTGTGTTGAGTTACGCATTATTAAATTATCCGACATCGACGAATTCTCTCATCAAGGCGCAGACAAACATAACTGAAATTAGGTCATCCACCTATGACTAGCGCAGCAATATCTACGCACAGCAACGCACCAAAGCTGCGAAGTTTACAAACACACATCTAAATATAGCACATCTTAACGTTAGAACAATTACATAAATCCATTTGAGAGCGCGCCGATTGCGATGCAAACGATTATGCGAACAATAAAGAACACATAAATAAATTTATTCTCTTAATTACCAAGGCGAAACCGTTTACACTGATTTTATGAGAACAAAATACAATGTGCATAATTAATATGTTTATTGAAATGAGACGATAGTTTTAAATTGATTGGATGTGGCGCCAATGGAATCGTTTGTGCGGTTGCTACTATGAACGTCGTCAATTGTTGTGATTCATGTTTGGGTAATGTTATGTTGTTCATCCAGATTTGATGGCCAATTAGTGAGCGTTGTAGAGATCAGGGCTTCCCCCGTGTGTGACACATATCATACTATTATTTTGTATTTTTTTTGTACTATTATTTGGCAAAGGAAAGGTGTCTGAGCTGCAGTTTGTATCGTAACCTCACGCGTATTACCCAAAGAGCATATATCGCCTAGATTTTCCCTTTATATAAATAAGTGAACCTCTTTTATCATCATCATCATCATCATCATCATATCAGCCACAGGAAGTCCACTGCTGAACATAGGCCTCCCCCAATGATCTCCACAATGACCTGTTGAAAGCGGCCTGCTGCCTGCATCCAGCGACTTCCTGCGACCTTAGTCAGATCGTCCGTCCACCTTGTAGGCGGGCGTCCGACACTTCGCTTGCCTGTACGTGGCCTCCACTCGAGAACCTTTCGGCCCCAACGGCCATCGGTTCTACGAGCTATGTGCCCGGCCCACTGCCACTTCAACTTGCCAATCCTATGGGCTATGTCGGTAACCTTGGTTCTCCTACGGATCTCCTCATTTCTGATTCGATCTCGTAGGGAAACAGCGAGCATAGCCCGCTCCATGGCTCGTTGAGTGACTTTGAGCCTTTTAATGAGGCCCACAGTGAGAGGCCACGTCTCGGTGCCGTATGTCATCACTGGTAACACACAACTATCGAAGACTTTCGATTTTAGGCACTGTGGTATTTTGGACGAGAAGACGTCGCGAAGTTTCCCGAACGCTGCCCAACCGAGTTGCCGAACCGAGCTGCCGAACCTCTTTTATACCGGTCACAAATTCTAAACTCGGCTGGCTCGTATTTCATAACTCACGCAAATTGTATTGTCACGATTCTCCTTATGCGTGTAATATGTTGTATGTAATATTATATTACACACTCATCATACATCCACCAACCAAAGAGGTGGAAATGTAAAAAAAAATATTTAGGATTTTAAGGATTCAGTGATCATTGAAAATTAATACTATTATTTACGAATTTTATTCCGAATTTGGATCATTTTTTAGTTATTAACTTCCGGACGCGACGTTTTGATTACTTTTTAGCTATCGTGGTCACGGGACGGACTTCGTAAATTATTATTGATCTATTTCAATGTGTAATAATGTAATATAATATTTTTTTTTTTGTTCTTTCTACTACTCCAAACATTTGATGACTTTTTTTGGATAATTTTAAGGTGGGCTTATCAACTAACAAAACATTGAAAATGTTATATACCCAGAATTTAAATAATTGAAAATTAATTCAATAAATCCACCGCTTATTTTGTAGTTGACGAGTAGAAATGTGTATGATGAATGCGCAGATCGAAGACAGGTTGAATTTAGTTGATCATCACCACGCACTAAACCATGAAGGAAAACATCGTGAGGAACCTGCATACCATAGCGATTTATATGAATTTATATAGTAGTTATGTAAAGTCCGCACTAAGGTAGCGTGGCGGACTATAATTTATTATTGCCTAACCACTCTCAATCGTACACTCGATTGTCGAGGAGGCCCTTGCCCTCCAGAGGGAAGTATATGGACTTATACCGTTGCTCAGATTTGTGCAATAAGTTTGAAATATGCTGGGAGATCATTCCGAATAGTAAAACTTATATTAGGCGATATAAGTTAATACTAAAAAAACATCGTTTACATATTTCCTCTTTATAAATCTATTTTCATTGATGAAACCTTTATTTTGTTTCTGCTAGTTCTGTTTATCATCTTAATGCAACACTAAATCACCGCCTTCTTATAAAGATTCGTAGAACTATTACAGAAGTAATTACACAAATCAAATATATTTCTGCTTAATGCCGCTTCTACGACATTCTTGCTTGTCATGATTCCTTAGTGCATATTTATTTGCTTGTGAGAATTCTAGTACAATTATTATTTTACTCGAATTTGATACTGAATGGGATAATGTGGCGCTTGGAAACATAATTCATTCAAATTGATTTTAAGACGCTTGGAAACATAGTAATTATTCATTTTTAATAAATGCATTGTTTTAAATTAATTTATGTTGCAACAAACTACCAACCCTCGAATCTTTACTCCCATCCAATAGATCATTCCGTCACCGACTAGTCACTTTGCTATAGTAATCCATGCAAAGCCATTTTTTCCTAATACCTTCATAACATGGTCATATGCCACTTTGTAGACTAGTGGCCAGACCAGTGGCCAGTTCGGCGTCCTTTTTACCTGAGTTTGATCGTACAATAACCCTACGGACCTCGCTTAATGGACCTTTCGCTATAAACTCGTCACCAAATTCGTATTAAGAAAGCCTAAGTTACCTATTCGGTAAGAAGCTGGCTGAGAAACGAGAGGCCACGGATGCGATCCCCGCACCGAGACTAATGTTTGTGTGATCGACAGTTATTTGATCGGCTCTGGGTGTTTGTGAGACTGTAAATCTGTCGTATTTTCTAATATACACAAGACTTAACCTTAGTACAGGGTCAGGATTTCATGGTAGGACGTTAAAAGTGAGTATGCCACTATTGGGTATAATTATTTATTTAATTATTATGTCACTTATTGTACAAGACTTCAAGACCCTGGTCATACTGTACACAATATCAATTACATGTATGTGTATTCTAATAATACAACATTGTTTTGCATATTTCCCGCCCTCATTTATTATAATGAGCAGTGTTGGATAAATATGTTTTAGGTTTTCTTTATATTTTAGATCCCTATAATTTTGTTATACTGTTTAATTTTGCACACTATACCTAACGAGTTTGAAAATAATACAAATCGAGCGATATAGATTTTATATTAGGTTTAAAAAAATATATGAAAATGACGACGACGCGGCAATTCACTCACTTCAGGGTAAGTGTCCTGTGTCACGCCTACCAATAAATATTGGCAACACTAATCAGAACAATTATTAAATGCCGCGTGACAGGCACTGCGCTTATGGCCCGCGACATTGGATATTAGGTCTATAATGCCTATATTCTCTGCTAAAATGTGCTTCAACCAGAAATGCAACAGTGTTTTCACTCTTTACGGGCTGTAGCTATCCAGAAACCTCCTTGAATACGAGAGACCTATCTTTAAAATGACTGACTACATCAAATATTTGAATATTCAAAGTTGTGTTAATCCGTCAACACCCTCGCCAAACAACACACAAACTAATTAGGAACACTAATTTAACAGTAAGAAACCAGCTCGAAACAAAAAAGTAATTTCAATTGTTACCGAAATATAGATAATACCAAAATTAAACCTATTAAAAAAAATAGAAAAGTTAGACCAACTTAGGAAGTTCGGTGGGATTGAAAAACATGATTTCAGGGTTAATCACAGTTTATTTAGCTTTAAGCGAAATAAACTGTGATTAACCTATATGGATAATTTAGAAAGGTAACATCAAACTAGCAAGTTCCGTCTTACTTTTAAAAACATAATTTAAAGGCAGTTTTAAACTAAACAAACTATTGGTTAACCTATTGAATAATTTAGAAAAATTACACCAACTTCGTAGGTTGGTGTTAAACATAATATATAGGTGGTTTTAAGGTAAAAAACTATTGATAAAACTCACCTCTTTCCAATATAAAAGTCCGGTACTAGTTCATGTTGTATGTACGAGTACAAGTGATGTTATCACGATTCGTCGGGCGGCGCCTTGCGGACGCGCGTTCGCGGCCGATCTGACGGCTTCTTTGCAACGTCTTGCCCAAATCTGCCGGGAAAACTTTCTACGACTTACTACTGACTCGCAACTCACTGTGTTATCGACTTGCATTTCCTGAAGTAGTCAAGACATAACATCAACAAAAAGTTATACATAAAGCAAAAATTCAGAAAATAACAAAACAATGTGAGTACACAAAAAAAAAACAAATTTAAAGTAATAGAACAATTAATATTTTAAGTATACGCAAAAGCGATGTGATGCCAAATCTGGACACTGAATCAGCATGAGGTGCTGTCGAACCAATAAGTACGACAGCGTTGAGTTTTCTTTACTTTGGTTATTTGACATACTGCCCCGGTGGCGTACTTTACTATGGTACGGTTACAACGCTGAGGTCTTGAGTTCGAATCCCAGGTCGGAAAAAGTGATATTGGATTTTTCTATTCCCTATCAGCCCGGAGCTGGGTCGGGAATTAGTCCCCGATATGACGATAGGCTTACTCCCTATCACATCGCGGGATGAAACAGTTAACAGACAAGCGTTTCTACTAGGCTCACGCCTTTTTTTACATACATATATATATATTTTAGATTACATATCCTCTCGGTTATGTATGTATATATTTTACATAGACTTGATAACAATCATCATCGCCTCATCGAAGTTGTGGTAGCGTGTAAATGGAATCGTGAGGTTACTGGCCTCCTTTTGAGGGTTGGGCAGTTTAGTTATTCGATACTTGTAGATACGAATGGCGAGGATATACCCACCTTTTCGTGGAAATAGTTACCAGGTATGTGTTTGTTGCAGTGGTTTTCAAATTCATACCTGTATGCATGTATGGTTGGACGATAACATAGTGAGAGCGATGAATGACCATCAGGCTGGCTCATCTAACTATTCATTCAAGAAAATTATATCCTACCACCATCAACACCAAAAAAAATAAATTATATCATCAACAGTCACATACACAGTCGTGAATCCAGACAAAGGTCGAATATTTTTATTTATTAATCTTTTTATACATAATGTTGTATAAAGGCGGACTTAATGTGTCATGAGCGTCAAAAACTACGCGAGACTTTCCTGTCGCAAGCAAACATTTGTTACGGTGCGGGGATCGAACCCGTTAACTCTCGTTTTACAGCCGGCTTCTTACCTACAGCGCCACAAAGGACTAACAAATATTTGTAACGATTTTTTTCATTTCTATATCACAAGCCATAATGATAGTAAGGTAAGTCTTTGTCTTTTGAACATAATAATTTTAATTGCAGAATAATAGTATTATGTACGTTAATGGCATATTTAATAGTAAACCTAAGTAATAAGTGTAATAAGTAAACATGATCATATTTTACATGTTTATTACCATTATAAATTAATTGTTTTATGGTCTTAAAAACCCTGTATTGCAATTTAATTACTCGAAAACATGTGTGGCGTGCGACTGTTTTTTTTTCTGAAACCATATTGTATTTTTTTCATGTAGTAGTTTTTGCTTTACAGTTTTACGATGCCATAAACTATAATGTGTAAACAAACTATTATAGCTCTCTTAATTTTACCATTTATGTCAAAACATTTTCATTGTCGGATTTCTGACACTATTTTATGATCACCGCGGATACTATATAAAATACAGACATATATACAATATTTTTTAAATTGAAACCTTTTTAAATTAACTTTTATTTTTTACACGGCCCCGCATAAAGCCAGCACTTCGCCTGATGTAAGCACAAATTCCCTCCCGGCAGAGTATCGGATGGCATCAGACGGCAGTCCCAAGACATTCAATACAATTATGCCGGCCTGCTAAGATGCTTCTTCATACTACGGCGGAAGGACCCAGGAGGGAATATTCGTGACGGCAAATAATACCACAAAAAACCTTTTGGTGCCTGCTGAGATGGTTTGTACCATCAAGCTATGGCTTCGCAAGCCCGCATGAGTGGTTCTGTTTAGGAATGAAGAGGAGGGGATCAAATTATTTAATTACATATACTATTCTGCTAATTGTTCCCGTCCATTCCCGGTACTTATTAGGAAAATTTTCGACGGAGCAGGAAAACAACAAAAAATCATAAGTTTTACTATTCCTACGTTCGCGTACCCCCACGGGCTCAATACGTGTTCATAATACATATGTACATATGTATATGAACCTCAGACATGTTTATCAAAAGACATGACTGTGATCTGATGTAAGGCGTTTAATACCATAGCCCATATTCATCGCACTGCAGGGCATACGCCTCCTCTATAAGCGAAATTAAAATTGAGAGAGGTTGGCCTGGTTAGAGTCCTTCACGCTGGCCTAATGCGGTTAGCAGACTTTATATATGACAGATACTCTTATAAATCACTATGGTGAGCAGTTTTCTTCATAGTGTGTTCCTTCACCGTTACAGTGCGTAGCGTGGACCATCAATACACACATGACTCCCAAACATCACACTTGTGCCCTGGGATTTGAACCCGCGACCATCGCGAATATGTTGGGGGCCGCATCTGGTCTGTTATCAATAGGCCAAGCACTCACAAGACTACTGCCAAGCTTAATTCACAACGTCATATAGCAATAATAGGGATGGTGACTAATTTTTAAAATTGCTTTTATTTTATAAATAATAGATCCTATACAAACACGAAAGAAGAATGCCAATTTCACTATGAAACTTAGCTTACCTACTTTATTGTGTAGGGAAAAGTAGATATATATTTTCAACAAAATGTAATATTTACTTTATTGTATAAAAATCTACCCGGGCTAAAACACAAAAACGTTTAAGGACAAACCATAAAAATGCTATAAGAAATTTTAACCATTATCGGTATCGGGATCTACGACATTATTTACCGATACTATGAATGAGCATTCTCCTTTTACTACAGTATATGACAAATTTTAAATAATAAATCATACTCTTGGAGGTACTCAAAATATTTCCCAACAAAAATTACAAAGAACTTTAGACGTCTGTTTGTTATTCGACAAATACATGTTTGCCGATTCGTGCGAAAATAAATAAAATGATCCGACAACTGGGTACAAAATCGCGATAGAGATATTTGTAAAATAAATTTGTACGTTTTAAGAATTCTCATGAATTTGTATTTGCTATTTTTTGCGCTAGCGGCCAACAAACAAAATAAACGGCTTTTAAAAGAAATATTACAAAAATACCATCTAATTTATTTGATAAGAAACAAACGTTTATGTGTGTGTTCTATGAAATTGACCAATCTCTACTTCTTCACAAATAGCACATGTTAATAGAATGACACGTATCTTCCTACAAAATTATTACTAAGAAATACTAACATCCCTTAAAAAACTGAAACATACAACATATCGGGCACCTATTTCTGACACCGAGCTGATATTAAATAGAAAAATCCAATATAACCGGGGTTCAAACCCGAAACTTCAGCTTTATAACCGCACCGTAGTTCAACTACGCCACCCAGGCAGTGAAAATATATTCTGTATCAGAAATATATTAAGAATGTTTAATATGTGCAGCGAGTGAACATGTAACGTTATGATTTACGAACGTCACATTGAAAGACAGTTTCTAAAAACTTATGCAAGGTAAGATAATGTCCTGTAAGCATTTATGTGAGGCAAAGTTGATAAAACATTTAAAACAATATATAATAAACAAAACACTTTAAAAGCATGTATAAGTGTGTACGTTTATTTTACCTTATGCGTATACTAATTTTTTACTAAATAAAACCAAAATATAGGTCAAATATACTCTATAATTTATATACAAAAAAAAATATTGAAAAAAAACTTATGAAATTCACTTTATTTGTATTTACCCATACTATTTACCGCCGGATAAGGAAAGTGGCTCTAAAGGCTGGTCACCGTTGTTGAGAGGTAAGTAAATTTTTATCCTGAACCGAATAAAAAATATAAAGCATTTTATACAAAGATCTTGAAAAAAACGACTGTAAATTGATCGTGATTCATCATTCCAAAATTGCACAAGATAGCGTTGATAGATATCGCCAATTTTGACATAATTAAAAATCTACAAAAAAAGGGGTAACCTTTTAAAATAACACAAATATTCGAAACCCGCATTTTTCAGATGTTTTGTGGATGCCTATGACTGAATTGAATGGAAATTGAATTAAGTTCCTACTATTGTGTCATATGCCATAGGTATTTAATATACACATATTATAACTCTTTTATGTAAGTTTCTAAAAGCAAGGTACATACAAGAACTTGAACTAAAGGATGTCAATTCATGACTTTTTCAAATTATATTGTTACCATGAAGGAGATTATCATAAGGCTTGAAAGAATGTAATAGGTAATAATCTGAAAGAAAATTAACACTTAAGCTAAAATATGCTAAACGACGAATAAGCGACTAAACGCTTAGAAAATCTCAAAATATATATATTCAATTCACTAACCACAATACATTTTGTCTTATGCAAATCATGATTACAATAAACCTTAAATATCCTTATAACAGCAGTAATTATTGTCAACAAGCTAAAAAGACCGAAGTGAACTTTACGTGTTCTCAGTAATACTGCCATAGGAACCGGATTAAATATTAATTGTATAATAAATGACAATTTTCAATTACCGCGCACATTGTTATTTACAAAGCCGTGTCTAATAGATAATAATGCTTTATCAATCAATCTGTCGTTAGGTTTTCGTCATGACCTTTAATAGCAGTTTGATATTAATATAAATTGTTTCTGACTGTGATCTGACTTGCTGGTGGTGTGAAGTTTATCAATCATTTTAAAACGAGAGGCATGTCGTAGATTTAAGGACAGAAATATGAAGCACAGGCCGATATATAGTTTATTTAATATTTAATTGTCATGCAATTAAATTATAATTAGACATAACAGAAAAAATACAAGTGAAACATTGCTAATTTACCGCATTAAAAAAATTTAAATCATGTTAAGAGGAGATAAACCATTCATTAAGTTTTGCTATTCATAAATGCTTTTCTGCACATATTGACTTACGTTGTAAGTAAAAAAAATCTTACTCAAAATTTTCACAAGTGTCGCGGGTGTTTTAAATTTAATGAGCTGTTAAATATCTGCATAGTGATTTTTAATAACTATGAATAACGTTTTAGCGGCAGGTTATATTAACAGCATATACTCGTAAAAACTGCGTTAATTGGTTATGAATAAGGGAGTATGTATTAACCACCCATACACAATGTAACCTTAAAAAATATATAATTAAAATTGATGGTTTATTTTGCGAAAAATTTTGTTGCATATTGTATAATGTCTTTTTATACCCGGTACCAGTATGTATGGCGTTGTTATTGTCTTCCGCGACGCGACGTATCCATTGACGGCGACACCTGTCTATAATCTGGAGTGCGTTCGAATATGACTGGCAACCCGAATTTAGTTATAAAAGAGCGGTGACATAATAAGCAGTATAGTTGGCCCACTGCATTATAATATGTATAGGGTCATTCTTAATTGGCGTTTGGTATCCAGACTTTCAAGACGCAGTGCTTCAAAATTGCATACAACATTAGCGACAAATCTACGCCAGCCTGGACATTTCTGCGAGATTTGTTTCCAGCTGTTAGTCGGGATATTGCATTCAACCAAATTTCTCTTGAGGACATCTTTATAGCGGAGAGATCGACCGCCAGATTTACTTTTCCGGTTTGTAATTCTGCATAGAATACAGAGATAGGCATTCCGTTTTCCAGTATGTATACATGGACGATGGTCACTATCTCATAGAAAACTCAGTTACAGCGGCGGCTTCGTTATCGTCTATCGTTTAGTGAGAGACATTGCCGGAGGCCTTACATTTCTTTCATCCTTCCGACCTTTTTTTTCTTTTTAGTCTTTCCCCTTCATCTTGAAGGATAGGCAATGCATTTGGACAGCCTCCGTGGTGCAGTTTATTAGACGTCGGCTGTGAAACCGAATGTGGAATGAGGCGTCTCGGGTGCGATCATCGCACCGAGACAAATATTTGTGAGTCCTACAAGTATTTGCCTTGTGTCTGGGTATTTGTGAATCCGAAGTCTCTCGTAGTGTCGTATATCCACGACACAAGACTTAATTCACCTTAATGACTATATTACTGTTGGATGTATTTATTGATTGATTACAATCCAATTGTTGTTAACGTTAATGGGTGGTGGTTAATCACTTACCATAAGGTGTCCCGTTAACTATTTTTTGTCGGACCAAAGCAATAAGAAGTGTTAATGAGGAAACAACCGACTTTATGGGATTGTTAAAATATGTCAACGTTATAACATATCGATTAACGACTAGGTCAACGTCGAGGGCTGTATCTCTTCCAAGGGGGGGCTCATGTTACCAATAAGACTACAATCCAAGCAATTATTACTTTAAATGTTTCGTTGACCAGTGCTCGATGTCAATTCTTTCCATGCCTGTGTTCATCCTCATAGAAATTGCGCTTATAGGTGTATGGGCAGAATATTCTCGAGTCAAGTTAATCCAAACATCGTATATATTCTTAATTTAAACTATTTTCATTTCTCATTTAAAACATTTGACGTAGTTCCATAAGAAACCGAGTGTGATATTTTCAATTGCCAATCTAGGCACCAATTGAAATATATTGTGGATTGCCCGTTGCAGTAATATTGAACTAAATTCCAGTAATGGGTGTAAACTCCATACTGATACGGCAACCTCACTTCGGTTCGTTCGCGTTTTGGTGTTATATTTGGCCACGTTTGAGGCCACTTTTTAAGGTAGGACAGGGGTCTTGTGTAGTTTGGTAGAATTCTACATCAACAAATTTGCTGTGACTTACTCACTTTGTGTCAATTTATATGCAACTGTGATTTCTCTTACTATGGGTATCCCAAGATACAGGCCTAGTTTAGGTTTTGTTCCCTAGTTTAGGTACCTCTGGTAATACTGAAAATAAGAATATTGGTTTTCTCCTTGATTTGCTATCCTTTTAAGTTTTCTCTTAAAATTCCATGTGTTCAATCATTGAGGTATTATACTAAAGCGGACATCAGGAACAAAATCTGTGCGTATGGTGCGTGCACAAGGTTACACAGTAAAGCGAGAGGGAAGATAATATTACTTCGTAGGCGTGACAGAGACAGAAAGAGAATGTACCCTTCATTTTATTACAAACATTTTGTTTGCAGTGTCCCCTCTAGTATATTATCTCAATGTGTTCAATAAATAATTTATAATTATTTTCTGTCTTGAGTGTAAGATACATTGATCATATTATATTGTGCTGTAATATCACATATGTATAATTTTGATTTGTCTATTGATAAGGGCCTGTGCAAGTTTCGACATAATTGTATCGAATGGCGAAAGATAAAAAAGGTTTTATTATCACTAACTAAATCAAAGGTTATCAATATTGGAAATTGAGGAGTATAACCTATGTTGCCTGCATTTGACTGCCTCGGTAACGTAGTTGTTATAAGGTACGGTTAGAAAGCTGAGGTCTCGGATTCGAATCTCGGGTTGGGCAAAGTGATATTGGATTTTTCTATTCATTATCATCCCATTCAGGAATTTGAGCCCGATATGGCGATATGCTCGCCACCTATCACATCGTGGGACGGAACATACAAAGTGAAATGTGGGTGTCCTGGCACCTCTGACTCCTCCTTCTGGGATATAGGCGTGAGTTTATGTATGTATAACCTATGCTAAATCCACGTACGGAAACATGATTTTTACGTGATATACCCAATTATTACTGATGTCGAAAATACCTAAAATATATTTGTAATTTATAAATACACGTACAAAATTTTCAATCACAGTCTTCAGATTACTGCAAAAAAAATTACAAAAATATTGTAAGAAAAACCACACTTCTGTAATAATATGTAAAATTTCCATGTTTATTATCATGAAGCACAATACGGTACACCGTTCCAAAGAAAATAGTACGAAGACTGATTGATTGATTTTATTGTAAGAGAAACATTTGCATTATAAAAATATTTCTAATGCAATATACACATATTTATTTATATTATCCGGCTGTTGGATAATGCTTTGTTTTAGGTTATCAATCTATTATAATAATATTTTTGGAAAACAATTTATTGAACTATACTTATTTTACGTGAACACTGAATACAGGGTATTCACTTGTAACATGTTTTTTTTAATAGGGACGACAAAATCGGGGACCACAAAGCGCCTGATGGGTAATTAAATTAATTAATAAATGCACCCAGCAGTCATATGTATATTAAAACTACGAGACAGTTTTCCCGTAGATCATACAAAATTGTTATCTACCAAACCCGTGTTCTCGCGTTTCACAGCCGGCGACTAACCAACTACACCAAGGAGGCTGTCAATTATCAACAAAATTATGCCGGCCTGTCTGAAACTGGATATACACTAGCTAAGCCCGAAACTCGATACACTTGTGTAGGTCATTGCGACAGATTTCCACGGCATATATGGATTTCCTACTTCGACTTACTAGAATATCAAATATTTTATGGGCAACTTGTTGAACGTGGCCAGAGTCCAGCATCAATTGCTAGATCGTCTATCGATGGTAGACGTCCTCTAAAATCGTTTCTCATTTTATTCTGGTTGTAGCATTAACAAAAAGGCACTAGGTCAATGCAGTGGATTTCCAAAATACACTTTCTCATAATCTAAAAATCCTTCTTTAATATGATGAAGAATTTTAATCAAGGTAAAATGCCTTTTCTTCTCCTTCGCATAAATCCATCCACTGGTTTTCTGATAGAGATTACCGTAGTGGGAAAAGTCCGCCATTTTTATTTTGTTATCATATTATTTTTATACTGTTATATATTTTATGATTTACAATAAATAAATTAAATAAAATGGCCAATACAAATACACAGCCAATGCGATGACCCTGCGTTGAAAACTGTACAACCTTACATAAATTCAAAAACACAATGATTGAACATCCTGTGCACCCGACATCAGTGTGTACTATCAGACATTTGTTTTAAACCGATCACGTGGTCGTAGCTCAAGCTTACGACGTAGTAAAGTCTAGTTTATCGCGCGAACGTTTATATTTTACCGTGGAGTAGGTATTCGGACGGACTTGCAGGCGCCGGCGGCCCGTGAGACGGCGCCTCGCGCGTTACGTAACCGAACCTATTAATTCCGTTGGCGCAGACACCTTTTTTACTTTTTTGAAATTTATCGTTTTATTGTTTCACACGAAACTAGGCAAAGGCAACTGGGTAATGCCTATACGGGTGTTGTAGGCGGGGATTAGTGCCTTACGTGTGATGCGTGTTAATCACTACGCTGCCAAGTCGGCTGGTTATTTATTTAGATTATATATTAAGTGCAATTATTCTCCTGTCTGTCCTTTAACGTCAGAGCAATAGTTTTTGTTATTCACATAACATTTAACGTCTTTTGTATTTATGTATTTTTGTTTATTGCACTGAATAGCGAGATGAAAAGCAACCCGACTGCTCATAAAAAGTAGCAAAACCAAAGACCATTAATTACAAAGCAATACTTGGCATTCCACTGCGCTCACCATTCTGAAGCATTTGGTGTTAAGTCTTAATATATCCAGTAGTTACTCTGACTACAATATCCTTCAAACCGAAACACTACAGTGCATTTACACTGCTGTTACGCGAGAGAAATAGACATTTCAGTGATATCTGCCCAGGCGGCCTCTCACATATGAGAGACCTACCACCAGTATTTAACGAGTCGCCTGGGTTATATGCCTGAGTCTAACAATCTTTGTCAAATCAAGAATGGAAGAGGAAAGGAAAAGGATGGAAGGGGGAAAGTTCATCGGTGAGAATCAAACTCGAAGCTTTTCATTTCTGAGCCGGCATCTTGACCAAATGTGCCACGGAGAAGATTAACTGACTTTAGCGCTGGCACAGCACAGAACCCCTCTACAATCGAAACTTCGATTGAGAGAGGTTTTGCCACAGGGTTTTGCCATAATCTACTACGGTGGCCTGGCTTAGTGGCCTAGTGGATTTCTTGTAAAAATCTTGTTAAGATCACTATCGTATGCAGTTTCCCATGATGTTTTCTGTCAGTGCGTAGTAATTAACAATCAATACCTACACAGCTGCAAAAAGTCGGAGGTGTGCCCCAAAATTGAATACGGTTCTGCGTCTCGGAAGCCGCGTGCAGATAGTTACCAACAGGGGCAACAGTCCACGATGCACTTTTGTATCTTTATGCATGCCAAAAACTACATGGCGCTCTGCATTTGTTGTTTATCTAAATCATTTTGTTTTTACTTACAATATATCAAATCGACTGTCTGAAGAAATACGTAGGTGTTTGGAAAATATATTTTTCTATTTTTCACAACCTCTGTGACGTAGTTAGTTAAACGCCGGCAGTGAAACGAGAGGGTGCGGGTTCAATCCCCGCATCATGATATCATTATCAATGTCTATGTTATCGCCATTTGTTTCGGGTGTAAGAGTTTATGTAGGTGCTTGTAAGACCGAGAAGTCTCTCAAAGTTGCGATAGGTAAGTATAATATTTAAAAGTATTTTAAATTTAAAAAACATTTTAGATAGGATTATGTTCCTCGAACCTGTTGATCTCAACGAATAATATACAAAATATGGTGCTCTCCGACTAAATCCAGTGGAATGCCAAGCATTACTTTGTAATTCATGGTGTTGTTGGGTTTTACTATTGTCCATAAGCGGTCGTATCACTCAAATATAGAATGATCGTCTCGCTTTTTTGCAATAACAAAATCAACTTTACCGTAGAAGTTATTAACCACAGTTCATTCGATAAAATTATTACCATAGGTCATGGTTTCTTACAGAAAAATCAATGTTCTATACACAGCTTTATCTCACAATAGTTCTAATGGGTAATTAAACTCTATATCTAAGAATATATCGAATAAATATGCATGAGCTTGATACGATAATTATTTAATTTGTATAATTTACATATCAGACTGATTACCATATTATAAGAGTTACCTAACCTGCTACTGTTTACGGTTTAAAAAATAATATATAAGTAATTTGTAATCCTTAAATCCGGCAATCGTTTAAACGTATTACCTGATGGCAAGTGACCGCTGCAACATTAGACTGTAAGTAAAAAAAGAATAGAAAATCACGGGAGGAGTATTGTCATGCACAGCAAAACCGTCGCTTCATGTCTTCGGTTTCTTGTGAGACAGTGGCAATGTCCCAGACATGACAGTCGTTACCACTTGACTCCAACTTAACTAATAATCTATAGACCAGTTCTTAACCGGAGCTCCATGGAATACTCGTGGTCCCTGGAAGCAGACCAAGCTGTCCGCGGAGCCATCCTGGATATTTATAGATATATAGAAAGACATTTTATTTATTTACACTTAATTACTGTATACAACAACCAAACCACTCAACCAACGTGGTGGCCAATGGCTAGACAAAAATGTTGTCCAATGATCTCTTGTGACTAAAAGATTAGGAACCATAGAGAAACCAAAAATGAAAACTACTGGGGAAGTGAGATGTTATTATCATGGGTTAATATTTACATGGGCCCTATTGATTTCGATATTTTTGTCATTTGATATACGTAATGTGATGATATACGTAATGTTTTGAACTGTGTCGTTTGGAGTTGTGATTGAATACCCATGAGTGATGTCTTGCGAGATGCGATAAAGGTATTGAATGTTGAAAGAGTATCCTCCTTTTGAATTGGTTAAAACTTAAATCGCAGTTCATGTCTGTTGGCAATAGTATTGTAGATAGGTGTGATTGGTCGGCCTGCCGATCCTGTGAGTTGAACGTTCGCACGGTGCTTCCTCTATTTTTACCCTGACCGCAAAATATCATCTCCGGATAGCGTCTCGCGACCACGTTCACCCAAAACGGGACCAGTAGACACTTTATACCGCTCATTGCTTGTATTATGAATTATAAAACTCAATTGTAAATATGTGCACATATTTTACATCTATTTTTAGAAAACAGTTATTGTTTCATTTGTTTTTTATGCGGTTGACGCAAGATGATTGTGACTGTGTGTTGCGGATTTTTTCCGGTCATAACTTTATTCCACAGCAACCAAACCACTGTCCAGTCTGATCTGGTGCATGGATACTGAATCCGCACACGCAAATAGTGATGACGATGAGCTAAACACAATACCTAAGCTAAACAACTGGCCAAAATACATGTCACCTCAGCTGTACTAAGGTGACCGTGATAGAATCTAGCGAGAAGTGGCCGGTATTACTGTGCAGCCATTTTCTGCGATTGCAAGACACGAGATCTTAACTATCTCTCGTTTTAGTAACACAGTGTACACTGACCCAGAGCCTTCTGTAGCTGTATTGCAATCTTATCTGTCCCTATAGCTATTTTAGAAGACCGTGCTAGGCTTCTGTCGATGTACATTACCATGAGAGCTTACAGTACCAGACTTACTTGGCGACGTTTGTTAGTTACTTGTTACAGGATGTACCGTGGTGGAAATTTTACGCCAATTTGCTACAGATATTAAACAAATCATGTAATATTACGGTCAATCATACCAGGTATAAGTATAATACCAGAAGCTATCTCACTTATTATTGTGTATTTCTGTTATGTATTAATTGTTTTGTTTAATTTTGATTCAATTGTTATTATAAGACGTTATGATAGCATTAAAAGGGATTAGTTTTATTTCAATATTTATATATTTTTAGTAAATACTCATGAACAGTGCCAAAACCAAATACCTCGAATTACTAAGCAATGCTTGGCATTCCACTGCGCTCGCCATCCTGAGATATACAATGTTAGGTCTCAATATGTGCAGTAGCTACTCTGACTACAAGGTCCTTCACACAAGAGTGCATTTACACTGCTGTTTGACGGGAGTTGCGGTGGAACCTACCAACCTGCCTACAGAAATAAGAGACCTACCTAGTGTCGTCGTCGTCAAGAATAAATAAATAAGCACTCCCTCTAGTCTAAAGAGGTGAAAGATGATGATTGTTTTTAACATATTATACTTATATTTACGGCATTCTACAACTAATGGTAGTCTGGAAGCGGCTAATTAAAACAGTTAAAAATCCATTGACAAAGACATCATGGGAAATTCGTTGAGTGCATTCGTAACTTATGATGTTTGAACGATGTTAACTGACTTCAAACTCTACTCAAGATTCTACTCAAGATCAAAAGCTAAAAAGTGACATGATAGAAAACATAACGGTATCCATTTGGATTATATTTTAGCTAACGGAAATACGACGAACTCGACCTATATCTTCCAAACTGGCGGCACTTAACATCTGACCGCGACAAATGGAAGGAAAGGAGGGAGGCCTTTGCCCAGCAGTGGGAATCAAAGGGGTCATAATAATAAATAAAATAATAATAATAACGGAAATAGCATTCAGCGGCTTTAATATAAAAAATGCAGGAAATAGATATAATACGACGATGACTGATGAGTCAACTCGTTGCACTACGAACAGCCAACGTAACGTTTAACGTCGAGTTTTCACATTGTGGTTCTAGTCTTTGAACATATTACTAAATAAGTATAAAAGTGCGTGGTGGCCTATTGGTAACAGACCAGACGCGACTGCCAACACATTCACGGTGGTCCCGGGTTAAAATCCTTTGACTTTTTCGAGTCATATGATTAATGTGTATTGATTATACCACGCACTATATAGGTGAAGGAAAACATCCTGAGGAAACCTATACCGGGTATATCAAGACTGCTACCGAAAACGAAGCCGGGTGGTAGTTTTAGTGACTACAAACACAATGCAACTAAAAATTTCGCAAAGAAACGTGACATTAATTTTTAATGATTTTTTAAATATCGTCATTTTTGGGTGGTAAATCCATAGATTTTGCTAAAATAATAATTTAAACTGTTTTATACCTTAGAGTATTTATAAATAAAAGGGTATACACTATTATTGTTGGAAAAAATGTATTTACCACCCAAATATGGCCATAGGAAAAAAAATTCTATTGCATTGTGTCTGAAGTCGCTTAAACTACCACCCGGCTTCATTTTCGGTAGCAGTCTTGATATACCCTGTATACCATAGCGATATGTATCAATTTCTATGGTATGTAAAAGTTCGCACTAGGCCAATGTGGTGGACTATAATATGATCCCATAACATTTCTTATGTCCATATAAGTACTGGCCAAGTGACAATAGTCTATACTCTATATTATAATGAATATTAATTTAAAAATAAATATTCTAAATGCCAATGAGTTGCTATTAATAATACGAAGCGTGGGGTTGAAAATGTTCCCTAGACACCCTCTCGTCTCGACACTTCGATCGCGGGGGCAGCCTTGACCGTAAACACGAACCTCTTTTTAATAGATTGATGGCATCATGTTATCATACAAATCAACAATTTTAATATTTTTAAAAGTTTGATTTTTGTTTATTTTACTTTTTTTTTGTGTATTACAACACAATATTTTAGGATGGATTATGTTTGTAGATAGTCGTTCATAATTGTTTATTTTCACGTGTTAATATACTTTATTTATGCCCATGACAAATCTTTAAAAAAGTATAATTAATTTCAAGCAGTATCGGTATCCTTGCTAACCTAACCACTCTCAATCGTACTGTCGATTGTAGAGGAGGCCCGTGCCCTGCAGTGGGACGTATATGGGCTGATACAGATTACAGATTACAGTATCGGTATCAAGATTAATGATATTTTTTACCGATACCTACTATGAATGGGCATTCTGTTTTATAAAAATTTTACAAATATTACAAAACATAAACTTGCAACTTTTTCGATTGAAGCAATTTATACAAACTTGCAACGAGGAATTGTTTAATATTATTCTAAGTATGAGTTAATTGCCACCGACATAATTTGTTTACATTGAATGAACTCTCAATTATTTGATAACAAACTGATGTTTTTGCAAAATTTTTGAACACTTGCCAAATTAACTTTAGCCGAATGAATCACGTTAATCCTCTAGTTATAATATAACAGCTTCCATCTTGATTAGTTATCATAATTTAGTGTTCTAATTAAGTTAGAAATTTCAGAGATGCATATTTACTCTTTTTGACCGACTTTTGAAAAATTCGTTCGGTTCTCAATTCGTCGGAAGCCTTTTATTCAACAATACCTCGAAAAATACGCCGTTTAGAATGGTTTTAAGCATGATAATTAGGCTATAAATATAAGGCGAGATATCAATCATCAATCATTTTGTGGAATCATTATATGGTGTCTAAACAAACTTTAGTTCTTCAGAAGAGATGGATTAGCTGATCTGCGTATCAAAACACAAATGTTATTCATCCATTATAGAGCAATAGATGCCGCCATTCTATGCATGGTAAACAAGAATAATTACATAAATTTATTGAAATAAAACTATTATTTAAGGATTTATCGCGGTCACGGGGCGGACATCCGCCCGAAGTTGTAAAGTAATCGAAACGTCCAGAAGTCAAAAATGTAAAAATTAAACCAAATCTGCGATAAAATCTGTAATTAATAGTTTTACTTCCATGTGTAACTTACTATAACTCTAAGAAACCATTACACATACATTTATTTGATATATCTCAAGTATTTTATTCTTGGTTCCGTCTGGTAGTTCGCGGTCCTGCAGGGCACCGTGTGATGGCAGCGTGAATGACGCACGTTCAATACGCAATACGCACCTCGATGGCCGTGCCGCCCTCCATTCATTCACATAAACATACGCAACACGACAGCCCTATTGTTAGGTGTCGTTTGGCGGTTATCCTCACTCTTGGACGTCTATTTATAGATTTAGAACCTGCCTGAATGTGTAATTGTCGAGATGAATCACAGGTTTTTTAGTATGAAGCGATTGATGGCGTGACGTAGTAGGGGCAATTGTAATGGTAAAAATAGTCACCGGATTTCAGACCACAATACATAATACCACGTTGCTTAATCGACTTTTTGTTTATATAGCTAGATGTTGAATAGAAAAAACTCTGAAATATGCCTGCGCTTTGTTATTCATTTCTCGCTTTTCTAAGTCAAACTTCTTTCATGCACACAAAAGGACGACTTAATAGGATGTAGGAAGCAGTTGGATCCAAACTGCGTCCATAAGATCCCCGTGAAAATCCTTGATGGAAGCCTATGTTCAGGGGGCTAGGCGTCCTGCAACTAATTTAATTATAACGTTACGTAGAAGCCTATACGAATTATTGATTACAAGCGTTCTGTAAGATTTAATATAAAGAGCATTATTCAATTACATATTGTATTTAATGTGCAATAGACTTCCTGTGACTGAAGAGAGAGAGAGAGACAGATAGATATTTATTTATAAATAAAAACTATTTTACAAAGATAACTTTGTCATTTTAATTAAGGATTACACTTAAACTCACGGTTTACGCAAACCAAAATAATTACTATGATATTTAAATACTTGACAGCTTTTGTGGTCCCGGGGAGGACAGTGATAACTCTATGATAAAGCCGACACACTTAAACATTATCTTGCTAAATGGGAAAGGAGACGGGCGAAACTTGGGCCTAGTCTTAACAGAGTTATATTAGTTTATGCAATATTCTACTGGAGTAAAACAATTATACCGAAAAAATATAACAATTACTGGTGGTAGGTCTCTCATATGTGATACTGGTGGTAGGTCTCTCATATGTGAGAGGCCATCTGGGTAGGTACCACCGCAATGTCTATTTCTTCCGTGAAACAACACTGCGTAAATGCACTGTTGTGTTTCGGATTGAAGGACATTGTAGCCAGAGTAACTACTGGACATATTGAGACTTAACATCTTATGTCTCAGGATGACGAGCGCAGTGGAATGTTGCTACTGTTTATGAGCGGTCGTATCGCTTACCATCAGGCGAACGGCTTGCTCGTCTCGTCATTCATTGCAATAAAAAAAAAACTGCTCAATAGGAGAAAAATATCCACTATGTAGTAATTGTGCAAAAAATATTTAAAAACACATATTCTGCCCATAATATGGCAAAGTTATACTCGTATAGCGTACATACTGTGAAAAAAGCGAAGTTTGTAGTTAATCTTTAAATATAAAGGCATGTCCGTCAATATTATAAAATTTCAGAATATCTAGATGATAGCAAGGCTTGGGAATAGAATTAAATTAAATAAATGCGTAGTATCTCGGAGCGGAAGTTTTAGTGTGCTCTGTATAATATCAGTCAAATTAAGTAACATGTAAAATTTTCCATTATGGTCTATCCGATTTGCTTACATTGTAACGGATTCATTGATGGATTACATAAGGCTCTCGCAATTATTCACTGTTTTGGCGAAAAAGAGTATACTGATTCTTCGTTCTGGGCGAGTTCGCTTCACTCAGCCATAGTAATTATAATATAATAATATTCGTATTAAAAATATTTGTAATAAACTGCTCTGATTTAAACCAACTTGTAAATTATGTAATAATCACTAAATTGTAAACTGGTTTTGAAAAGAGCAACACTAGAGTTTCTTGCCGGTTCTTCTCTAGTGAAAACCGCTTTCCGAACCGGGTGGTAGATAAAAAAAATGACTGAATCTAAACGATGTTGAACATTTTAATGGATTCAATAAAATTTTCATATTTTCATTTCATTTCTTTTCAATGATTTTTTTCACAAATACGTACTTGATATATTTTTATAACAAAATTTATGATAAAATAAATATTATACAAAGCCGGTGCGAAAAATTACAAAAGCAATACTATTTATTTAAGGTAGTAGTTTTGTTGAAAACTAATGCTGTCAATGGATAGCCAACTACTGATTTAATTTCCCACAGATTAATCAGGAGTCAGGACGCACCGCCGACAGCCACCCACAGCAAATACTCGTCTTAAACGCACTGTTGATCACATTGTTGTTGTTCACCATGTTAATATTCGCGAACAAAAAGCCGACTCATAAATATGGATGTATGAGTTCATAAAAGCGTGCGGTGACATTTTGGGACTACATCAATCACATTTTGGGATTGTGCTCAAAGACAAGGTGTTAAAAATTATTGTTCCTGTTGCCGAATATTTGTCACATTTACATATTATGTAAATGAGATTCACAACCCGAAAATTTCACACAATGTTCCTCGTCTTGGATATGGAAACTGATTATGGCGATTCATAAATCGTACTTCATTTATCCATTTTTAACCGACTTCAAAAAAAGGAGGAGGTTTTCAATTCGACTGTATGTTGCTTTTTTTTATGTTTGTTACCTCGTTTCTCTGTACTGTAGGAACCGATTTCGATCATTCTTTCTTTGATTGAAAGCTGGTGCTTGTCGTTTGGTCCCATAAAAATATGGTGAAGATCTGATGAATATCATCGGACCTGGAGAGGGGAACTCCTTAAAATTAAGGAGAATTGCAATGGTTCTTTTTGCATTACGTTCATTAGAAAAGTTAAGATACAGTGAGAGAGGGAAAGAGGTGGGGGTGAGGGGGGGGGGGGGTGGTTGATAAAATTAAAATACACGTAAATTCTAATATCTTCGGCAGCTTTTAACCGATTTTAGTGATTTCTTTGTCATTGGAAAAAACGTATTGACAGGTTGATCCCAGGAATACAACATGAAGATATGATGATTATGTTCGGACCTGGAGTATAGAACTCTTCAAAATTTTGTAGGAATCCAATGGTTCTTTTTGCATTAAGTTCATTATAAAAGTTAAGCTACATTGAGGGAGGGAAAAAGGGGTAGGGGTGAGGGGGGGGGGGGTGATAAAATTAAAATACACGTAAATACTAATATCTTCAGCAGCTTATAACCGATTTTAGTGATTTCTTTTTCATTGGAAAGAACGTATTAACAAGTTGATCCCAGGAACACAAAATTAAGATCTGATTATCATGTTCGGACCTGGAGAGTAGAACTCCTCAAAATTTAATAGGATTTCAACGGTTCTTTTTGCATTGGGTTCAGTATAAAAGCTAGGCTACAGTGGTTGAGGAAAAAAGGGGTAGGCGCGAAAGAAGGGGGGGGCGGAGAAAAAATAATAAACATGTAAATATTCCAAAATCTTTGGTAGCTTTTAGCCGATTTTAGCGATTTCATTGTCATCGGAAAGAACATATTCCTTGTGGAGACCAAATCTTCTTCATTTAAATGCCTATCAACACTAAAAAGATAAAAATAACTAAAATTTTTAATAAAAAAATTAAAAACCGACTTCAAAACAAAAATCCACTAAAAACCAAAAAATAATAACTACCACTACAAAGCAAAAAAATAATATTTATTTCATGGAACTCGTGCATTTTGATTAATTTGCTTAATGACTTGACTAGCCAACAAATCAAAATATATGCGTAACATATTGAAGGCATAAGTACCATGAAATAAATATTATTTTTTTGCTTTGGAGTGGTAGTTATTATATTAATATCTAATTACATATTTATTTTGAATTCCGCCAACTTGTGTCTCGATAAAATGTCCGATCCCAAGTAATAATGTGTTCAAGTAGTAAGTAGTCAAGTAATAATAATGTGTTCTAACCCATTTCATCAAAGGTACATTGAACCTTTATTTAGATTAAGCTCTATGGACTAAGTCTAGGCCAATGGTCTAGGCCGTCAGAAATACATCTCCATATACATATTCCTGTGTCTATTCCCTATAGAAACAGGCGACTTCGTCGATAAAGCAAAGGTATTATAAGGGTGTCTACTTTCTTACGTTGACTAGTGTAGATCCACAAGGTACTCGTTTCTATTCCTTTGTCCTCGAATCAACTGATCACTACAACTGTCGCTACATTGTCATTTCAATGAGTAAATGATTGCTTCATATTGATTAGCTAAATTAAGTTATTTAGCTACGTCACCGCAAATAGATAAGTGAGTGAAATTATAAAAACTCCCACGTCTTCGGTCGTTCACAGCTGGTCCCTTCATAAGGCGATAGCGTAACCGCAAAATCGTATACGGGCCGCGACCGCAAATACGATGCGAAGACCTTATAACCACGCTCTCTTTTAAACTACACTTCCGCCATGGCTTCTCGTGATTAGGTACTTGGACACCGTAAGTAAAACTGTAATTGAAAAAGAAAATAATTAAAAATAATACCACTAAGAAATAAAAACAGTAAGCATATTATGATATCTTGTTCGAGCAAGCCAGTGATATAGTGTCAAACGGTACTTGTCGACAAAATGCACTTTCCATTAAATGCAGACTTTATTGTATTCATGGGCGTAGCTACGGTGGGGCAGAGTGAGGCGCTTGCCCCACCCTGGCTTTGACCTGTAAGGTAACTAACAAACCTAAAAAAAAATAATTATCTAGGTAAAATAATAGGTATGTGAGCAATAAGAAAGTGTATAGGATAATTCGAATTATAAATATAGATACAGGGTGCTATAGGGTGTAATATTTTTGTATGAAAAAATTAACAATTTGCTAATTACATACTATTTTAGACTGCTGCCCCGCCCTGGGCCCATGGCTGGCTACGGTCATGATTGTATTGTATTTATTTAAATAAATTTAGGTTTACAGACATAATCCCAAATACTTACATTCTAAATTCTAATAACTAAAGCTATAACAAAATATAAAAAAGAAAATCACTTTCTTATAAAACTTGTAACATGGATCCCATCAAAAACATCCTGTAAAAAAAATCCAAGTCTCGCAGCTCAGGTTTTCTACCGCAAAAAGTTGTGAGATGCATGTAATACCAAGTCGATTAATTTATTTAGTCCTTAAGGGACCTTCTATATAAAGTTATTACCATATCAATATTAAAAATTCTTTACGTTTTAAATAAATGGATCGACTTGGCCATCGCATGAAAACATAATGTATCGTACAATTTATACATAATGCTGCTGGCCAAGTCGATCTATTTATTGAAAACGTAAAGATTTTTTAATATTGATATTGTAATAACTTTATATAGAAGGTCCCTTAAGGACTAAATAAATTAATCGACTTGGTATTACATGCATCTCACAACTTTTTGCGGTAGAAAACCTGAGCTGCGAGACTTGGATTTTTTTTACAGGATGTTTTTGATGGGATCTCACGTCTTTTTGTAGAGTCCTACTTTTTTCCTTTTCGGTACTTCTTACTTCTAGAATATCACTAACGATTTTTCTTAAAGCCTCTGTCTTATGGATTTTTCTTATTTTTGTAGGTATCAATTTATCACAAATATAGCGGATTTGATTATTAATGTTCTTTCTTTCATTGTAATTGATATTTTCGAGCTATTTAGCCTATTTATTTGTAAGTTTTTCTTCGTCATGTTTTTCTAGAGGAATGTTGTACAGTTTCATGGGCTGAATACACCATTTCCCTCTCTATATCCCCTCCTGTTATGCCTCATATATATAGACATCTATCTACAACTATTATTCCATTATATACGGGTACAATGATTCATTAACTGCAAATGTAACTTTGTAATCCTATACATTTATATGAGATTACAAAGTTATTCACGCAGTTGGTCTATCTAGAAAACTAGACACAAATTATGTAATGTTTGAATTTTCCCTTACTTTAGACACTAAGCACTAATTATATTCTAAATTTGAAGGTTCTATGTCTGCTAGAAGTGCCTTAGACTTTTGATGATCGGTCAGTCAGTCAGTGAGTGACAAAATTAAGAAAGTTTGACTAGTTACAATTCTTAAACTACTGGTTCAAATTGAATGAAATTTTAAATATACCGTGTTTACACAATGCCTGCTTAGTAACTGAAAATTCAGGCTTCATGCTTTAGCCACAACGAAGTTATAGGGGGTTGAAAATGGTCTGAATTGCTTCGAGAAAAGGATGTTACGGCCTATAGCTCGACTTGGAGGGGGCTCGGCCGCGCCCCCAGATTTACATGCTAAAACTAATTATTATAAACGATTTAAAAATAACTTAATCTTAATGTATATTTGACTGGCCTTATTTATAACATATGAAATAGAAGTGAAATTAAATTAGTGAAACTATACTACTATAACGTGGAACTCCTCCACTCTGCCGATAGAAACCCGCGCGCCGAGTTGAAAACTCGTTTTCGTAATTTACTTCCAAAAAGCTCACGGCTCAATGGCATGCCGGAAGGTAGCTTACGAAGTGTTCCTCTCAAAAGAAAAAGTAAAGTGGGATGTAACAGCTGTATCTGTATTTGTATCAGCCCATATACGTCCCACTGCAAGGCACGGGCCTACTCTACAATCGAGAATACGATTGAGAGTGGTTAGGCCATATAGTCCACCACGCTGGCCTAGTGCGGGTTGGCGGACTTACATACCATAGAAATTCTTATGAATCGCTATGGTATGCAGGTTTCCTCACGATGTTTTCCTTCACAGTTTTAGTGCGTGGTGATTGACTACCAATACACACATGACTCCGAAAAGTCAGAGGTGTGCCCTGGGATTCGAACCCGCGACCACCGTGAACATGTTGGCAGCCGCGTCTAGTCGGTTTACCAACAGGCCACCACGCACTTAAACAAACAAACAAACACACGCACTTAAAATGTAACAGCTAGTTCACTATAAAAATACTCTTCCTGTGATGTTCAAACTTAACTGACTGTAAATCTAATGTTTCATTCATGCATAACCTCACACCTTTTTCCCAGCAAGGCAGGCAGAGTTGCTACCTATACACCCACATTTCGCCTTACAGATTCTGTCCGACAAAGTGATAGGGGGCGAGCCTATCGCCATATTGGGCACAAAGAACAATGGCGAATTTATGATTGATCTTAATTTGAGCGTCTTAAAGTGGCATATATACAAAACAAATTCCAATATTTTTGTAATTTTTTTCAAGTAATCATATGAATTATACAAAGCGGGTGAAAAAAAAACCTTTAAAATGGAAAGCCATTTGAGTAATTCCGGATTTATAAACTATTATTGGCTAAGTGTTGCCATTTTATATTTATTCGACTTAAATAGTTTGCTATCTAGTAAAGTACTGTTATTCGAGATAACTTTGTCATTCAATATAATATTGGCAAACTCCCGCAATTTGTAAGTTATTTTAATTTTGTAAATAATTATACTTCATTGATATTTTATTTGCTTAAATAGTAACAACACATGATATTTTTTTTCTGTATTAAATAATCAGTAAATTCAAAGTATGATATGAGCCTGGCCAGAGGACTCATACTTAAAGCAATCGATTGACATAGAAAACCCAGCAAAAAAAAATGATAGACTTTTGACGTTTCCGTTGCGTGAATTGTTGATAAATATTTAATCCGGACTGAATCAAAAATAATTGAGGAATAAGGAGCCTGATACTGCGTTGTGTGATCCGTGCATTGTTACGGACTTTTATATTTACTGTGTGTGATATGTTATGTTTGTTATGATCATCGATCTTATTTTAATGCTTGGATTGACTTAAAGTAAATATGTTGAGAATTGGAGGTAACTGTCAACTGAGACTGCGGCAGATCAACTGTAATTATTATTGATACGTGTAAATATACTTTTTAAGCTAATATAAATAAAAACACAAGATACTAATCGAACGGGTGTATTATTATACTTTTTATTTATTATAAAATGATATTTCTGACAATACAATACTTCATAGCACGGTCAGCCATTTTACTCGTAGTGTGACGTAGGTGTAGAAACACAAAAATTCTGATGTGAATATGTGTGAATATCAATTTTTCCCCTGTTTCTTTGACAACAATTATTACACATATTGAATTAGAAATTAACCCTCAGGCTAACGAGATTTTTTTCATCTTAAAGTCTCCCCTGTCGGGCGACCGTAAGACGGTCGCGCGCCCGGAAAATCTAAAGTCCCTTACCTGTCACAATTTTCCGGAAGCCGTAAGGTGGCTTCCAGGGTATACAAAGTTTATATTCGATAGTTACACAAATTTTTATAATTTCGATGTTCTTGGGTCGCTCCATTGTGAAAAAATTAATAAAACGTCATTGAAGTCGACAATGCCCACGAAGTTTGAAATTGTTGTTCATTTCTTAAATAAAATCATTAAACGTGGTGGATTGTTAGTGAAGAGAACAAAATATCATGGAAAAATAAGTAATCTATCATATTTCAGTGTTATACGTGATTTGTGGTGTGTTTTTAAGTTAAAATGAACGTGTCACCGGGCGGCCATTTTGTGTTAAAATTTGAACCGATATATTATGATGGATATTCCCACATACGTGTATCTAGAATTTGATATATTTGATAACTATCTGTGCCTGCGACTTCGTCCGCTTGGAATTTAACAAAAAAGTTAATTAGTTTATTTCGTTGTTTTTTTTTTGTTTTTACATTTTTATTTTTTGTTTGTGCATTTTTATTTTTTGTTTTAGCATTTTTATTTTAATTATCATTAATTTTCAGTTTTTTAAATTAGGTTTATTGAAAAATTGCGCATGCGCGTGAGCTGCTTACTGGACAGCACTTGGGCATTGCAACATTACTTTATTTTTCTAAAATAAAAGGATTTTTCTAAAATAAATGTAGCCTAAGTTACTCCTTATCATATTAGCTACCTGACAGTAACAGTCCCGTCAAAATCGGTTCAGTCATTTCAGGGATTAACGGGAATAAACAGACAGACAGACAGACAAAAAAATCTAAGATCATTTTCGTTATAGGTATCGTGTATATAACGATATGTAGTTGGTCATTTTTTTATTTTCAATTTTATTTATATGTACAGATTTCAGTGCATTTAGCTTTCTTGTTTTAACCAATTGGGTATTAAGATTAGCACTAACACACACATTTATATGTTACCGGAAATGTATGAAGTCTAGGAATTGTATGACAGCCTTCGTGGCGCAGTTGGTTAGACGCCGCCTGTGAAACGAGAGGCCGCGGGTTCGATCCCCGCACCGAGAGAAATGTTTGTGAGGCCCACAAATATTTCTTTCGGGTCTGGGTGTTTGTGAGACCGAAAAGTCTCTCTCGTAGTTCCTGATATCCACGAAACAAGACTCGATCTTAGTGTGGGGTCAGGACTACGTATGTGACTGTTGGGGTGTTATTTATTTTATTTTATTATTTATTTGTATACAGCTCCTAGGAAATGTATACAATTCCGAAGCAATATGGAAATGTATAAGAATAATGGTTTCTGTAATAAAACACGTTGTTCTAACGAGAGTAATATTTTTTATCACAAGTAACAATCATAGCGTTAAATTCAATAATACTTTACCTAACTTATTTTTTTTTTCTCTAAGGTATTGTATACAATGACGGATTACATACATTTGCGTTAACATATATATATATTTATGTATGTATAATCCCTATAATGGAAAGGATCCCCGGGTTGGCCCCGCCTACGACCCCGACGACGACTGGCCCTGGTAACGCACAACATACGTACTATGAGGACAGACGAGACGATTGTCGAACTGGAAGAAGAATTGAGCAGGTTACACTGGGACATTCTGGGGTTATCGGAAGTTCGAAGTATCGGAGAGGATACGATAACCCTGAAGTCTGGTAACCTGCTCCTCTACCGGGGGGACAACCAACAGTCCCGAGAAGGTGTCGGATTTCTTGTCCACAGGTCTCTCATCAACAACATCGTATCCATCGAAAGTGTATCGAGCAGGGTAGTGTACAGTAAGTATAGTAAGTATAGGAGATGTATGAGGACATAAGTCGGGCCATACATACTTCCAAAACCTACTTCAATGTTGTTATGGGAGACTTCAACGCAAAGTTGGGCAAGAGAAGCGATGCAGAGTTGAAAATGGCGTAATTTGGACATGGGAACCTCAGGGGTCAGAGGCTGGCTGACTTTCTGGAAAAGAGGGACTCTTTGCGATGAATTCATTTTTCCAGAAGCCGCCTCACAGGAAATGGACCTGGCTGAGTCCTGACGGTTCTACGAGAAATGAGATAGATTTCATCTCGACGACGAATAGACGGATGTTCAGAGATGTCTCTGTGATCTACAGAGTGAAAACCGGTAATGATCACCGAATGGTTAGGGGCACATTGAATATCAACGTCCAATTAGAAAGTCGTCGCTTGATGAAGTCTACGTGCCGACCTTTTTTTTATAATGGCCTGGCATAGTGGCGGCGTTGCACCTGATGGTAAGTGCCAATGCCGCCCAGGCAGAGTATCCATTGGCATCGGACGGCAGTCCCATGCCAATGGAAACAATTATGCCGGCCTAATAAGGTGCCTCTTCATACCACACCTTCACACACACTAACTCGCGCCCATATCCAAAACCCCGAGAGCTTTCAACTCGAGTTGACAAATCGCTTTGATTGTCTAAAAGAAAACCTTGCAGTGGACGAGTTAAACAGCGGTTTCGTAGAAGCTGTCCATATAGTGGGATCTAAGTATTTTAGACCTCGCCGTAGAGATAGACCACAAAAACTCTCGATCCACACTCTTGACCTCAAGGCCGAACGTCGATCTTGAACGCTGCAGTCCTCTGATCACGCCGAAGTATATCGGCGGCTCAATAGAGGGATCTAGAAGTCCTTGCGATACGATATCCGTGCTCACAATACTGTGAACATTAATTGTGTGGAACGGAAGCCCCAAAGTGTTTGCAAGAGCACTGACTTACTGGGCAAAGCCAGTTGTCTAGGCTGAAAACGACCGATGGCCGCGTACTATCGACTAGGGCAAAGGTATTAAGAGAGATCGAGAGGTTCTACGGACAGCTTTACACCTCGGTTGCCGAACCACGCCACTATGTCGGTCCGAGTACAAGATCAGATCACGCAGGCGATTTCACTACATAGAAGCGTAAGACAGGGAGATGACATATCTCCGAAACTATTCACTGCCGCGCTAAAAAACGGCTTCAAGCTCTTGCAGTAGAAAAGATTTGGCATCAATATCGACGGCGAGTATATTACTCACTTTCGATTTGCCGTCGACATTGTAGTCTTGGCAGAATCGCTGGAAGACCGTAGCACTATGCTCGAAGACCTTAATCGAATCTCCCAACAGGTGGATCTTAAAATGAACATGGACAAAACGATGATCTTATCGAATATCTATGTTGTACTCACCCCCATTGGAGTTGGGGGCTCAACTCTCGAAGTTGTAGAGGAATATGTCCATTTGGGATAAGTGATCCGGTTAGGCAGGTCCAACATCGGGAGAGGTCAATCGTCGAATCCAAGGCGGCAATACGGCACCGAGACGTGGCCTCTCACTGTGGGCCTCATTAAAAGGCTTAAAGTCACTCAACGAGCCATGGAGAGGGCTAGGCTTGGTGTTACCCTACGAGATCGAATTAGAAATAAGGAGATCCGTAGAAGAACAAAGGTTACCGACATAGCCCACAAGATTGGCAAGTTGAAGTGGCAGTGGGGCGGGCGTATAGTTCGTAGAACCGATGGCTGGTTTGGCCGAAAGGTTCTTGAGTGGAGGCCACGTACAGCCAAATGAAATGTTGGACGCCTGCCTACAAGGTGGACGGACGATCTAGCTAAGGTTGCAGGCAGCTTCCATCAGGTCATTGTGGAGATCCTTGAGGGAGACCTATGTTCAAAAGTAGTCTTCCTGTGAGACAGGAGATATTTGTATAATTATTTACACCACCAGAAAACGAAGATCGGCTTGTTTACCCTCTGTGCCCCAAAGCGGGCACGAGCTGTATCCGATTTTTGGCCGAATATCCGGCCGCTGTCGCTAGCAAGAGTAAGTTGCAGCGCCTACGTGTGGTGTGCAAGGAACGGCAAGGCACACATTATGCCCCGCCTGCAACGTTCCTCTGTGCGTGTTTAGGCGGGGCTTTTTCTATATTTTTTTCTATTGTACTGTATATTAAACTTTATTATTAATTTTTAAAATTATAATTAATATTATTTTCAAATTAATATGTATTTCATTACTCGAACGAAGCCATATCCATGTTAGTCTAAACAACGAATTCGATTGTTTCAAAAAAAAAGTTGGCATGGAAATTTGCGATTTCCGCCATTTTGAAAAGTGGACAGTCAAGGAAATTCGCGATTTTCGCCATTTTAAATGACCGACAGGACAGTGGTTAAGACATTTAATTTTAATGTCAATAAAAATAATGTATGGACACTTGCCATTGTTCTTTGTAATACTGTATAGAATAATCCAATGTAATTTTTCGGCATTTAAAATATTTCTAAATAATAAGTTACTAGCAACTGAAATAGCTGATTGCGAGTTCTTTGTACAGTAAAACCAAACGATGATGTCAGATCAACCGTGGACTTTCTACAGCTAATAAAGAAAAATGTACTTACAATAACAAACTCGTGTCATTATAATATTTTGGCACATTTACATTACGCAGGCGGAATTTATATTAATATTCATGTTGAAATTATATTTTCTTCTCAGCTATCACAAGTTGTTTGTTTGGATGTTGTAAATGAAATAAATAATGTTGGAGCCGGATTTCTGAGGTCTGCCATAACACCGATTTCATAAACATTTAAACATTGTCTATTTCTCCCGTCAAACAGCAGTGTAGAAGCACTGTTGTGTTTCGGATTGAAGGGCATTGTAGCCAGAGTAATTACTGGACATATTGAGACTTAACATCTTATGTCTCAGGATGGCGAGCGCAGTGGAATGCCAAGCATTGCTTTGTAATTCAAGGTGTTGATTGGTTTTTCTACTGTTCATGAGCGGTCGCATCGCTTACCATCTGGCGAACGGCATGCTCGTCTCGCCATTCACTGCAATTAAAATAATAATAATAATAAGAATTTCAAGATGTGGTGTGGAGTGAAATAATATCTGCACTGGGTTAAATACCCATCTAGTAATAAATATATAAATGGTAACCATTGACATAAATATATAAACAGGGTGGAAAACGCATAGTGTTCCGACGTAACTTCTCTAGTGGAACGTTACTGAAATTAGTCGTCGCTCGCAACGATTTTGATAATGCTTGCTTGTATTACGACAGAAAGTTTAATAAAAATGAAGAAAATATTATTATCACTGTTTAGACGAAATCTATTACGTTAAGTTAATTTATAATAATAGTTAGTTTAACGCATTTTATATTTAAATTGGTTTTTTTTTCGCGCCGTCTTTTTGAAACTCCAAATGTACTGAAGGGCCTATCCTTAATTTTTAAATCAATGATGGTAAGAATTTTTCTCGGCAATGCATGAAATGCCATGGCAGTTGTAATGAAGTCATTATCGCACCAGAAAAAAATGTAAAAAAAATAGAATTTTACACATTGAAATTGAGAAAGCACCGTCAAGGTTGGTAATATGAATCATATTTTGTTTTAATGTTTATAACGTAACGTTTTATTAATGTGAATAAAATTATTCGTAGACACGGGAAATAATCATAGAAGCTATATACACAAACATACATGACTCACGCCACTAATTATGTCAGGAAGCCGATGGGTGTGTAGGTAATTAACTTTTTACATTGATTATTATTAGAACACACACATAGTCTGCCAACGATGTAACGTCAATAAAACATGAGCTTTAAATGTATATCGAATCAATGATATCATACAAGAACATACTATCAATGTGCAACTTTGTTTGGTCTTTTGTGATTATTTTAATAACGTATATTACTCTTTTTTTTTTTGGCGAGACGCGCGCGCCCTTCGCCTGATGGTAATCCATACGACCGCTCATAAACAGTAGAAAAGCCAAGAAAGTAGTAATACCATGAATTACAAAACAATGTTTGCCACTCCACGTCTTACGTCTAATGATGTCCAGTAATTACTCTGGCTACAATATTTTTGAAACCAGACCACAACAATGTATTTATAATGCTGTTTGGAGGTAGCATTCCGGTAGTACCTGCCCAGACGGTCTCCATATTTCATAAATAAAAGCTATTTGTAATCATCAGAGTACAATTTCGAAGTGTATACTATGATTGCAATAATATTTTAAAGTTGGGTGTCTGAGGTTATGAATTAATCCTGTTACACGTTGTTAAAAATGTACTCTGTGCTAGACAGCCTCTCACATATGAGAGACCTACCACCAGTAAATTATGAATAGAGGTGCTTTCGTGGGGAGAAAATATCAGTATTAAAAATGCTAGATTGAAGTGATTAGTAATTTTATAACATTTTGATAGGTACCCCTATGAATGGAAGATACTCGTAAATGTTGTTTCATTTGGTATAGATGAGACTAATATTATGAGAGTAATCTAAGTCAAGTCATTTTGTGATCTACGAGTATATAAATCAAACTAAAGAAAATTTCTAAAGCATATTATGTCTTGACATTTTTTACGTAAAATCATTAGTCTCGGGATACGAGTAGTTTCTACTTTCTAGTTTCTACGTTTAAAGCGTGAAAGTACAAGTAGGCAGACGCTCTCGATTGTAGATGAGGCCAGTGTCATGCAGTGGGACGTATACGGGCTGATACAGTGCCACAACACCCAGATTTCAGCACGTTACATTAATAAAACTTCCAACGACCAAAAACGTGACAGCATGAAAAACAAAAGTTGTAAAAGGATAACAAGAAATCAGATACACTATAAAATCCGTAGAGGTCGCGTACGTGGCCGTTTTATAAAATATTCCGGCGCCGAATATTAAATTGTTTGAGTTCGTAGTGTTGCGCCGTCTAGGCTAGCGTCGCGACGACGGCAGGTGACGGCGCCTCGGCCGACGCCACAACGTTGTATTACTGTCGAACATTGTGATAAACATGCACAGCATAATTATTAGCCGAGTTCCGTGTACATCCTTTTCCCACGTTCATCCCGCGATCGATTTGATATCGCTGACTCACTGTTTTTTTGTTAAATGTGCAAAGAAGATGTTAAGACGCACTGACACTATGTCCCTGAATCATACTTTGAAAGGAGAATACCCATTCATAGTATCGGTAAAAAATATCATTGATCCCGATACCGATACCGCTCAAAATTCATTATTATAGTTTGTCATATTTTATGGTTTATCCTTAAACGTTTTCCTGTTTTATCCCGGGCGACAGATTTTTATTATATAAGTAATTATCATCACATTTTACATTTTGTTCACAGAGCCGAATACAAAAATATTTTTATTGGACTTCGAGTTCATTTCTCCAAGAATTCCGGGCTTATACACCTCCTTATTTACTTATTTATTTCAATCTTTATTGTACACTGATTTATTATAACTACACAAAAGGATACTCTAAAATACAAAAGTACAAAAGGCGGTCTTATCGCTCTGAGCGATCTCTGCCAGACAACCTTTGGATGGATATAAGAGAAGGAGAAAGAGAGGGCAGTGTAAGAATAAAGAATAAACCTCCTTACCTCTTACATATGAGGGACCTACCACCAGTTAAAAAGGAAGGGGTGTCTGTATCAGCCCATATACGTCCCACTGCAAGGTACGGGCCTACTCTACAATCGACAGTACGATTGAGAGTGGTTAGGCCATATAGTCCACCACGCTGGCCTAGTGCGGGTTGGCGGACTTACATACCATACAATTTTTTATAAATCGCTATGGTATGCAGGTTTCCTCACGATGTTGTCCTTCACCGTTTTAGTGCGTGGTGATTGACTATCAATACACACATGACTCCGAAAAGTCAGAGATGTGCCCTGAGACTCGAACCCGCGACCACCGTGAACATGTTGGCAGTCGCGTCTAGTCCGTTTACCAACAGGCCATCACGCACTTACCAACAGGCCACCACGCCACCATGGAAAAAAAATAACAAAAAAATTTCGTCACATATTTTTGCACAAAATTTAGTTTCATTAAAAACTATAAACATACATACTAAAAACATACAGTCGAATTGAGAGCCTCATCCGTTTATTGAAGTCGGTTAAAAATCATCAAAGTAGGTATCTATAATAAATATGAATCAGATTCTTTACCAGAGACATGTAATAAATCATAATTAGATCACATTTCTACGTACCACAAGTTCAGTTAAATGGTATTTAGGTCGGTTTCCTGAACCACTTATGTTAATTGATTAGTTGAAGATATCGTTCTCCCCACACTCGGAGCTTATTCACTACGTTAGGAATTTTCTAATTACAATATGTTCCGTAAATTCCGCTATGATGATATGATTCCTGTATCATGTACGTGACACTGCAGGGCACGGGCTTCCTATATAATGGAGAATACGATTGCGAGTTGTAAGGCCATACAGCCGTACGGGTTTGCGAACTTCACACATAAACATTCTTACAAATCCCTAGGATATGCAGGATTCCTCACGATGTTTTCGTTCACCATTATAGTGCGTGGTGATTGACTATAAATACATACATGACTCTGAAAAGTCAGACGTGTGCCCTGGCATTTGAACCCGCGACCACCGTGCACATGTAGGTAGTCGCGTCTGATCCGTTTACTAACAGGCCACCACACCCTTAGTTAAAGTAATAATTTATCGATGAATAGGTATTAAAGTGAGCAATTATTGTATTATCGAATCAGGGGCGTTCCTCTAGAAAAACGATGCGAACTTTGAACGTTCGAATTTTCGATATCCGAAGTAAGATATAAGATTTCCACTTCTAAAAATCAATGGTATCACTATTATACTTATCATTTCCTCCGACCTTAGTCTATGGTTGCGATGTACAATAGAGGAATCCAACATTTCGAGGAGTATCTAGGCCTATTAGAGAAGTTTTACTTACAGCGTCCGAACATTCGAAGTTCGTATAGTTTTTATAAAGTAACCCCCGGGAACCTAAGGCACAACCCCGTTGCCACGTTAGTGTGTATTCATAGTTCTTCACTCACTTTGACGACAAAGGAAAATACCTTCAAGAAATCGAAATAATATATTTGAAATTCTTGAATAAGAATTTTTTAAGTAAGTAATTACATGAAGTTAGCCGACCTGCGCCGGACTAGCATGGCGGATTATTACTTACAGCCCACACAAGCAACGCGACGGAACTTATACTGAAGCAGGTCATACACAGGCTAATATTATTATCCGTTCAAAGTATCCTCACAGCCGTGTCTATAAGAAACCAGTAATTACTCACCAGTTCATTTTAACTAAAGGGAAACAATATGACGCATATAAAAAATATCGAAACATGTTCTGAGAAAAAAAAAGATTTGTAAGACAACACACATTGCATTAGAATGTTCCGATCTGATTATGTTATCCGGAATTTGTTAGCAGAATATACCTATGAAAATTAATTATTGTTAACACTGGCAGGAGAGAGTATGTTCACTAAATATAATGACTGTAACCTTCTTTGGAAAAGAGCAACTTTTCAAGCAAGGTTTCTTGCTCGTTCTTCTCTGGTGAAAACAGCCTTGTAAACTGGATGGTAGAGGAAAAAAAAAAGGGATTGAATCTAAATAATGTATGGAATTTTATGGTTTCAATAAATATTTTAATTTCATTATTATGATCTGCGACCTCCTGTCACCCGGTAATCTTCTTCTCTTCTCTTTTAACGACATTGAATATTACCAACCTTATTCAGTCAGTTTTAAAAGGAACCTAATCGATACCTAAATAGGTATCGGATGTTTGTCTTCTTCGTTCAAACTGAATTCAAACGTTGTTTGAAAGGGTCAAACCACTTGATTATTAAAATGTCTATGAATAACGCACGTAATTAATAACTAAATACACACAACAGTCACATATACATAGGTAGATCGAGTCTTATGTTGTGGGTATCAGAAACTACGAGAGACTTCAGTGTCACAAACACCTAGACCCGAGACATGTATTTGTGGGCCGCACAAACATTTTTCTCGGTACGGGGATCGAACCCGTGACCTCTCGTTTCACAGGTGGCTTCTAACCAACTGCGCCACGGACGCTGTGACAATTATACCACCACGCAATGACAAAGTTGTACCACCCGGATGGATCTAGCGACCTGGCAACCACCAAAAAGTTAATAAATAAAGCAACAGGCACAAAGGATCTTCAGTTATGAACATACATTAAAAGTTTTATACGATTATCTGCGATTAAAACGACAGTTTATGCAATTTAACAGCTACACGTGTTAATTTTAGTCAGCCATTATACATACCGTAGACAATACATACTATTTATGCTTTGGCAAATACCAAATTCAACCTAATGTTAAGTTCTCTATAATACCATACTCGTAGTTATTTATTTATTTTATTCTAGTATAGGAGGTAGCAACGTTTTCGAGAAAGAATTTTAGGTCAGTTGATTTTGTGATATGTCGTCCTTCTTGCACTTTCGGTTAGAGTCTGGGCTATCTGGCTGGCGGTAGTGGTTGCGTTCATTAGTGCGCATCCTACCTGTCCAGGTAATAATCCTGGATTTTAAAAGCATTTTAGAAGGCGTAATTTTTGATTTTTTGTTTTTAAATAAGTCTCTCTGACATACTTTTTTTATTGCCAGACATCATTGACATTGCTAACTATGTGCTATACGCGATTTTATATATTTTTTTATTGAAATTTTAAAGTATTTTATAATGTCTGTAATTTTAATATTATGTTATTTAAAGATAAGAAAAACTTAAAATAAATTTGCCAGACATTAATTCGATTGTTAAGTCTGGAATTAAAATGAAAAAGTCATGAAAAGTATTGCAGTATGATGCTAGTATTCCGACAGAGACAGCTGAAGTCATCCAGTTTGCCACCCTGTAAAGTGGAATTGCAACAGCATTTATTGAGGGTTCGTTACGTGACGAAAATTTGGAGAAATGCTCACTCAAAACATCCAACATCTTTATCTCCAATGGCTTTCGGTTGAACCATTAACGGTGACAAATATGATTTTGTCTGGTTTTTGGGAGATCAATTACCATCCTCAGTTGCAGATATTATTATTCAAAGTAAGTGTAAAATGGAATATTTATCAATAATAACTAAAATGTTTTATAACGAACAAGAAGAATTACACTGTTTATTTTTTTTCTGTTACAGATGATAGAGTTTTAGAAGATAACGAAAGTTCCCAAGAAGATGATATGAATGACACTGACAAAGACAGCGACGATGATGATGATGATTATGAAGATGCCTCTTTTTTTTGTGACGTCACTATGGGCTGAAACAACTTGAAAAACTTAATATTTATAATTATTTATAATTTACATTTAGTAATCAGAACAATTTAAATAAAAAGTGTTGTTTTTTAAATTTTAATCTAATTTTATATTCCTTTTTATACTTAATTTTTTTTGGAAACTTGCTCTGACTAGAATGATTATTATTATTATTATTTATATGGTATTTAAAATAATTTCTACTATTTCTGGCGAAATAATCAGCTACGCAGGCTTGCGGCCAAAACGAAACTGATAATGAATAAATGATAGTTAAAACACGTAAGAAATAGAAAAATAATGGATGAGCTTATTAAAATGTTTCTATTGACAGGAATTTACGAACTATTCGGCAGGTATTTAAAATGACAGCTTTTTGCATGAGGGTATATGTTAGGGGATGTATTTGGAGTGTCTTCAAACTTTTATGAAGATACTTAGGAATTACACCCATAGTTGACACCACAATTGGTACGGTCCGCACGGAGTCAACTCGCCACTGTCTTTTTAATTCTATAGAAAGGTTATATTTTGCTATTTTTTCTATATATATTGTTTGTAGGTTATGGGTATTTGGTATAGCTATATCAATTAGAAAAACTGCTTTGTTTCTTTTATCGTGTAGTGTAATATCCGGTCTATTGTGATGAATTGTCTTGTCTGTCATAATAGTCCTGTCCCAGTAAAGCTTGTAGTTGTCCGATTCTAGTATTATTTTGGGTGAATATTTATAATATGACGTTTTATTTGTTATTAACTCGTATTTGTATGCAAGATATTGGTGTACTATTGCAGCTACTTGGTCATGTCGATGTTTGTAATCCGTCTGGGTTATAGATTTACAGGCTCCGGTTATATGTTGAATTGTTTCAGGATTACTATGACAGTGCCGACAGAGATCATTTTGGACTGTAGGATCTTTGATTATGTGTTTCCTATAATTTTTTGTGTCGATTGTCTGGTCCTGGATGGCAACCATGAATCCCTCCGTTTCGGGAAACATTTCGCCTCGCTTAAGCCACGCGTTTGAAGCTATTTTGTCAACGATAGGATTAGTTAAGTCGAGGCGGTGTCTCCCGTGGAGAGATTTTTGTGTCCAGGCATTCAGCTTTTGTGTGTTAGTGGTCGGGTTTAAGTCCATCATGGAATCTAACAGGTTAAGTGGTGTATATTTATGATCAGCTCGTACTACAGCTCTATGTAGTTCTGATTCATGGGATTTGGAATGGAAAAATAATCGTAGTGTTTAAATATTATTATTATTTTTTATTACATGTACAGTGACAAGTAATTTACTTTTGTAATGGTTCTCTGTATCATTCTCGACTTATTTTGCAACTGTCTCTCTCCGAATACTAGCATTATACTGCAATACTTTTCATGACTTTTTCATTTTAATTCCAGACTTAACAATCGAATTAATGTCTGGCAAATTTATTTTAAGTTTTTCTTATCTTTAAATAACATAATATTAAAATTACAGACATTATAAAATACTTTAAAATTTTAATCAAAAAAAAATATGAAATCGCGTATAGCACATAGTTAGCAATGTCAATGATGTCTGGCAATAAAAAAAGTATGTCAGAGAGACTTATTTAAAAACAAAAAATCAAAAATTACGCCTTCTAAAATGCTTTTAAAATCAAGGATTATTACCTGGACAGGTAGGATGCGCACTAATGAACGCAACCACTACCGCCAGCCAGATAGCCCAGACTCTAACCGAAAGTGCAAGAAGGACGACTTATCACAAAATCAGCTGACCTAAAATTCTTACTTTTCAAACGTTGCTAGCTCCCGTACCATTCTTTTTTGTATACCAATGAATCTTAACAATAATTTACATCAGTGTACCGACTATCCGTATCGTGGGATGGAGACAAGAGAAAGAAAATAGAGGGCAATAATAGGTAACTCTTTAATGCATATTCTATATTACGATACGCGACATCAAGTTTTTTATAATATTTTTTTGATAATAATAGTGGGTTGTTTTGGTCTTTCAATAGACAATAATAAACCAATTCCTGTTAATATCTAAGTACAAATTTTATTTCCCCGTGAACTTACAATTCTTTGGCATATTAAATTTAGCACATTCATATATACTACTTTTGTCTACTTTATAGATCGTCTACGATCTTTTGGCATCCGAATGCGTTCGTCATGCTGTTGTCAATATATTCAAAACAATTTTTCTCTCCTATTTTAATATATGGGATATGTTAATACTTTTAAATCAGGAGTATAAATGATTGTTGTTAATATTAAGAAAACATATCTAAAACAATGCGTTAAATACTTAGATATTTTTTCAATTTTATTTGTAGTTCCAAAATTCGCCACTCGCCAATAGAAGATAAATGAACTTTAATTACTTGTGCAATAGTTCCGTCAAAAGATTTTTCCATGGCGCTTAATAAAGTCATCGAATAAGTATTACCAAACGAAAAAAATAAAACACAAAAATAAATAAAAAAAATTACTTATATTCACAGTAACAACGCTCCAAATATTGGAAATTGCTTAGTATCTTTCAGTCTGTACCTAAACCTATGTAGTAGTCCGCTGGCGACGACAGCGCCCTCACACGGCCGTACCGTCGCATACTCAGTTTGTCGCTGTCTCGCTCTATTCCGAGCCACTAGCGTCCTGCAACTACTAATCTTTATTTGTATACACTTTTCACTAATAAAGTTGGTGGTTTCGAACACTGAGTCTCTGTTAATTGGCACTCGCACTGTGGTGGGGGGTATGAGCCGAAGCTTTGGCCGCCTGATCATAGGCCTCACTGGCATCACGAATGAGAACTCTTCTTCGGGAGATTTGTCCGCGTCTACGTTGTTTTGTTTTGAGGTATCTGAAACATATGGATTAAATTTGAAAACCAAATCAAGTGATTGCAGAGACAAATGAAAATATCAGGGGTATCTAATATATGCTTTGTTGTAGTCCATGGTTAAGATAGCCTAAGCCTGGTTTCCAAAATCCTTGAGTCCCTTCGTAAACAGAAGACCAGCTCCTGTATAAATGGATCAGCTTGAATGTAACAAATAAGAACTAAGGTTTTAACGCATTAACATTTACATTTCTCTGAGGTCGTTCCGTCATCTCTATAAATAAATATGCTGATCAGTACCGAACAGCGTTGATGTTCAGTTCCTCCCCCCCCCCCCTTTCCTATCTATTCTCAAAGCACAGCACACGTACAATCCTCAGATTTTAACAGTCGCTGGATGCAAGCCGCTTTCAACAAATCGATGTGGAGAACCTAGGGGGAGGCTTTTCTTGAGTAATTTTATTTATTTATATACTATATTTAAAAAAAATAACAAAAAAAAATGGTCTCATAAAACCAATTGCTTGGTTTGTCTGTGAGTACATAGTTAAAGTACATAATAATGGACTACCAGTAGTTGAAAAAAAAATAGATAAAAGACTAAAACATACCCGCGTGTGGAAACAGCAGCCGTCTGGGCATGATGGAGTCTCCCAACATCTCGTACAGCGTGTAGTCCGTGGTGACGTAGTCCTCCAGATACGTCGTGGGTTCAGATCTCAGCAGACATGTCGATGCGTCCTGCATTCATTACATTAGACTAATTATTAAACCTTTATTAACCATTTGGTAACTCTTTCATTTAAATACTAATGTTTACCTGGTCCCACTCTTTCATTTAAATACGTTTGCCTTATGTTACAAGATAATTTCATATTGATTTGACAAACTGTATGGTATTTGTGCTTGTACACAAAATAAAACAAATAATCGATCAATACAATTAAAGACATGATGGTTAGTGGATACTGATTAGTGTGGCTTTACAAAATAAATCGGTTATAGTCAAATACCGTATTTATTAAAACTAGTCGCAGGAGATCGCTGGATGCCTCCAACAGGTCACTGTGGAAATCATTTGGGGGGGCCTATGTTCAGCAGAGAACTTTGGCTGATGGATCTGTATCAGCACATATGCGTCCCACTGCAAGGCACGGGCCTCTTCTACTATCGAAAATACGATTGAGAGTGGTTAGGTCATATAGTCCACCACGTTGGCCTACTGCGAGTTGGCGGACTTACATACCATAGAAATTTTATATCTCGCTATGGTATGCACGTTTCCTCGCGATGTTTACTATCACCGTTTTAGTCTTGATATACTCGGTATAATACCATTAAATCTAAGTATAATGTATACCAACCAGTATAGCTTCCCTGAGATGTGCGAGTGGATGGTTGTGCGGCCGCGTGGTGTGCATGGCGGCGTCGAGGTGGTCGAGCTGGTCGGCGAGGCACTCCACGAGCGCGCGCCGCCCGAGTGCACACACGCACTTGATCATGGCGGCTGTGAGGCGCTCCTTAGTGCCCTGCGACAGGTAGTCGAACAGGATGCCCTTACCTGCAGACCATCACCGCAGTAGTAATTGTTATTTCAAATTAACATCACCACCTTCGATCACTATACTAGATACACCAAAAGTGGCCGAGGTTGCTTATAATCACGCCGTCCATTAATCACGTGAGGCTTGAATGGAGGAGGAGGGGTTGCACAAAAATCACAATCAAGTGGGGAGGTCCAGTAAGATATCACGTGTATTTTTTTTTTCGACACATTATTTTGATTAAAATGCTACATCATATACTTTTCGTGTGATTACACAACACTTTTATTATATCATGGTACATAATTTTAGAATAAAAATTGATTATACTTTATACCCGTGTTTAAAGATAATATTCGAAAAATTTTAAGATTTATTTATATGTACTAAAAATACAAGTGATGTTGGATGGGGTGAAGGTAGTCTTAAATCTCACCACATCAATAAACGGGGAGTCAAAAATGCTAAATAAAAGATCACGTGATTAATGGACGGCCCCTTATACCGGGTATATCAAGACTGCTACCGAAAACGAAGCCGGGTGGTACTTTTAGTGACTACAAGCACAATGCAACTAAAAATTTCTCAAAGAAATGCGACAATTTTTTTATGATTTTTTAAATATCATGATTTTAGGGTGGTAAATTCATAGTTTTAGCTAAAATAATAATTCAAACTCTTTTATACCTTATAGTCTTAATAAATAAAAGGGTATACACTATTATTTTAGAAAAAAAATGTATTTACCAACTAAATACGACCATATGAAAAGAAAAAACAAAAAAATCATCACTTTTTTTGCAACATTATCTGTTGCATTGTGTCTGAAGTCGCTTAAACTACCACCCGGCTTCGTTTTCGGTAGCAGTCTTGATATACCCTGTATATTTGAATTTCGAACTACGTGATTTAGCAAAAAGTCTTAAATTATAATCAACTTCAGGTAACAATAAACGTTATTCTTTTAAATTAAGATTTATTATGGTCTGGACCATACTAAAATCAAATTAGAGTACACGCTTATTTGTGCTCTTATTTTTCTTGCCGTTTTTAAGCCGTTACTTATAATCTAGTGTATATTTGATCGAAGATCACCTTGTTATTTTTATAACTTTAGCATGAACTTTGAAATGATTTAATCCACTTCACTTGCTATTTGTAATTGCTATTGCTATTTATTCCAACACTACTACCGCATAACAATACATCTGAATACATATATATTTAAATATACTAGTGGTCGCCTAGTGGTCGAAATTCGACCAAATTAAGAAGAGAAAAAGTTTTCAACCTGTATGATGATGTTGTTATTCTGATAATTTGTGCACATTTAAATGTACGTATCTCTAAAAATTACTTATTTATCCTGAAGTATATGCAATTACTGAAACTGTAAACTACAATAATTGCTTTGAACCAGCAATAGCAAATTATATATATGTTGTTATTGCAGATTGCTGCTACAGATCTTTCTTTATGCATATAATGATAGTCCGTGTACATATAAATGTATCTTACTACTACACAATTTGTATAAGCGCTCAGTATTTCACGTAGAATTCGTCAAATAAAACTTTTCTGTTTGACATGTCAACTATGTCTATAATAAAGAAAAAAACAATTTGACCAAAGTATGTACAAATACTTGTGTTTGCGTGTGTCAAATGCATGCTGGTTTGTGTAATGTTTTATTTATTGATATAATGTACTTTTTATGCATTATTGTTAAAATCTTTTTTTTATATTAAATGAGGCAAATAAAACCTTATTTTTGATATGTCTATGTCAGAAGAACAAAATGAAAAAGAAAAGATACAATTTGACAACAGAGTATGTACCTATGCGTGTACAAATACTTGTGTATGTATGTGTGTGTGAAATGCATGGTAGTGTGTGTAATGTTTTATTTTTTTATTTAATGTACTTTATAAGCATTATTATCGAAAAATATTAGCGTTCTGCACTTCTCCTACACATAAACTATAAGTGTGCCAAATTTTATGCTCCTGCGTCCGCGCAATTTTCGTAAAAAGGGGTTTAAAGTTTTTGCATCACGTATTAATATATAGATATTTGTATGATCCACAGTTATTTATTTCGTCTCAGAGTGTTTGTGAGACCGAAAAGTGTCTGAGACTTGATCTTACCGTGGAGTCAGAACTATGTATGTTACTGTTGGGTGTATTTGACAGCCTCCGTGGCGCAGTCGGTTAGACGCCGCCTGTGAAACGAGAGGCTGCGGGTTCGATCCCCGCACCGAGAGAAATGTTTGTGCGGTCCACAAATATTTCTTCCGGGTCTGGGTGTTTGTGAGACCGAAAAGTCTCTCGTAGTTCCTGATACCCACGACACAAGACTCGATCTTAGTGTGGGGTCAGGACTATGTATGTGACTGTTGGGTGTTATTTATTTATTTATGTATTTATTTGTGTATCAGCCCATATACGTCCCACTGCAGGGCACGGGCCTCCTCTACAATCGAGAGTATTGAGAGTGGTGAGGCCACATAGTCCATCACGCAGGTGTATTTATTTATTTCATCAAAAATTGTTTTTACTGTTTTGAATTGACTTATAATCGAAGCCTTATTTAATTGCCCCTCTTTTTATGTAGTGTATATAAGGCACAAAGGCGGTACATATTATTGCATGGCAGGCAAGTTACAATATAGTATAGGCCAATAGCGCACTGCCTCCCACAAGTCTCCTCTATGATTGAGAATTAGCTTACATTACATTATAAATTGGGGTTAACGTCACTCGCGTCCGTAGGCTTTGACTCTAGATACCCTACACGTGACCCCTGGGTAGTGCCAAATGAGTGACATAGTGGTGGTAGGACTTATGTGTCCGCCCGGGTAGCGACCACCGTCCATGAGGCGTAAAGACCGCCATAGTGATCTCCGTAAGGGGATCGCGTTCCGGGATCAGCCAGTGGTTTTCCGGTTTCTTCGAGGATCTTAAGTCCGGGCATGAGGTTGTACCGTGTGGGTATTTTCGGTCCTCTGTCGAAGGGAGGAGAGTTGATCCGCCGGCCAGGGAGACCCGTAGAAACGGTTGTCCGCTGGCCGCCCGCGGTATAGTACAGGGGCCCAATCGGGGCTAACCACCTCGAGAGGCTGCCTCACCATGCCGCGCATAATCTTGGGTGGGTACGTCGTGCCGGTTGGTGACCGGAAGTGGGGTCCCGGCGGCCCATCCCGGGAGGGTACGGGGGCCCTTCCGTCCGGCGGATCAATTCGCTTCCTGCCGACCCTTTCGTGCCGGTGCCCATTCGGCCTTCTTAGTGCCCGAACCTAAGATCCTCGTTGCCTCTTCACCAATCCCATCCTTTCTACCATGACAGTGCAACTAAACAGAGCAGGTCCTTCAGCGGTGCTTAACCCCACCACCGCGTTCACTATGGAGTTCACTAACATCCGCGGACTCCATACGAACCTCAATGCCGTCCACCACCATCTTGAGACGGCCCGGCCTGCTTTGCTCTTCCTAACGGAGACGCAGATTCGTTGTCCGACCGATAATTCTTACCTGTTGTATCCCGGTTATTCGCTTGAAGTAAACTTCAAGCCTAAAGCCGGGGTATGCTTGTATGTTCGGTCGGACATCTGCTGTCGCCGTTTGCACTGCATGGAGGACCCCTCCTTCTCCGCTCTGTGGGTGCACGTGGATCTAGGTTCCCTGAGCCGCATCTGCGTGTGCCTTTACAGGTCTCATAACGGGGACGATGAGACGACTCGGCTGTTCAGGTATCTTAGCCAGGCGGCTGATGACGCGCAGGCGCAGTTCCCGTCGGCCGAAATGGTGGTCTTGGGGGATTTCAATGCTCATCACGAACTGTGGCTGGGCTCCTCCAAGACTGATCATACTGGCAGAGCTGCCCATGCATTCGCTCTGACTCATGACTTGACACAACTGGTGAACCAGCCCACCAGGATCCCGGATGTGGCGAGTCATGCGCCTTCTTTGCTGGACCTTCTGCTGGCGAGTCACCCAGCCGGGTATCATGTGACCGTTAGTGCGCCTCTGGGCACTTCCGATCACTGCCTGGTTGGGTCGTCAGTACCGATCGCATCACCTCCACGTCCCGTGCAGGTTAGGCGAAGGGTCTGGCATTACTCGTCGGCAGATTGGGATGGTATGCGGGAATATTTTGCATCCATCTCTTGGAGGCAGCGCTGCTTTGAGGGTAAAGATCCCTCAGCGAGTGCCAACGCTATTGCTGACGAGATCAGACTTGGAATGGAATATTACATTCCTTCCTCTGAGATCGCCAGTAAGGGCCGTGGACGCTCCTGGTTCAATCGTGCATGCGCCGATGCTGTCGGTGACAAACAGGCGGCGTATCGCGCTTGGATCAGGGGTCGCGCCATGAAGGATCCCAATATCAGTTCCCTCAAAGAAGCCTATAACCGTGCCTCCAAGGCCTGCAAGAAGGCCTACGTTAGGGCGGATGCCCAGCGCGTTAGCAGGATTGGGCGTGCGTTGGCCGATCACCCAACTAGCAGTCGTGCTTATTGGAGGTTGGCCAGGGCCGTCCAATCTAACTTCTGTCGTCCAGCGTTGCCGCCGCTGAGGTACCCAGAAGGGTCGCTGGCCCACAAGCCGCAAGAGAAGGCTGCCTTGCTGGCAAATCTCTTTGCGGCTAATTCCCGCCTCGAAGACCGTGGTTCCCAGTCGCTGCCTACACTGCCTGATTGCGGTTTCTCAATGGCAGATATTCGCATCAGGCAGTGTGATGTGCGGCGTGAGTTACGGTCTCTCAATGTGCGGAAAGCCAGTGGTCCGGATGGGATACCAGCGGTGGTTTTAAGGGCTTGTGCAGCTGAGTTGTCTCCAGCACTGACTCGCCTCTACCGAGCGTCCTACCGCACAGGTGTTGTGCCGGAATCTTGGAGAGAGGCCAATGTGCAACCAATCCCCAAAAAGGGTGATCGATCGGACCCTACCAATTACCGCCCTATCGCTATCACCTCAGTGATGTGTAAGGTCATGGAGCGGATCATAAACGCTCAATTGGTCCGCTACCTGGAGGATCACTCGTTGATCAGTGACCGACAATACGGATTCCGTCATAATCGATCGACGGGTGATCTTCTAGCGTTTGTCCTGCATCGCTGGGGTGAGGCGATAGACCGGCGTGGCGAGGCTCTTGCTGTGAGCCTCGACATTGCCAAGGCGTTTGATAGGGTCTGGCACCGTGGTCTACTGTCCAAGCTTCCGGCATACGGTCTACCCGGCAACCTGTGTTCGTGGATTTCCGGCTTTCTGCATGGGCGTAGAATACGTGTAGTCGTAGACGGACACGCTTCGGCGCTCATGTCGGTAAATGCCGGAGTTCCTCAGGGCTCGGTGCTGTCGCCCACCTTGTTTATTCTGCATATCAATGACATGTTGTCGCTTGGCAACATTCATTGCTATGCAGATGACAGCACGGTTCATGGGCGATACCACTGCGGGCCTCCAGGTTGCCGTGTCGAAACTGTGAAGGGACGCGAAGATCTTGTCATTGAGCTCAACCGGACCTTGGATCTCATTTCTACATGGGGTTCCAGGAATATGGTTGAGTTCAATGCCAGGAAAACCCAGGTGTGCGCGTTCACGTGCAAAAAATCCCCGTTCTCTCCCCTCCCCATTCTTCAGGGTACTCCCCTCTCAGTGCGGAATGACCTGTGTATCCTTGGTGTGGATATCCGCTGTGATCTCAATCCAAGGAATCACATCGAGGGCGCAATATCTGCCACATCACGCAGGGTTGGAGTCCTGAACAGAGTGCGTCGGTTTTTCACGCCCGGTCAGCTTTGCCGCTTATATAAAGCGCAGGTCCGGCCGGGTATGGAGTACTGCTCGCACCTCTGGGATGGATCCGCCCAGTACCTGCTCGATGCCTTGGATGGATTGCAGCGGCGGGCCATCCGCATTGTGAATGATGCAGACGTTACGAGCAACTTGGAGTCGCTACAACTCCGGAGAGATGTCGCCTCTCTAAGCGTGTTCTACCGCCTGTATCACGGTGAGTGCTCTGAGGAATTGTTCAACTTGCTCCCCTCCTCTCCATTCCTAACCAGAACCACGCGTGCTGGCTTGCGAAGCCATAGCTTGACGGTCCACACCATCCCGGCGCGAACCAAACGGTTCTCAAATTCGTTTCTGTGCCGCACCGTCAGGCTGTGGAATTGTTTGCCGGCGCACGTGTTCCCTCCTTCCTACAATCCCGGATCCTTCCGCCGTGGTGTGAAGAGGCACCTAAGCAGGCCGGCATAATTGTTTCCATTGGCATGGGACTGCCGTCCGATGCCAATGGATACTCTGCCTGGGCGGCATTGGCACTTTCCATCAGGTGCAATGCCGCCACTATGCAAGGCCATTATAAAAAAAAAAAAAAAAAAACCCATTCCCATTGACTTCCCTTAGTATATCGATTGAACATATGTATATAACATATTAAACATTTATATACATCATATTTTCATTAGGCTATACTCCGCCACGCTAGTCTTATGAATAGATACACGACTCATAGATTTTTTTGAAGAAAACTTAAGTTTGGAAGTTAATTCCCGATGTTTTCCCTTACGCTTAAAGTGTGACTGGACTGTCATAGATATTGTCATATCTAAGCACAATTTTATGAATTATTTTAATGGGCGATATCGTACGATAAATATTGCCTGGATCTATCCAGACCAACCATAACAACGCCTCATCTTCATATTTCGCCAGTCTTAGTCTATCGTTTAAAAAAATATACAAGCTTACCTATGGCTATGAACGACGGCCACGTCCGCGTGATTTTTGTCAATATGGCCACCATTTTTTCCGCTAGCGATCCGTTCCCAAGAATATTTGATACCATTACTGGAAATAACCTTTGGAACTGTAATAGAAAAAAACCTTCTTTATTTTTACGCACTTCTAACTTACTTTAGTTATTAAATAATCTTGTAACAAAACTTTTCTTTAGTTTAATATACTCTTTTTGTAAATTTATTAATTACTGGATATGAAGAATTTGTTGTTGTTTTGAATGACAATGTGTCCATGATTATCAATCGATTAGGAGATTAAGAGCGTATACACCCTGCGCGCAAAGTCAACTATAGGTATTTCTTCGTTAATTTCACGCACACATAAGCGACCAAAGCTGTGTACGTAGAGCTGCCGCGTCGGCTCGCTATACAATCGGCTCAAACAACTTTGATCCGTGCGCTTCAAATATTCAATTGAAATGTAACTGTAATATAATATCATAAAAATATTTTATTTGCATTATAAGTAGACAAATATTACTGTGCAAGCAAAGAATAATACAAATTTTGGATACTAATCATATTTTCGTTATTATTACATTGTTAAGTTGCATTCAAATCAGTGTTCAATCAGTACGTTTTATTAATCATTTCGTGTTCGAACACATAAATAGTGTTAGGGGCCTTACAACCCCTTACAATTACGAAATATATTTAATTTTATATTACAATACATAACATAATTTAGCCTCGGGATTACGTCCCATTATATTTCCTGAAACATAATTTATACTCACTACAAAATCATTGTAGGTAATAAAAATAATTAAATATTTTACTACCAAAGTACTAAGATGTGGTAATCGCATTCCGCGCGTGGCTATTTTTACTACGCGCGGCATAATCGACTGCAGCCAGGCCGGAGCGACGAGCGATACGTCCTCCCTCTAGAAGGCCTTGCGGCGGTCTGATTTGATCCACGTCGGACAGCGTGTTTTATAGTGGTTTTTAAAATATTTGTAGAAAACATGAAAACTAATTTTGTTGAAATATAAAAATGGTAATTTATAGATAAGATGTTCTTCTATTATAATATGCAATTGTTATAAAAAATTATGTACGATAAGTTGGTGAAAAAAAATATGTTATTGACGAGAGTTTCTGAATAATTTCGCATTGTTTAAATTTTTATTTTTCAGGAACTAAACACAAAAAGATTATTTTTCTCAGCAAAATCCCTCCATAAGGGTCTTATTAGTCTGATAATATTTTTATTTTCGTCTTATATTTAGTGGTTAAGGATATCTTAAGCTTCTAAATTGCCATTTAAAGCCTAAATAACGAAACTTGTGTTCAGTAATCCGTATAGTACTCACAAATTATCCATCAATCTATAATGTTTTCCACCAAAATCCCTAGATGACAACCTTTTCTAAAATTAGTAATAATTATTTTTCCTTTAAATTGTTTATTGGTGGCTATTAACTCATTTGAAAAGTCCTGTTTTTAAGCCAAAAAGCGCGTGCAGGGTATAAACACTCTTAAGAGAAAAGAAATAATAATAAAAAATCATCGTGCATATAATTAATTATTCAATTATTGTAGAACTCTTACCTGTTGCTGTATATTAGTGTCGGAGCTACAAGGATTGGAGCAGAGAGCGTCCACCATGTCGAGTACATTGGCTTGCAATGGCTTCTTGGCCGGCACATTGAGTGCATTGAGATTGTCGTCATTGAGAACCAGTACTGCCAAGTTGAACAGGTTCGGGAATATCGGCCCTATCCGCGTGTTCGTCATCAAATCTTGTACGGCCAACTCCTTCGGTTTTTTGCGAAGGTTCAATATCGCTGCGAAAATACCCGGAGATTTAAACTGGGTTTATCATTTATCCTGATTTTTTTTAATTGACGTTCGAATGAGTCACTGAAGAGTGTTTGATGTACCGTTTAAGTGCGTGGAGAAAGTCAGAGGTGTGCCCTGGGATTTGAATTTCTCATCCGTTACCAACAGGCCACCACATACTTGAAAATTATTAGTTTCGCAAAACTATTAATAACTTAGGGAAATATAGGTTTTTAAGCCGGTATGGCGCTGCTAAACAGATAACACAAAAGCCATTAATAACCCGTAAGTATTGATAAAATAATGACCTACCCCTAGCTACTTTAGTGTAGTAATTCTGCAACGCTAAACTGATGTTATTACTATTGTTGAGATTCCTGTCGTCTGTGATCCATTCAACAGATACAGTGGGTAGTGTCGAGTATACGTAGCTTTGTGTCGTCAGTGCAAACTCTGTTACATTCAGAACATTCTCCTGCAAATAATAAGAGTATGTATAAGAACAGAAATCCATTTTCATAGTATGTTTTATGGTATCTTTTATATTTACAACTGTTAAACATTGAAATAAAGTCATATTTTATGGATTTTATTAAACTGAGCAAACATCTAATACCTAAATCAGCCCAGTGACCACGAAAGCTGTAAAGTATTCGAAAGAATGGAATTTAAAAAAAGGTTAATATGAACCAAATCCATTATAAAATATGTACAAAATTAGTTTCATTTCATATTAAGTTGATAGTAAAGGTTTTCTGAATAAATTGAAACTTACAACAGGACAGCACAGTCTTTCATCACTAAATGTTGTGTAGATTGTACCACACGCCCCGACCACAGGACTAGTGTCAGAGAGCATAAGTACTGAGTTCACATCCCATGAGTCAACTCGGGATTTCTTCAGCATCTCACTGTGCAATGCTAAATTCTGGAAATAGTAATAAGTCACATTATATGATTTATCAAAGATTTCGAATGACAGGAATTTAGCATAAGAGATTAGCTTCTTCTTGTTCTTTTTAATGAAAGATTTGTCTAAGGTTGTGTATGGATTGTGGTATGGACCGTGAAAGTGAAATGTCATCCATTTGATTTTCAGATTAGGAATTTCCTTTTGTGAAATTGTTTGGTTTGAAATATTTATTATTTCATTTTTATTATAATAACATAGATAAATATATAGTAATATTAAGTGAAAAAAATTTCAAGACTTACACTAATTGTTTGTCTTAGTTTATAACTGACATCTTCAGCTAAATTAGTTGCTGCCTCCATGTTTAACTCTGCACCAACTTGCTCTGCCATGCAGAGGATTGAGTCGGGACCGACACCGGCAAACCTGCCTTGAGAAGGACCGCCATCCTAGAACAAGGAAACATAAATGTATTCCTAAGCATATATAATAAACATGTAACTGATTCAATTGTACGTGGAAGCTAATGAGAAAATCTATCAATCCAATGATTTATAGTGTAAGGTTTATAGTGGAAGATATGTCAAAATAAAAAATAAGTGACATTAGTAATATGGCGTTTAAGTTTTGGATATGGCTAATGGTTTTGAATCATGGATTATTAAAGATATATTGCCGGATTGAGTGAGTATTGGATCGGGAGAGAATATATAATGTACGGTATGTTTCGCGGAGCGGAACTAGAAATAATTTGTAAAAGAGAATAAGACCATGTTGACTGTATTGGAATAATAAATGATGAAAAGTACAAGATGACTTTTAGTGGAGTAATTCCTTCCAGTGAACACCTATTAATAGATTGTTCTTCAGTGCTTTTGTGGGTACTAAACTCAGAAACAGTTGAACAAATATTGTCTAAACTTGGTATGTAGGTAGCTGGATTAGCATAAATGCTACTTTTTATCCTAAAAATTGCAGTGGTCCCATAGGAAGAGCAAAGAATAAATTTTTTTTGTTACTTTTTCAAACTCAAAGTGATGCAATGGAATGGGACAGGAGAGGACATAATTGCATGCCTTGAGTCATGGGACTGAATGATATAAGGCAGGACTGAATATAACAGGAAGGGACGGGAAAGTGAGTCAAGAAAATGGCAGTTGCCAGTTACATTAAGTTAAATAAAATAGTTGGTGTGTGAACTAATATATTGCTGATGTGGACTGGTCTCAAAAATTATATGCACCCAGGCAAAGCTAGGCTGGGCTCCTATTGTATATTATATTACAACAGTGCTTTACACATAGTGCGGTAACTACCAATGCAACCTCTCAGAAATGTATGAGAGACCTACCAACAGTTGTAGGTAACTAATCATGGTTGATATAAACAGTGAAGTTCTACAAACTGTCAATTCATCATTATTCATTAAGTAAATTTAAAAAAATAATTTAAATAAATGTAGAGCTTTGAAGTTTCTCGCATAACAAATAAAAATAAATAATATACACGTTGTATTTATTTTTATGGGATTTTACTGTGGGCCCTGACGATAAACGCGCCAGGCTACCCCCTAAATATAAGCAAAAGTCGTAAACATACATGCGTTTGAAAAGTAAAAAGTTAGGTATTATTACCTTTTCTGTCAACGGCGGCGTATCACACTGGCTAGAACCGCCAGACTCCGATGTGACTGATTTGTTTTTATCCCGGTCTCGACTGCTATTAGCTTTCTTCAGGTGATTTTTGTTATTCGATGGTGTGTTTGACATTTTGTTTTAGTAACACGCTTATAACCCTACTAAAACATGATACTGCTACGCAAAACACATTAATGACCGCTGGCAATGGCCTTCATAGGGTAAAACTGATTAAAATCATGCAAAATTAATTGGAATAAAGATAAACAAAAATAGTAATCAGCGTTCACCTCGCACACAAAAGTTTACGACTTTGACATTGACATTTTTTTGACAGATAAAGCTAACTGACGTTTCTCGTTCGGAATCGGAAGGTAAAAAAATTAGAGTAATTACCTCTAGAGAGATTCACGCTGTAACCGCACATGAGACATCAATAGCTATATCTAGCAACACAAGAAAATAAGCGCCATATTGTGGCCTTGATTTAAAATAGACCCTATTTCAATGACATTAGGTTGCTTCATTGCTTGAACGACGTCGCCTTGTCTGGCGAAATTCTTTTTTCGCCCAACAACAAAACGCGGCACGTCACATGAAATAGAACATTATTTTGCATCTCATTCTGACATAAAGAAATTCGTATCGGTGTGTCTCATTTTTGCGATGTACAGTACATTTCGGCTCTCTCTAGAGGTAATTACTCTAAGTAAAAAAAGCGTAACTAATAAAAAAGGTATGTTAACTGACCCATTTTGTTCTATGATGAATATACATATCTTCAATGTTATATAGGTTCCAACTGATAATAAATCGATGGTATTCAAATATATATTATACAGCTAAAGTTCACTTCATTCATATAATGGTTTTGCTGTATTTACCCATAAAGGAAAAAACCTTTACATTATAAAGCTTATATTCAGCAGTGAATCTATTAAAACATAACGCGATAATAGTTGCTACTTTTTTTGATAAAGTAGGTAAATACATTCATCCTCATGATAAATTCATAACAATCTTCAACCAAATAACGTCCATTGCTATATAAAGGCCATTCTTTGCTACGAACTCACTATGCATCGTAGTAAAAAGTGTGGTTCTGGCATGGATGTATTATATTATGTTACGTACATGGGTTCTGGTCATTTAAGGCGCCTACTTTACTGCAATGTCCCGCGCGGAGGCAGCGCGTATGAAGCGCTGCAACCGCGCGGCTTTTTAAATATATTTAAATATCAAACATCTACATCGGCACAGCATCCGTGTATCAGTTTTTTAGTTTTTTTTTTATGAATTTAGAAATTTTGTTTTGGACATATTGAGACTTAACATGCTATGCCTCAGGATAGGTAGAATGCCAAGCATTGCTTTATAATTCAAGGTGTTGTTTGGTTTTGCTACTGTTCACGAGCAGTCGTATCCCATCAGGCAAATGTCATGCTGGTCTCACCATTCATAGCAATAAAAGAAAATGGATTCGTACTATTTGCTGTGACCAGAATCACACCACGCACACCCGACGAAACGTAGTGTTGGGATTCAAAAAAACTTTTCCGTCATTACACCATATGCACATAAGACATAAATCTCCCTCTTTAAATATGTAGATATTGTTGTGCATCTTACAGTGGGCGGCCTGTGAATTGGTCGCAATATTTGTAGCCTACATCAACGTTTGTTGTAACAACGAAAGGAATATCGTTTCATATGGGACATACGGACCGTAACGTGTTTTGTAGATAGTCTAAGATCCCGCCATACATCGACCTTCACCGAGATGTTTATTTGATGAAACCTATTTTATATGCAATTTAATATGTCAATAAATATATTGTATATGGGTTGCCTTGCAAATTTCAGTCCAGAATACGATTAATTAATTATTAAAATAAAAAAAAATTTTTTACACATTTCACCTGTTTGATTATTAAACAAATTCTATACCAATCGAAAGTATGAAACCCATAGAATATGTAAACGTTAGGTTGCCTATTTTTTTCCGGTCACAACCCTCAGGTTGCCAGGTATAAACAGGTAAATCGCTACTAGCATTTTGCGCCGGTCTGATTATTGAATGGAAATTAAATGAAAATAAAGATCATTTTATTATGAACACGGTGGTATAGGGTTGCCTGCGAAAAATCAGTCCCGAATTGCGGTTGTCGAATTTAGAAAAGTGAAATATTGCTCCGAGTGACACAGCATAGCAGCTGTTCGAAGTCCGCTCATAAAGAAAGAGGGTGCGCATGCTATTTATTAAGCTATTTATTCTTGAGAATGAAAAGGACAGCGATAGACTCGTATATGCTGTGTTCTGTGTTACCTGGCAACCTGAGGGTTGTGACCGGAAAAAAATAGGCAACCTAACGTTTACATATTCTATGGGTTTCATACTTTCGATTGGTATAGAATTTGTTTAATAATCAAACAGGTGAAATGTGTAAAAAAATTTTTTTTTTAATAATTAATTAATCGTATTCTGGACTGAAATTTGCAAGGCAACCCATATACAATATATTTATTGACATATTAAATTGCATATAAAATAGGTTTCATCAAATAAACATCTCGGTGAAGGTCGATGTATGGCGGGATCCTATACTAAGAGTTGTATGTCATTTGCTTGAGTTTGATTCACCAAGTCCGCGCATCGTTATTTAATGGATAATTACCCAATAAAATTAAATTATATTTAAAAATGTTTTATTGAAATAGAATATTCAACACCTTCCTTCCATACTAAATCCTCTTACACGCTCCACGTTTTAGGAATAAGTAATAATTACAGTACTTTATAAGTAAAAATAAAAGACAACATTCATTTGCTTATTTTGTTTATATTTTCAAAAGTAAAAAGAGCTTGATTAGGTATGTCTGCTATAGTAGACACGTAATAAATTCAAATTAAATTAGCAGTAGGTGATTTGAAGGCACACAATTTCAGGTTTCGCTAGATAACCCCAATAAAAATTTCTCTATTATGTGTATCATATATGTACAATGGGACAATTTCTATACAAGCGTTACAAAACTAAACATTCCGACGAACTTTTCACAATCCATCAAAGTTAACGTAACATACGAAATCACTTACTGTACAAAAAGGAAAACTCTTTATTATTGCAGCATTTGTAACTAAAATTAATTTACACCTACGTCTCTCCATAGAACAATCATTACGTACTTACGTCTACGTTTTACAATATTGGCATAAAATAAAAAATATGTGTTCTCATGAGGCACGTTATTATTACATTTGTTTCATTACCACGTAACAATAATTATTACATTAAACCTTTTTTTTTCGAAATTATAGATAAAATAAATTGTGACATAAAAAAATATCATACTTTAATGTAAACATCTCTTACATGGTAAATATATTATTAACATGGCAAGCCACCGTGAGTCGATAAGGGACAGTGTAGAGCGGACGACACTATCCCTTGCGGGCCGCACACCGTCAGTTCGAATTGACAGTTTTACTTTACACACGGTTTGTTAGGTAAAATCTTGTACAGAAAAAATAACATTTGTAAGCAGTCGAAAAAGTGGATTCAAAGGGTTTAAAAAGAAAGAAACAATAAATATGCAACATATTGAAAAGATTTGAATTAAGTACTAGTGAGTAAGGAAATTGGCAGAAAAGGAAACATTTTGTTCATCGTCCTATCACAGACATATTTAAATTTCTAGTTGGGTTTAAATTCAGTACAGAAAATTACTTATACACTACTAAATTCATGCCACCAACACAAAGGCCAGCATATTTTATAAAAATGTACTTTCCATCCACATCAGTTCAAACTGTTGGAACAATCAGTCGTTACTGAGCGTGCGCGGCCCCGTTACATCACAGCGGCGTGTATATAGAATCTGCACCCCACATTATAAATAAGAACAGTATAAAACTAAGGCTGCATGGTTAACGTATCACAGCGTAGGTTTCTGTACGCGTTTGATTGCTATAATTCCGTACATAGTTGCTGGAAGCAATTCAGTCCGGTGTGTTGAGTGTATATTCGCGGAGACATCTCGGGCGTGCGCGTTGGCCCGTTGTCATCGACGCACACGCACGCGTGCACGTTGTTCATTGTGAAATATACCCGAACCGTGGTGATGTCGGTTGACGTGAGGTCAGTCGGAGTCGCTGCCGGACTCGGAGAGGCACAGGTCGTGGTTGAGCACGTCGCTAGGAAGCGCCGGGTTGGCGCCGCCAGCCGCCGACAACACTGCACGGGAGAAAACACCTTGTTTATGCCAAATGCCAATACATACTGGCCATTCACTTATTGAGTTATCATCATCAGCCAGTTACAGTCCACTGCTGGACATAAGCCTCTCCCAAAGTATACCACAGTGCCCGGTCTGCTACTTTATGCATCCAGCTGCCGGCACTCGTGTGCAAGTCGTCTCGTCATCTGACCTGAGGGCTTCCCACGCTACGTTAGCCAAGACGCGTTTTTTTAGTTAAAGGGTTAATAATGACACATGTTACTTAATTTAAACCACATGTTTCTCATTAACCCAGGTGACATTTCAGAGAATTTGAAAAAAAAAAATATGATGTATTTTTTAAGAAATCGTGATTTTGGTTTTCTAGATTTTTGAACAGCCCATATAAATATGAGTATTGTTATCACTTGGCAAAACTTCAGTTCGGTTTGGAAAATTACCTGAACCGTAAAAAGACTCTGTATCTTTAAGGGTTGGTATCAAAAGTCATAAAACTTAAAATCGTGATTTTTAACAAAACTATTACGCAGTTTTTGATTAAACTTAGTACAATGTCACTTGGGGTGCTTAGAAACATGTGGTTTCAATTAAATAGCATGTGTATTATCTACTTGACCATCCACCAACCAACGGGTCCAAATGTAATTTTAAAAGCAGTAATTTTAAGGTTGTCATTACATTACATTGCCCGTAAAAACATACATCATTAAACTAACATTAAGTTGACATTACATTGATAAGTCTCTAAAGAGACCGGAACGTTAGAGTACTTATAGAGCCACAAACTTAACTGGCCCGGCGGCGAAAAGTGGAAACAACGACGTCATTTGTAATTGTCAATCTACTTGCCAGTCGCTGACATATCGGCCATTGGTTGTTTACTCAATGTATTTATTTTTCCTACATTATTTAAAACTAGTAAAAATTGCCGAACACTTTAAAAAGTGATGCTAGGAATGTTAAACTTCAGGTATTCAATTTTATAATGGAAGAAAAGCGTCTTCAGATACCAATAATACCCTTCGAAAAATTGTATCATCGCGTAGCTGCCGCCTTAGGTTTATGTTGTCAGCTTTTCAAAATAAATTCCACGAAAACAGAACTTTGTTGTAAGTTCATATCATAAACTAAAATGTATCATTACGTGTGGGGCGGCCTGTTGGTAAATGGACCAGATTTCACAACCACATTCATGGTGGCCGCGGGTTCAAATCTCAGGGCCCACCTCTGACTTTTCGGAGTCATGCGTGTATTGATAGTCAATAAACAGGCACTAAAACGGTGAAGGAAAATATTGTGAGGAAACATTTATAAGAATTTCTATGTAAGTCCACCAACCCGCATTAGGCCAGCGTGGTGCTATATATGGCCTGTGATATGGCCTAACCACCCTCAATGGTACTCTCGATTGTAGAGAAGGCCCGTGCCCTGCAGTGGGACGTATATGGGCTGATACACTTCTTAAAGGGTTTTGACTTTTTTAGGAGGAGCGATTTGTTATAAATCTTGTGAAGGAAAAAATCATTCAGATGAAACTTGTTAAGTCATTTTCCCGACACAATTGATCGAATTGAAAAATCTTACTTTACCCACTTTATTGCAATATCTATTTTTAATGGCAACACCAAATTCGATAACAGCGACTCCCTCACCGGGTCAGATAAGTTTGTGGGACTATATGTACTTGTAATATTAAACTCGAATGTGTGTAGCTCTATGCAAGTTACTTCCTGAGACAATATGACATAAAATTGCTAACAAAAAGACGCATTCATGATTGGCTATTACTGAGATCCCTAAAATGCGTAGGCTGGATAATTGACAATACAACCAACAGTCACATAATAGTCCTGACCCCACACTAAGATCCAGTCTTGTGCCGTGAGCATCCGAAACTATGAGAGACTTTTCAGTCTCAATCCGATCGTATCGTCAACTTGATAATATGAAAGGTTCATAGCATAAATAAAATATTCATTAGAGACTAGATGAAATGGTGAAGGCTGAGGCTGAAGTCCTTGTCCGGAATAAAGCTAGGTGGAATATAAGCAGCGTGGTTACCATTGTTATGGGCGGAGTGATGCGCGCTAGAATCGTTGTCATCGGAATCGCTGCCGCTGTCTGAATCACTGCCGCTATCGCTCGACGAACTCGACGAACTCTCCTCCTCCTGCGACTGCGCCTGCGCATACACACAACATTATAAGATTATTATAAATCTGCCATGCTACTAGTCAAACGTTACAGCGGTGCTAAAACTATGAACCCTCCGTAGTACAGGTAGGTAATGTCTGAGAAAATAACACGGCACATATGTGACAACATGTGTGTGCACTCTTTGTATGATCTTAATGTGATTCAGTATCAACAATCTGTATGAGCCCATATACGTCCCACTGCAGGGCACGGGCCTACTCTACAATCGAGAGTACGATTGAGAGTGGTTAGGCCATATAGTCCACCACGCTGGTCTAGTGCGGGTTGGCGTTAGTATCAACAATAATCTCAGAAAAAATACCGATTTCGAAACATACATAGTATATAAACAAACATACAATTAGAGTAAGTCTGTCAGTCTATCGTTTTATAGATATATTTCGCGTAAATTATACAGTGGGATATATCAATGACACCTGTACATTGATTGTTGGACAGACTACTGGTACCTGCAACTTCAGCAAATCTTCTTTGCCATTACTCAATTGGCATGTGAGTAGCAATCTTAAGGAGATTTTCCCTTAATAAAAGAGGAAACAACTTTCTTAATACTAGCCGATTAGCATGTTAGCACGGATGTCGAGGAGCTTTTCTCTTAAAAATAAAACTTAAGGGACTTGTCCCTGAAAGTCAACTACTAAACATATTGAGCCTTAAAATTTTGTCTTTGTAATCCAAGGTGCTGTTTGGTTCTGATACTGCTTATGAGCGGTCGTATCGCTTAGGGGCCGTTCATTAATAACGTGATGTTTTTTTAGCATTATTAACCCTACCCTCACCCCTTGGTGATACGTGGTGAGGATTAAGATTAATTCTCACCCAAAATCACGTGTATTTTTGTATTTTAAAGAAATTTAAAATTTGTACAATATTATTTTTAAATACAGGTATAAAGTATTTCAAAGTATCTACTTTTATTCTGGAACTAAGGCCCATGATACAATTGTTTAGACTCATAGGTTGCAGGTTGTCTTCTGACTTTAGCCTGTTGCAGCGTGAGACGCACTAGGAATTATTTTGATACTTGGCGAAAAAAAAAATTATACGTGATATCTTACTACACCCCTCTTCCCCTTGTGATATTTAGTGATTTTTGCCAAACCCCCTCTCCCCCTTTCAAGCCTCACGTGGTTAATGGACGGGCCCTTACCATCAAGCGAACGGCGTGCTTGTCTCGCCATTCATAGCAATAAATTACAAACATACAAACATACAAGTGAAGCTAATATAAAGCGTGTAAAAAAAAAGTATATACCGCGGCGGGTGGAGCGTGCGACACTGGTGGCACGTGCGGTACATGTGGCACGTGCGGCGCGGGGGGCGGCGCGTGCAGGGCGTGCGCGCGCGGCGCCGCGTACCCGTTGTGCACGGGGGGCGTGGGGTGCGCGGGGGGCGTCGGCGCGGGGGGCGCGGGCGGGGGCGCCGCAGCCGCCGGCGCGGACAGACCCAGACTGTCGTCCAGACCGATCATCGGCAGCGACGCCAATGTGCTGTTACCGCCGGCTGACCATCTGCAATACATCAATTGGAAATTACACTGTATTTGTTCGGTTCTGTTCTGTTATGTAATTATTACTTTTTTGATGTTATCTATTTAAGATTGCTTAATGTTTATTGTGGCCAAAATAAACGCTTTTATCTATCTATCTATCTTCCTATTCCGTAGGAGGAGCCAGGGAATTTAGTCCCTATTAACTTAACCATCGTGAACTCTCATCGATTTATATAATATTTATATAATAGTATTTACTATGTACGACAATATCCATTGAAATTGTACTTATAATAGAGGACCAATTATATCATCTATAACTTGCTAAAATGTTTTTTTTAAACACATAAATACTGGGTATCTCAAGACTGCTACCGAAAACGAAGCCGGGTGGTAGTTTTAGTGACTATAAACACAATGCAACTAAAAATTTCGCAAAGAAACGCGACAATTATTTTTTATTATTTTTTAAATATCGTCATTTTTGGGTGGTAAATCCAGTTTTTGCTAAAATAATAATTTAAACTCTTTTATATCTTAGATTATTTATAAATAAAAGGGTATAGACTATTATTTTAGGAAAAAAATGTATTTACCGACCAAATATGGTCACAGGAAAAAAATAACCAAAAAAAATTTGTCGCCTTTTTTTGCAACTTTTTCTGTTGCATTATGTCTGAAGTCGCTTAAACTACCACCCGGCTTTGTTTTCGGTAGCAGTCTTGAGATACCCTGTATAACGTAGCATATTAATAGCACATAAAGTATTGAAACATTTGTTGATACTCACGGCGCCTGTGGGGGCGACGTCTTGACGCGTGGCGGGGAGCGCACCATCGTGGGCGGGGGCTTCGGGGCCGCGGCGCCGTTGAACCGAGCTTGAGTATTGGGCAGGGGGCCTGGAAACAACATACATTGCATAAAATAATTGATGTAACCTTGGAACCTAATTAACCTTGGACTTGAACGAAGAATATTATACAGTGATAGTAGTCTAAATTGACTGTACCACTATTGACTATAGCAAGACTTTCATAGGTACCATATTTTGCCCTTTTTGTGTTTTGTGGACACCACGTGTGGATTGTTATTGACTATTTTTCAGTATAACAAACATGGATTTTTTTGTATTGTGTCTCGATTATAGTGGGTCGAACATGTATGAATAGTTGAATGATGAATTTTCATAGTTAACTTTTTTTTTACTCTGGCCGTGCATAGTGGCGGCATTGCACCTAATGGTAAGTGTTAATGCCGCCCGGGCAGAGTATCCATTGACATCGGACGGCGGTCCCATGCCAATGGAAACAATTATGCTGTCCTGCTAAGGTGCCTCTTCACGCTACGGCGGAAGGACCTAGGATTGTAGGAAGGAGGGAACACATAACTCCGACATTAACAAAGCTAGGGAGTAATCAATTATTTAGATGACACGTGCTTCCCCTTAACAAATGACGTCAAAATTCTGAGAGTTAATGACCTCGCCTATTTGTAAAAAGTGTTAAGGCGAAGTCTGTGAAAGTTTTGTTGCTGTTAAAATATTTTTTGCTTGGTTACCTGCATTAGGATTGGTGCGTCGGTTGGTGGCGACGCGCGTGCGTGACGTGGACCGCTGCGTGGTGTTTGTGAAGTCGGTCGTCACCGGCGTCAGCGGCCGCGGCTTCTGAGCTGTCTCTTGCCTACACACGAAAACCCTTAGTAACTACTACTGGCCACGGATAAACTAGCAGAAATACTTTTATAATAATTTCGATTATTTTATTGCTGTGAATGGCGAGACGAGCACGCCACTCGCCTGATGGTAAGAGATACGATTGCTCATGAACAGCAGCAAAACCAAACACCTTGAATTATAAAACAATGCTTGGCGTTGCACTACGCTCGTCAACCTGAGATATAAGATGTTAAGTCTCAATATGTCCAGTTTGTTGGCGGGAGAAATAGTCATTGCGGTGGTAGTACCAGCTAATAATAGTGTCAGCAAAGAAGGATACAGAGCACCTGATGGTAAGTAATTTCTGCCACCCATCAACATCTATAAAGCCTGTTGTGTGTTGCATGCCTTTCAAATTGAGAGGGAAGGAGAAGGAAAAAGAGTAAGCAGAGGAAAGGGTATTGGGCATTCGGCTGTCGGCGGAGTTCACGTCGATTTCCTGTGAGACAGTGGTACCGTCCCGGACGAGCCTGTCCTTTCATACTGAGTTATAACTGACAACAGCTGTAACACTTTTCCAAGAATACAATTATGACATTCCCCATGTTGGATCTAATTAAAAGCAAACTGTGAGGCGTGAAACGATCCCCGGACCGAGACCACGTGTGTGTGATTTACATGTATTTTTTTCGGGTCTAGGTGTTTGTGACACCGAAACGTTTCTCGCAGTTACTGAAACGCACGACGCGAGTCTCGATGATAGTGTGGGAACAACACTATGTAGGTGACTATTGGGTGTATTTATTTTATTTATTCATGTAGAGTTTCCGTTTAAGTGCGTGGTGGCTTGTTGGTAAACGGACTAAACGCGGCTGCCAACATGTTCACGGTGGTCGCGGGTTCGAATCCCAGGGCACAACCTCTGACTTTTCGGAGTCATGTGTGTATTGATAGTCAATCACCACGCACTAAAACGGTGAAGGAAAACATCGTGAGGAAACCTGCGTACCATAGCGATTTATATAAATTTCTATGGTATGTAAGTCTGCCAACCCGCACTAGGCCAGCGTGGTGGACTATATGGCCTAACCACTTTCAATCGTACTTACGATTGTAGAGTAGGCCCGTGCCCTGCAGTGGGACGTATATGGGCTGATACATACAGATGTAGAGTTTGGTTTCATTGAATTTGTTTATATGTACTATATACGTTATACTGTATTTTATTCTAAAAGCGATATTATTCTAGTTATTTAAGTTAACCTATTCATAACATTCCTTAAAAAATATTTATAGCACGATAAACGTAGGAATTATATAAGTACTTTTCCACCGAACACAAACAGTAGTAGATACATGTTGTATGTAAGAACATTGTTGTTATCTTGAACTTTGAATCAAAGAAAATAATTTTCAATCAGCAAAATTATTGTTTATGCAATATGGATATAACGCAATGGCTATTGATTACACATTGTGAGTAATGGTTGGACACGTGTTTTCCTTGAATATAGCTCTAGTTAGTCAATGAAATCACAGTCGTAAATTTATTTTATGAAATACAATCAAATTCCCCATACTCCAGGAAAACAGGTGAGATCATCAATAAAATAGTTATAAAAAATATTAAAAGGACTTTTTCGATATGGACCTTTTCATTTTGTGTAGTATTACTACGAGCCAAGGTCCCAGTGTTGGCTTAATGCGTGCTGGCTTGATGCCATTCATGAAGATGTAAGAACCAACGAACTTAAAATTAAGGTCTCATATACTGGGAAACGCTCGAATTGAGCAGGAAAGTGGATTGTGACACCAACTGGGATATCATTAGATAAAAAGATTTGTTCTTTCTACCTTATTTTGATTCGTTTTACAAACATTCTCCAATGTTAACAACTACCCCGTACAAATGCCTGCAAGCCTTAACAGTGTTTTTATCAATGTCGCGATTTATTATTACAATAGACTATTTCGAAGTACCTATAGAAAATTGTTTTTATACACTCTACAAAGACAAAAAGTTAAAATCAGTCACATACATAGTCCTGACCTCACATTAAGTTCGAGTCATGTGTCTGAGTATCAGAAACTAAAAGGCTTTTCGGTCCCACACACACCCAGACCCGGAACAAATATCTGTGGATCACACAATAATTTCTCTCGGTGCGGGAATTTAACTCGCGACCTTTCACAGGTGGCGTCTTACCACCTACACCAAGAAGGCTGTTAATAAAATAACCAATTACATTAAATAAATTTCCTGGTGGTAGGTCTCTAATAAGTGTGTTGTATTCACACTGTTGTGTTCCGGTTTTAAGGACATTGTAGCCAGAGTAACTACAGGCCATAATGAGACTAAACGTGTCAAGTGTGTCAAGATGGCGAGCGCATTGGAATGTCAAGTATTGCATTGACATTCATTGTGTTTGGTTTTGTTACGGCCCATGAGCTGTCGTATAATTTACCATCAGGCGAACGGCACGCTCGCCTCGCTATTCACTGTAATAAAAAAAATATGACATACCTAGTCTTCTTTACTTGTATATTGCTTGACAGTTTCTCGAGTGTGATCTCCCCTGTGACCTTGTCGATGATCAACACACACTCCTTAGTGTAGGGCTTCTGGTTGCCCTTGAACACGGTTTGCGGGACTCCCGCACCAACTATCAAATAAAGACATTATTTTAATCATAATTATCATCATCATCATCATATCAGCCACACGAAGTCCAGTGCTGAACATAGGTCTCAAGGATCTCCACATCGACCTGTTGGAAGCGGCCTGCATCCAGCGACTTCCTGGGGCCCTACTATATTAGGGCCCTACTATATTCATCGAACGAACGAACGAACGAACGAAGGACCCTACTATATTCAACGAAACGAAGTTCGAAACTTCGGACAAACGAAGTTTTTTATACGATACGAATGTATCTATATAACGTACACCGTAACTATAAGTCTATGGTTACGACCATAAATCAATAACGACCATAAGTTTTATGTAGGTACATTCGTATCGTATATAAACTTTGATCATCCGAAGTTTCGAACTTCGTTTCGTTGAATATAGTAGGGTCCTTCGTTCGTTCGTTCGTTCGTTCGATGAATATAGTAGGGCCCCTAATCCGAAACGAAGTTCGAAACTTCGGATGATCGAAGTTTATATACCAGGGGTGGCCAACCGGTCGATCGAGATCGACCGGTCAATCGCGACTGTTAGTTCAGTCGATCGTGGCCAAATTATCAACAACTGCAGCACCGTCTTGTATCATTTTTCAATCGCTGTTCCGTCACGTTATTTATGCTCTATTCTACGCAGTATAGTGTTTTGTTTTCGGCACGCAATGACCAATAAGCGGGAAGCGTGTGGGATGCGGGGGAGCGGCGTGTGTCAAGTATCAATCCGCCCCGTGTCTTGTACTTGGTAGATCGCACAGGGTTTCGTTAGTAAACAGATCGTAGGTCTAATCAAATTGGCCACCCCTGTTATATACGATACGAATGTACCTGCATATACTTATGGTCGTTATTGACTTATGGTAGTAACCATAGACTTATGGTTAAGATGTACGTAATACAAATTCGAACTTTTACAGAGTAGATACATTTGTATCGTATAAAAAACTTCGATCGTCCGAAGTTTCGAACTTCCGTTTCGGGTGAATATAGTAGGGCCCCTGCAACTTTAACCAGGTCTTCCGTCCACCTTGCAGGCAGGCGTTCGACATTAATTTAATTATTTTTTTATTTAATTGAGTAATTATATTTTTTTGATACTGAAAATTAATTATAACAGTAAAAGAAAACATCGTGAGGAAACCTGCATACCATAGCGGTTTGTAATAATTTCTATGGTATGTAAAGACCGCCAACCCGCACTAGGCAATGATGATGGACTATAGTATTAACTAACCACTCTCAATCGTACTCTCGATTGAAGAGTAGGCCTGTGCCCTACAGTGAGACGTATATGGGCTGATACAGATACAGATACAGCTGAATACAAAGATATTCAAATACAGTTGTTAGTCGTGACAGATTTCATCAGTTACATTGGTGTCTTATTAATGTTATTATGTAACATGCCTCAGGCATTAGGTGCAGGCAAGTAATAGTATAAACAAATTGATGATCATTCAATATATTATACGCTTAGTTTTTTTTAATTTCAATATATTTTTCAATTTGTTTACTTAATATCTAGAATAATAATGAATATACATAATATACAAAAATATAAATATACATATATTTAATTATATAGTAATATTTACATAGCTTTTACATTTTTATTGAAAGTTTAAAATATATTTTTTAATTACATAAAAAGAGTTCACCGACAATAATAAAACATAGTACGCACTCACAACCAATTAGTAAAATAAAAATGTTTTTTTCTTTGACTAAAATAGAACAAACAATATGGCCTACTAAATTACGATGTGAAATCCAAGTTTAACTATATCAACCGTTATGTGCCTATCCGGATTTCCCACAAACACGTTTAGCGGGACAATACTAAACATTTTGCACGTGTAATATCTTTCTTATATGTGTAATTTTTATGACACTATAATAGGAATGTGCGTGGGTATATTTTACATTACAAGAAACTAGTTGATGCCCCTGGATTTTCTTGCGTGGTACAAAAAATACATTATATGTTTCAATTAACGCTAATTTAGATGCAGCACAACTGATATATGAAATTCATTGCTTTCGTCTAAGTATTATGTTTATAAATATAAAAGTTTATACTAATTAAGTTTAGAAAACTCGAGATTTTATTCGTAAACGCAAAATGTACTAGGGATAAAAATATACGTTAATTTTAATAAATGCAATCTGCTGCGTGCCCTATGACACATCTACATATTATTTATAAAGATAATGTAAGTTAAACGAGAGGCTTATTTAAAAGCTTAAGCTTAAATTAACCTTATAAAAATATAGGTACAAAATCACTGATAAAAACTTTAAAATATTTTCGTGAAATCAAGGGAGACTAGTAGAGACTTGGCCACATAGCGTTCCTTTGTGCTAAGGATTCGTAATCACTGCGTGTAACAACGTTCTGTACGTGCATACAAACACATACTCCTACGTATTCTTTGGTTGAAGGCAGGTGCATACAACATAGACGACTACGGTTAGGCTTTTGCGGAAATGCAATCTTTCAGTATTATCATAGCTAATCAAACATGATAACTAATGTTCTCATAAGTAATATATTTGCACAGGTCAACCCTTGAACAATTATTATAAATTCATATGACTAATAGATATTCAGGTCAAGAATGTATTATTTAATGACTAATAAATTCAGTTCGGTGTTAACTTTACAAAATATGTCGACAAAATAATGCAAAATGGTGAGGCTGATACAAAAGTCGCAGCATATAAAATAATCATACACTAAAAATATGTATTATCCACTATATTGAGTCTATAACACCAAGTATATGTAGACTACGATTAAAAAATAAATCAGGCTATAAATTATTATTTTAGCAAAAACTATGGATTTACCACCCAAAAATTACGATATTTAAAAAATCCATAAAAAATAGATTTTTTTGCGAAAATTTTAGTTGCATTGTGTTTTTAGTCACTAAAACTACCTCCCGGCTTTTTTTTCGGTAGCAGTCTTGATATACCTGGTATAAATATCTGTCTGTGTCTGAATAAGTAATATAACAGTGCAAATAAAATCGCATAGGGCGTGAATTCTTTAAGATTATGTTAAGTTTATTAAATGCATAAAATAAGTTACTTTTACCTTTATCAAGCTAGTTTTCATTTGCGGTCTCGAACTCTTACAGAATTCAACTTTAAACATCTTGATTAGATGTTTTTTTTTTTGTGATAAGTTAACTTATATTAATTTAGTTTGAAGTAACTCACCTAAATGAGGTACAGTAACTGTAACTTCATTTTTTGTACCAACGCTGACTGTCGCCATTTTGTTCACGTCCACCGAGGCAGGTTTAAAATCATCTGAAATCAACAAATAAATATTTGTACTAACTTATATTTGCGTTACATGTATAGTATAATGGTATTTAAGTCCGCCAACTCGCATTAGATCAGCGTGTTGACTATATGGCCTAACCACTCTCAATCGTACTGTCGTTTGTAGGGAGGGCCGTGCCCTGCAGTAGCACGTATATGGGCTGATAAAGAAGATAGTGCAATATAAGATATTATACTAACATAATGAATGCAAGATAGTATTTATTACTCTCCTTCCTTCACCTAGTGTAAAAGCATTATTATTTAGTACTTATACTAATACGTCCAGATAAATGAGGACGTCTGTGCTAAAGTGGCCTAACCCTGTGAGAAATCCCACAAGATTAGGCCATTCACAAACTGACTTCCTCAAAGATAGATCAACTAATATTATTATCCAACTGCTCTAGATTCCTACAATACTAAAGCTATTGAAACCATTCACACTTTAAATTCTAACTGCCAAAGTGCGTTCTCTCTTTTATTTTTTTTATTTTTATTTATTGCAGTGAATGGCGAGACGATCATGCCGTTCGCCTGATGGTAAGCGTTGCGACCGCTCATGAACTGAAGCAAAACCAAACAACACCTTGATTTACAAAGCAATGCTTGGCATTCCACTGCGCTCGCCATCCTGAGACATAAGATGTTAAGTCTCAATATGTCCAGTAGTTACTCTGGCTACAATGTCCTTCAATCCGAAACACAACAGTGCATTTAAACTGCTGTTTGACGGGAGAAATAGACATTGCGGTGGTACCCACCCAGGCAGCCTCTCACATATGAGAGACCTACCACCAGTAGCCTACTCTCTCTCTCTAGCCAACTCTCTTTCTCCTTCTCTATTTCTATATCTCAACTTAGACAAGTTCTAAAGTACCCGAGAACGTATCAATCTAAATCCCACCAATCTGTGATAAGTAATAGAATGGTGAAGAAGCACACAGAGCATATTCATTTGACGGACATAAAATTCCTAATTCTTCTATACGGTCGGTTGGAAATCATGGAATAAAACCTCACAGATTTCAATTGAAATATGAATTCTTATAGAAAAAGTCAAACAAAGTAAACTTATTACGTAATCAACAACAATCATCAAATCAATTCAATCACTAGTAATCATTTGTTAGAATAATTCAACTTCCTATTTTTTTTGTGCGAATCTGGGGCCCTACTATATTCATCGAACGAACGAACGAACGAACGAAGGACCCTACTATATTCAACGAAACGAAGTTCGAAACTTCGGATGATCAAAGTTTATATACGATACGAATGTACCTACATAAAACTTATGGTCGTTATTGATTTATGGTCGTAACCATAGACTTATAGTTACGGTGTACGTTATATATATACATTCGTATCGTATAAAAAACTTCGTTTGTCCGAAGTTTCGAACTTCGTTTCGTTGAATATAGTAGGGTCCTTCGTTCGTTCGTTCGTTCGTTCGATGAATATAGTAGGGCCCCTGAGTACGTAACGTTGTGAACAGACATGTAATTAGATTCCTTGAAGTTACAATTTAATTTGATTTTTATGGCGTAATATGATAGAAGTTCGAGGGGGAACATAAAGTCCCTGGTTCGATTCTAGTGCAAATCTTTGCAGGATCGATAAATATTATTGAGGTTTGAATGTAGAAAATGTTTGAAAGAGCAATTGCTTTTTGATTCTGACGATACTGAGGTATCTAATGTTAGGGGCTAAGTTAATGTTTGAGTATTGGGTAAACTAACCGAGGGTGCGTATAATATGCGTAATCTGCAATTTTTTCTCGTTCCCAGGACGGCCAATGGATTTTGTAAGAGGTGAATTTATAAGACCCTGATTGGTTTGAGATTGCATAATGACTATTTAAAAAGAGTTGCCATAATAAGACATAATTTACAAACATCTTTTTAAATAGTTCAATGAAGATACGAAGGCCACCTAGAAGTTAATTAATTAATTATTTTTTTTATTTAAATCCTTTATTGTACACTAAGTGAACTTAATAATAGAACATTATAATACATAGTAGTACAAAAGGCGGTCGTATCGCTCGAGGCAATCTCTTACCGACTACCTTGGGATGGACAATAAGAGATGGAAAAAAGAGAGGGCAGATTAATATGTATAATGAACTAGAAAATCTTTTAGTAGTTTGTTAATTTAATTGTTTAAGCTTAAACACAAATCGTAACAGTCGCACACATATATTTCACTCTTGAACCCACAATAAGACGATGCTCTTGTGTCTAGACCGTAGACCCTAGACCATGGGGGTTACTCCATGAAACGATACGAACATCGAATGTTCGGATGTTCGACGTTCGGGATAAGATTAAATTTTTCTATTTCTAAAAATCAATACTATTCTCTATTATACTTATCATTTTCTCGGAACTTGTCTGTGGTTACGACGTACGATAGAGGATTCCAACATTTTGTGGAGTAGGCACATTAGTGAAGTTTTACGTACGGCATCCGAACATTCGAAATTCGTATCGTTTCATAGTACACTATGGGTGTTACTAGGGTTACAACCCTCCTGGTTTCATATACCCTATACTCCAGGGTATATGAAACCATAAGGAATTTTTCGCCAACAAATCCTAAACAAATATTTGTGTTACTGACTGCCTATAACTGCCACTATGCCATGAAAGCTATTAAACATATCACACGAATATACACATTTCGCCGCTTACCATCGCGACAAGCGAGAGATGAGTATATCTCACCCATCGATATCAATGTTACACTAGATAAGACGTTCTTTGTAAAAAACGTGTCCCACCCAAGTGCGGTGCATGCACCGCACACGAATCAGTCTGCCGCGTGACAGCTACGCAGCAGTACGCTTCTTTGTACAAACTTTTTTGTAATTTATTTTGATGTTTCCCGTCAAACCGACAGCAACATTTTCTGAAGTTACAATATAATTAAAGAATACAACCTAAGTGGTATAATATTGTAGAATAATGCCGATAATACAGATCTTTTAATTATTATTGGATTAAATATATTTTAGAGCCCGTTAAAATACAAGGTGACCTCCTTAATCGTTTGTTTCATTTCCGCGCATAAAAATTGCCCGTCGAGTGAGAGAGACGAACTATATAAGATATAGATTATTCAAGGGACATTCATATCAGTGGACCAAATAGGCATAAACTATTCGAATACATTACAAATACAAATATGTAGGAAGAATGTAGTTGCAAATTGATTCCAGTATTTTATTTTAATCATATGTGGTTAATTAATAACACAAAATATGTGTGTTGTATGTATGTTTTGAAACAGTGGATAGTATTGAGACCCCATTTCTTAATATGAATTATTTAATGGACAATTCGAACCTATTGTTTGTTATTGAAAACTAATATCATTTAAAATTGTTTCTTTTATTATTACGCGTCGGTTAAGAAAAAAGGAGATCTCTATAATATTTGTCCAGAATTATTGGCACGGATATAAGTGGCTACCATCAGAACATACCTTTATTTGTAACATTTTCAATTCAATAATTTGCAATTCATTTTCGACATGAAGATTTCAGATATTCCAAATACGATAGTCAATTTAAAAACTTCTGTTTTACCATTCCTTCTGTCAAGTAGTCTTGAAAAAAGTTTATCAGCTTGTTAAAAATTCATAAATGTTACAATAATAAATGTCAGACTGATTGTACGCTGATTGACTGATTGTCAGACTTGTACACTTGTAAGAGTATTTAATTTCATTTACATCAGTTCCATGAATTATTCACGTAAATAAAAAAAAAAACCTTACAAAAAATATTATTGCTATGACGGTATTGATACTTAGGCAGTATATCAGGAAAAGCTACTATTGACAGGAACTGTCTTATCTGTCTATTATTCTTTGATCATAATTTTTAATATTCAAGTAAACGTACTAGATGTCGCTACTGAGCTTTTGACAAATACGGGACAAACAGTTTCTATGACACGCCTCGTCTATCGGTAGAATATAAGTCAATGATCTCACCATTCATTTATATTAAAAAAAAAAACAAAGCAAGCCCACATTTATTACAAAAATGTGTTTATTACAAATTCCAACGAGCCGCACTGTCATAGCAGGCTTTAAGTTATAGCAGGAATGGGCCGATTCCATCAGGTTGGTACCTCTGTCTCACAGACAATCCACGTGAACGATGGCTTGACTATGGTATGTAGTTCTGTGAGTGAATTTATTGGAGTCCCAAAACCCATAACGCCTTCCCCTCCCTTTCGAGTAGCTAGCAACGCGCCTACCGTCTTAATGTTGTTGATTTTTATGGACGGTCAAAATTTACCGACAGGCTTCGATCCCAACAGGAGAATGATTCATTTAACGGACATTAATTGTCATAGAACCGCGAAGAAGAGTTACCGCCTCGATGTCGTGGCTGTACTATGGTACGATTACAATGCTGAGGTCTCTGGTTTGAATCTCGGGTCGGAGAAAGTGATATTGGTTTATTTGTTTATTATCAGTCCGGAGTCAGGAATTTATGCCTGATATTATGCCGATGTCGACAACAAGCGCATGCACGTGTTGCCAGCCGAAATGTTTTCCTGCCAAACTTTCTGCTCAATTGATCGGAGACAATCTCAACAATATTATAACAATGTTCCTTATGCCATAATTTAAAGGAAGTGTAGTCAAAGCAATTGACCACTTACTTACTTTACTCTAGTACCACTCTCTATGAAACTTATTCACTCTGAACTTAGTTGATAATCGATAGAGGACGACATACGATAGGGGATTCGAACACTTAGTAGATTCTAATTAGGCATATTCGTACAGTTTTACGTACGACGTTCGAATTTTCATTGTCGTGTCGGAACATAGAGTAAACCTCCAGACGTGCTTATATTGGTTGCAAGAGATAATCGACTATCGCCAGTCGAAATCCTGTCTACATGAGACTGCTGTCATGAGGCATAGTTTCCTTATACTATTATTTAAAAATAAAAAAAATACTCACATTTGATAGTGTGATATTGGGAGGCCTTATTGTTAGTAAAACTGGCGCCCAGCTTCAACTCTCTCACATCATAATTAAGGCTGTGTTTATCTGCCATAACGACAATACTCTATGCCATATATTATAATATCTGCAACAAACAAACAATATCTTTTATATCATAAGGGGCTATTTATTTCAAAAATTGATAATTCTATTTACTTCTCTTACCAACATAATATATTGAGACAGTGTGTGGTTAAGGTATTTCAAGAAGGTAGTTGATATCAATGGATATAATTTATTGAAAAAATGCATGTAATTTACATGTGGAACAGGATTGAATATATGACTATATATTTATGTTAGTCATAATATAATATTTAATTCAATTCAATAATCTACTGTGTGGTCGATGTAACATAATAAAAAAAATTACAATTTAAAAATAAATTAAACAGGCAAAAAATTGCTTATAAAAATATAATAAGGCCAAAAAAAATAATGACTATTATGTTGATAAATATTAGTCACATATGTACATATATTAGTAGTTACCCCACATTGTACAACCAATTATTATTAATGTGCGGAATATCCACAAGAAACATTTATTGCCTTTAACTTCAAGTAAATCCTTACACTAGCTTATCGTAAAAGCTCATTTTAACTCTTTTATAATGAAGACCAAATAAGGAAAGCATGAAAAATCCAAGTTTTATAAAAATATAACAGTTTATTAATGACTAATTATATGTATCATAAACAAGAAACCATAAAAAATGGATGAATGGTGAAATGCTGCAATAATTTTTCAGCATACAAACAGAATATTACATAACCTTAATTAGCAATATTTTTTTATGACAATATTTTGGAATAAAATAGTAATCAAGTACAAGTTTTGGTTTAGATTTATGTTAAGAGCGTTTATACCCTGCACGCGCTTTTTGGCTTAAAAACAGGACTTTTCAAATGAGTTAATAGCCACCAATAAACAATTTAAAGGAAAAATAATTATTACTAATTTTAGAAAAGGTTGTCATCTAGGGATTTTGGTGGAAAACATTATAGATTGATGGATAATTTGTGAGTACTATACGGATTACTGAACACAAGTTTCGTTATTTAGGCTTTAAATGGCAATTTAGAAGCTTAAGATATCCTTAACCACTAAATATAAGATGAAAATAAAAATATTATCAGACTAATAAGACCCTTATGGAGGGATTTTGCTGAGAAAAATAATCTTTTTGTGTTTAGTTCCTGAGAAATAAAAATTTAAACAATGCGAAATTATTGAGAAACTCTCGTCAAGAACATTTTTTTTTTCACCAACTTATCGTACATAATTTTTTATAACAATTGCATATTATAATAGAAGAACATCTTATCAATAAATTACCATTTTTATATTTCAACAAAATTAGTTTTCATGTTTTCTATAAATATTTTAAAAACCACTATAAAACACGCTGTCCGACGTGGATCAAATCAGACCGCCGCAAGGCCTTCTAGAGGGAGGACGTATCGCTCGTCGCTCCGGGCTGGCTGCAGTCGATTATGCCGCGCGTAGTAAATATAGCCACGCGCGGAATGCGATTACCACATCTTAGTACTTTGGTAGTAAAATATTTAATTATTTTTATTACCTACAATGATTTTGTAGTGAGTATAAATTATGTTTCAGGTAATATAATGGGACGTAATTCCGAGGCTAAATTATGTTATGTATTGTAATATAAAATTAAATATATTTCGTAATTGTAAGGGGTTGTAAGGCCCCTAACAATATTTATGTGTTCGAACACGAAATGATTAATAAAACGTCCGTAGTGTCTACTGATTGAACACTGATTTGAATGCAACTTAACAATGTAATAATAACGAAAATGTGATTAGTATCCAAAATTTGTATTATTCTTTGCTTGCACGGTAATATTTGTCTACTTATAATGCAATAAAAATATTTTTATGATATTATATTACAGTTACATTTCAATTGAATATTTGAAGCGCACGGATCAAAGTTGTTTGAGCCGATTGTAAAGCGAGCCGACGCGGCAGCTCTACGCACACAGCTTTGGTCGCGTATGTGTTCGTGAAATTAACGAAGAAATACCTATAGTTGACTTTGCGCGCAAGGTGTATACGCTCTTAAAGAGCACATATTCTGTGCCTACTCTTGTTAATGGCTTCTAGTGAGATCAGATACCATGAGGCATAATGGTTAACCCAAATGTATAAGACAGACAGGTCAGCAGCAAAGTATTTTGAGTATAATGTAATTCATTATAAACATCTGCCAATTTATTTCATAGACAAGTGATATGAATAAAAATGAAAAAGAACAACTTAAAATATATACTCTCAAACTCGAATGGACTGTATCAAGTAATAAAAAATGAAAAATAATTAAACTTAATAGATTAATTATTCATACATATACTTCATATACTTCATTCATACATATATTCATACATATATACTACTATTTCTTTATGAAAGGACATGCATATTTATATTGATGCAAATAAAGTAAATGAGTGTGCAAAGATGAAAGAGTAATTTTACATTTTATGTCTAAATGGAAACATGCATCTTTTGAAAATAATGCTTATAGTGAATACATTTTGTAGTACACCCATATTTTTGGGCTCTGAGCTTCTCTATAACTAAGAAATGTATTCAACCACTATACACTATATTATATGAATATTCATATAATTGTGGTTGAAACTAATATCATTTCTGCAGCAGATTGATGCTTTTTAAATACCTTTTAAATTCTTCTAGAACATTATGTCTATACTAAGTATAATGAAGCAAATAAAATCATTTTGCTGATACACTGTATCTTTCCAATATAGCTTTTCATCTCCATTCATGCAACTGAATGGGCAAAAAAACTCATTCACATTATATTAAATAAAGCAAAGCTGATCTAATAAAAAAAAATGCAGAGAAAGCACAATTATGTAACAATCATTCAATTTCATGACATTGTTAGGTTTTTATATCAATAAGAGTAAAAGCAAAACTCACTGTTGTGAAAGAGAATTTAACTATATATAAAATATAAGCAGCCATAACTGTATTAACATAGCTTTTTGTAGTTAATCTTGTTTCTTAGCTTACAGACACATTATGGCATTAAAATATAGGTAACATCTTTAATAGTAACAGGACTCTTTTATAACTTAGAATATACTTTATAATTAAGATTTGTTAATTTTTTATTTTCCTTTGGGTCAAATTCTAAAAATTGGTTTTTTATACATACCTATTTAAGTTAACAAGGAATTTTGTACCCAGTCATCCTTGTCCTCAATTTTATGTTAAATACATTAATTCAATTAGTTAAATACATTAATTCACTGTAATCAATTATACTAACAGTTACAAAACTGATTTTTTGTAGTATTTAATAAACTCATAAAATATAGTTATGAAATTTATCTAAAGGAATTTAATTGGGTTAGTTAGTGTTTAGAAATATTTAAGTAGTGAATTCATTAGAATGATCTGTTAACATGAATGATAAATTATTTAAGTGATGGTATTATGAACATAATACGCTATAAACGCCCACATATTATGCATACGTATCTATACATTCACTACAGCTACAGCTGACAAAACTAGGCCTAAAAATTTCGACAACACAATCAGCTACTCAAACTAATTCATACACAAAATATACTTCTAAGTGACAGTATGCTTCATAAAAATTATAAATATAAAGTTATTTGTGAGTAATACCCATAAAAGAAAGTTTAAATAGACAAAATATGGCAAACAAATCGTAAAGACGGATTGATATGCCTTACCTTCAGTTCACTCTTCGTCGAGGTTAATGAGGCTCACCTACTTGTTATAAACAATAGACATCGTCAGTAAAGTTCTTGCTTGTGTAAATTAAATAAGATTCGCGAGCAGAAGTGCTCATTAATAAATTAAAATAATCCAAAAGTTAGACATGAACCATTCCTTCGACCTAGTTCTCATGACGTTTAAACTAGGGTTGTGCAAATATTACTAATTAAAAAAGGAAAAAGAAGCAAATCGATAGAGCTTTAGTGAAAATGAACATCGACTATCATAGTCAAATTTATTTTCTATAAGTGTTTTTTAATTCATAAATATTTTCGAGTTTACTAAATAAATATCATTATATTGGAATGTTTTTTTCAAATTACTTGAATTAGCTGAATTGATAAATTAATTACATTTTTATATGTTTGGTACAGAACATCCACAGACCAATTAGAAACAGACGGATAACTGGCCTATATAATCTTTAGCCATAGCCGCTCATTCTTTCGATCACGAATGTCAGTTGACAGATTATCAAGATTATTCTTTTTTAATATAAATAAGGAATACAGGCAAAGGCAGTTGTATTCAGTCTTGCGCGTGGCTGCATAGGATATTTTTTTTCGTTTTTATTATTTTGTTAAGTCTCTATGAATCACATTAAAGTGATCCAAAGAAACTTAACAAAATAATAAAGTGTAACTTTTTAGATGAAAAATATATAGATTGTGAATAAAACACTTAAAAATATTTATTAAATGATTTATTTTTAATGGTTTTTTGTACTTAAATAATACATATTTTTGCTGAAATTTATGTAACATAGTAATTTTCGTTACTCTAGAAATGTCAATACTCTGTACAACGAATAATTAAAGAAAAAATATTTTTACATGTTATTCTAGATTTCACTTACCAGTTATTTTTTTATTTTATTTTATCTTACAATTTTAAGAAAGCTTACAGACTAATTACCTACAGACATAAATATTTAAATCTTAAGTGTGTTACGAATTTGCCAATAACAAGCTTTCAAATAATAGATACTAAGATACTGTAGTGTCCACATAATGTGCACCGATTTATAAATGCTAGCTAATATAAGTTATTTTAATTTAAGGAATGAACTACTTTTTCTATGAGACAGATAGAGATATTAATTAAATTATTGACAAAGAAAAGAAAACAAAACCAAAAGTAACAATCAAACATTACAATATATAATGTTTAAATATACATTTTGAGTTACACAAGGTGTACTTTTTGACCTTTCATTATTAAGTTTCAAAAAGCATATTGCTCATTTTGTGTTTTACTACCCATGTACTAGTGCAAAACAAATCAAAATCAAAATGGCATGACACCTCATTAAATTTACTGGCACTACGTAACAAAAAAGCATTGCGTCTATAATTGGTAGTTGCAAATGGTATGGACAATAATGACCGTTGTCTCAGCGTAGTTGAATGAGCATGGATAAATATCCCACTCAAAAGTTGTTCACAGTCAATGCTACCATTAGCAATGTTCACCAAATAACATATGTCATTAATGTCGCGTCGCAAGTATAATGGTAAGAAATGATACTTTTTACAGCAATTAATATAATCATTAGAGACCTGTCTGGCCCTGAAGTCCAAATAGTGTAAAAATTCCTTTTGTATGGCCTCGATACGGGATTTATAAATCTCATACCGAGGGTTCCACACCTGCGATGCATACTCTAAGTGGCTACGGCGTACGAAAGAACAATACAGTATTTTAATACATTTAAGTGAATTGAATTCTGATGAAACTCTAATTAAAAATCCTAATGCTTTTGATGCTTTATTAACAATTCTATCTACATGTTTGTCAATCAAATATGAGTTTATGGTCGTGAATAATGCCCAAATCACATATTTCATTAACTCAATTAATTTCGATATTATCAATTATGTAAGAAAAATTACGTAATTATTTTTTCTGGAAAGGCTTATTTGGTAACATTTAGATACATTTAAATTAAGTTATCAGTATTAGCTGTTAAACAATATCACTGCTCCTTCAAATAGGTACTTGTGCCTAATTTTATGAACAATCTCAAATTATCAAATACTGATCCAACTGTAAATGCCAAGACTTACATCTCTCGTTATCTTATCTTGGCATTCACAACCATTTATGTAACTAATTACTTTCTTTACTAACCACCCAGCAGCATAGGCCTGCAAGTGAGTTTTCGTGCCTTCTCAATAAGCCTGCTTTAGTATATTCCCAATAACACATATTTTCTTTTGATGATTTGACTGTCAATAAATTCCATTTTCGAATAATTTATTTAAAATTATAGCTATATTTGTCTAATCATCATACTAATTGAAACTATTTATGAAAGATTTGGAGGTTCAACTGGAGGTGTGGCAGTTAGCATCATTGTATCTATAATTATACTAATTTGTCTGATTTTCTGTTCAATAGGGTCGGAATTAAAATATTTGTGGTGTCTCAATATATTAATATGATATTATTTTAAACACTTCCACACCCTTATAAACCATTTTAACCTATACTCTATCAGTTTAGGTACTTAACTAAATGTAAACAAACCATAAAAAAGGTTATTTAACATTGTCATTTTTCATTTCTAAATTTATTGAAGACCAAAAAATGTTTACGTAAATAACTATTATATATATACTACATTGCATGCCCAATTTAATATAACGATCGTAATAATTATGAATGTGTGAGCTTGAAAAAGATTAAATTATGTAAGATCATAATTAAATTATCTGATTTTGCATAATGCAATATATCTATAAAAAAGACCTAAACAGGCATCCAAAACATTTTCATAAAAGTTACAAGATATAATATGCTACAAAATCTAGTAGTACGACTTTACCGTAATGCTACCATTTAAATTAAAGATAATGCTTTAGGTTGGATAACTAAGCATCATCATATGTTATCTATGGCAGCCAATTATTATTCATTGCGTTAATGTACTTACTGTTTTCGTAAAGTGGTGAAGTGTTTGGAAGTGTTCATCGTTGTTATTTAGTCTTTTTTTATTATTATTTGTTATCAGCTGCTGTTAACTGTTGTAAATACTTGTTACTTGGTTGACTAAGAAAATATTCGTAAATTGGACATTGCAATAAAATGTTGAACAACCATGCGTCACATGTTCGGGTTTGTTTACATTTAGTTAAGTACCTAAACCGATGGAGTATAGTAATAGTTATATTTTAGATTTTATTATATTAGAGGGTTTTAGGTAGTAGGTGAGGTATTTTATTATATTATTTTAGAGGGTACTGACTTTTCTCTTGTTTTTATTGCTTCTGGCCAAAATGTGTGATACTCCGGATTTTCTATTACTGCATTGATAGTAGTATTTATTTTTAAAACGGCCACTTTTGCAGTAGTCTTATTTGTCGTCGAGCAGACTGAGTTTTCATTGGTGTATGTTGCTGGAATGAAAAATATCAATAATAACAAAAAGATATAGTTTGAGTTTGACTTACTAATGGGGTAGTTGATTCTATTTCATTCTATTAAAAAGTTTCAAAATGCACAATCATAAACATAAGAAATCAAAAACTTGTTTCAATTCCTACAGTGTTTATATCTACTTTATATGACACAAAACAAAAGCTTAAATCTTCATCAAGTTCATGAACACAAACAAAGTCTTTTACACTGCATTAAATTAACTATCAAATAAAATGGACTGATTGTATGATTTTTCAATACTTACAATAATTTGTTGTGTAAAGGAGAGCAGCAGATTTTAGTTCTGCAGAAAACTTTAACGCAGCTTTTGAACTGAAAATAAATTAGAGAAATTCATCGACAATGTTGACTTGATAGATACAATTAGAATTAAAACACACAATTTAAAATGTTGTTGCTTTGATTTTAAATGATTACTATTTACTGTAATATTTTACAAAACAATTTTCAGACAACTGATGATTATAAGGACATTAATTAGTTAATTTCCTTTGATTCCATTTTATTTTAAAGAACATAAATTATGACTGTGAGGCCTAACCACTCTCAATCGCACTGTCGATAGTAGAGTAGGCCCGTGCCCTGCAGTGGGATGTATATGGGCTGATACATACACATACAAATTATGACTTTGATGAATATTCAATGATCAAATACCTTAATCTATTTTATTATTTCAAGTATGACATATTGGTCATTTGATTTATGTATTTATTTTGGTATGAAGGCAATCGGTTTCATAGAAATCAATTTCTTGTTAATGAGATATGTGTCTATCCAAGACTATATTTGTGGCGATATATGTAAATTCGCCCCACCTATATTATTGGTTCCATTTGCAAAAAAAGAAACAGTACACTTTGTTACCATTATCATCAAAATATCGAGAACATAAGCGTATAAAGTACAAGTTGTTTGAGTTACTAACCTGGGTTTTGATTTCGCAAAATATGATGATTTGTTGTCTCTAATTCCAATTTTTTAAAAGCTTATCGGAATTATGTGCCTTGGTCGCATATTAATGCCGTAAGGCTGTCTTGATATAGCTTTTATTTCTGGTACAGATGTAGCTCCGTGAGAAAAGAAAAATCATATTTTCTGCTGCTACTTTATGAATCCTCTCAACATGAATATTAACATTTTTTCCAGCACTTTCACAAATCCTTGAATACAATCTATTTATTTAACAAAGATTAAAACTATACGCAGTAATAATCTCAGTAACACAATAAACAACAAACCACACAACAAACAACTTGACAACTGTAATGGCGGCCAAAATGGCGGCGCAGTCGCCGGTTTTCAGAGCAATAGGAGACCGAAGGGAATGCAGGGCTTGCGGGAGGGGAGCAAGCTGAACGCTGAACTGTCAGATTTGTTTTGCAATCAAATTGCGCCACAGATTATACCATGGAAAAATGTTCAATACGGAGTTATACAGGCATGAGAACATCTGTTTCATGAATCGTAAATTTTGAACTGTCATGAACAACGGGAAAATAACAAATATCAATAGTACTATGCGGTTCAACTAAGAATAGGACTGACCCTGCGCCATATTGGTTCGTAGTAGCTGTCAAATCGCACAATTTAGGTAGGGTGAGCAAAACAAGATTTCTTAAAATAATATTTTTGTTGAATAAAAATAATATTTTTAATATTTAATAATTCGTAAAAAAATTAATGAATGAATAATGTCGTGTTATAGTTACTCTCTGGCGAGTAATTGCATATGAAGTAAATAAAAAATTAAAAACATATACTTTTTTAAGCTATTTATGACTAAACATTCTTGTTTATGTGGCCATATAACATTTTGTAATTGTTTCAATTTATTTAGTTAATTTATGTTCAAGAATTTGACTATGTGAAAAAAAAATATAATTGATGCGTAAAAATTTTTTTGTTGTTAACCATACTTTTCGTGTGATATTTGACAACTAAAGGTCATTGACGTTCCTATTCTTATTTGAAACGCATAGTACTATGTGTGGTACTTACTATATAATATTTTAATTTGAAAATAAATAAATAGGATTTTGTTTCAGTTAATAAGCATTATTTAAATGTTCGGCAAGGCTATTCAATAAAACTTTAAAAGAATTATATTCGAAAGTGTCTATTTACATTTTGTTGACGGGAGGTTGCGAGCTTTGGAGTTTGATAACGGTTTCCAATTCCCGTAGGCCGTATACAATTCCCAATTCTCTGTTTACGCCTCAATGCGTAGCCTCAATGGTTTGTGCACCGGCAATATTACTTTGATTTACGCTTTATAAATTTTCTTGATTATAAGTTGCCATAGTGATCAAAACAAGATGTCAAAGAATTCCATAACATTAGATGTCGATCCGTCTATAATGGAGAAAAACATGAGGATTGTTCGGGTAAGAAGCTCAAAATAATTGTCTGCCTATTATAATAAAAAAAATACTGTACCACATCAGCACTTCTCTAGAATTGAGAGTTGACTGAGAGGGGTTAGGCCATTGTCTAACAATCTGGAATAATACGGTTCAGATGACTTTACATAATAAATAAAATCTTGTTAAGACCTATCCATGGTATGCAGGTTAGGTCAGTTTTTATAAGTATGTGGTAATGTACTATCAATACACAAAGGAATTCAAAACTCAAAGGTCTTGAGATTCAAACTCGCCACCATTATCTCTACAGCCGTATCTGGTCCGTAGCAGGTCATCACACGCTTTAAACTATTTCATATATTTTTCATGTTTACTTCAGGAAACTCCCGCAGAAGAACAATTAAACAAATTGTTCAGTCCAGTAGACCCTGTTCCTTCTAGACTTGTTAAACCACTTCCAGGTATGAATTTCTTAATTATTTTATTGGATAATAATTTGGGTTGGAGGTTGGAGTTTCTATTATGGAACATGAATAATCACTAAAGGAACTCCTCTATAATATTTAAATAAAAATATTTTTGGAATACATTTGTTAAATCTTACTACCTACCAGGGCATGCTTTCTCTCCAATTTAGAGATGTTGACCCAAATGCCACCATACTGGCCAAGTAACAGTTTGTGGATGGTGGACCTCACATAACAAAAACATTTATGTCAATAACTGTGGTGTAACATAATCCTCACATGAAGTCTAAATGATGTTAGAGCCATGCAATAATAAATAATGTCCCATTGAGTTTATATTTTATACATAATTTTAGTACTAAAATGATTATTATTATTATCATCTACTTTCCAGGTTTTTGTGTTAAAACATACACCAAAACAGACAACAAGAAGGTATTTATAAATATATGCCAAACTGATGGTATACCATGTCCAAGAGATATTAGCAATGATGAGCTGATGCAAATACTTAGCTCTCAAGATCCATCTAGTTATAAAGTTCCTATGAGTATTGGAGAAGGCCGACCAGAACTTGACAAGTCGGGAGCACCAGCCATAGCTTTTGACATAGCAATTAACCCTGAATTCTTCAAGAAAATAGAAAAGGACGAACTATTTCAAACCTTCTTCCTCACAGTAGTGTTTGAAGGCTTACAGGATAAATATCAGTATGAAATAGACGCTCAGAAATACACAATACTTAAGAACAGAAAATCCATTGGTAGTTTGCAATCTCACAGGATTCAAGCAAGGGATATTAAGGGCTCAGAGGGCGAAACCAAACAAAAAACACTCCTTATTGAAGAGATAAATGAAAATAATGCTGCAAAAACAAAAAGTAGTAAACCTGTAAAAGAAGAAATTGTTCATAGACTGAGAAGAGAGCCCCGGGAGGGCAATATTGAATATTTGCTTGCAGAATTTCAAATACCATCTTCTGTAAGTATATTGATTGGTAATTTTTTTGTGTTTTGTAATTTTATGATAGCTTTTAGCCTCGCTTGTAGACTTGCTAAATTATTATAAATAAATGCATCCAATAAGTGGCAATGGGCAGGGCACATAGCGCGGAGATCTGATGACCGATGGGGTCGGAAAGTGCTCGAATGGAGGCCACGTATCGGAAAGCGCAGCGTAGGACGTCCACCCACAAGATGGTCCAACGACCTGGTAAAGGTCGCGGGACGTCGCTGGATGCAGGCTGCCTCCAACAGGTCTCTGTGGAAATCATTGGGGAGGCCTATCTTCAGCAGTGGACTTCCTTTGGCTGATGGATGGATGGATGGAAATGCATCCAACAGTTGTTTACGAAGTCCTGACCCCACAGTAAGATTGAGTCTTGGGTATCTGGAACTATGAGAGACTTTTTAGTCTCAGAAACACCAAGACAAATATTTTCAGACTATAATGCCATAATGAAGTAAACTAATTTATAGATTATTTGTTACAGATCAGTGTAAAAGACCTCAATCTAGAAGTTGGTGAGGACAGATTGGTATTGAATTGCAAAGGGATGTATCAACTGGTAGATTTCTACCTACCCTGCAGTGTGGATCAGGATGTTATTGATGCTTTATTAGACAGAAACAATAATGTAAGTATCTGCTGAACCTAGGACTTACAAAAAATCATCATTCATTCATCATTCATCATTTTGCAGTTAAAGTACAGGACCCAATTTCCTAGTAAATGGTTATTATTTATTTATAAATGAAAGGTTACACAATATATCCAAACTTTTTAATTTCTAATAATCTAATAACTACTAAAGAATGTAGTAGTATTTAAAATCTTATAGAGAAAAAAATACTTACAAAGCTATGGGATATTGTTTTCTATTGCATGTCGTTCGCCTGATGGTAAGCGACTCAACTGCTCATGAACAGTAGCAAAACCCAACAACACTCACAGTTCACACGCTCACAGTTCGGTTGTAATGATTAGAATTTAGAATCTCATACGGTTGATGCCAATAATCAATCGAAAAAATTAGATTGAAGTCAATCTGGATTGTTTTCTACTTTTCGATTGGTTTCTTGTCATGTTGCCATAGTTTTTTCACTACTGAGATTGATTATTAGCAATATAGTATCAGAAAAAAGATTGAGCTGTCAATCTAAAATGGCAAATTTTGGATTGGGATTGTTTATTGGCAGCGGCTGATAGTCGTTATACCATATACCAATAACAAAAGTTAGAGTGGCAAAATAGTTATAATAGTTAACATATTGAAAGTTTAAAAAAGTGCACATAGAAGTTGGTTCGACATTATTTTGCGTACAATTATTTTTTTATTTGGTACAATTGCAAACCACTGCCCTCATGTTAGAATTTATATTTTTAATTTCAGATACTAAGTGTAAAAATGCCAGTACTACAATGAAAAAATTGAGTCCTCTGCCTACCATGCTGAATGAAGGGGCTTTTTCTCACGGTTACGTAATATTAAAGTCAATAATACAAAAGTTGATTATGTTTACAAATAACATTAATAGGAACAAGATTACTCATTTACGTGTATGTGTTGTAACTCGTAAAGGGTAGATTAGTTTATTAAAGAAACAAATGTAAGATTTCATTGATTTGTTTATTGAGTTTAAAATAAAATTATTACATAAACAAGGTTTTTTCCTTAATATCAGTTAAATGCGAGATTTGTTATTTTAATTCTGTGGATGTTAGGATTACATAAGCATGGAAACAATATCATAATTTAGTTAAGAGAAGACGATTTGCTCATTCAGTTTATCGATAACACCACAGGACTATTACATATTTGTAATTGTGACGTAAAATACCGTTCTACTTACATCCAAGTTGTGATTTGATCAATTTTACTTAATGTATCTAGAGTTTATAAAAAGATTCATAGATTACAAGAGATTAATATTATAAATTCATCTAAGTAAAATTTTAAATAAAATTTATTTAACGCATTATTCGAGATGTTTCTACAATAAAAACAAGCATATATACTCGTAATCTAATAGTATGAATATATCCAAATAGTTAAATGTTAAGAAATGATAACTATTCTTAATATTTTGACAACAACGCATTCGCACGCAAACAGATCGTTGACGATCAACGTACGTTTGACAAAACACAAGTTGCGTTAATATCTACTTATTGAAATTCTTCTCCATATATCATTGTAGGCATTTATTCAATAAGTATTGGTGTCACTGACACTTAAGTAACGCCTCAGTAATTTGCAAATACATGGTAATATAAAACATATTTTAAATAACATGTACCGATACCACGCAGTTGGGACTAGTGTAGGAGTAAAAAAAGAATACTACAATATGCTTTATACATGTCAGTAGTCCTTAAAATATTAAGCTTCTTCAGTCTGACGCAATAAACTTATCTAATGAATGGTTTTGGGTCGACAAGAATTGTATTTTTAACAAGTTATCGACTAAAATCATTTTTGTTCAGTATTTGCATTGCTAGAAAAAATATTTATTTTACCTTCATAAGCTTTAACGTAACATTTACAGACTAGTTTAAACACTAAATAATTCACTATGAGCTGATTTTTCAATCGCCAAATAAAATGTTTGTAGCATAAAATTAACCTTGAATAAATTAAAGTTGAGATAAAGTTCTAAAATTATCTTTTTGTCACAGTTACAGACAGACAGATTTTACTCATTGAGGTATTATAATAGAGCGGACATCGGGAACAAAATCTGCGTATTGTGCGTTCACACGGGAACCCAGTGAAGCGAGAGCGAAGATAATGTTACTTCGTAGGCGTGACAGAGACATAACTAGAAGGAGCGGTACAGTACCGTTCATTTTGTTACAAAAATTTTGTTTGCAGTGCCCCCTATATTATATCTCAATGATTTTACTTGACGATTGCATTATCGGCCCGCAATGTAGTCTTAGGGCCAGTACAGACATCAAAAGGCTATTTTTGATGCCGCGACATAAAAAAATAATGGAATTTGTGTTGTATTTCAACCAGATAAGTTTGATTATCCTTTGGCAAAAACATTGACTTGATTTTAGTCCCGGTCTGCGCTGGCCTTAAACAGACTTGTTTAAATGGCAACATTATACACAAATGAATTTGTACTACTAGCTACCTAGATTCATAATGCGAGGGTTTTAAAATAATAATGGTTAATATCACTGGGTACAAATATTTAGCAATGTGGAAGTATACAGGATGCATAACCCGCTATATAGCCCTGATATATGTTTCACAGCCGGCAGGGTTTGGGATTTAAGGTTTGATTATTATTTATTATGATCCATGTTGTTCGACGGAAAGCAGTTGCTATATCGAAATATTGTAATACATTAAAAACAAATTAATACCGAACGAGAATGGTTAAAATACTTTTTTTTTATAACAAACAATCGTTATTGTCAATGTTTTAAAAATAGGAATGTGAAGCATAAAATGCAAGAAATGTGTTATAAAAGCACTTAGAAATTTTATTTTGGAAAGACAGTTATAAAGTACGGAATGAATACTGGATTGTAAAGGTGATAATTAAAAAATACATAAAATGTGTTAATTTGCAATAAAATAAAGTATAAGTTAAGTCGCTAAAATAACCACTTATCGTAATCATGGGGGTTAGTCTATACTCCGACACGAAGTTCGAATATTCGGACGTTAAATGTTAACATATACTATGCGGTTCAAGTAAGAATAGGACTGACCCTGCGCCATATTGGTTCGTAGTAGCTGTCAAATCGCACAATTTAGGTAGGGTGAGCAAAACAAGATTCCTTAAAATAATATTTTTGTTGAATAAAAATAATATTTTTAATATTAAATAATTCGTAAAAAAAATTATGAATGAATAATGTCGTGTTATAGTTACTCTCTGGCGAATAATTGCATATGAAGTAAATAAAAAATTCAAAAAATATACTTTTTTAAGCTATTTATGACTAAACATTATTGTTTATGTGCCCATATAACATTTTGTAATTGTTTCAATTTATTTAGTTAATTTATGTTCAAGAGTTTGATTATGTGAAAAAAAAAATATAATTGATGCGTAAATATTTTTTTGTTGCTAACCATACTTTTCGTGTGATATTTGACAACTAAAGGTCATTGACGTTCCTATTCTTATTTGAAACGCATAGTAAAAGTTTTCCGCTTTTAAATATCAATATTATTCCCTATGAAACCTATCATTCACTTCGAACATAGTCCAAGATTACGACGTACGATACAACATTCGAACATTTTGGAACGTATTTATTTTATTTTACGTGCGATGTCAAACATTCCTCGTCGTGTCGGAATACAAAGTAACCCCCTAAGATTTTGTTCAAGGTAACCAATTTTTAATCCTAAATACATACACTCACGCATTTTTCCTAGGAGTAGGCAGAGTTACTGGTAGCAACCAGTACACCCACGTTTCGGCTTGTGTGTTCCGTCCAACTATATGATAGGGGGTGAGTCTACTGTCACATCGGACAATTATGAAATCCTAGGCAAACAATTTTGATCAATAAAATAATTATTTTTTTCCCTTTTAGTGCAGGTGAAATATTTACTTTGAAATCTACTTTTGAAAAAAATATGTTGGTGACAGGGAGTTATTATCATGTGGAAAGTTCCCGACTTTTTGGGCAGCACAAAATACACCAAAATAATGTAGATGATATGAAAAGTTTCTCGAACATTCCACAAACCGTTACTACGATAATTTCCAACTCAAAACCGGAACTAACACTAAAATATTCCAAAGCATCAAATGGCCCTTACTTAAAATAAGTATTAGGTGTTCTCATACCACAATGAGATCAGAATTCATCGTGAAACACTTTGCCGAGTAAATCTACACCGGCTAGCAATTCCTTATCGTATTTGATGAGGTGGGGTTTGATATCTTCTAGAATGTTCTTGTAGTCTGCGACCTGTATTGCGACTACACTGCTGAACCTTTGCTGGTGGTTTCTGCCGAGGTACAGTTTGAGCGAGGGATATGAGGTGATTTGTTCGTGTTGGCACAGACCCCTCTCGTTGAGACAATTCACTTTGCCTAGATTCACCGCGTTGTTTAGTAACTGGAAAAATAGTATGATTGTATTATAGTTTGTGAGCGCTATATAATTCACGCATAAAGAAAGGGATGCTAAGATGGAAAAAAAATGTATTACCTTTAATAGTTGGAGTAGGACGGCAAGACGAATTACAGTTTAAAATAATGAAGGTTTATTATTTAACTACATATAAAATTGGGCTTCTAATCCAACTAAACTAATTGGTACCATTTGACATTTCATACTTTCAACTTTGTACAGGCGTAAAAAAAATCCGTAGAACCATGGAATTGTGGTTTTATGGAAAATCTTGTTTAAACTTGAAAATTATGAAATATCAAACGGTACCTATTAGTTGATTTTGATAGTAGTGTGCATCGATACGGATTATGAGATTCTTTCAATTATACAAATGACAGATAGATTTTCTATCAGACCCGCGAAGTGCAAACGAAAGGTTGCTTCGTGGATCTTATCACTTCGATAAATGTTCCTGAACCTACCCCACTAGAATGTTTGAAATTAGGATGTTATGAGACCGACAAGTTTCTCGCCATCACAGATAAAAACGACAAAAGACTGAAGTATGCATAATTTTATCAAGAATAATATTTTGAAAAAAAAATATGTGTTGTATGTATGTATGTCACTAAAAGCGAAGTTTATATATTGTTCTGAAGGCTTCAGACACAGTTTACTTACAATGCCGGCTATCGCGAAGTCTGCGTACATCTCGTAGCACCGGTAACATCTTGGCGAATGGAAATACACCAGCCAAGGTTTCTTACCGCTGAAATTAAATGACGCATTTCAATTTTTGTGTTTGGGACAAAGATGACTTTTGTGGGTATATAATCCTAAAAAAATAGGATTTTATACAAATAGAAGTCATGACAACATAACGCACGCTTAATAGGTAATATTAAAGTAACCGAATGCAAAATTAATCATAATTTACAATGAGGTAGACATATTTATTTTATTATTATTTTACAACATATTTTGTATTATAACGTCATCTGTGATCTACTATTTCACATCATCTCTACCACAGATACCCATAATCAGCAGTGAAAAATATAATTAGTTAGTTACTTTCATACATTTGCAAACATCCCAAAATAAATATAACTTGAGAAAACATATAAAAATTTGATAATGAATTAACACTAAGGCTGAGTTGCACAAATTAACTTTGCCAATACCTTTGCCTTGGAAAATGTCATAGCCATACATGTGAGACGCATTTGACCTTGCTAATGTATGGGATTGACATTTTCAAGGTCAAAGGTATGTTTAAAGTTAGTTTGTGCAACTCAGCCTAAGAGCAAATCATGCAGCGAAACTATTAACACGTTAACTTACCTGCTTGGATTCAATTCTTCAGCTATGACAGTCTTTGTGAATGAGTTCCAATTAAGTTTTTGCACCGAGTCGTCTATGTACTGAAGAGCCCATTCCAAGATGTACGGCGACTGGGTTAGATGTTGTAGGCTTACACTGAAAATAGACGATTTTTTTTATCTGTATCTGTATTAGCCAATATACGTCCCACTGCAGGGCATGGGCCTCCTCTACAATCCATAGTAAGATTGAGATGGGGACATTTTATACACCTTCCAAAATAAATGAAAGTTTATGGACATGGAAGGATTTATTTATTTATTTTATTTTCAAATTTAAAATTATTCCCAAATAAAGACCAAAATCTGTAAAAATAAAATCCGTAAATAATAGTTTTATTTCAATGTGTAACATTCGCGTAGATATGAGAAACCATTATGGGGTAGTTAAGTGTTAATAGTATAGTAAGTAACCTAACCTAATCTTTGTAATGGTTGTCTGGAAGAAATCGCGTTAAGCGATAAGACCCCCAAAGCTAAGGTCTCGCATTAGAATCCCGGGTTGGGCAAAGTGATATTGGATCTTTCTATTCATTATCAGCCCAGAGTCAGGAATTTGTGCCCGATAGGGCGATAGGCTCGCCACCTATCACATCGTGGGACGGAACATACAAGGCGAAATGTAGGTGTCCTGGCACCTCTGCTTACCCCTTTTGGGAAAAAGGCGTGAGTTTATGTATGTATGTAAATAAATAATATAGTTACGTGTGGTGGTGTCCTGCGGCCCGCGGGTAGAGTCGTGCGGCGGCGGCGCGCACGTTGGCGCACAGCGCGCCCGCGCCTGCGCACCGCAACACGCGCACGCGCACCCACGGCAGGGCGCGCAGCTGGAATAATACATGCACCAGGGATGTTGCGAATATTCGCATCCGCATCCACAAATGCGGAGCTTCCGCATAGATTTGGACATCTGCATCCGCATCCGCAATAATCGATGCGGATATTTAATGCGGATGCGGATGTAATACAAGATGAGAACAGACAGAAATTTGACGGTGCCGGCGAATGGTGCGTGCCATTCGCACGTGATATGATCCGACGTTTTTGTTGTTGATGTTAGATTCTTCTTGTGAATATGAGTGTCGAGAAATACCAGAAAATGGTAGCACTGAAACTGTACTCAAAAAAGAATTTCTTTCTTACCGTGTTTAAAAAGAGTCTATGTGGACAAAAATTCTCTTAAGTGGTGTTCATCAAAAGGAATTTAAGATATTATTGCCGGTAGCAAGAAGATTTTTAACCACTCCACTAAGTAGTCATCTTAGCGAACAATTATTTGCAGCGTGGGTTTAATTTACGAACCTCTTCCTTACCGCCTTGTATCAGAAAAGGCGGCGTTATACTTAATAAATGAAACGGTGTTCTTTTGCAAGCACTTCGGGCTACTCAAAACGGTAATACATTTAATTATCAATAGAGAAGATAGCTAAAACCTTGCATAAGCATGGGATCGAATTCTACATTTAATTAAATCGGAACCCAAAAGACCAACTGCTAGACATCAAGACTCAGTGAGCTTCTTCTGCGTAGATCAAAACACAAAACCAGCTTAACGTTTTAAATTAACTTTTAAATTTAATAACTGTAATTTACGGGTAGTTAAATTGTAACAGTAACTGAGCGGATGAGCTAATACTCAGTCAGCCCCGTGACCATGAATCCCGTAAAGTAATCGAAATGTCGGGAAGTTAAAAAATATAATAAAATTACATAGATAAATCGATAAATAATAGTAAGCGATAAAATCCGTAAATAATAATTTAATTTCAATATTCATTCATTATACCGGGTATATCAAGACTGCTACCGAAAACGAAGCCGGGTGATAGTTTTAGTGTTTACAACTAAAATGCAAGTAAAAATTTTGCATAGAAACGCAACAATTTTTTTTTTATCACTTTTCAAATATCGATTTTTTGGGTGTTAAATCCATAGTTTTTGCTAAAAAGATAATTTAAACTATTTAATACCTTAGAGTTTTTATAAATAAAAGGGTACACACTATTATTTTAGGAAAAAAGTGAATTTACTACCCAAATAAGACCATATGAAAAAATTAACAAAAAAAAAATTGTCGCTTTTTTGCAGCATTTTCTGTTGCATTGTGTTTGTAGTCACTAAAACTAATACCCGGCTTCGTTTTCGGTAGCAGTCTTGATATACCCTGTATTTAACATCCACATCCGCATCCGCATCGGCACCTGCGGATGTGAGCCTTTAAAAATCCGCATCCGCGGATGTGAAAAAATCGGCATCCGCAACATCCCTAACATGCACAGGGTGTATAAATACTACGGCCAACGAAGACGGGTGCTAGTTTTAGTGGGTACAGAAATAATGTATATTAAAAAAAACGTGATGTATTAAATATAGTCGAGTTTGTGTGGTAAAAGAGAATGCCCATTCTTAGTATCGGTAAAAAATTCGTTGATCCCGATACCGATGCTCAAAATTCATCATGGCATTTTTATGGTTTGTACTTTAACGTTTTCATGTTTTATCCAGGGCGACAGTCTTTTATAAAATGAAGTATTTTTTATCACATCTTACATTTTGTTCACAAGCCTAAGGCACTTGTCTCACCGGCAACGAGTAACGAATAGAGCTAGAACTAGAAACGAGTTAGCGAGACGCGGGGAGCGAGTGCGTAGTTCCGATATTTCTGTAGCTCGGCTATAAGCGAGTGTGCGAGTGAGGCGGGCGATTACTCGCATCACTGTAGAAAAATGACCACTGGTTGCTCTCTCGGCGTGAGTTCTAATCGCTTGGCGAGTATCGCCGAGCGAGTGTTATCTTTCATAGCTCTTGTCGCTCAGCGACAAACTAGTGAAGCGAGTGCTCGCCGGCAGTGTGAACAGTCAGCGATCAACTGTTTGTATATGCATCTCTTTTGTTCACACGGAAAGTATATCTATACGTACGTTTCTTAAGCGAGAAAATAGCCGATAGTTAGTCGTTTTCTCGCCGTTGGTGGGACAACTGCCTAAAGATAAAAAATCATTTTTATTGAACTTTAAGTTAATTTCTCCAGGATCTCCAGGCCTGGGTCGCAATTATGTTTATTTTTCATAAAAAATAAAATTTTCCTTACACAAAAAAATAAGTTTCATTGAAACACAGAAATCTTCATACCGATACTAAGTATCACAGAAAATGGGCGTACTTTAAAATAAAAATAAAATTTTGTTATTGATTACCACGTTGACCACCAAATTTACCTTATTAGCGACAAGCATAAACTCGTATTCAAGTTCGTCGCAGAAGGTCCCGCAGTTCTCCGGGAAGAATGCCACCAACCACGTATGCTCGCGACCTGACGGGTCCAGGATCTCCATTACTTTCTGCTCGTCCAACTCCAAATCTGGAAATTTTATTCATATACTAAAGCGGACACATTGAATAATATCCGTACACAGTGCGTGTTTGGCAACCAGGATTGCGAGCATTTCGCGCCGATACCAAGTCATTAAACTATTTAGTTGTACGACTCGGACGTATTATTTAGTTTTATTTTCCTAATTATAAATATCACGAGCAAAGGGTCGTGTAGTTCGGTAATTAGAAGACTTGAAGCTATAATATGAAGTGCTTGATAAAAAGTATTCATATTACTATCAGGCATAATAGACTGCTTGCCTTATCGTTCTACCTCATTAAAAAAATCCCATAATTTGACTGTCTCGGTGAGAGAGATGTACTACGGTACGATTACAAAGCCCATGTCTTGGGTTCTAATCCCGGGCCGAGCAATGTGTATTGGATTATTCATTACTAGACCGCAGTCAGGAATTTTCGCCCGATATTTCGGCGATAAGCTCGCCTTACCTCTTCTGGGAAAAAGGAATGAGTTTATGTATGTATGTAAGTGTGTACTGTGTGTGTTGAGGAAAGCTGTTGACTCTTTCCGCTAAAGGTTGAATTTAACCGCCTTTTTTTTTTACACATCAAACTCTGAAAATACCCAATACACTCACCAGCACTGTCACGTAGCGTGCGAATGTACTCGAGCAGATATTTCTCGCTCACAGGTCCCTTGTACACGTGTTGCTTCGTACCATTCTGCAGCAGGACGGCGGGTTCGCTGCGAGCCACTTGTCGACAGTACTTGTCCGTGTTTAACGTGCAAACCATTATGCCGAACTGGAATGAACGTTGCTTATGTCGTATATTCAATATTTGAAAGCAATTTGGCTGTCGCGGTTCGCTAGTTTAAGCAACTAATTAATACAGGGTGATCAATATCACCCCATGTGTCAATACACATGGTGCTTAATTTAATCCACATATTTATCATTACCCCAAGTGACATTGTACATAATAAAAAAAAATGTTTTTTTTTTGTCTAAAATCTTTATTTTTGTTTTCTTGATTTTTGGGCATCCCATATAGATTCGAGAATTTTTACTGCTATGCTGAACTTCAGTTCGGTTCGAGAATTTACCTGAGCCGTAAAATAAATAAATAACACCCAACAGTCACATACATAGTCCTGATCCCGCACTAAGATCGAGTCTTGTGTCGTAGGTATCAGGAACTACGAGAGACTTTTCGGTCTCACAAACACCCAGACCCGAAAGAAATATTTGTGGGCCGCACAAACATTTCTCTCGGTGCGGGGATCGAACCCGCGGACTCTCGTTTCACAGGCAGCGTCTAACCAACTACACCATGGAGGCTGTCAAATGAACGTTACTTATTTAAGAATTAGAATGGAAATTATTCAAATAGTTTATTGTTAGGATTTTTATTTTATGTCGTAAATTCAATATTTGATATATTTCACAGCAATTTGGCTGCCGTTGTCCACTAGTTTTTTTAAATCAATTAATGAATGGAAATATGTTAAATAAACTGAAAAACGGGAAAAACTATTTATTTGGTATCATGTGGCAGTGAACCCATTGTTGCCCGTAGGTACAACCTACAGTTCATTTTTTAAGGTATAGTCAAATTAAACTTAGTAAATTATACGTACATTGATATCCTCGTCTTCGTTGAAATGCATGCTGGTCTGGGTGAATGGGTCGGCGAGGTCCTCCCAAGACATCTTGTATGGAACAACCAGTAACACCCACACGCCCATTTCTGACAAGAAAATATATAAAAATTTATTTACTCTCTAATAGAAACAAATACACACATATATAATAACTATATAGTAAAAGAGGGAGGAAGAGAGTGCAATATGGAAAAAAAAATGTGTTATGTATACCTTTTTACGAGTCAACCTTTAGGAAATGCAGAGATGAGATCAAAAGGGTGTTTCTAAGATACGAAAAAATGGTTATGTATTTATAATAGTCGCTGGATGCAGGCCGCTTCCAACAGGTCATTGTGGAGATCCTTGGGGGAGGCCTGTGTTCAGCAGTGGACTTCCTGTGGCTGATATGATGATGATGATTTATAATATGTATAAATACAGACATAAATATACACTAATAAATAAATATATACTCGTACATACATACCGGGTATATTAAGAGTGCTACCGAAAACGAAGCCGGGTGGTAGTTTTAGTGACTACAAACACAATGTAACTACAAATTTCGGAAAGAAACGCGACAATTTCTTTCACAATTTTTTAAATATCGTCGAGTTTCGGTGGTAAATCCATAGTTTTTACTAAAATAACAATTTAAAGCCTTGCGTACCATAGCTTTTTTAAAAATAAAAGGGTGCACATTATTATTAAAGAAAAACCTATGTATTTACTAATACGATAATTGAAAAAAAATATATATAAAAAAACATCGTCACAATTTTTTGCACAAAATTTAGTTGCATTGTGTCTGAAGTCATTAAAACTACCACTCATCATTTTCGGTAGCAGTCTTGATATATTCTGTATACCTTTTGATAAATATTTATGATAAAAAATGAGTAAAATATTCTATTCATTAATTAATAAATAGCTTATACGCTGTTGTATATCAATTATAAGCCTAGAATATTACCTCCATCCAGTATATTATTGAAGTCAGAGTGCGACAGCGTGTGCAGTCGTCGTGCATGCGGCGCGGCGGCGAGGAAGCGCGCGGGGCGCGGCGAGTGCGCGCGCTCGTACGCGCCGCCGCGCTTCAGCACCGCCCACGCCGGCGCCGCCTCCACCTGCAGCGACGCGCACAGTGCCGCGTGCTGGTCGCAGTCCACACGCCCTGTATACATACACGGATACAAGGCTGGATCCAGGTTTTAGACTAGGGAGCGAGGTTAGATCCACGGAGGTCACGGGGATCATGACCTAGGCCGGCTCCAGATTGACAGAATTTATTTAATATCTTGTTCATAAAATTTACATATATAAGGAGGCCCGTGCCCTGCAGTGGGACGTATATGGGCTGATACAGATACATACATAAACTCACGCCATGGCTGTAACAAACTTTAAAAAGTAATTATTACGTTTCGGATCTGGGTATTTTAGAGACAGAAAAATCTATCGTAGTTTCCAATACGATAAGGACATCAGAATTGATCTCAGTGTAGGTTCGATGCTAAGTTTGTAACTATTGAATGTATTTATTTAAAAGCATTTAAAATTGCCGTCTAAAATACGTTTCATTTAATAAAAATAGGCAACTAACTGAATTGAGAATTTATTTTTATTCGTAAAAAGGAAATAATAAATAAATAACGACGTGTTCCAAAACCAAATATAGAATTTGCTGATATACACTCATACAGGGAGCGCAAATAAATGGCGCACTTGCTCAGTTGGGTACAAGGGCATAATATTAATATTGTAATAAAAAAAAAAAATATTTGGAAAATACCTATCCGTTTTGAAGTTATGACCGTTTAAAGTTTTAAGTTTAATCACCACTTTTTCGCATAAAATCAGTTGGAATGGATGAAGAACAAGATTTAAACACATACGTATTTTTTCGTTTCGTCGTTAATTGAACGGTTAACGAAATATACCACGAAAACCATTTTTAACAGCATCAAAACTTTCTTAAACTTCGCTTTAACAGCTGTTTACACATGAGTAAGGTCATGAACTCTTAGCTGTATAATTTATCCTTCTCTAACTTCAAAAAAGGATATTTTTTGTTTCATTTCAAATAAATCAATCAGTTAAACAGGGACGTACTTAGATTTAAGCGTTAATAAATTAACAACATAATAACTTTAGGTGCAGTTGCATCGTGAATGGATTGACTATTTTGTTTGTCATTATTTTCCTTAGTGTCACAAATCCAAACTGAAAGATACCAAGAAATCACACTGGTCATCGCTGAGATTGCGAATTTAATTATAATTAGAAAAGTTTGGTAATACCTACGTAACATTTAAATTTTCTAAATAATTTAGATTCATTGAAAAAATAATCTGATGACACTGATTAATAAAAAATAATATTTTTAAAATGATGGCCCAATTCGGCCCTATTAGTCAAAGGAAGCCGCCGGTCATAGTGTACTTTGTCGGATCCAACGCGGCTCGATTATTCTTCCTTTGAGGTCGCCGCCGCCGTTTGTGAGTGCGTGCCGAAAGGCGGCAATTTCTTTGTCGGTAACTTTTAGCATTTTGCAAAAGAAGACCGACATCTTGAGGTGTGTTCACACTACACACTTGATATAACTTAATTGGATTAAGTACTCTGATATAAAAGTTACGTTAAAAAAAAGATCTTATTGGACTGATACTTGCTCAAGAGCTTATAATGTTATTTAAATATGTCATCAGCCGATCCAGTCAATTACAAATTGCCTATTTACTTTGCTTATTATTGTATTTAACATTATTTTAATGTATTTTGTAAATAATGTTACTTTAAAGTGATAAAATTTCTTCTAAATTCTTATACCTAGAGAAATGTCGTCTACCATTATAGCATAGAATTTGCATATGAGACTTATTTGAGATAAAATTAGTGAAATCAATAAACACTAACTACTAATTTACTGCACTGGAGACCCCGTGCCCTGCAGTGGCACGTATATGGGCTGATACAGTAGTAATACTAATTGTTCAGATGAATTATTATGAACTCAAATAGGAAAGCTTTGTATCTAATGTGAACAGGCCTTTATCTTTCAAGAATCAAAATAATAATTTATTTTTTATTAGTTGAATTCGGATTGCGATCGCGTGTGCATGTATTAGTCGTGTGCATATTATTGTAAATTCGTTTTCAGTTATTTTGAGTAAATTTTATTAATTTAACTATGCTTTGAACATTACCCAATTTGATAGCTTTTGATGTAACTTGTGTTATGTGAAATGTAAAAGAAAAAGTGATTTGTGCTACCAAACTGTGACAGTGTTTTCGTGCGGGTTTTGGCGGATCCTGCGCTTCCAGCTTTGCCTATCAAGGTCATTACGGTTTACATTACAAGGTCAGTTAACTATTTTGGTGGTCATTAATGACAACTAACCAGCCCATATGAGTCACCGACGGCCTCCATGGCGCAGTTGGTAAGAACCGCCTGTGAAATGAGAGACCGAGACAAATAATTTCCGTGAACCATAATTATTTTTCTAATACCCGCGACACAAGATTTGTATCTTAGTATGGGGTTAGTACCCATGTATGTGACTGTTGGCAGTATTAATTTAATATCTTTTTTATGTACCCTGAGCGTGATGTACACAATCGCACGACTTATAAGTAAATAATGAGCTCTGCTTATTTATTGTTGAATGTCTACCGTTCAGTTGTAAGGTTCAATCACTTTAGCTTACCATGTTAAGGGGTAGCATGTGTAACGTTAGTTTTTTTTTTCTCGGCATCTTTCTTAATATTCGCTAGCGCCATACAAATCCGTCTTAATTAAGATTCCTTCACCATATACTATAATGTATATTGGCAGGTGCGACGTTTTCTTGTCCACCCTGTATATTAATTGAATACTTACCAAAGTTCATCTGAGGGAATGCAAGTCTCATCTGATGTAGTTGTAATGTGTCATCTCCTTTAGTAGAGAAGTACAGAACCCAGGGCGTCTTGCTACCACTGCGAAGCTTGTTCCTTATATCCTAACAAAGGTACATAAATGAAATAGTAAATTGGTCGTAGGCCTCTCGTATGTGAGAAGCGGCCTCTGTAGGTTCCACAGATATATCTACTTATCCCGTAAAAAGCACTGTACTGTTCCATTTTGAAGGAAATTGTAGCCAAAGTAACTACTGGACCCATTGATTCTTTTCATCTTATGTCTTAGGATAGCAAGAGAATGCCAATTGTAATGTGGCCTTTGTAATTTATGATTCTGAATTGTTTTGCTACTGTCCGTGAGCGGTCGTATCGCTTACCATCAGCCGAGTGGTATGCTCGTCTCGCCACTCATTGCAAATTAAAAAAAACGCACCTACTTGAGATACAGCAACACATCTTATCCGCATACTAAAAAATGCCCCAACTTTAAAATTAGAGAAAATAACTGTGGCTTTCATTCTTACTGCGCTACACATGCTATCTTACCTTCAACTCATCTGGTTCAATAACTTCAATGCTGGGTAAAGCGTCGACAATTTCTTTGAGTATTGTCTTTTCATCCATGCTGTCTATTTCTTTGGTCACATCTTTATATTTAAACACCACTGTGGAGTAATCATTGTCAGTCAGCTTTTCCCTTAGGCTGTCATTATCTACTATAACTACCGTCACCAGGCCATTCTGAAGAAGAAATAAAACTGTTACTGACTCATGCAAGTATGTAAAAGGCACAAGAAGAACACAGACCAGTGGTTCTTGGTCTTTTAGTAATAATTATTAGATAAAATTTATGGCTAGCTATTGGACCCAGTTGTTTGAGTTTGGTTAAATGTTCATATAGTACTGATATGCAAATAAATAAATGTTTTTGAATGATCTAAATAAAATATGCCAAAATTTCCCATTTTAAAGAAGACCTTAAGATGGCTCCGCAGACTACTAGTTATACCAAGAACCACCAGTTAAGAACCACTCACATAGACTATAAAAAGGACTCACCAAATGATAAGCAATCCTTGTAAGAGAATTACGGTCAACTCTATTTGTCCCCAATACGTAAGCGATTGGTTTATCTGTACCTCTGAGCTGAGTGATGGTCGGTACATGAATCTTATTCTTAACATACGACATTATAAACTGGTCCAGAGCTTCAAGTGTGCGATCACCTCTATAATATATGTAGTTGCCATTTTTACCCTAAAATAACAAATTAAAAATGAATAAATAGATTATTATTAAAATCTTAATCTAAACTAAAGGTTGCAGGGAGAAATCGCTCAATGCTATACGGTCACCAATTGTACCATTTTTTTATTACTTATATTTTATTCATTCAAATTTAATTCAAAATGGACAGGACAAAACATTTGATAAGTAAAATTGGTTTTACAACTGTCTATGGATAAGGTTGTACCTCAAACATTAATATATTGTATACACATATAGATTAGTTTATACAGTACTACACACATCAGTTGATACATATCAAGAACCAAAATAAATGCACATTAAAACATTTCTTGTTGTATAGATTTAGCACACTGGTGTTTAAAATCTCTCTTTAATTATTTTAAGCATTTTTGTTTGTATGGTAATCTCATAGTGTACTTACTAATACAAACAATATAAGATATATTATGTGCCTGGGTCTAAGCCTAAGGTATATTTAAAATAGATAATGATACAGTACTTACATTGGGATAAAAGATCAGAGATGGATAACTACCAATCCTCATCGAGTTGAAGCAGAAGGAGTTGTGATATTTGCAGTTCACTGCAGCTATTTTAACCTGAAATTATTAACCACATTTTTTTTCATAAATATAATGTTTCTCACTAAAATAGGAACAATGTAGAATACCACTAAAGATAGATTGATATGGGGATGCTCTGTTTAAAAACAAAATCTTTTACAAAATTCTTGAGTATATCTAAGGGACACAAGAAAGTCTCTATTGCAATTTTAACAATGTACAATAAATATTATGTTTAATATATTATATTCTGTCAAGTGGGTTTTGTAATTTTAAATACTTACAATTCCCTTATACATCTCCGCCAGTTTCTTCCAATGGTCAGCTACATTTTGACATGGTGGGCAGAATGGTGAATAAAAATTGATGAAATGAAAGCCCTCGCTCAAGTAATTGTCTGAAATTATTTTCAACACAAATTTAAATTAAGCTTTTTAATCAAACAACATAAATATTATTTTTATAGTATATCATTATGAGTGACCATAGCTTTATAGATTTTGCAATTTTCCTAAAAATATAGTTCCCTAGAATCTTATCGACACTGCAATTAATTTTAAAATAATAGGCCTCCACCAAAAATGTCCATAGACAGTGTTATGAATACACTGTGTCATTCTTTTAACTTTAATGATATTGTTAATCAACTTTTTGGAATCTGATACTCAACTTGCCAAAAGCTCAAATAACTTTTGGCCATTTTGACTAGAATAATTTCTATGACAATTTAATAATTAATATAATTATTACTCACAAAATCCAGCACCAGTAAGAGTATCAACAAATGGATCATTGTGGTACAATCCATTGTAAAACAGGTTGTCATATTCAGATTGTGATTTGTAGTCATATTTCTTTGAATATGATGGATATGATCCATAGACATCATAATTTCTGCGCTTCTCAGGATCTTTTAAAGTTTCATATGCCTCAGTGATTTTTAGAAATTTCTCTTGCTCTTCTGCCCCCTAATAATTAATAAAGAATATTATTTGGGAGTATAAAGTAAAATAAAAACATTAAACCTTTCAACATATACTAAGAGACTGGAAAACAAGTTATTTGAGTATGTTAGAAAAAAATAATAGTTTAAGACTGCCTGGCTTGTCATTATGCTTTTCGGGAAATCATCTACCCCTAGGGCCTAGGCATTTGATACTGTTGGTTTCTGCAGTAGTGCATAAATAAACTATGATATGATTTACTATGCAGCATAATCCTGATTATTGTTTACAAAGATTGATTAAATTCAAATGGAACAAATACTTACGGGATTTTTGTCAGGGTGATATTTAACAGCCAACTTTTTGTAAGCCTGCCGGACTTCTTGCGTTGAAGCTTGCTTCGATATACCTAAGATCTCATAGTACGTAACATCTGTTAGGTTAACTACACCAATCAGCAAGAACACTAGCGCAATCACTTTAACCCTGTAAAGAAATATTTTAGTGACAATACAACACCTAACGAAATGCTATTCAGTTCATACTGCGTGGGTTTTACATCATAGTTCATGAATTTATGTACTTACATTTTACCGGGAGGTATCACTGAAAACTGTGTTAAAACTGATTTTAAATAACTTACAAACTTACTTGCATGCGGTTAATATTTGATTTATAGCTCACTTCATATTAACGTACTGATAACCGAAAATAATTAGAACAAGATAACTATGTTTATTTTTTGTGTAGGCGAAGTAAAATTTTATTTAGTATTGACATTTGACATCGGAATTCCGATCCACAGACTACGCCACAATTTAGGCGTTCCACTAAGTGTTCACGAAGCTTAAAACAGTTTTTACGCTTCACCGCGCCATCCATTCTACTTCAAGATCATTAGGGCGATTCACGTAATGAAATAAGTTCAGTTGCGGCGCAGTTGCAGTTACGTTTCGATAAAAACAGCCCTTTTCGTATTCTAGTAATACGCTCGCGTCAAGTTTGCGTCACGCGAGCGCTTTAGTGTGGCTTTAGTGTATTCTACTGTTGCGCGTATATGTGAATGTCAAATAAATTTCATACGTTAGACGTACAGTTGACGCGCAGCTAAACATTTACAAGAATACCATTTTGTATCTAAACTTAAACTTTATTGTAACCGCACTGTACATTATACATACTTTATTTGTTATGATAGGGTGAAATATTTTGGTAAAAATGTTTCTGCAGTGTATGCAAACGTACATACATTTTTCATATGAATTGGATGACTTAATACTTTATGGAATAATAGTGCCGCGTATCATAAATTTTGACTATATTGGAACCTAAATTAATTAAATACAACACTTACTATATTTATCCTAACCTGTTTAAAGCTTTTTTTTTTTCAATGCACAAGTCTCAAAACGCTTGATAACCCGATCCACTTCGTCTTGCGATCGTAACGCTTACGAACAAGTGGAACGGGAATAATTCCGGCCTTAGGTGTTGTGTTTGTCAAGTGGAACGTTCGTTAAAGAGTAAAAATCGTAGATAACTTATGGCATTTGGATGATACTGTTTTCATGATACTTTACTTCTTAGTCCAGCGCCGGATCTATTTTTCGGGGCGGGGCAAAAACTGGAGAATGACCGCCGGCACATCCCGGGAGGATACAAGGGCCCTGCCGTCCGACGCGCGACGGATCAATTCGTTACATGCCGACCCTTTCGTGCTGGTGTTCATTCGGCCTTCTTAATGCCCAGATTTAGGCTCCTCGATGCTTCTTCGCCAAACCCATCTCTTCAACCTCATGACAGTGCAATTAAACAGAGCAGGTTCTTCAGCGGTGCATAACCCCACCACCACGCTCACTATGGATTTCACCAACATCCGCGGACCCCACATACGAACCTCAATGCCGTCCACCACCATCGCGAGACGGCCCGGCCTGCTTTGCTTCTAGCTGTTTTGCTTGTATTTTGTTATGCTTGTATTTCGGTCGGACATCTGCTGTCGCCGTTTGCGCTGCATGGAGGACCCGTCTTTCTCCGCTATGTGGGTGCACATGGATCTTAGTTCCCTGAGCCGCATCTAAGTGTGCCTTTACAGGTCGCACAACGGGGGCGATGAGACGATTCGGCTGTTCAGGTATCTTAACCAGGCAGCTGATGACACGCAGGCGCAGTTCCCGTCAGCCAAAATGATGGTCTTGGGGCATTTCAATGCACATCCCGAACTGTGGCTGGGCTCCTCCAAGACAGATAATGCTCGTACCTCTGGCCTCTGGGCACTTCCGATCACTGCCTGGTTGGGTCGTCAGTACCGTTCGCTTCTCCTCCACGTCCCGTGCAGGTTAAGCAGAAGGTCTGGCATTACTCCTCGGCAGATTGGGATGGTATGCGAAATTATTTCTCATCCATCCCTTGGAGGCAGCGCTGCTTTGACGGTAAAGATCAGGCTTGGAATGGAATACTACATTCCTTTCTCTGAGATCGCTCCTGGTTCAATCGTGTATGCGCCAATGCTGTCGATGACAAATAGGCGGCGTATTGCGCTTGGATCAGGGGTCACGCCATGTAGGATCCCAATATCAGTTCCCTCAAAGAAGCCTACAACGAGCTACCAAGGTCTGCAAAAAGGCCTACGTTAGAGCGGATGCCCAGCGTATAAGCAGGGTTGCGCGTGCGTTGGTCAATCACCCAACTAGCAGTCCTACTTATTGGAGTTTGGCCAGGGCCGTTCAATCTAAATTCTGCAATCCAGCGTTGCCACCGCTCAGGGTCCCTGGCTCACAAGCCGCAAGAAAAGGCTGCCTTACTGACAAATCTCTTTGCGGCTAATTCCCGCCTCGAGGACCGTAGTTCCCGGACGTTGCCTAAACTGCCTGATTGCGGTTTCTCAATGGCGGATATCCGCATTAGGTAGTGTGATGTGCCGCATGAGCTACGGTCTTTCGATGTACGAAAAGCAAGTTTTAAGAGATTGTGCAGATGAGTTGTCTCATTTTTTTTTTCTCGCGGTGAAAATCCCTTTACGGACCATCCCACCCCCTAAGGGGCCAGGGTGTGTCGGACTCACCGGCGCCTTCCGAGCCCAGCGAGATTTTGTGCCGCCCGTAGATGCGGGCGGCCGCTGGGTCGGGTCCCTACCACAATACGCGCCGAAATACCGACTAAAAACCCCGCGTCGGCCACCATGGGTGCACTTCAGAGACGGCCCCGGGATACCGTGCGACAGACGCGCCAGGACCGCCTCTCTGTTCACTGCCGCTTAGCGACGCGGCTTGGGACGCGTGTTGCGTCACGTCTCGGGGGCCGCCAAGGTAGGGACGGCGGCCCCATGTGGCCTATGCGACGCCGGGTTAGATGTTGTCCCGGCGCCTCCTTCGTCTCCTGTGGCGGCGAGCGGGATCGGTCTGCTCCCGAACCCGCTCGGCGCTCTCCTTCCGCGACATGACACGTTCGCAGAAGGAGAGCATGGCTCGCCACGAACTCCGGCTACCGACCATGGCGGCGACCACGGCTGGCAGCGAAAGGTCGCTTCCCACGACCGCGATGAGAGCGCTGCGCTCCTCGTCCCAGGCTGGGCACTCCTCCAGCGTGTGCTGGGCCGTGTCCTCACGGCAGTTGCCACAATGGTGGCACACGGCGGACTCCTCAGCTCCGGCTATGCGACACAAGTACGCACCGAAACAGCCGTGCCCGGTGAGTACCTGCGTCAATCGGTATGTAGGCGCACTGTGGCGCCTGTCCATCCACTGTTCGAGGACAGGTCGCACTGCCGCGACGGTCCTCGTACCAGCACTAGGGTTTTCCAGCCTGGAACGCCACTCCTCCATAGCGGACCTGCGGAGGGAAGCCAGCATGGCCTCAACCTCTCGGGGGACCAACCTCTGCCCACGTCCGGACGCCTCCTCTCGTCGGAAGAAAGCCGACGAAAGGGTTTTAGCGTCCAGCACCCAGGGACTCGGCCCAAACGGGACACCCGTAGAGGGCCATAGACCGCACGACTCCAGCATATAGGTTTCGGCAAGGGATGCCAGGACCATCAGTGTTGGGCAGCAGGCGCCCCAGTGCGCCCACCGCCCTCACCAGCTTAGCTGAGTTGTCTCCTGCACTGACTCGCCTCTACCGAGCGTCCTACCGCACAGGAGTTGTGCCTGAGTCTTGGAGGGAGGCCAATGTGCAACCGATCCCCAAAAAGGGTGATTGGTCAGACTGCATCGCTGAGGTGAGGCGATTGATCGGCGTGGCGAGGCTCTTGCTGTGAGCCTTGACATAGCTAAGGCTTTTGATAGGGTCTGGCACCGTAGTCTTCTTTCCAAACATCCGGCATACGGTCTGCCCGACAATCTGTGTTCGTGGGTTTCCGGCTTTCTGCATGGACGTAGAATACGTGTCGTCGTCGACGGACACGCTTCGGCGCTCATTTCCGTAAAATGCGAGAGTTCCTCAGGGCTCGATGATGCCGCCCACCCTGTTTTTTCTGCATATCAATGATATGTTGTCGCTAGGCTACATTTATTGCTATGCCACATAAAACATACATAGAACACAACCATATAATTTATTCGTTCTTCTTTGTTCGATTAATCAACTAAAACTAACTAGGAAACACAAATTTGAATATTTGGAACTAAATACTCGTATAGTCGTTGAGATCGGCGAAGGAGTGTCCAAATATATCTTCAACTCTTTTTCACGCGCCCCTATCGCATATTCATTAATATTTGCGCCCCGCGAAAAAAAATGTTCTGCAATAAGAATAGTGAAATATCGAATAGTTTAATAAAAGTTCGTGAATGTTAAAATGCACAGTGTATCAGTATTAGCCCGTATATAGGTACCTACGTCCCACTGCAAGGCACGGGACTCCTCTACAGTCGAGAGTACGATCGAGAGGGGTTAGGCTGTATAGTCCACCACGGTGGCCTAGTGCAAGTTACCGGACTTTTACATACTTATCATAAAAAACCGAATCGTTATAGGTTTCCTCACAATTTTTTCCTTCGCCATTATAGTGCCTGGTGATTGACTATCAATACATACATGACTCCAAAAAGACCTAATGGGATTCTAACCCTCGATTACCGTAGAAATATTAGCAACGCGTCTGTTTCGTTATGTACAGGCCACCATGCACTTTTTGCAGGTAATATACCGTGGTAGAATACTTACGAACAGGGCTAAGCGGTGCGATGCACCAGCACTAGAATTATCCAGTCGAAAGCGCCACTCCACCACGTTGACCATGCACAGGGAGGCCCGTTTGGCATCCCTTTAGGAGCGGTTTAGCGTTGATGTCGCAGGAGAGCAATCCAGCCAAAACGCAAGCCGCCTCAGAGAAATTACTCATTGCGGTTTACACAAGAGCGTAGGACAGAGCGCAAATGCAGCAAGGTTAAGTGGTCTTCCTTACTGTGAAAATGTTGCAGTTTTGCTTGTTCATATCACAAAAAAACTGGGTATGCTTATACTCTACTTCTTCTTGTTTTAAATACCAGATACTTTAATGTGTTATGCGTTGCAAGCCATGTTTTTTAAACGAATGTGGAATCGTATTATAAACTAGCTGTGCCCGCGACTTCGTCTGCGTGGAATTTAACAAAAAAGTTAATTAGTTTATACTAGTTTTTTTTTTGGTTTTTCCATTTTTATTTAATTATCAACCTTTGTAACAAAACCATACCGCGTTCTAATTCTACGGTGGCGCCATCTATAAACTCCCGTTACACATTTATTTTCAGTTTTTTGTATTAGCTTTATTGAAAAAATTCTTTATATACAATATTTTGTAAATGTGATATTGATTCGTTGGTGGGAGAACTGGTGGGAGGCGCCCGACATGACGGCCCAGTGGTGGCATGCGCGTGAGCTGCGCGCGGGCATTGCAACATTACTTTATTTTTCTAAAATAAAAGAATTTTTCTAAAATAAATGTAGCCTATGTTACTCTTTGTTATAACAGCTACCTGACAAAAAAAGTCCCGTCAAAATCGGTCCAGCCATTTCAGAGATTAGCCGGTACAAACAGACAGACAGACAGACAAAAAATTTTTAAAGATCATTTTCGGCACAGGTATCGTGTATATAACGATATGTAGTTGGTCAATTTTTTTTATTTTGACTTTACAAACAGACACTTTAATTTTATTTAAATGTATAGATTATTTTTATTTATTTTAGTTAATTTCAGAAACAGACATTATTATTTATTGTGTGTTTTTATTCCACAAAGTGCACGGTGGTTCAAATCTCAGGGCACACCTCTGATTTTTTGCAGTCATGTATGTATTGATAGTCAATCATCATGCACTATAACGGTGAAGAAAAACATCGCGAATCTGCATAGTATAACGATTTGAACGAATGTTGTGGTATGTAAGTCTGCTTAGCGTAGAGGACCGTCTCAACCGTATTCTCGATTGTAGATTGAGAGTCGTGCCATGCAATGGGACGTATATGGGCTGAAACAATACAACAACAAAAAACATTGATTAGAAGTACAAAGTACAACATAACAAAATTATTAACTCGCGAAAATATGGGAGACGGCCTGTTTCATATTGATCAGTTGTGTCACAATCCCTACAAAAAATTGATCGTGTAAAGCGCACTACACACCGACCGCCGACCCACCTGCATTTGCCGACAACTTTTTGTTGGTGGGCTAGTAGCTAGTGGGTGGCTTGACATGACAAGAACATTTGTATGACGTTGTTGGGTGTCGCCAGGCAACTGAACAGATGTCGTGCCGCCGACATGTCGGCGGGCTACAATTGCCTGTGCTTGTCGTCGACATGACTCTTTTATAATAGGCCGCCGGGCGGTGTCGCCGAGCCCGCCCGGCGGCTTTTGTGTGTACTTAATGTTGCAGAACACGCGTAGTATTTATGTATTTCCATAATATTACAAATATTTGTTTGTGGTTTCCCATAAATACCTAGTGATGCAGTCTGAATTACAATTTCAGTTACTTAAAAAAATATGGTGAAAGCTTTGTTTTGTTATATTTTTATCATCGACATAACGTTTCTATTGTGCTTTCTTTTCTTTCTATCCCGTTCTTGTTTTCGCAGGAAGATATTTTTTCCTAGGTCTTTCCTTCCTTAATCTGTAACCTACATTTACATTAATTTATGTCGTAAAATAAAACAATAGCGTATATAGGTAATTGAAACATTCTTTGTTTTTACAACATTTTGTTTGAAGTAGTAACACGTTTCGGTAGCAAAAGTGTGTAGGTTGCTTTTGAAGTATTTGAGAGATAAATATCTGTGAAAAAGTTGACTATGGTTCCCTTTCTACAAGTTCTATGTGTTGGGGTCATCAGCCTTCTAGACCGGTGTTTCTACCCCATACAGCCGGTACCGTGACTGGTATCAAGTTAAGGCCACAAAGGTTACAAAACTAAATGGTTTGACCGTTTGAAATAAATATTTTTATCATAATAGGTTTTTTGTTTCCTAACTGGTGTTTTTCTCAACGACTGCAAGGCAACCTTAGCAATTTTTGTATTAGTGCCCGTATAAATAGATAGTAAGTACCTTATCCACTTTCGGAAAATTATAGCATACTTACTAAATAATTAATTTATTCTCGACCCATCACCATAAACACAATTTGTTAAAACTTAATTATTTGTTTCTAATTAAATGAATTAGGTTACACTTAGATTCAGCGTTTACACAATTTGTTTGTTGCATTTTTCATCGGTCAGACACTGTTCTAACTTCTAAGTTACTTTTTAAGTGATTTATATGAACTATTAATAAAGAAAATAAAGCTTGTTTTATGCACGAATCTAATATAATTGTCGTTGGATATTATTTCAGATAAATTAATATGCTATACTACTTAAGTAAATACTAATTATAACTTCACAATTGCGTGTTTTTTTATTTAAAAAAGTGCATACTGGAATATCGCATATTTTACGTAAGAGTTATTGCTCACAAATTTTGATATACGTATCGAAATAAAAAGTATAGAAATATACAAATTGTCTAGAAAATATTTATTTATCTGAAATATATTTCAAAAGTCAGAGATTTCCTGTAACATTTATTATTTCGTTCATCCATATTAAGGGTGGAAGTTCAATACAGCGCACTCTGGTATGCGATATATACGCTCAAGAATTTTAACTCTATGGACCCTTAATTCATCGATCCTATCCGTGGGCTCAGTTGGTAACTTGGTCGGTAAATAGGTCTTTACGTTTCTCGTTTGATCTTATAAGGAAATACCGATCGTATGAAAAATATATGTAGCAAGAATTGCTTAAATTGCTTCGTTAAATCACAAATGATTATTTTGAATTTCTATGCAGAACAATAACTTTGCGGTCAAGTAAAAAAAGGAGCAGTCTACAAACGGGTACCGGTTTTGCATTCAAGGTTAAATCCGAGCCTCGCGAAGCTTCACAAGAGGTTAAGAAAATACATTTGTTAAGTTACTTAATGGTCATTTTCATAGTGGCTGAAATTGCGTATGACCGCGACATCATCTGTTGAGTCCAATTTACTTTTGTTTGAACAGAACATAAAACAGCTTGCTTGTCCGACCGCGAGTCAATGATCGAATGGATTTTGTATGACGTGCATTTGTGAGAAAAAAAAATCAATTGATGTGTAAAGTGTGGTGTGCTACTAAAACTTATAGCGGCGTCATCCAGGAACGTTGTTGGTAAATGTACATATTTTATTTTATATATAATTTAAAACTGATTTTGATGGCATGTATTGAAGATCTAAGCTTTTTAATTCTTAGCGCAATTGTTTGGTGTGATATTTTGTGTTATTATTACATGTTGGAAACAGTTATTTATATAAACCTGGGTTTATTAATATTTTAGAAAAATAATTAATAATTCCTGTGATGAAGTCTTAACCATATATTTATAATAATACTAATTAATGTACATTACACATTCACAAATAATAAATATCAATTATAAAATGAAAATGACACAAATGAAACGTTATTTTAAAATACAATTCTCGTGAGTTTTAATGAAAATGGATTGAGAAAGAATTTAAGGCAGCTAAATAAAAAAATATCCAAATAATAAGATACGTGATGAATTAAAATATAATTGTAATAAAAAAAAAACTTCTCTATGCACATAAAGCATAGCAAGTACGTATGCACAAAAAGTATCGCTTTTACTGTTCTGTTAAAATTGCACTAGCTAAAAATGAGGCTATCTAGAAAAAATACTTTCACTTTGTTTCTTAGAAGTTAACTGGTTACATGAATAATGTTAGCTCTACTTATCGGCGTCCTAAAACTCGCATTGTATCAACTCTTGCAACTTGAAGATTACATTAATATAATATTAAAGACGTTAGTTAGAGAAGTTAGGCTTTGAGGTAATATTCTAAATTAATTCTTTTTTTTTATTCTCTGGCCCGGCATAGTGGCGGTATTGCACCTGATGGTAAGCGCAAATGCCGCCCAGGCAAAGTATCCATTGGCATCGGACGGCAGTCCCATGCCAATGGAAACAATTATGCCGGCCTGCTAAGGTGCCTATTCACACTACGGCGGAAGGACCCAGGATTGTAGGAAGGAGGGAACACGTGAGACGGCAAACTATTCCACAGCCTGACGGTGCGGCACAAAAAAGAATTTGAGAACCGTTTGGTTCGCGCCGCGATGGTATGGACCGTCAAGCTATGGCTTCGCAAGCCAGCACGCGTGGATCTGGTAAGGAATGGAGAGGAGGGGATCAAGTTAAACAATTCTTCAGAGCACTCACCGTGATACAGGCGGTAGAACACACTTAGAGAGGCGACATCCCTCCGGAGTTGTAGCGACTCTAAGTTGCTCGTAACGTCTGCATCATTCACAATGCGGATGGCCCACCGCTGCAATCCATCCAAGGCATCGAGCAGGTACTGGGCGGATCCATCCCAGAGATGCGAGCAGTACTCCATACCCGGCCGGACCTGCGCTTTATATAAGCGACAAAGCTGACCGGGTGTGAAAAACCGACGCACCCTGTTCAGGACTCCAACCCTGCGTGATGTGGCAGATATTACCTCGATGTGATTCCTTGGATTGAGATCACAGCGGATATCCACACCAAGGATACTCAGGTCATTCCGCACTGAGAAGGGAGTACCCTGAAGAATGGGGACGGGAGAGAACGGGGATTTTTTGCACTTGAACGCACACACCTGAGTTTTCTTGGCATTGAACTTAACCATATTCCTGGAACCCTATGTAGAAATGAGATCCAAGGTCCGGTTAAGCTCAATGACAAGATCTTCACGTCTCCTCACAGTTTCGAGTCCGCAACCCGGAGGCCCGCAGTGGTATCGCCCATGAACCGTGCTGTCATCTGCATATAAATGAATGTTGCCAAGCGACAACATGTCATTGATATGCAGAATAAACAAGGTGGGCGACAGCAACGAGCCCTGTGGCCTCCGGCATTTACCGACATGAGCGCCGAAGCGTGTCCGTCAACGATTACACGTATTCTACGCCCATGCAGAAAGCAGGAAATCCACGAACACAGGTTGCCGGGCAGACCGTATGCCGGAAGCTTGGAAAGAAGGCCACGGTGCCAGACCCTATCAAACGCCTTGGCTATGTCGAGGCTCACAGCAAGAGCCTCGCCACGCCTGTCAATCGCCTCACCCCAGCGATGCAGGACAAACGCTAGAGGATCACCCGTTGATCGATATTTACGGAATCCGTATTGTCTGTCACTGATCAACGAGTGATCCTCCAGGTAGCGGACCAATTGAGCGTTTATGAATATTCATAATTAAAGCAATATATTTTTTCAGAAATCTAATAATTTACAGAGTACGAGTTGGACGAATATTCTATTATTCATTATGATAAAGAAACGTGATATTTCCGTTACTCAACAAACTAGGTCTGACTGGTTGCCTAAGTATAACAATTACTTTTTCAAAAGCGTTGCAATAATGTCTAATTTCTATTGTCGGCTTCTTCACAAACGGTCAAAAGAAGTTTTAGTTCTAAATTCAAAATCACGTTCCCATACCTACTCTCATTCATTGAAGTGGCTCATCCGGCATCCATAATGTACAGCATTGCTGATGATCCTTTTGTATACTTAAAAGACTAAGTGACTAAATTCGCCTGATAGTGAGTGCAGTGCAATCCAATTAGAGTATTTATAGATACATAAATAAACTCATGCCTGTTTCCCAGAAGGGCTAGGCAGAGGTGGTACCAGGACACTCACGTTTCGCCTTATAAGTTCAGTCTTACGATGTGATAGAGGGCGAACCTATCGCCATAACCTATCGGGCACAAATTTCTGACTACGGGCTGATGATGAATAAAAATATCTAATATTACTTTGCCCGGCAAGGGATTCGAACTCGAGACCTCAGCGTTGTAACTATGGTTGTAATCGTACTGTAGAACAACTACGCCACAAAAGCACTCAAGGAGGTATCGAGATGCCATGTTGTGGAGTTCGGTCTTTGTATCGATACAAATGTGTGTGTGATCCTCATTGATTTAAAAAACTAAGGATAGGCCCTTCAGTACATTGGGTACGTCAAAAAGATGCCTATGAAAATCGGGCCATCTGTTAGATTTTTACGTCAATGGCGGCCATGATATCGTTTTTCAATAATACTAAAACAAATGTTACATTGACTTAAAGAAATATAATTTTTACTTAGCGGTGATAAGAAATGATATCTTTTTTTGTGAACTTTCGGTCATCTTTATTGCACCCACGCACGATACAATTAGGCATTTATCGACGACTTACTGACTGGTGCGCTGTGACGTCACAATCGCTGCACTGGTGCTGCGGAACACTTTCGTGACAACACTTTTCGTGGTCTCCGCCCCGTCCATATATTTTACCTCAATGGTGATCCTTCAGCAATTGTATCGGGCCTGTATTATAATCATAATAATCATCAACCCTTCCACGTCCACTGCTGGACATCGGCCTCTGCTATGGCACACCGTTGGGCTCGGTGTTCAGCCCGTTGTCTCCAACCGTTGCCAACCATCCCACGAATATCTTCGCTTCATCTGGTTGGTGGGCGTCCTACACTACGTTTCCCGAGGTTTGGTATCCACTTGAACGTGTACCCCACGGTTGTCGGATCTCCGACAAATGTGACCGTGATGCCACCATCACGGTGTACACGGTACAGCACCACTGCCGTACCACCTTTCCTGCCCTCCTGTTTATAAGCTGACGTTTGACAGGTTGTCCAACATACACAAAATATTTGAAAATGAAAAATTATTTAAAATAATTTAATCAACTTAAACGGAATAAGCTGCAGAGAATTCTTATTTATTCACTAAAATAATATACCAAAAGCAGACACGTTTTTCTCTGCGCCCACGTTGACCGTGTCTTGCACAGCTTCTGCAAACAACCCACATGTACTTTATGATATAAAGGTTTGCTTCTTTCGTTCCTTCTGACTTCTGTTACTTATAAATTCAGTTCGAGCGAAGCAAAACATTCAACAAACATTCAGCAAAAATAGGTTTTAAGATTATCTATAAGGCAGTAAGAATTCAGTAAACATACAGCAAGTAGTTAAGTTTATTTTTTCTCAACCTTACCGTTAAGACTTAATAAAAAAATAACATAATATTTAGCACTTAAATAAACAAAGACACGACTGTTTACACTACATATTGATTAACATTATTTATCAATTATCTTCAATGAGATACGACCAGTGACATGTCAATTATCAGTTTAATCGATATAACGAACGCAGTGTCCATTAAAGCGGCCTTTAATCGATTCGCATCATGCTTTCTGATGACTTCATCTCATAGAGCGATGATTGCTTGAATCTATCCATTATCTACAATGATATGTAATTAATGCTCAAATAAATTATATGACTTATACAGGGTATGTCAAGACTGCTACCGAAAACTGGGCTGCGCTGAAGCTGGGTGGAAGTTTAGTTACTACAAACACAATGCAAGTAAAAATTTCGCACAGCAACGTGTCAATTTTTTCTTATTTTTTAAATATCGTCGTGTATTGGATATAAATTCTTAGCTTTGGCTAAAAGAATAATATAAATTTTTGCGTACCATAGCGTCTTTAAAAATAACAGGTGTACACTATTCTTTTTTGAAAAACTATGTATTTACCACCCAAATACGACGATAGGGAAAAAAAATATCGGCGTCTTTTTAGGAAAAAATAGTTGCATTGTGTCTGAAGTCACTAAAACTACCAACTGTCTTTGTTTTCGGTAGCAGTGTTGATATGCCCAGTATGTAGATACGTCCACATTTTCTATTTTGGGACTTTGTAATGAATCATGATCGATTGAGTCTTCCGTGGTTGCCGCCCATGAAGATTAAAACTATAAATATAAATAAATAACACCCAACAGTCACATATATTTTGGAAGTTATGTGTATTTTTTTTTACTCGCTATAACGGTAAGAAATCCTGTATGCCTATTCTATAGGTATACAGGTAAGTATATGTTCTATAGGTTCACAGTAATTTCGAAAGTTTTTGAAGTTCATAAAATGTGTCGTGAGGTAAGACGTAACTCTTCTGCATTGAAGAGTACACCTGTGAAAGCAGTGGACCTTAAATATACATACACGCATATAAAAATAAGATATATATGAGTGCGCGCGTTAATTAGATTTATTAAATTAATTTATTAATATGAATTAATCATAAATTGGTACGGATTTGTAGTTATGGAATACTGATTTTGCACGTAAATTTAACAACGGTCATTTGAACAATACGAGTAGATCACTGAAATCATAAGGGTAATTAATACTATCTAATAAGGGTAATTAATAATATACTAAAAAGTGCGTGGTGGCCTGTTGGTAAACGGACTAGACGCGACTGCCAACATGTTCACGGTGGTCGCGGGTTCAAATCCCAGGGCACACCTCTGACTTTTCGGAGTCATGTGTGTATTGATAGTCAATCACCACGCACTAAAACGGTGAAGGAAAACATCGTGAGGAAACCTGCATACCATAGCGATTTATAAAATTTCTATGGTATGTAAGTCCGCCAACCCGCACTAGGCCAGCGTGGTGGACTATATGGCCTAACCACTCTCAATCGTACTCTCGATTGTAGAGGAGGCCCGTGCCCTGCAGTGGGACGTATATGGGCTGATACAGATACAATTAATACTATCAAATGCCTCTCTTAATTTGTTTTGTTTCTGTATTTTCTATTGTTTAATTTAAGGTCAGGTATTTAATTTAATTTTGTTTTATCTTATGTTTGATTTGGTTATAAATGTATATTTTTTATTATTTAAATATGTAATTTGAGTTATTATTTAATTTTTAATGTGAATATTTTTTGATGTTGGTGGTGATTTTTTGTGCCGTGGTCGCCTATAATTGTAACGGTATTTAGCATGTGTTTTAATTATTGCTTTGTTAATAGTGTAAATACACGTTATGTTGGTGATCCTAATAAAATAAAATAAAATAAAAATAATATGATCAGTGACTATGAATAAGATGAATGACAACTTATATAGCTTATCTCGTGGTGAAGACGTATGAATACTACAATATTAACTGTTAAGTGTATTAGGAAATATAAAAACTAGGTGTCCTTGTATATATCAGTACTGTATGGCATAATGCAGTCACGTCCTGCACATTGAAATTAGTCTATGTAAAAAATATATCTTAGTTTGCCCCTTGAAAGAGTCGGTAGACAATGTGGCATACGTGGAAGAAGATTTTGGGTGATTAAATACATGTAGCTTCGGTCAAATATATACTAGAATATAAGTAACGGCCTAAAAAAACGGCAAGAGAAATAAGAGCTCAAATAAGCGTGTGGTATTATTTGATTTTAGTATGGTCCAAAAATATAAACAATCTTAATCAAAGGAATAAGATTTATTGTTACCTGAAGTTGCTTATAATTTAAGACTTTTTGTTACATCTCGTAGTTCAAAATTCAAATGTGTAAGTATAAGCAACCTCGGCCACTTTTGGCGAGTTATTTGTTTCGGACCCTGTATCTAGTATATATTTGATCAAAGATATATAGGTATAACATAAAACTATCATCATCATTGGCTATTTTAAATCCACATCTAGACACTGGCAGCGCAAAGTATATAAAGCAAAATATTGTCTAGAATTCTAGATCATGTTGTATGAAGATAGTGATTGCTTGTCCTCTCCTTAGCCGCCTTAAGATGTCCTTACAGTGAAACTGATATGTAATTAATAAATTGATAATTTTTGCGGCTTGAAGTCTTGACCCAATTTTAAGGTCGATTTTGACATTCGCGATGACCTTCAATATTGCATGTCTATGAATGTCTATCAGTATTCTCAATATAGCTCATAGTGCTATGTTACAAAGTGCAACAATAAGAAATAGTTTCATCAGCCATTTTTTGCGAGTTAGTGGGTTTTGTACTTTTTGTTAGAAGTTCCGTAGAAGATATTTTATTCGATATTATTGCCATATAAATTCAAGAACCTTGAGTTACACTTGGCAGATGGTTTCAAAATTTGAAGATGTCTGCTATTTGCTAAAGTGTATTTGTGAATAAAGAATATAACAATATATTTAATGTGAAGAAATAACTTAAGGACAATACTCGTAGAAGTACATAGTATGTATGTATATGGGTCCCAAAGTAGGCAAGCCCGTGTCATGAGCACTCATCCTGTAATTACTACTGCCAGTGTTAAAGCTGTAGACCGAGAAATTTAAAGCCTACTACAAATTATACTACTACTATACACTGTAGAGTGTATTGTTTTGTATTAAATCGCAATCGCTTACTGTAATGTACGTGACTCTTCGACAACCAAGAGTTCGATTGAGAGGCTTAGACCAAAAACTGTTAGTTCTTAAAAAAAGCATTGACATAAGTAGATATATAAATGCTTATATGGGCAGGGCGGAAGGTGCGTTAATTGTCCCGACGTAAGTGGTTGTGTAATATGACGGAAAGTTTAATCAATGAAATAAAAGCACCTAATTATTATCATCTTTATGACGAAATCTATTAGGTTAAATTAATTTCATATTTATTTTAGCGCGATAGGAAGATTCATTTTTATACGCCTTTTTTGCGTATGATGACGTTTGGAATTGCAATCAGGATCAGTCAGATAATGACAAGTTATTTATTATTTAAGTACCCGCAGGTAGAATTATAATAGGTGTATTTATTCCTTATCCATCAAACGTGATGTAGTGTTTTTTAAATAAAACATTTTTACATACAAAATCTTTTACCGCTTTGGTATTTTATTATACAATTTCACTCTAATTCTTACCGGCTTTGGTAATTTACTTATACAATACATTATTATGTTTTTTCTACGTTAGTTTTGAGTTCCGTATCAGGATCTACAAAAATGTAAGTTCCTTCTATTTTGTGTATTTCTTTGATTACGTTTATATTAAACTTAAAAATACTTGTGAGTGTTTTTATCCAATATATTTATGTTATTGTAGGGCATAAATAAGGTTTCATATATTTTTCTGCTTAACGTTTCTGTAAATGATAAAAAAAAAACTTATAACTCTTTTAATATAAAATATCTGCTTTTTTATATATCAGAGGAAATCATAAAACAGTGTGAATTGTTTTAAGTATGAGCTAAATAATATGTTTGTTACTTTTGAATTATACAGGGTATATCAAGACTGCTACCGAAAACGAAGCCGGGTAGTACCTAGTTTAAGCGACTTCAGACACAATGCAACTAAAATTTGCAAAAAAAAAGCGTCATTTTTTTTTGTTATTTTTTTTCTTATGGTCGTATTTGGGTGGTAAATACATTTTTTCCTAAAATATTAGTGTATACACTTTTATTTATAAATAATCTAAGGTATAAAAGAGTTCAAATTATTATTTTAGCAAAAACTATGAAATTACCACCCAAAAATGACGATATTTAAAAAATCATAAAAAATAATTGTCGCGTTTCTTTGCGAAATTTTTAGTTGCATTGTGTTTGTGGTCACTAAAACTACCACCCGGCTTCGTTTTCGGAAGCAGTCTTGAGATACCCGGTATAAACACTATCTCTTAGATGTTTGGGACTTTATTCTAATTTAATTAATATGCACCATTTTACATAGCTGGGTCTTACATATTTTTCGTTCTTTTAATTAACATAACTAAGGTGATAAGGAATTAATTAGCATGGTAGTGACGTTTCAACAACTACGTTTGCGTCATATGTAGACTAATTAATTTGATGGTAGGTCTGTCATATGTGAGAGACCGTCTGGGTGGTTCGAAGGAAATTGTAGCCAGATTAAATAATGGACTTATTGAGACTTAACATCTTATGTCATAGGATGGCGAGCGCAGTGGCATGTCAAGCAATGCTCTGTAATTCAAGGTGTTGTTTGGTTTTGGTTTTTGCTATTGTTCATGAGCGGTCGTATCATTTGCCATCGCTGAACGCCATGCATTGCAAATAAAATAAAGATATATAAACATATCCTAGTCTGAGGTGTGTTTGAGACAATGTGAATGGAACTGACGCATAAATTGCAGATATCAATCTCAGATCAAATTCTAGAGCAATACAGTGACCTCGGGGTTAATAATGTTAGAAACGGTACCTAATAACATACAGATTGCATTCTCATTACATTACTCTAAGGTAAGAGCTGAATGTATCATATTATTTATACTTAAATGTATATAACTGCATACATGGTGGGTTGTTATAGGCAAACCGAACGCAACTGCCGAGAAGGTTGCCGCCATCCCATTCAAATTCTACGAAATATCTTTTCGGGAGTCGATTAATTGTTAAAACATGACCAAATACACATTTTTCGTTTAAGAAAAATATCTTTTGGAAAACTGCTATCCAAAGAAATAGCTGCTTGGGACAGGAGTCTATTTATAACTGATATTAAATTTACAAGCATGTACATCACATATTATCGGAACTAAAAGCATTCATTCTTAATATATGATGTCGATATGACTAACAATTACTTAGTTATGCATTTTTTTTTAAAAGCAATATAATGTCCAAATATATTGAATAAATGATAAGATATTATTGTTTTTGCATGCAAAGATAATTCAATAAAATTGTGCTCATTCAATATATTTTAATCTTTGATTATTTTTTATTAGAGTGGATAAATTATTATAGCACAATAACACCATTGTTATTATTATTGTAAGCCCTTTAATTCTCACTGCTGGGCAAATGCCTCCCTCCTTTCCTTCCATTTGTCGTGGTAATTTCCTCCAGTTCCGAAGATACGAATCGAGTTTGTCCCGCCAACTCCTTCTCGGCCTATCACGTAGTCGGTTTCGGCCATTGGGGAGCCACTGTGTAGTAACTTTCGCCCAATGGTCGTCGGACATGCGGTAGATATGGCCAGCCCGGTTCCAATTCAACTTTGCAGCTGCTTGTCCCACGACAGCGATCTTAGTTTTTGGAACGTAGCGCTGAGTTCTTAACGCGGTCTATGAGTTTAACTCCAAGAATGCTGCGTTCCATCGCCCGTTGGCAAATCCCTAGGATGGCCTTTTGGCGATTAGTTAGAGACCAAGTTTGCGCATCGTAAGTAAAGGTGGGGAGTATACACATTTCCATACGTTTTCTTTTAAGGGAGAGAGGTAATGACCCTTTCATGAGATCTTTCATTGACGAGTAGTTCCCCCAGGCATTCTGGGTTTGTCTTGAGATTTCCTTGTCTTGTCGTGCCTGTCTAAAACTATTGTTAGCATGCGCAAAAATAGTATGCTCATTCATCTATATCAGCCCATATACGTCCCACTGCAATCCACAGTACGATTGAGAATGATTAGGCCTCACCACGCTGGCCTAGTTCGGGTTGGTGCTCATTCATCATTTCATGTATATTTTTCTTAAACTGTATGCTTTCTTTTGTTTCTCCAGACAAAATTGTAGTTTCAAAGGGAAAAAGCTGAATTATTGACTAAAAATAAACTACCTGTAAATACTTAATCATCATAACAAAGCAATAGGGCATTTTTGTTAATAAGGCATAAAAGTAGTAGGTTACACACGCTTTGGCTTCTGTAGGAATTTGGGTTCAACCGGGGTATTGCCACTGCCTGACCGATAATTGACGTGAAAAATCGGCTGTACTGTCGTATTTTTTGCGGTGATTGAGGTTGCCGGAAGCCCGAAAATCCATTAATCTTGTCTGCTTATTGTTCTTTCCTTCCCTCAATCGTGCCGTCCATTGCGTTCTCTCCATTTTACTCTCGATTTAAAGCAGTCAGCAACACATCAGTATACATTCACAGCCTTATTCATAGACAGTTTTTAAACCCATTTTAAGTATCGAATGTTTGACCCTAAATTACTTTTGAATTAAATTTTAGCGATGAAGACAAAACACTCGATAACTAAATTAGGTTTTAATAATTAAAATTGTAAATAAATAAAAACGTCATCATCAGATTAGCCCTTTGCTACTAAGCCCTGTTGCATGTTGCACTGTTGTGTTTCGGTAGCCAGAGCAACTACTGGATATATTGAGACATAACATCTTATGTCTCAGGATGGCGAGCGCAGTAGAATACCAAGCATTGGTTTGTTTGTGCTTCAAGGTGTTGTTTGGTTATACCACTGTTCATGAGCGGTTGTATCGCTTACCATCAGGCGAACGGAATGCTCGTCTCGACAGTAATTGCAATAAAAAAACATACTAGAAAAACCAAACTAATAACTATAGCTCGAATGTTTTTATTTCATAATGTTTTATCAAACTACTGATATATACAGACAATAAATAATTAAATTATTATGACAACGTCCTTATATACAGGACGGGGAGATTAAAGTTGTTATCGATTTATCGACAATATGAGGGACATCGATTCCGTCTCGCGGTTTTTTATCGGTTTTTCTTTCATAGATTATCATGACCAAGTTGTGTAGACGTGTGTACAGTAATTAGAGTTTTAATATGTTCGCAATTACAATTAATTGCAATGCAAATGACGCTAACTAGTGTAACAAAGATTAGGATTTTTAAATTAATTATAATTACATTGGTGTCTCGACTTAATGTAGACGCAAGTGGATTTAGATAAAACAATATCAAAGAAAATGTGAGTATAATTAGTTCAAATAAAACCTACAAATATTAATAATGCAAATTTTTTTAAGATGACAGTTAAGAATCAGGTTATTTTTAGAACAAAATAGAAGTTTAATGAATGAAATTTACGCAGATTTTGTGTTGATAGGACTAGCAACTGACTATAGTATTTCGTGGATATAAAATTGTAGTAAAATTCCAGTATACGGGAACAAGGATAGGTAAAAAATAAATTGAAGAAAAACAAAGAAAAAAGAAGACAGTTCGTGTTGTTGAGGGAGTTTCTTGCGCAGTTTCTTATTCGGTCGGAAGCAGTGGTAGCAGAAATTAACGATTCACAAAATCTTGTGAAAGACTATATTGAATATTTTGATTTGATTTTTCTTCTAGTTTATGTATCGTCGTGAATGAAAACCAAAACATTTTTTAAATGTGACCATTCTTGTCTCATGTCTGCTACAGTAGTTTATCTAATTCGCAGACTCAGGCAAAAATCTGTGTAACGCAATAAAAATGCATATTCTTATTTCTAATCTATGTTATTCATATATGTCTACATTTCATTAGCGGGATAAATATACCGTGACACGGTAATATTTATTTTCGTTTATTGTCTCTGTTGTAGAGTCTGGACTAATCTAATGACGCTTGGAGCTGAAGAGCAGTGATAAGAAGAGTGTTGGCAGTATTCTTCAGGGCTCAGAAGTGCTACAATGGAATCTGATTTGGAGAAGGTTTTGGACTTAGCGGGTAAGTTTTGTTAATCTATCTTTATGCTGATAAATGTTGGCCATGCATGTGAGAATTACTTCTGTTTTTCTCTTGTCAAAGAGACTAAACACATGATGGCAATCAGTACGGAAAAATATCGATTGAATTCGTCAATAAAAGTTTCCCGACCGACTCCATTATTTTTAAACGACCTGTAGAAGGAGTTGTGATTAGATATTGAAGGCAATTTGTGTGGCAGCTTATTCAAAAGCTCCACGCCGTGGCAAAACGTTGTGGGAATAAATAAGTTAAAACTGTAAATTTAAATTCCATTAATAATAGGAAATAATAATCTATAATCCGTCCTTTTTTAATTTTCTGACCAAGTTCCAATGCAACGGTTCAAAAAACAAACCAGGAAATTGCAATTTTATATTAACTGCCTTTTTGTTAGGTGTGAATAACGTTGTTATATAGTTCAAAATAACATTGAAATTGCATTAAAATGTTAAAAATCAACGTTAATTAAATCAAATTAACACTTTAAACATTCAAATTAATACTTAAGACGCTAAGTATCCGTATGAGGTATCAAACAATACACTGGTTTGTCTGAAAAATACGTGTTAATTAATATCAAGCTGTTAAACCTATTACTAAATGGGCCTTGTTAATAAACTCGGATGAGCGAAGGAATAACTTTATCCCAAAGGTTTAAAATTGAATACATTATTTTGAATAGCGATGTATTTACGACCTTATATTTAAACACGAATGTACTTCGACAATCCTGTTTCGGCAATCCAATGATTTTAAAGGTAAAAAGAATGAATAAAATAATCGAAACAATTCCAAAGCCTTGGCCTAAAGTAAATCCCTCGCTCATCCGGGTTTATAACTAAGGCTCGATAAGTTTTCCCTAGTTTTGGATCGCTTCATGCTGTGAACGGTGACGTTCTGGATTATATATAGTAGCACGTAGACCGTAAATCAACTTGGGCGAGTATTCGGTTTTAGTTTCATAACTCATACGAGTTACCCAAGACATGATATTAGTGCCCAGTAGGGCCAAGATTTCGGCCCGTTTTATATTTGGACAGAAATTAACTATGTAATGTCGGAGATAATTTTTTTCTACTTGCCCCTCCAAATGCAGAGGCGTGTGCTTCTTCTTCTGCTCATATTATTTGGTCTGGACAGATGCCACCGTCACTGCAAGAGTTTACTGTGATCAATCTATCTGTTACTGTCCCAGAATTTACAGCCGTGCGAACTTACACAAATAATGACGCAATGGGTTTTTGTTTTGAGATCATCTCTGTATATCTAGTTTAGAGCAAGGTCCCCTAATTCAAGAAACACAATCTCTAGTCTATTGATAATTCCTTGTGCAAGCAAAACTAAACAATAAACATTAGACGTAGTTTTCGGTGCAGGTATAAAAACAAAATCGTCACAAAAAAGGGATCTAAGCGGCCGTCCCTATAAGCAGAGGCGTATTGCGTCAATCGCGTGTTCTGTTGCATTAACTGACCGTTTGTGATGATTGGAAGGCTCAATTCAACAATAAGTCCCAGCAGGCGATACATAGACAAATATCTAAGAGCAATATATGAACAATTATAGTTTTATAAGGGGTAGGGGAGTGCGGGGAAAGCAGCGAACTTTCTTATGACAAAAGTTATTTATACCGTCAGTGTTCTTCTTGACTCTGAAGCGAAACCATGACCGTTGAGTTTGAAATGATTTTTGATGTTATTGGTGAGCGATTTTTTTTCGTATTATGAACAAAAAATATTTTTTTATGACGTCTAGGTATCTAACGCATTGTTTGAGATATGTTTTCATAATATAAAAAATAAGCATTTATATTCTTAATCTAATTGTATTAACATATCCAATATTATAAAATGTGAAGACAGAAAAAAAGCAGCAAGGCATTCGGACACATTCGGAGGCATTTGAGGATCCTACGTAATGTTTGATAACTATTTTCATTGTTATCACTATTTACTAGTTTTAAGATAAGAATGTAGTTTATCGATTCATAGTTGCATTTGTACTAAAAAAATTCAAAAATATCAGACAGAAAATACGTAATATAATAATACGTGTGGTTACGTGTTTGAGTGATCATACGCTCCGGACTGTGCTCTGTTTTTTACTAGGCATGACAGACTAAGAGATTTATGTGGTGTGATATGAAAGAGCCACTAGCCAGTCAGAGAGAGTCTTTGCACTTTCTAGATGTCATAGAATAGGTATATTCAGACTGAGAACGAAAACGAAGCCAGGTGATGGTTTGATTGTTAACAGATCAAGAGCCCGTAGCCGCCAGACCTTCGTAATTTTATAAAAGCTGAAAGTTTGTCTGCGCTTGCCTCTGACATAGGCATCACACAATCATTTAGCTATTATGAAGTTCCGATAGTGGTTAATGTTTCTGGCAAGATGGAAGTACCATCAACCTTATAAATGTCAAATATACATTAATATCATGCATAATTTAGTATAACGGACCAGAAGACGCGAAGAGGCGTAAGTTTTTTTGAACGAAGATTCATAGTGCTTTTGGGGGCAGGAATGAATTGATACAAGTCATCATTGGTCTCTTAGTGTTGGTATTAAAAAATTATAGTCTAAATTACTTGGGTAGCTGATAGGGTTTTATTGATAGCGTAGAACCTTATGTAAAGGCACGGTATGAAACAAGACTCAATGGGACGAAGTAGAAAAAAACGGTATCGATGAAACGGGATGAAATTTAGCAAGACAAGTCGTGGTGGGAAAAAAAAGAGGAACGTAGGACTCCTACGTTGAGTTAAATATACAAGGATTTATTGGAAAAATAACATCTATCTCATGTGGAGTATAATCAAAACATCAAAATCAAATCTACCCAGGCGAAACTGGGATGGGCCATAACTAAGCACTTTACATAATTTTTAATGGTTATTACGTGAAATAACACCACTATTATGTATAAGGCCTTACTTTAAATAAGTTGAATAATGAAATATCTGCTGATCGTACAATTAGGATTCCCGTCTGTTTGCTTCCTGGCCAGTAGTAATAACCTAGTGTGATAGTCTAAAATTAGATTAGTGTTTGTACTATGTTTACGTTTAGATTCCCTTCCGCATGGGGAATGCCAAAGTCAAATTTTCTGTTAACTCACTCTAAGAATAGTGAGTAAGAAAAGAGGCTGCGGGCTCGACCCTTGCATCGAAATAAATATTTGTGTGAACCACAGATATTTGTTTCGGGTCTGGGTGTTTGTGAGACCGAAAGTCTCTCGTAGTTCCTGATATCCACGACACAAGACTCGATCTTAGTGTTAGGTCAGGTGTCAGGACTATGTACCTATGTGACTGTTGGGTGTATTTATTGATTTAACTTATTTATTATTTGAAAATTATCAACTAAGTCGGGAAAACTAATTACTAATTTTCCCTCTGCACTATCCAAAGGTTGACTGGCAAAGAATGTCTCAGGCATTAAGTCAGTGTTTATACGCTGTATATAAAGCTTAAATAAATAAAAACATGCAAATATAAGAAAAAAAAACGGGTGTGGTAGAGCACCAGAACCTGTGGGGGGTTTGGGATCTCACTAATATGCTTAAACCGCCTCTGGTTTATGCACTTAGTGAAAAAAGATAATCATTAAATCCAAGAATTTGGAAATATTTCGCGCGTGAACTATGATCGAGATTTGTATTCTTGCGTCTTGATGGAGCTATCCCATTCATTCCCATGTTTGTTGACTGGCGACCACATGTCTCTACGATTAATTAATTTATACAGCGATCTATTAGCTAGCTAATAAAAAGTTTGCTATCGGCGACGAACATTGTGGATACGATCTCCACACAAACAGATGTTTGATATTTAAATATTTTACCACTTAAAGTTGCAGGATATTTTGGTGAGAGTGTACATTTTTGTTCAAATATATTAATTTTCACGCACTATATTGTTATAGGAAATCATCGTGAGAAAACCTGCTTATCATGGTAATTTGACTAAGAATTTCTATGGTGTGTAAATTCCGCCAACCTGCACTAGGCCAGCGTGATGGACTATACCCCCTGTCAATCGTTTTTTCTATTATAGAGGAGGCCCATGCCCTGCAATGGGACGTATATAGGCTGATACAGTAGAACTTTAAAAAATGTTTGAACTCCGCTTCTTTGCTTTTCTTTTCTCGGGCTGTCGTAATACGTGACGTAAAAGGTGTCGAAACGAATAGCGACTCCGTGATGGGAGACAGAGCGTGTGGTTTCATGTCTATCGTAAATGATCAACACTTAAACGTATTGGTTTTATCTCTATGGGGTCGATGGGTGATATTGCCACGCGGTCTGCTACCTGCCACCTGGTTGTGGCCTCTTCATTTCGGAAGTTATCGTCAGCCCCCTAACCACACCCGGGCTTTCCCTTCGACTACCTAATTGCGGCAATTTTATGTGAAGGATATCTGTCCACACACAAAGGGTCAACAGTGGTTCTACATCAGATGGATATGGAAAAATTTTGGACGCTTGCCGCCCTGGGATATGGTCACCATGAAATAAGGTAGATTTCAATCGGTTTTTTAATTTCAGAGATAAAGTAGGTGCACGGCCCATGTCACGCAAACCAAGAGATTACCCGTTACACATTTTTTTCTCGCTTTCTAGTGATAATGTTTTATGCTTAACGTTTTGATATAACTACTGTAACGAAAGCAAAACTTGTGGCTACCAGCCGGCGCGGCGATCACTTAATATAACCTCCACACGTGACGCCCATTGTGACAATTGAATCATTGAAACGAGGCCAAATTGTTCAGTAAAATTTAAAATCAATGAAAACAACATTGTCTTGACGAATGTGCCATTGCACCCGAGATTGTTTATTTTGTTCTAGGGTAAATATATCCTGATATGTGTTTACATAGTAGCTGTATTATCATAATGTATCTAGGTGTTACAACTTTGGCTATTGTACTACATTTTTCTGCTTTGTTTTATTTGACAAAGAACATCGGCGAAAATGGACCATGAACGGGACCAGTTATGAATGGTACATCAAAAATTTTTATAATTTATTAGAGTCAAAATGCATATTTCAATTTATTTTTAAAAACCCGCATAAAAAAGAAAAACTAAAAGTGTTCTTAATAATATTGAACGCATAAGAGTGCGTTCCATCAGTCATACTTTCTTTTATAATAAGGTTTTAACTACAACGTTGAAGGTAGTACTAAATTAAAAATAAAGTGTAGGCATTTTCTATGACACATGACTTTTCTTTGCGCTGTCATTTTGGTTTCTTGTGATTTCCGATTTACGACTACTGTTAATTCTCTGTTTATATTTGTGACTTTAATCACGGCCTCCGATATACCCTTGTATTTCTGACCACTTTGTAAGATTAACCATTGTATAACGATAACGCTTTGTGATTTGGTTTAAAGTGTGAAGTATTACCATATTTCCAACATGAACTCGGAGCAACAGTGTGCTCCTCAACAATTTTTGCATTGTGTTCAATGCAATACTCGTCTTATTATACTCATTTCGATTCGATTCGATAATCGAAGTTTTTATTTAGCCATGAATCTACAAGGCATACCATTTAGTCAATATGGTTTATTATCCTGGAGTTCCCACAGGAAGTGTGTGTGTTTTGATGAAAAACAATGATGCAAAACTTCCAAATCAAGCAGAGACGGAATAATTAAGTATTGTTGTAATTGTGTAGTACGACGTTGCACAGTAATGTTGCTGTGCCCACGTCATGACTTTGATGTTGCTGCCCCTGCAGAATTCTTAGGTTCTATTGTAATAAGAGAAGATGAGAAATAATACATTTAAAAAATGTTTTTGTGTTTCGTTTTATTTTGTGTTTTATTTTTGTGACCACTGCTTATTATATTCCTATATTAACATATAGGTGTGTGTAGATGGACAAATACGAAACTATGAAGAATAGCGAAAAATACTCAAAACAGTCTCTAATAAATTCTGATAAAATTCTGCCGAAATAATGACAGCAAAATACTACACTTTCTCTCATTACCTTAAGGTAACACAGGTATGGTGTTCACCATATTCAACAGCTAATTAGTTTTATGACAAGGGAAATTATAGAGCATAGTAATTAATAAGCCATCATTATGATTTAGTACACTTTTCTTCCTAGGTACCTGATAACCATAAGACCACCCTACATTAGGTATATTTGACAATGACAATGACATTATAATGTGCTATTTTTTATTAGTATGTCGGCGTCAGAGATGGCTGAGCGGTAGAGGTGTCTTTGTCCACGTTCGGTGATACAGGATCCATCACAAAATTGTAGGTATTAGGTATCAAAATAAACTTGGTGTAGGTATAACCAAAGATTTATTATAGCAAATTACAATCCACTGTAATTAGGTATACGTACTCGTTAGGTAAACCGACAGTTTCGCCTCGGAGGTGTGGACTGGTCGGTTTCTTAAACGAAAGTGCTCGTTACACAGTCCCCCACTTTCCAAAACGACTCTGTCCATGTGACTTCAAAAACAAATGACGTCACCGCGTTTACCCGTTACCACTATAATCAAATCAGCAACTTTATTTAAAAAATGAGATATTATTGTTTTTCCACGACACGGCCAGCCTGACGACTTACACGTCCTCGTGTTTATCTGTAGGAAGACAATCAAATTTGAAGCATCTTTAAAAGCTCGGCCAACCTGACCGTAACGTAAAATTACATTGTTTACTCATCAGTTAACACATAAAAAAAATACCAATTTATCTTATTCGTTCATAGACGTAAGGTTCCTCTATCCGTCATTTAAAAAAAATCAATTTTTATTATTGACACAGTAAGATCACATACAACGCTCATGGCTCGGCTGGCTCAACAGCTAGTGACAGCTACTATTGCCACCCATATCGTCATCACCTGATATGATACGACCAACACTTCATCTAGACTCCACGAGTCCCAGGTCAATAAATGACCGACACAACAATAGTCTCGTATGAGACCCAGGTCCCCGCCACACCACTAGCTGCCCATCGCGCCCTGAACAACTCAAGCGAGTTGCAGTTACGACTACAGACTAATGCGTGCAGTGCGACCAAATAGCCATGGTATGTGCTCTATTTACTGGTGGAGGCGCCCTCATCACCATCATCCACATCAAACAAATCTAACTCAGCAGGTACGTCAGTAAGAGGAATCTTTCGTATGCGATCGTGGGCATACTTATAGGTTCTATTACCAGACAAAGGTTTTAAGAGATAGCGATCGCCTTCAAGCAATTCTACAACTTTAAACGGTCCCTTGTATTTAGGATCTAGCTTAGTTTGATTTCTCTCCTCGTTCTGAATTAAAACCATGTCACCAATGTCAAACTTTACAATTTTAGCCTTATTTTTATCAAATCTAAGTTTGTCGTAACTCGCACTCTTTTCTATGTTCCTAGCCGCTTGCTCTCTAGTTTTGTTAAGGTCTATTTCCGGTTCCGTATTATCAATAGTTAAAAGATTTAACGGTCTAGCCACACGCCCTATCATAAGCTCGAGTGGACTAGCACCGGTCACACGATGAACAGAACAATTTAAAGCTAGTTGCACATCCTCTAATGCCTCCTGCCAAGACCTATCAGACGCCTCTACCGAAGTTAGCATACCTTTCAATGTGCTCATCACCCTTTCAACTTGGCCATTGGCACGACTTGATCCCGTCCCGATTAAGTGTAAGGAAATACCGTGACTCTCACAGAAATCTTTAAAATCTTTACTGGCAAAACATCGACCTTGATCTGCAATAAGTCGTGTTGGAGCTCCAAATAAGGATACACTAGATTTTACCGCATTAATCGCGCTAGCTGCATCAATACGGAGAGTATGGTACATGAGAACAAACTTAGTAAAGGCATCTATTAAAACTATGACGTATTCTTTAGAATCCTTTTTACCACTTAGCTTGCCAGTTATGTCCACATGCACCGTATGCCATGGGACACTTATCTTGGGGATTGGATGAAGTTCAGCCTGCACACGACCCGAATGGGATTTTGATACTTTACAGGTCATACACCCATCGACAAACTTACGCACATATTTAGCTATATGTTCGAACCAATAATGTTCGTATATCCTTTCGAGAGTTTTCTCCCATCCAAGGTGCATAAGCGATTCGTGAACGTGGTTTATAACAGACCAACGGAAGGCTCTAGGAACTATTGGGAGACACCGGGTACGGTTGTTTCTCTGCACTTTGCGATGCAAAATACCCGAACGCATCTCGTAAGTCTTAGCAATATCGGGTGGGAATTGACCCTCTTTGAGTTTAGTTACCAACGACTGAATCTCTTGATCACGCAGCTGTTCTGCCAATAGCCAGTTATCTGATAAGGTTGCAAGATCAACGCGTTTTTGTTCCACCTTTGAAAAACTGGGAGAAACAGAAGATGATAAAGCATTTCGCGAAAGGAAATCGACATGAGCCATACGACGTCCCTCGCGATACCTAATTTGAAAATCAAATGCTTGGAGAAAAGCCCACCAACGATGCACCCGTGGTGTTATATCGACTTTGTTTCGTGAAGCCTTCAATGAATTACAGTCGGTAACAACCTCAAAATTCCTACCCTGTAAATAGTGTCTAAAGTGCTTCACAGCGTTTACTACAGCTAGAGTCTCCAACTCATAAGAGTGGTACTTTGACTCTGCTTTCGTAGTTCGCTTACTAAAGTACTCAACAACAAGTAACTGTTCATCTATCTTCTGGAACAAAATGGCACCATATCCTCTGGCACTTGCGTCGGTATGTAATTCAGTTGGTAGGTCTGGGTTAAAGATAGTCAACACGGGCTTAGTAGTCAAGATAGAAATTATTTTCTGTCTTATATGCTCGTGTTCGGGCTTCCAAGTGAATTGCTTATCGGTGACTAGTAAAAACAATGGTGTCATAATTTGAGAAAAACTTTTTATAAACTTGCGAAAGTATGAGGCAAGGCCAATGAACTGTCTTAACTCGTGAATATTCTGAGGGGGAGGTAATTTAGTCAAAGCTTCTATCTTTCTAGGGTTCGGTCTAAGCTCACCTGCAGTGATATTATAGCCCAAGAATTCAACATGACGCTTTAGAAAAGAACACTTCGAAATGTTCAAAGAAAATCCAGCCTTAGTCAAAGCCTCTAACACCTCACGTAGCCTACAGAGACCCTGATCCTCAGAGACTGATGGTATCAAGATATCATCAAGGTACAGCACTACATATGAGAAGACTAGGTCTCCCAAGGCACTAGATACCGCTCTTTGAAAAACACTAGGCGCGTTTCGTAAACCAAAAGGCATTGCAAGGTATTCCAACTGCCCATCAGGTGTTATGAAAGCGGTACGCTCAATACTATCAGGGTCCGTGATGGGTATTTGATTAAAGCCACTAGCGCAGTCTAAGCACGTATAAAAGCTCGCTCCAGACAATCGAGCCACCTGGTCTGTTATGAGAGGCAAAGGGAATCTATCTGGCACCGTGTTAGAGTTCAGTTCACGATAGTCCACCACCATACGATCAGAACCGTCACGCTTCTTCACAAGTAGTATAGGACTCGCAAACGGAGACCGACTGGGTCGGATAATGTTAGCTTCCAATAGCTCTCTAACCTTAGAACGCACTATCTGCTTTTCATCTGGACTGAGTCTGTAAGGCCTACGATAAACAGTACGATTCGGGTCTTGAAGTCTGATTATTAGTTCACCAGATGTGACACGCGTGCGGGGTAAACCGTCAATAAAAGCGTGAGAAAATTCCTTAAGCAAGGACAACAAAAGTTCTTTATTTTGAATATCTGTGTCGATATCGTCAAGATTGGACACGGATTCCGGTTCGTAAGTACAGGTAGCAACAGACCTATGTCTTGAGATAATAAGAGACGACTCAGACATGCTAATTGTAAACCCTTGTTTTAAAATTTCTCGGCCAATCATTACGTCATATTTCAGACAATCATCGGGCAACACATGAAATAAAATCGATAAACGACTACCACTAATCAACACGTCACAAAGAATTTGTTCAGTACAATCTACATTAGCATGACCTATACCCTGTAAACGAATAATCGCGAATGTACGTTCCCCTGTGAAGTTACGGCTAACAGTTTGTTTAACAAGAGAGCATTCGGCACCGGAATCAAAATAAAAATAGTACGACTCACCAGACTGTTGTAATTTCCCACAAACACCGGCCACTGTACAGACATCCACGCGTCGCTCCGCTACAGTGCCGCCTCCACTGCTATGGCCAGCACGTCCCACTGAGGTCGAGCTGCCCGCGCCCGCGTTGCCATGATGACAGTTGGACGCTATGTGCCCGCTTTCGCCGCAACGAAAACAAATCACCTGTCTACTGATTCCAGGTGTGACCGTCGATGTTGATTGTCCCTTATTGGCGGAAGGCATAGTTGGTTTGATAAATTTGGAACGACAGTCAACCGCTTTATGTCCTGGTTTACCGCAATTATGACACTTGAATGTAGCACTAGCATTTTGTGATTTGAAGCGTTTCACATCCGATACGTCCGTTCGTCCAACAGATCCATTGTTCCGATCGTATTTTCGTTTCAAACTTGCACTTGCCTTTACTTCTTGCAGTAATTTATTCCGTGTTGTAATTTCACTTGTAAATGCTAAGCGATACAGACATGAATCGAACTGGGCAATATGAGCCAGCACATATGACGTAGCGATTTCTTCGTGACTTAAATCCTTCCATCTAGTCAACAGCGACGTCATCAAACGGCTTGCATATGCTGCGAGACATTCACCATCCTTCGGCTTGCCATTATTCACACTAATAAGCGTCGCAGCAAGTGTTTCCGTGGAATCGTAACGTGCGAGAAACAGGTCACGAAAGTGTAGCCAAGTCATACCTGCATGGGAAATCTGTGTCAGCCACGACGAGGCGCTACCCTTCAGTGCTTTACTGAGAGCTATTATGAGCGATGCTCCTTCCAGTGGACATTCATTAACGCAGATATCAATCGTAGCACACCAAGCACGTGGATCAGCATCTGGTTGCTCTGGGTTGAACTCCGGCAGAGAAATATTGGGTGACGATACTGGTGTTCGAATAGCCTCAATCAATTGCATCATATTTCTCTGCTGAATCTCAAACATTGTGCGCCAGTGGGATTCAGATCTCACTTCTGATGTCGGCGTCAGAGATGGCTGAGCGGTAGAGGTGTCTTTGTCCACGTTCGGTGATACAGGATCCATCACAAAATTGTAGGTATTAGGTATCAAAATAAACTTGGTGTAGGTATAACCAAAGATTTATTATAGCAAATTACAATCCACTGTAATTAGGTATACGTACTCGTTAGGTAAACCGACAGTTTCGCCTCGGAGGTGTGGACTGGTCGGTTTCTTAAACGAAAGTGCTCGTTACACAGTCCCCCACTTTCCAAAACGACTCTGTCCATGTGACTTCAAAAACAAATGACGTCACCGCGTTTACCCGTTACCACTATAATCAAATCAGCAACTTTATTTAAAAATGAGATATTATTGTTTTTCCACGACAAGTATAATCGTAACCTAAAGAGTTACAAATATATGAAATACTCTAAAATCTCCGGCTTTGCAGAAATCTTTTTGTAACTGGACATCACTCCTCATGCACTATACAACACAATAAACTATATCCCAGCTGTGTACAATATATTTCTTTGTCAGGTCACAAAATGTATAGACGTGACCGATGTTCTTTTTACTTTATATTATAGTAAGAAGAATGAACTGTAGTCAAAATTATCACAATCATACTATAATTCACATGTATAATTTAAAATCGCATACTCACAGGTATACTTTTATACACTTACCTAATTTATACTTCATAATAGCATAACATTATTATAATTAAAACATTAAATAATGCATCGTGAAAATACTGTGAAAAACGGTGAGTGCGGAAGCAAAATTAGATTGAACCTCTCCTTTTGAAGCAAAATTGCTATTTGTTAAATGTTTACGCGATACATGCCGATTGGTTTCACTTCAACTTTATATTATGCAGCAAAGAAGAAACTTGCAATGTGTAAATAGGCATTATGGTTTCATAAAGGTTTTATGCCTTAAGGCCCTTTTTTATGCGTATAATCCCCTTGGATACCCGTTTTAAGCAAGCTATGCCGGATTTTTATCGATTAAAAACCATCGGTACTTTGGAGTACTCCAGGACCTCAAAATAAAAACGACAAAGTTTATCCAATGCATTATGCCTTGAGGCCTGAATCCTAATAGTTCTGGTCAGAAGTAAAAGAAACCATTGGCTAGATATGTACGTGTGTTAAAAATAACATTAACTAATTAATGCACTGTCAGACCCTACAAAGTTTCAGTCGAATCGGTCAGTACACGTGTTTTGATTTAATGTGTTCAGAGTATTATTAACATGTTTTTATTACATTCGCCTGTATTAATGTATATAATGGAATCTTTGAACTCTATTTTTGAACACAGATCAAATTGAAATATTGCGCACTTATCGAGAAACAACGACAACGCCATTATTTACGACTGTAAAAGAAAAAAATAATAATAATATATGATAAGTGGATAATTTAAGTACACGCCTTGAGTATCTGATTTTACAATAAACTAATGTGAATTTGTAATCTGAAACTCATTAAATTCAGTTATTTTAATAATACTTTTTAGTTGGGTCTTATACTAAAGCAATTGTTTTATTTTATGAGGTTTTTATGTTTTTAATAAAATTCTGCTCGCAATTTGAATTATAAGGACAATAATCTTGTAATAAGATCTATTTTAGTATTCTACTTACTTTGGTATTATTTCCCCACGTGAAAATGGCAAATGCATAATGAATTTAGTTCGTTCACATACTACCTGCTTAGTAACAATAATGTTCATTGATTTTTTTGGCATAATTTTGGAGTTCCGTATCTCAATAAAAAAGTTGAGAGGTGTCAAGGGACACCGGAATGCTTCGGTGTATATTTGATCGAAGCCAAGATGGAACGAAGTTCCTTTCGATTAATTAGTGAAGGAATTGTAATAAAATTTAAATTTAATACAATAGCTTACTATAGCAAAAAGTGTCGGTACAACTTTTCGTGAGAATTTATTAATTAATTTAATTATTAATTCAATATAAATTAATTATTAAATATTTTTTTTAATTAGTGAAGGAATTGTAATAAAATTTAAATTTAAAACAATAGCTTTTCATGAGAATTAATTAATCAATTTATTTATTTAATTAATTAATTAAATTATTAATTTTATAAATTTTCTAAAGTTCCTTTCGATTAATTAGTGAAGGAATTGTAATAAAATTTAAATTTAATACTATAGCAAAAAGTGTCGTTACAACTTTTCGTTAGATTTTTTTCCGTCCAGCCCCCTTTCACAACGCGCGATAAGGAACTTCGTTCCAATATAAAATAGACAGTTTATAAACCTATTGTAGTTATGCCTAGTTTTGTCCCTTTCGAACGACTTTTGAATTCAGTTTGAGCGAAGAAGATAGAACATTCGATAGCTAAAATAGGTTTACAAACTTCTCATAATCTCGTCTTTGAATCCTTACTAATATTATAAAGGTGAAAGTTTGTATGTATGTATGGATGTTTGTTACTCTTTCATGAAAAAACGGCTCAACAGATTTTGATGAAATTTGGTATAGTGATAGCTGACACCCTGGATTAACACATAGGCTACTTTTTATCCCGAAAAATGTAGTGTTCCCGTGGGATGAGTCAGGAAACCAAATATACATATTTTCTACTCTTTCAAATTCAAATTGTTGGCACGGGATGTCCTCTCCTACGGAAGGGAAATATAGTCGACGGCACGCGGGAAATATAGTTAGTAGACACGCGAAATAATATGTTCTTGATGTGGATTGGACTCAAAAACTATCTGCACCCGGGCGAAGCCGGGCCGGGCCGCTAGTAATTCATATAAGTTATAAGGACTGACCGTCATATATACTCACGCAACAATCTCCAGTGACTTTATTAACAACTTTAAGTTTGGCCCTTTACTTCTTAAAATATAGTTATAAAAAATCATTAATCTACCTACATAAACATTTGAAATGTGTTGACAGCGATAATAATAAGTTAAGCGCATGTTAGACTGGTTGGCTTTGGCTTAGAATCATAGCTGATGCGCTAAACATTGTGTATTGCAGGTCACAGCCGCCACAATGTGATAGTGCTGTTGGTGAGCAGCACCATACACTTGGCCGCTCTGCTCGACCTGCTCAGTTTCTGCGTGACAGTGCCAGCTGCCAGCTGCGACCTGCAGCTCGGCATGACGGAGATCAGCATGCTCACTTCCATGCCTTTCGCAGGTAAGGCTTGTCATATTTTACAGGCTTTCATAATATAAATGTTCCAACAACTTACATTGCGTGTCGATACCGCATTTCTGTATTCAGGGATTATTAAATCGATGTAAGGTCCTGGCTGTGAAGTGCGTGGTGGCCTGTTGGTAAATGGACTAGACGCGACTGCCAACATGATCACGATGGTCGCGGGTTCGAATCCCAGGGCACACCTCTGACTTTTTGGAGTCATGTGTATTGATAGTCAGTCACCACGCGCTAAAACGGTGAAGGAAAACATCGTGAGGAAACCTGCATACCATAGCGACTTATAAAAAATCTATGGTATATAAGTCCGCCAACCCGCACTAGGCCAGCGTGGTGGACTATATGGCCTAACCACTCTGAATAGTATTGTCGATTGTAGAGGAGGCCCGTGCCTTGCAGTGGGACATATATGGGCTGATACAGAAGGTCCTGCCTTCGGTTCCCTAATCATACAAGTTTCCTAGGGCTGGGGTTTGAATCGCACGTAGACTATGACGATAACCTAGTTCCTTGTTACACTCTAGGATTGTATTAAATAATTGTAAGCGCAATGAGTGGCATCTCTGAGTATGCGTCCGATGGTACCAGCTTTATACTCCTATCAATTTTTTATGCATGATTAATTCCTCATATTTGTTAGTATCTTATTATTATTCGTTCTTATACGTATTTTTGACTAATAATTTACTATCTATGTAGAATATTAATATTTGACATAAAAGCCAAGAAATACTTTAGTAGAAAAAAATCCCTCTGGTACCCTACTACATATTTTATTTTATTTGTATTTTCAGGCTACATTTCCGCTCTACCTTGGGGCTACTACGCAGACACACATGGACGGAGGAAAGCCATATTAATATCGGCGACAGTGGGCTCGATCCTGGCCATCATCACCAGCTTCGCAGCCTCCTTCAGAGTCATGCTGGCGCTTAAACTTCTAGGATGCACTTTGTAAGTAGGTACGCCATGTTCCAGTTAACCTGCCAAGGTGACTTGTCCCGGATTGATTGACAGATTCTAATGGACCGATACGTAATATCAAACGAGATCGGGATGATTTACATTTTACTTTAATATTAATTATGTAATTATTATACTTGGTAACTTAAGAAATTTTGCTACGAGCAATTTTGGGAGCAAAAGTGGATATAAATCTTTTCTCTCGAGAAGCGTTAATAATATAAAAAAAAAACATAGCAAATTATTTAAATTTTAATAGCTGTGCTAAAAACTGTATTTGAACAAAAAATACCAGTAGTAACGTAAGTTACGACAAGCTTTTATTTATTTTATTAGGCATAGATTTAAGGAACTGTCTGTAAGCAAAATATCTGGGTACTCGCTATTGCCATCTTAAAAAGTTTGCGATAGATGAAGTTAATCAAAACGCTTTGATAAATATAACATCTTTTCTCAGATTTGTGCATTGTGGTAACTATAGTGAAATACGTCGTTTCGATCAAATGTCCATATAAAACTAATCTTGAATCAAATACATTGAGTGGTTTTGAAAAACATACCATTTAGATATTTAGGAACACCATACCTAGAGTATCATTTTCGATAAAAAAAATGTCATCAGCATGACTGCCTCGGTGGCGTAGTAGTACTAAGGTACGGTTACAAAGCTGAGGTCTCGGGTTCGAATCCCGGGTTGGGCAAAGTGATATTGGATTTTTCTATTCAATATCAGCCCAGAGTCAGGAATTTGTGCCCGATATTGCGATAGGCTCGCCATCTATCTCATCGTGGGACGGAACATACAAGGCGAAATGTGGGTGTCCTGGCACCTCTGCCGACCCCTTCTGGGATATAGGCGTGAGTTTATGTATGTATGTATGTAAAAAATGTCATAAGTATTGTTCTTGTTTCAGTTCCACTGCATCCATTACGCTACCAATCACATACCTCGGGGAGTGTACAGGGATTAAACACCGAACGAGATACATGTTCATATTGAACTGCTTCAACTTAGCTTCTGACTTCGTTTGCTACAGTAATTATGTGTTTTATTACGTTATTATAATAAAGAAGTAAACCGGGCTTGTGGAGTACCTTGGAAGAGGCCTATGTCCAGTAGTGGACTGCAACGGGTTGATGATGATGATGATGATTACTTACTTCATAGTATCGTTTTCTAAAACATCATTACTTTCTTTACATTTTATTGTATTTTAAAAGCTAGTGTACTTGTATTATTATATTATTGTATTTATTAGTAAAGCAGATGCTATTAATTTGTCTGGATTGTTACATTTTGACATGATGTTGTAAACCATATGGATACTTCTTTAAGTTTATATAGCCCGTTCGTGCTAAAATGTAGAAAGGAGTCCGTGCTTGAACTAGCATTAGGTGCTCGTTAAATTTGGTCAAAGTTATAGGATTTAGTTCATACTGACTTCCTAATACGGCTTGCGTTTATCTGGAAGTCTTCTTGATACCTTCATGTTCCATTTCTAACAATACAGTTTACCCAATTTCCGCTAATTCGTTTTTGTTCACATAGCTAATGCTGGCGTTGAATAAATTATCCGCATTGAAATATGTGACGCATTTGTACACTTTATTCAAATGTTTAACAACTGAAATAATAGAGGATTAATTAATTAATTAAACATTCGTCACTATTCTTAATTAGGTGTATAATTAATTTATTGATATTTTATTGGGTGAATCGAAAATCAAACAAATTAGCAAAGTTACATGATACGACACATATATTAAATTCTGAAAAACGAAATCGTGACTCCTTTATATCTCCTATTCAAGTTAATAGAAATAAAAATAAATGCTTTAATGGAGGATACAACATTAACGTAAAAGTACCTTCTTTCAGCCCTAGCGTTTTTCATTCTTCAGTTAGACTTCAATATAGAAATACCATGGCTGGCGATAACGTATCGACCGTGGAGGCTATTCGCTCTTGCCATGGCGCTGATACTAGCTGCTGGAGCTGTAATGATGTTCTTCCTCCACGAAAGTCCAAAATTCCTCGCAAATAAAGGAGACATCGACCAAACGCTACATGTACTGAAAACTGCATATGGCGTTAAAGGAGACGTTGAAGAGCTTGTGGTAAGAACTAAGGACTTATATTATCAAGATATTACTGCCTTTCGTACTATGTTTCAATTTTGTATGAGCTGTTTGGAAATATTGATAGGTCTTAGTCGATAGGAGCAGGCGGCTTTCAATCAAACTAATGAAGACTTATGTTCAGGATAATATTAATAAATACTGTCTATGGTTTATTATATGGTAAAAGTTAAAGCCTGGGTGGCGTAGTTGCACTACAGTATGATTACAAAACTGAGGTCTCGGGTTCGAATCCCGGGTCGGGCAAAGTGATATTGGATTTTTCTATTCATTATCAGCCCGGAGCCAGGAATTTATGCCCAATATGGTGATAGGCTCGCCCCCAATCACAATGTGGCATGGAACATACATGACGAAATTTGGATGTCCTGGCACCTCTGCCTACCCTTTCTGGGAAGAAGGCGTGAGTTTGTGTATATGCGTATGTCAATGGTTTAATCATAATTAAATTACGTAAATAAGTGCTTTATTTAAAATATTCATAAAATAAAGAAAAATCTGTATTTCAGTTGAAATCACTCTTGACTCCTGACAAAAAAGAACAAAAGACGAAGCAAACGTTTTGGAACTCTGTGGTGCAGCAAACAGTGCCCATATTCCAATACCCGTTGCTCATGAAGACTGTGCAGTTGTTCTTCTTGCTGTCTGTATGCTGCAGCACGTGAGTAATCTGCCTATAACCATATATAATAAATGTCATCTATGGATAACTTGAAGAAGAACCTACTGTAATTAAATAGGTAGTGAAATTGGACAGTTAATTTATAATAATTATATTATTCTGCAACTCGCTACAGATTATTAGAACGGCTATAATCGTGTTCTTAAATTTTTAGATTTTTTAAAATTAATTATTATTGAAACCCTATGGAAATCTCATTGATTCCTATTTATTTTTCTTTCAGAAACAACGTATTCTACATGTGGTTTCCCACTATGGTGAACTCCTTCTATAACTCATTATCTAGTCCTGACTCTAGTTTCTGCGACAGGATTACATCTAACATTACAACCACTGTAGATAGCGATGTGAGTGTTTTACTATCTTCACGTACAAAAAAACACATGGATATTGGTTGTGGAGTTCGCTTTAGACTATTACAGAAACATTTACAAACTTGAACTTATGTTTTATGTTTTAACATTAAGAAGAAGACACTGATTCTTGCATTTGTAACTCCCATGAATATTCACAAATCCAGAAAAATTCTCGATCTGATGCGAAATCGAGATTTTAATTTCTAAACTTGGCTTCCAAAGTTCCTTTCCTGTAGACTTTAATAAAATAGATCATAAATGAACATTACTGTGAGTTGTGACTAAAATTACTGTAATCCATCTGCTCACTTCACTTATTCCATTTTTAGGTTGAATGCGATAGCACGATCTCAAACTACACGATATTCTCCGGCATGGCGTTTAGTGTGTTCTTTACGTTTGTGAACTACGTCACCTCGCTGGTCGCCACGTGGCGGAAGACGGTCCTCATCGTCACACTGAGCATCTCAGGACTATGCACCGCCACCACCGACCTCGTGTACCAGCCGGTCGTCAGTATGCTGCTGTTCATACTGATACAACTCTCTGGCGTCAGCGGCGGGAATGTGGCTTCTTATTTCGTCGATGTTTATCCTACTACGTATAGGTAAGCCCGTGGATATTAATTATATTATATTATACCAGAGTAACTACTGGACATATTGAGATTTAACATCTTTGGGGCTCAGGATGGCAAGGGCAGTGGAATGCAAAGCATCTTTGGTTTTGCTACTGTACATGAGCAGTCGTAGTGGTTACCATCAGTTAGACGGCATGCTGGTCTCGCCTTTGATTGAAATAAAAAAATGTCATATCTATTTAAATCAGACGTTGCTTGGAATAGTTTTGTCATGTGTTAAAACCTCAGAAATATGTTCGCAACATATTATTATGTCTTAGCCTCAATAAAGCTGACTGTATTAAGTTTTAGCCACCGTGACATACCATCAGGTGAAAAAACACTGGTTAGATACAATTAGAGGAAGAAAAACTATGAATTGTCCTATAAATAAAAAGACTAGGCGAAATTATGAAAAATAAACTGGAAAGCAATCCTCACACCGTCCGGGATAGCGCTAAATATAATGAACGCAGTATTCTCTTGCAGTACTTTATACCGGATTTGGTAGGAAATACAACATTTTCGAGATTTATTTTTGCCTGAAGTATACGTAATTTGTGTTCTCCGTAGGCTATCAACTTTTTGGGAAACAATTATTGATATTTTACTACTTGTCTCTATCGGTAATGACATACATACTAAATATTTCTATAGTTTATTTTATTGGTTAATTATCTCCTTACTAATCTCATTGCATGCGAAATCGCAACATATCAATAAATCTAGTCAGTAGTACAACGGATCGATGGACAAATATTTTTCCATGACTATTTGTTTGATCATAATGTTGTTGCTCTTGACACTAACACCAAAGTAAATAAATAGACCCTTGGCCTTCTTAAACCTATATTTGGTTAGTTCATTTAAAATGTTTGGAATTGGATCCTTTGCTTACCTACTTAAGATTGTCAGCGCAATTTAAACTTTTCTTAGCGGCCTACATATCTGGAGTGTCATGAATTAAGTTTGTTAAATCCATGGTTTCTTAATTTGGTGGACTTTAAGACTTATGCCACATAATATGTGCTATAATTGGACAATAGTTTTAAAAAATCGAGACACAAAAGCGTGATGTTCTCTGAGACAAACAATAAAATAATTTTTAAATGATTTATTTTCAGGGGCTTAGGTACAAGTCTTGGCTCAATGTCTGCTCGCATAGCGAGTATGATTGGAGTGAACTTCGTGGGCGGTAGCTTCGTCAATCACTGCCGAATTACTTTCTTCACTTGGTCCATATTTATATTCAGTAAGTATATGGTGTGTAAATTGATATTATAAAATATATCACTATTTTACATGTGGTCCCTCATATGTGAGAAGCCGCCTAGGTAGATCCCTCGCAATGTCTAGTTCTCCCGCCAAACCTCAGTGTAAATGCACTGTTTTGTAACGTTTGAAAAAAATGTATTGGTGTTTAAATTATACGTGATATGCTAATGTGATTTTAAATGTAAATAATAATCGTGTTTGTATCTTCAGGTGGCGTGGCTGTGGCCTGGTTTTTGCCCGCGGACGAAAAAAAACCAAAAACAAGCAACAATCCTAGTTGATAAATACTTCTTAATCATTCCATAGCGCTATTAATTTCTGTGATGATTAACATTAAGGTGACTTGTAACGCACTTAGGATGTTACTCCACTAAACAGCACATTCGTACATAAGTACTATTTCGTATACAAAATAAAACAATTTTTCGAATTGATCTGTATTTTTTCTCCTCCTTATTAATACAAAAGTAATGACACTTTATATACCTTATCACAGCACAAAAGACGGCAAAACACTTATTTTGCCCTACATAATTATGGGCAAATATCTATATCACATTCGAGATAAGCTGCAGTTTAAACAACAGCATGAAACTGCAAGAATTTATCTCATTTACACTTACCATGTTAACTCGATGGTGAATGACCATTAAAGACATCGAGCATCCAAAATCGAATCTGATAATTGCTCCTAAATCGTTACGAAATAAAAAGGACGTAAATGTATTGACATTACATCAGATAATAAATATTATTCTAATATTGGAGATATTATAAATAGACATATTCTACGCGAAAACCTCGTAATATGCACCATGAATACATTGTAGTAGTAGTAAGAAAATAATATATAAGTATACATACAAGTGTAATCATGCTGACTATATAACCCAATTGATTAACATAATAAACTCAGTCTTATATCATCACTCGGTCGTTTTACTCATCTCCTGACATTCGCCCTACATGGCGACCCTGCCAGAGCGATCCGTGCGACGAATATGAGACTCGCCGTATATGGGATGAAATATTGTTTCTAAGTGCACAAAATGAACTGAGTAAAGCTATGGCGTTATATCTTGAGCTGCGCTACGGTGCATACGTGTTCGTGATTCGCGAAAAGTTGGTGAAAAGTAACATCCGTGAAGATGGGCAGTTCTCCGACTAAAGAAGAGACCGTGATAGTACAGAACGCAGTGGGAAGTAACAAGGCAGGAGTTGAACAACTGCAATATCACCTGAGCACCAGTAATATTTTGCTGTGCATCATCGTGCTGGTACTGCTGCTGGGATCCCTGTATTGTTTGTACCGGACGTACAGGCGGTGTCATGTGAAGTGGATTACCACGGAGATCAATAGAAATACCTTGCGAAGGTCATTCTTCCGGCAACCACAACTTCCTGCAGCTACTAATGTGGAAGAGTCGACTCAACCCAGAGCGTATTATAAAGTGTAACCGGTTAACCAGTATTTGAAAGTGATGTTTACGTGCGTATATAATACCTAAAAGTGTGGAAAAATGCGTTAAAAGTGCGCGTCTATTAATCGTGTGGTAATAAAAATAAAAAAAGGCGTAATCAAAAATATAAATGCTTTGTTTTGAGACTTTATTATTGGACTTTATTCGTTTTACTATGTTTAATTGTCATCTAATCTAGTAATAATTATTACTATACACACATGTCAATTAAGCTGTATTTTATGGTACGTAAGTGATTATCGGTATGTACTGCGTTTGGTGGTAAGTTATGAATATTTCTTTAGAACATATATATGAAAAACTGAAACAAGTTAGAACATATTTAATTAAAATCGGACCGAGTAGACGTGAAGGTAAAATTTTAGAAACTAAGTTGAAAGAGGCAAATTTAATTTTTTGTGAATATTCTAAATGGTTATTAAAATTTGAAAATAAAGTAAAGGAAGGTACGATTAAATCTGATGATATTCTATTGTATGAAAACTATCGTAAGAATTTTGATTTGTTATATCAGGAAATTAAAATATTGTGTCAGCCTGTGATAAAACCTGAAAATTCGAGCAATATGGATAGTTTCGATTTGAAAACAGCTCTGATTTTATTACCTGTTATGTCAGATGATGAGACAAGCATAAAGCAATTGTTAGACAATATTCAGTATTATGATTCCTTATTAGCCAAACCGGAATGCAAAAAGAATTTAATTAAATTCATATTAAAAAGTAGATTGTCACAGTCTGCTAAATTACGTCTTAAAGATGATTATACAAGTGTTGAGGCATTGATTAGAGACATGCAAACAGAGTTATTGCCAAAAAGAGGCGCCGCTGCAATTCAAAATAAATTGCAAAAACTAAAGCAAAATGATATGCCAATTACTGACTACGGGAAATTAATAACAGAGTTGTTTGTAGATCTCACGATATCGCAAGCCGACGGAAACACTGACTGCTATAATATTTTGAAACCTATTAATGAAAAACAAGCGATTAAACAGTTTTCCGATGGTTTACGAAACCGCCGAATCAGCACAATCATTTCCGCTCGAAATTACAGTTCCCTGAAAGACGCCATACAAGCCGCTCAAGATGAGGAGACTTCATCTTCGGCCGCAGGAGAGGTGATGGGTATGTCCAATAGAAAAAAATATTACTCTAGGAATTATCATAATAACTCTAGGTTCCCACGCGACAATGGACGTAATCGGCAAACGTTTGCTCAACGAGGGCACTACTATGGAAACTCACAGCAATCGAGTTCATGGAGCCGGTCGAACTCGCGTGGCCAAGGACACCGAGGGCGTTTTAATGGAGGTACGTTTCGTAATAATTATTATCGCGGAAATCGAGGGATAAAAAGAAACACGGTTAATGTAATCAATGAAAATTTGGAATCAATTTCAGATGAACCCCGACTTGACAAGTTTTTTCGAGAATAAACAAAATCATTCAATTTTAGCCAGTAGTAGTAGTAATTGCTTTATTCATTTATTGGTTTCGTCATGTAATAAAACTTATTCGTTCTTAGTTGATTCGGGAGCTTCATTGTCAGCCGTAACTTATAAACATGCGATCGAATTCAGCATTCCAATACATAAAGAGAATGTAATTATACACGGGTTAGGCGGCGAAGTGCAAACAATTGGATATGTTTATGTTCCACTAATCATTAATGGGTATGTTTATAATCACAAGTTCTTTGTTTTTAATTCCTTACCAATTTCGGCAAATGGAATTCTAGGTAGAGACTTCTTGAATAGATTTGGAGCGTGTTTAGATTTCGAGAATAATGTTTTATCTATAAACTTAGGGTTGAACCAAACAATCTATTTACCTTTGACTAATAACAATAATATAAATGTTTTAGAAATTCCGCCACGTTGCGAGTCCATACATTACATTCAAACTGAATCTCAATCCGATTGCATAATTTGTTCACAAGTATTACAAGATGGCGTTTATTTAGCCAGCTCGATAGCGACTCCAAAAAATGGAAAGATACCTATAAAAATTTTGAATGTGACTGAAAATTTTGTAACAATGTCAGGAATAAAACCTACTATTCACAATCTTAACGATTATAATATTTGCAGTTTCGAGAAAAATGAGAATAATTCAGACCGAGTAAAAATGTTATTTTCCTTATTGAAATTAAATGATTTAAATGACTTAGAATTTCGGAGTATTCAGAACATATGTGCAAAATATGCAGACATTTTTTATTTAAAAGGCGACAGATTGACAACCACTGATATTTACACTCACAATATTTTTTTGAAACCAAATGTTAGCCCAGTGTTTTCCAAACCTTATAGGTTACCAGTTAGTCAGAAAGAGGAAATAAATCGTCAGATTAGTAAATTGCTCGAAGAAGGTATAATAGAGCCTAGTAAAAGCGACTGGTCTAGCCCAATACTATTAGTGCCTAAAAAATTAGATGAATCGGGTAATAAAAAATGGCGACTAGTCGTCGATTATCGAAAACTGAACAACTGTATAGAGGATGATAAGTACCCTCTCCCCGATATAACTGAAATTTTAGAATCTTTGTCCGGAAGTGTATATTTCACGCATTTAGATCTATATCAAGGTTATTATAATGTTAATTTGGATAAAAATTGTAGAAAATTCACTGCTTTCAATTCTGGCCAGTACCAGATGACGAGAATGCCTATGGGATTGAAAACAAGTCCCAGTTCATTCTCACGAATGATGAATTTGGCGATGTCAGGACTTAATAATGAAAAATGCCTTATTTATCTTGATGATTTAATTATTTTTGGAAGGACATTGGAACACCATAATAAAAACTTACAGGATGTTTTTATAAGACTCAGATCCGTAAATTTAAAATTAAATCCTTCAAAATGTACTTTTCTTAAAAAACAGATATTATATTTGGGACATTACATTTCTAACGGAGGGATATTGCCAGATCCCGATAAAGTAAATACAGTAAAAAAATATCCTTGTCCGAAAAATGCTGATGAAGTTAAAAGGTTCGTGGCGTTCACAAATTACTATAGAAAATTTATACCCAAGTTTGCTGAAATTGCACAACCACTGAATCAACTTTGTAGAAAAAACACTAATTTTGTTTGGGATGAAATATGTCAAAAATCGTTTGAGACACTTAAAAACTGTATCATGTCACCACCAGTTTTAGATTACCCAGATTTTTCAAAAGATAATTATTTTATTTTGCAAACCGATGCATCTAATAAAGCCATTGGAGCAGTTTTATCCAATAAAAATGGCAGACCTGTAGCTTTTACTAGCAGAACTCTAAATAAGGCCGAATCAAACTATCCGGTTATAGAAAAAGAGTTGTTAGCGATAGTTTGGGCTGTGAAACATTTTAGACCTTACTTGTACGGTAAATATTTTAAAATCAGAACTGATCATAAGCCCCTGGTGTACTTATTTGGCATGAAGGATCCGTCGAGCAGGCTTATGAAGTTTCGTTTGGTATTAGAAGAATACAACTTTGACGTAGAATATGTGAAGGGTTCAGATAACGCAGCTGCAGATGCATTATCTAGAATCTGTTTGAGTTCGAAAGAATTAAAAGAATTGAATGAGAACATAGTCAATGTCATGACACGTGCTCAATCGCGAAAAATAAATAAACCTGATTCCTCCTCGTTGGACATGGTACATACAGATTTAAGGTCTGATCAGCCTAAGGTCGTAAGTAATCATGTCAAACCGACAGAATCAGTAGAATTACGTATGATTAATAAAGAAGAATTGAATAAATTGAGAAAATTAAGAGTCATTAGTAAAGAAAATAAAACGTTTTGTTATGTTGAAAAGAAAAAGATCATTTATATTAAATACCTAACCTCTGACTCACGAATGACGCGATGCGAATTTGTGAGAGAGTTAGATGATTTCTGCAAAATAATAAATGTCAATGAAATATGTATAATAAAAAAGGATGATAATAAGCAATTTATTAAAAAACTAGTAGATGAGATAAAATCTATGAAAGATAGGACCGGTCCACCTATACATATAATAAATAATGTGAAGACAATTTGTAATGAAGATGACAGAAAAGTTATATTAAACGACTTCCATCTCCTACCTAGCAGTGGCCATGCAGGTATGAGAAGGATGGTCAATAACATTAAAAGGTATTATTATTGGCCAGGATTAGAAAATGATGTTAAGAACTTTGTTAGGCGTTGTGACAAATGTCAGCGACAAAAATTTTCGTTACCCACAAAAGAACCATTAAAAATAACAACGACAGCTAACACAGCTTTTGAAAAGATATATTTAGACTTAGTGGGTCCATTTGAAATTGATAATAATAATTACTCTTATGCTTTAACGCTACAATGCGAACTAACTAAATATATAGAAGCCTATCCCTTAATTTCTAAAAAAGCAGACGAGGTAGCTAATAGTTTTGTTACTAACTTTATTCTTAGGTATGGAGTACCGAAAGTAATAACTACAGACAGAGGAAAAGAGTTCATTGCATCTACATTCCAAGAGGTATGTAAATTACTTAAAATAAATCAGTTAAACTCGACCGCGTACCACCACCAGTCATTAGGTGCGTTAGAAGTGTCACATAAAAATTTAAATGCTTTCCTTCGTATTCAAATTGATAGTCATCCTGAAACTTGGAGCAGTTGGTTACCTTTTTGGTCATTTGCATATAATACAACAGTTCATACAGAGACAAAATTTACTCCGTACGAACTTGTCTTTGGTAAAAAATGTTTACTTCCTAGTAATTTGACTATTGACTTCGAACCACTTTATAACTACGATCACTATCCATGTGAGCTCAAATACAGGTTGCAACTATCACAAAAAGAGGCAAGAAAAAATTTAATACAGTCTAAGGAAAAGAGAAAAATTGTATGTGATAAATATAGTAGGCCTATAAAGTACAGTGTGAATGACTTAGTACTCTTAAAAAATGAGACAGGCAATAAACTAAGTGATTTGTACTCTGGTCCATATAAAGTAGTCAAAGATAGGCCACCAAATGTAGAAATAATTAAAAATGGAACGAATGAATTAGTGCACAAAAACCGCACAAAACGGTATATCCAGTAATAAATAAAACGCTATGTTTTGTATAAGTACACTTATTAATAATATTTTACTTTTTTTTAATAACATTGTATCTTACTTATTTTATAGTCTTTGAAAAAAAAAATGTAACCTTGTGTAAACATAAAATTTTGCATTGTATAAAAAGTATTCATACTTATATTGTACTGTACTTAAATAAAATGATAATCTAAAAAAAAAATGTTTCCTTATATTGTCACATTTTTTTTTTCTTTCGGATGGAAGGTGTAGTAGTAGTAAGAAAATAATATATAAGTATACATACAAGTGTAATCATGCTGACTATATAACCCAATTGATTAACATAATAAACTCAGTCTTATATCATCACTCGGTCGTTTTACTCATCTCCTGACATTCGCCCTACAACATAATAATAGAACATGTCAAGAATATTGCTAGTTACAATTGTTTTTTATATAAAATATTTGCTATAAGCGTTTATTTTACATACATCGGTACAAAATAAGAATATTCCCTGTATTATGACAAATTTTAGGAAATACAAACATCAATAAAAAACATTTGCAGTCTATACTAATGATTTTGGTCTATGCGGACATAAAACACACAACTAGCGAAGGAATCAACTGTTTATCAGCTGCGCCAGTTGTATCAAACATTGAGATATAATACTAGAGGACACACTGCAAACAAAATGTTTTGTCTGCTTCTGTCTCTGTCACGTCTACGCAGTAACATCATTTTCGCTCTCGCTTTACTGAGTTCCCCTTTGGATATGCACGGGAAACCTGTACCAGCACAATGCAAAGAGATTATGTTCCCTATGTCCGCTCTAGTATAACAACTCAATGGTATTAAATAATATCAGATCCTGTACACTTACAATAACTTAATAAAATTATAACTTACACACCGTATGTAAACCGTAACCAAAAAAACTGTTAATTTCACTAACTTAATTGCAAACGTTCTAAATTATTAAATATACTTTTTTCAATTCAGATCCCATGCAAATTTTAATGCAAATTTCATAATTACTACACTGGTTAGGTTAGCTTGGATTATTGGACAAAATTCTGTAGGACACAGTCCAGCACTCTCGGAGGAAGGAGGACCCTGGAAAGAGGAACGCGCAGATCTCTGTGCAGCCTTCGGATTGGACGTTCCGCTTTTGATAGTGATTCCTCCAATGGTCAAGAGTCGGAGATCATGACCGGCCATGTTCATCTTATACGAGAAAGTCATTTCGTATAAGGAGACAGCGGAGCGGGTAGTGAGCAAGAGAACAAACCCGATTACTGCTGCTAATCGAGAAGAAGGCTTTGAGTGAATAACAACAGCTGACCTGAGGTCCCCGCCCAGTGGTCAAGAAGCGACAGAATTCCACGAAGCAACTGTATACCCTGCGAATGACGGCTGATCCAGTGTTCAAGGGGCAACAGAATCACACGATGCGACTATATCCCCTGTCTATACAGGCAGGCAGGCAACGACGGCTGTGAGCTCACATCAGAAGGTAGTCCGAGATGATTGATAGAACGCGTCGTAGGTCACCCTAACATGGTGCTTCCGACCTCTCTCGATGTATTAAATGGACGGCTTAAAGCGCTTAACTCACGCTAAAATAGTTTGGACAGAGCATACAACTTTACACTAAAAAACCTTTTAATACCCAAAGCGAAATATCAGCTGGTAAATCTACAGTAATCTAGACTTAAATTGAGCGTAAAATGGCGTAGATACAATTTTACTGAGCACTTAATTCAAGCACTACTAACTTTACGCTGTGATGAAATGTTCGCGAATGCAACATACCCTTCGTATCCCAGATACAAATTTCTGGACATGAACGTTTCCCCTCAAAAAACCGAAACATTAAAGGAATCTCAGTCCTTATTCTAATGACCTTTACACAAGTTCGCGTTACATTGCTTGTTACAAACAAGACTAGCGTACCAATTCACATAATTCATATTTTACGTGGATTTTCTGACGGTCCGGCGCAACGTATAATAAGCCACTACTCTTATTACTGCGACTTCGACAAACAAGATCAGTATGTCGACCCAATAACTTTCGTTGTTCAGGTTGAATTCATTCAAAATTTCTGTTGGATACCTGTAATGAAAATTAATTTGAATAAATATTATTTCACGAGTCATTGGGTTTATCGTTAAAGAAGATATTTTTGTGATCATTCAATATTTGGAAATGGATGTTGTGATATCGAAAATTCCCTCTTACTTTCTGAAACGGAAACCCATTAAACAAAACACATATCCCAGTGCATATATACATAAACTCACGCCTTTATCCCAGAAGGGGTAGGCAGAGGTGCCAGGACACCCACATTTCGCCTTGTATGTTCCGTCCCACGATGTGATAGGTGGCGAGCCTATCGCCATATCGGGCACAAATTCCTGACTCTGGGCTGATAATGAATAGAAAAATCCAATATCACTTTGCCGAACCCCGGATTCGAACCCGAGACCTCAGCTTTGTAACCGTATCGTAGTACTACGCCACCAAGGCAGTGCAAGATTGGTGCCATATTTGTGATACTGTTTAAATTATGCTGCTTATCTATCAGTCACTGGTGAGAAAACATATTAGTATTTTAAAAAATAATCCTATTGGTGTGATGAGCTAGCTTAATTTGTTCTTTTTATATTTCGACCATGTAGGTTTTCAACTAAAGTAACATGTAAATTGGCAACAAAGTGCGTACCTCAAATGGCAGTAGTCCATAGTGTCGGGACATGAGAGAGGCTTCCGACCATACGAATACATGGAGAGGACGAGGGCAGCGAACGCGTGCTTGAGGAAGGACATGTAGGAGACGATCTGCATGACGCGGCTCATGTGGCTGAACAGCACCAGGAAACCCGCAAACACGATCATCGCGCACGTCGTCACCGCGCCGAAGAATGTGCCGTTCTGAAATTAACACATACATTTTACATACTATTTCTCCCGCCAAACAGCAGCAATGCACTGTTGTTTCGGATTGAAGGACATTGTAGTAACTACTACTGGACATATTGAGACTTTACATCTTATGTCTCAGCGCGAACGCAGTGGAATGCTAAGCATTGCTTTGTAATTCAAGGTGTTTGGTTTTGCTACTGTTCATGAGCGGTCGTATCGCTTACCATCAGACTAACGGCATGATCGTCTCGCCATTCATTGCAATAAAAAAAATATTTAAAAAAGCATAGATAAGGAATAAATAGCAATAGCAAACACAAATAGCAAGTCGATAATAACATTTCACAAGTTATATAAATAAACTAAATTCACACCATGGATGCCGCAGGTGCTGAATCCTTTTAGTCGATCCTCGTCTAAATTAGGCCTAAAGTGAGAAATTCCCTTTCACGTCTCGTCTCCAATTTAATTTAATTTCAACTCACTTATATTGAATCAGGTGTGGAGTTAAAAGTCAGGTGTAGAGGTAAAGTGTCATCTTGTAGTTAGTGAGTGATCCGATCATTTTTCATTACAACATTATTGCCCGAATACTGGAACGCCATTCAAATAATAAGTTGCTCTTACCAGCGTACGGCCCACTTAGCCAGTACATTTAATCGGGATTAACGTAGTTAAGCGCCATTTATATTTAAGTTGCGTTCCAGTATTTAGGCGTATGAGTAATTTAGGGCCGAAACTGCGTTAAGCGGGCGCCCGCGACGGGCAACCGTCGCGCGTCTCCTCGCGTGGACCCGCGGGCGGGCTCCGTGAGACCGCGACGGTCCCCGTCGCGGGTACCCGTCGCGGAGACCGGATTTACGCAGTGTCGCTGGTTCAATTTTAAAGGTGTGCATGTACAGTCGTGTCGATGGAGAGCTTAATATATTATTACATAGCAAAACGACGACTAGCAAAAAAAAACGACAGCCAGTAAGGCTGTTTATTGAATTTAGGTTGCTAGGCGGAGAATTTGTTGTAAAGTTCAGTAAATTAAGAGAAAATGAAAACTCATTGTACAAATATTTTAAAGTTTCGATACCGGTCTATGGCGAATTATCTTCGAAACTGGAACCATATTTGATGGTCAACAACTTAAGGGTAAAATCTGTATCAGTCATATCACCAACGGAAAGGCTGGCAATAACATTGCGCTAAGTAAAAAATATTTATTTTTGCTCAAGTATATTCATCATCATCATCATCTCAGCCACAGGAAGTCCACTGCTGAACATCGGCCTCCCCCAACGGTCTCCGCATCGACCTGTTGGAAGCAGCCTGCATCCAGCGACTTCCCGCAAATGTAGCCAGGTCATCCGTCCACCTTGTAGGCGGGCGTCCGACATTTTGCTTGCCTGTACGTGGCCTCCACTCTAGAACCTTTCGCTATGAATCATCTATAGAATCCTTTGCGCTATGTCGGTGACCTTTATTCTCCTACGGATCTCCTCATTTCTGAGTCGATCTCGTAGGGAAATACCGAGCATAGCCCTCTCGATTGCTCGTTAAGTGACTTTGAGCCTTCTAATGAAGTCCAAAATGAGAGGCCACGTCTCGGTGCCCTATGCCATCACCGTCATGTTACCGCTGGCGGACACCGCGCGTGCCCCCGCCACGGGTTCCGACGCACGAAGGCGGGTCCCGCGGCGCGGGTGCGGGACGCGCCTCCCCGTGCTGGACGCCCGCGCGGATCCCCGCGACGGAGCACTTTTGTATGAAACCGCGCGAGGGCCCGCTTAACGCAGTTTCGGCCCTTAATCTTGGCAACATTTTACATGAAAATTGTTTTGTTGGTATTATTATTTACTAAGCGTTTTGATATAAAATTACAACAAGACTACTTTATATAATTATTGTTATGTGTTTATTTTGGATATTGTAATTTTGGATATTTTTGGAGTGCGTGGTGGCCTGTTGGTAAACGGACTAGACGCGGCTGCCAACATGTTTACGGTGGTCGCGGGTTCGAATCCCAGGGCACACCTCTGACTTTTCGGAGTCATGTGTGTATTGAAAGTCAATCACCACGCACTAAAACGGTGAAGGAAAACATAGTGAGGAAACCTGCATACCATAGCGATTTATAAGAATTTCTATGGTATGTAAGTCCGCCAACCCGCACCAGGCCAGCGTGGTGGACTATATGGCCTAACCACTCTCAATCGTTCTCTCGATTGTAGAGTAGGCCCGTGCCCTGCAGTGGGACGTATATGGGCTGATACATGATACATGATGATTTATTTTGGTTTGTTAGCTTCAATAAGTATTCATAAGCTAAAATATTTGTTTTTAACATCACAAACGCATTGGTTAAACTGTTATAATAGTTAAGATGAATAAATAAATGAATTAGCACATAGGTAATAGCGAGCAATGATCACGGATAATGAACACCCCGTATCAATGACGTCGTTTCAGTTACAAGGTACTGATGTTAAGTTTGCGTGTATGGAAATAACAGCAATAATAGTTAATAGATATCTCATTATTTATAATGCTCAGCTATATGCGACTGCAGAATAATCGCCAATGATGATAATAATGACTATGTAAAAACCTAACCATCAATTTCAGCGAGAGTCTACAAAATCTTCACATTTTACAGAAAATATTTACGTGATACTACAAGTCTTAAATACTTTTGTATGTGGCTAAAAATATTTAAATAATTTAAGAGTTTATGTAAATAATTTTTCGCCCAGTAATTGCGGACTACATCCCATACTTTTAATACAAAAGGAAAAGCAGTAGAGTATTTGCCACAAATTAAGGTGACATTGAAATCAGTCGTTTAACACCAGTACAATTTATACCAGTACAGTACAGTAGAGCCATATTTAGGCATTTTCAGTTCTATTAGCATTTCCCTAAAGGTTTTAAGTACATTTACAACGCGTTGGTATCTCATTGTATGTAAATTGCATGGCCGAAAAGCGATCAATTTTTTTGCATACGCATGAACATGATAAAAACACTCTTGTCTTAATTTCATATCAATTTTAATTTGAATAACGTCTAACTGGTTTGCACAACGGATGCTTACGGGTCTCTATAGGAAATTGCGTTTTCTATGGATAAAAGCTGAAATTACGACGTTATTCAAAAATAATTCACAAAACCTATTTTAGTTACTGAATGTTTTGTCCCTTTCGAACGACTTTCGAATTCAGTTTGAGCGAAAAAGACAAAGCATTCGATAACTAAAATAGGTTTACAGGCAGTCTATGAATAAGACCTTAAGATTTTAAGGCCTAAAAACTTTAGTAAACAGCATCAAACCCGCCATATTTTTAAACGTGATACGTATATTTTTTCAGTGGTATGCCAAGCATTGCCTTGTAATTCAAGTTTTTTGGTCGTATTACCATCAGGCGAACGGCATGCTCGTATCGCCATTCATTGTCATAAAAAAACGTGAACTGAAATACACTACTTACGATAGGATTGGTGCTGGAGCCGATGACATTGCCTACGGCGTCCGCAACCAGTGTCACGTTCGACAACGCGAGCACGAACATCAAGAACCGAGACAACTCCAACGGTTGCCCTGATAGGAAGTACGACGGCGCGGAGTACACCAAACTGAACCATATCTGCAATACAATAAACACAAATTTTGTACACGGCATATCAAGACTGCAACCGAAACCGGAGCCAGGTAGTATAGTTTTAGTGCCTACAAACACAATACAACTAAAAATGTCGCTAACAAAACCCGTCAATTTTTTATGACTTTTTCTAAATATCATGTTGTTTGGGTGGTATATCCATAGTTTTTGCTTTAATAATAATTTAAACCCTTGTGTTCCATAGTCTTTAAAAATAAAAGGGTGTTGTACACTGTACACTATTATTTTAGAAAAAAACTATGTATTTACCACCCAAATTCGATGATAAGGAAAAAATTAGAAAACAATTCATCTCATTTTTTTGCGATATGGTTAATTAGGTACTTTGTGTCTATAGTCCCTAAAATTACCACCCGACTTCGTTTTCGGTAGCAATCTTGATATACCCTGTATGTAAGTAGTTATGATTTTTTGATTTCTTATGTGTCAAGATTAGCGCTATTTAAAAAGGGAGAGTTTCTCGCAGCGAATCAAATCAAATCAAATATTTTTTTAATGTGGACATAGGTTTACATAAGCTGTTACAAATTGTCTATCCGTACAACTATGGATCGCCAAATTGGCATACAATAATATTAAAAAAAAAATGTATTTACAGTAATAACTACAAAACTGTTTAACATTGAGAAAAAACTAATAATTATTTAACAAATTAGTTTTCTTTTGATCTGTCAGTTGTCCAAGGGGTTCGCCATAAGTTTCTAACTTGAAAAGAGGCCGCGTATTCAGAAATAATAGTTAAAATACTGTTTCGATACACCTGTGCAAATGGGGCTTTAGATTCTACAGAATAAAGTCCGCTAAAATTGGTTTATATTTCATTCATTCATTTAAAACCACTTATGGAATTTGACTCTGCTAATACACCACTCAGGTTGGCTTATTAATCCCAGTCTTCATTTTTATGGATTAAAAAATATGCACATTATGTATTTTACATAGATTAGGCTGACATAAAGGCCATTATTTAGAAGCCACTGATAGTGATTTTCATTTAAATAAATTTTCAATACCTGCATCGGCATTCCTGTGACCAGCACGGCCGCATAGTACGTCCGCAATGGATACCAGTTGTTGAAGTTCTCCTTTTTCAATATTGACAACTCCGATGGAACTGAAATAGACATTACGCTTGCTTAGATTTAGGCTCAGGTACTAAAAAATAATTGATTCTGTTTGAAAGCTTACGGTACAGGCTGAATATACCTGGTGTAGGACAATTTTAAACAAAAACGATGTAGGTGATTAACATCCAGACACGACACTTGAAATTGCATAATAATCTTCACTTTTTTTCTGCTTTGTATTTGAAGTCAAATAAACTACCACATAGCTTAGTTTTTGGTCGCTGTCTGGATATATTAGGCATTTTTAATATTTATGTGCCTACAACAGATTTTTTAATACAAAACAATGAAAAAATTTTTTATGCTTCTTTATGTGATTATTTAAAGAAGGTGATAGCGTCCACCAGGAGCATTGTATTTCTACATAGTTTATAAATTTAATGTGAAAAGTATAAACAAAGAACTTTCACTCGATTATCTGATCTCTGTGGTTATCATGGATAAACATTGAAAACATTATCATCATCCATCAGCCAAAGAAAGTCCACTGCTGAACCTAGGCTCCCCCAATGATTTCTACAGTGACCTGTTGGAGGCAGCCTGCATCCATCGATGTCCCGTGACCCTTACCAGGTCGTCTGACCCAAGGGCGGATCCAGGGGGGAGGTCATGCGGGTCATGACCCCCCCCCCCCCTGGGCTGGCCCAACATTGACAATTTTTTTTAATTATCTTGTTGATAAAATTTATAAGCACATTTTATTCTTTGTATGTCGATAAATAAAATAAAAAAAATATGTGTATGTTCACAAATCACGCTTGTAACAAACTTGAAAAAGTAATTATTACGAATTGGAATATTGAAATAGGACCCAGTGTTCTGACATGTACTATATGACTCCCCCCCCCCCTCCTCCCGCCCCTGGCGTAAAATATGACGTGAACTAATATGATCCCCCTTGGCGTAAAAGCTGGATCCGCCCTTGGTCTGACCACCTTGAATGGACGTCCTACGCTGCGTTTTCTGCTACGTAAACTTCATTCATTGAAAATATTATAAGCATAAATAAATACTGCCTTGGTGGCGTAGTTGTACTAGAATACGGTTACAAAGCTGAGGTCTCGGATTCGAATCCCGGGTTGGGCAAAGTGATATTGGATTTTTCTATTCAATATCAGCCCAGAGTCAGGAATTTGTACCCGATATGGCGATAGGCTCGCCACCTATCACATCGTGGGACGGAACATACAAAGCGAAATGCGGGCGTCCTGGCACCTCTGCCTACCCTTTCTGGGAAAAAGGCGTGAGTTTATGTACGTATGTATTAATAAATACTTACACCTAAGTACCGCTGGCATCAGCGACGTATAACACAAATAAGCAGTAGACACGAGAAAGAAACTTAAATTGCTGAATGTTTTTGACGCGTCGCTTCCCGCCTTCTCGTAGAGCAGACCTAATAATACGCCGATGACCATGTGCAACAGGACTTTCAGATGCGTCACAGTCTGAAACAATCACAATTGGTTATGTATTTTCTGAGATTGACAAGATGGAGCTCGAACGTTGGTATGATATGAAAAATAGGGAGGATGTCTGCATATTAGTATTAAGTTTTTAATATAATATGATAAATGTGGTCTATAAAGAATTGCTGGCATAACTATACACTTCTAACATTTCATAAAGTACCAAGGCAAGCTTTAGGCTATGTCATTCATGAAACGCACGATGGTCAGTCGTTTGACCTGGTATGCTGGCGTAGGATTTCTTAATAAAATAAATTTAAGTCCATAATCTTACTAATATAGGTATTTTTTTAATTAATAATATGAATTCGTAATCTGAATTAATATTATTAATTTAGAATTCCCGGACTATCATACCATATCAATAAACAAAATTCGGTTTTTTTTTTCAGGTTATTAATTTCCCAGTGATCCGTAAAAATAATACTATACGAGTATTCTGATTTCCGGATCGGAATGAATTCAGATAGTTATTCCGGATGTGGGAGGCCAGGCTTAATATTGGCTACATTGTTTCATTTGGTTACAATGGTTGTTTACATATGTAAATTAAACGTTTACGTGGTTCCTCGTCATTATAGATTAAAAATGTAAGATAGTGATACAAGTCGACAATAGTTGCTACTTGATAATTTAAGCGTTTCTACTTTGTATTTAATTGTTGAAATTAATTAGAGCTGTAAACCATAGTTCTTGTAACATTAATATATACTTGTTTAGTTAGTATTGTCTATGTTTAAATATTACGTGACAATATTCTTTTTTCTGTTATTGTGACTTTTCCGTTGCTATATATCGTGTGTCATGTTACTCTATTAAAGTCGTACAAGAAATTATAAGTGATCCGTTTTAATCAAAACATTAATACACAAGAATATATTAGGAAAATGTAAACATTTTAGTCCACACGTGTCTTACGAAACATAGTTGTGAACGCGGAATAGAAAAAACAAGGTTTTGAAGTTCTAATTATAGTATTGAGATTCCCTTCCTTTTATACGCACTAGCCCATCCATTACTAATGGTTAAAGGTTAACCGCTCATCTAAGCATCCACTTAGTAATCTTGGTGAACCTAGATTGGCAATGAGATGAAGGTAGGGATACCTTTTATATGCGCTAACCCTTCCATTGTCAATCCGTAAAAGTTAACAGCTTATATATATAGCTTAGGCATCTAGTAAGTAGTCTCTAAGGTAACGAATTCACTATTATTTAAATAAAATAGATTATGAGACTTTTGCTCTCATCTCATTACATTTTTGAATACATTCTAACGTTTGCTTTATCTTCCTTCAGACGCAGGTAGTCCATTGCTGAGCAAAGCCCAGCGTAAAAAATGTGGTGTATAAACCTACTCCAAGTATTATGTTCCTTACTATTAAGATATATTATAAATGTATTACTTATTTAGCGCCAGTTGCGCATTAGACTTGATCTAATAAACATGTATTCTTTATAAAAGTGTTTGTCTTCCACCCGACACTTCAAAAAATTCACTCCTTCATAGATTACTCGAGATCGTATAAAAATATTAACTGATCGGCTTTGTGGCTCACAATCGCAAATCGCAAAATTTAGCTTGTTTGCTTGAAATGTAATTATCGACTTCACTTGCTATTTGTGATTGCTATTGCTATTTATTCCAACATTATTACTTACCCAATCTCTATACTGTTGTATGACACACCGTTTCAACAGCAAGGTGAACTTGTAAAGCTCATGTGGGGGACTGACTATGATGGACATCCTGCCGCAGGAGAAGCCGTTGGGCTTGTCATTGCTGGCTACCTCCACCGCTGGGGCCGCCTCCTTCCCACCTGGACCTCGACTCGAACACTCCTTTGCCAGGAGTTCATTGAATTTCCCGTATTCACCCGTTGCTATTTCTAAAACTGGAAGAATAGGTTTTTTGAATAGAAGAATGAGGCTTTCACTAAATACAGTAGAAACCCGAAACGAGTGTATTAATTGTGAATCACGGTATCATCTGCCGCAATGCCGGTAACCCGCAATTGGTCAGTGTGGTGGACCATATGGCCTAACCACTTTCAATCGTACTCTTGATAGTAGTGGAACATGTAAGGGGTGATACAAAAAAATACAAAAAAATGCCGGTATCGAATCCGTGGCAGATTGTTTCAAAATCAGACTGTCCAATTACCTTAATGTGGTAAACTTACCTTATAAACGAACAAGAGCTTACTTATTGTTTGTCTACTTATGTAAAGGTAGTTTATATATTGTAACCGTTTCGGCTTAGCCTCTTAGCGATTCAATACAATCATACAGGCTTGCCAAACTAACCAGTTTAGGGTGGTTTTGGGGCCAATCGATTTATGAAATATTGTATATCATCTATAGCGAAAAGACCACCATTGTAATATTTTCTATTCTTTCATCTTTACAAATAACAATTTTGGACAAACATTATGAGGGTGTTATAGGGGGATGAAATATTAATCTGGCATGAAGTCCACCTTATATCCATTGTCTATCTTTCTATACATTGGATATAAGGTGGACTATTGTCAGTTTGATATTGATCAGTAGTAACGGGGCATCAGCAGTTCTGATTTTCCATACAATATTTCATCCCTTATTTCACCCCCATAATGTTGTTGTTTCAAAATGATTGCACGGTATTATTTTTATAGTATACATTTTAATAACAATAACGTCAGCGTTTTTTATTTTCGATGCAACATTTCAACCGCTTTATTTCAATCCTTTAGAAAAAAAGTAGTTTATTATACATTTATTTTTATACTACAATTTAGATACCTATCCAATGAACGTCTTGGATCGGACAGAGTTTTTTGTTTCGGTACATACGGAGCTTGTTTGAATCCTATATTAATATTATTTCATAGTTTAATTACGCGTCATTTGTAACTTGTATCGATAAACCATAATTTGTATTTGACGACCAATCAACCGGCTGATTTGATTACCCACAAATCTATTTTAGTTTACCCTCGGATATTATGATTGTAAATACGTATTAGTAAACGATAATTAATTAAATCTTCCTTAATATGTTTCACTGGTACTTACTACATATTACTGTCGCATTTTACTAAAGGATATTTGCGATAACTAGTAATGGAGAATTATTGCTATTTCAAATTAACATCACAACCTTATTTATTTTATTTATTTATTTTATTCTTTACTGCACACACACAAAGACATAATAATAATAATAAGACAATAATAATAATAATAATAATAGACATAATAAGGCATACAATATTTTACAAATAAAATTAAAGAGTTCAGTTGGCGGTCTTATCGCCCTAGGCGATTTCTTACAGGCAACCTAAAATAATTGTCATACATACATACATACATGCATGAAAATATAATTCATTTAACTTTGATAATTGTTTCATTCATACATACATACATACATACATACATACAACCATAAACTCACGCCTTTTTCCCAGAAAGGGTAAGCAGAGGTGCCAGGACACCCACATTTCGCCTTGTATGTTCCGTCCCACGATGTGATAGGTGGCGAGCCTATCGCCATATCGGGCACAAATTCCTGACTCTGGGCTGATAATGAATAGAATCCAATCCAACATCACTTTTACCCAACCCGGGATTCGAACCCGAGACCTCAGCTTTGTAACAGTACCCTAGTACAACTACGCCACCGAGGCTTTGTAAACATTATCATTTTATGAGCTCCCATAGCTGATTATAATTTATGACAAAAATATTTTATATCATCATCATATTTTATATTTTACTAATTAAACAAACAATTATTCAACTACGATATAAAAACATAGATTCAGTTGTTTTTCTTACAAGTATTTCTCACGACAACATTATTAAAATAAAAAAACATAAGAATAAAAAAATACCATTCATAACATAAGTATGTACCTAGTCAGGTCATAAATTCTGTCACATGTTTAATATAAAATAATTGAAACAAGTTTATTCATTATGTAACCATTTATATACCAAAATGAACTTAACAAAACATAGATTCTTATGACACTAAAGTTTATTCAAAATCACCTCCGTGATTTTGAATACAGGCCTTCAATCTGCGCGGCCAGTTGTCTATCGCAGCACGAACGAGGTCCATGTCAATATCGGCGGCTGCCTTAATCAAGGATGTCTTGAGTGACTTCAAATTGGGATGAGGCTTTGAGCAAGCCTTTTCCTCCAAGTGTTGCCATATCTTGCAGTGGCGGTACTTCCATAGAAGCCCAAAAGCCCGGCTTGCCCTACTTAATACGTACATACTCGATACTAAACACAAACCATTTTATTCCGTACAATACAATCATATTTTATTAGAAAACATTTACAATTTTTGAATTTACCGCGTCCTGTCGAGAGCGACGAAGGTCGTCGTCCTGTCGCGCGCCTAAAATCCAAATAATTATTATTAAAAGCGCCTGCGACGGTGCGTCGCGCCGAAGCGCCACGAGAAATTCATTCAAATGTCAGTAATATTAAAATACGAAGTCCGCTGGCTCCACACGCTCCCGTAGTAGCAACATTGCAAAATATATCTATCCTTTTCTCACTCGTGTGCTTTTACGAGGCTTTTGGCAAACTCGATATTTGTATGGGGATTTATTTTTATTTTTATTAATTTGGTTTGTTTTATAATTTTAGTAAAAATAATGAGGTTTTCCTATAGGTACTTTTCAATAAAATATAATTGTATGTCGTAATGTTTATGTTACGTTTATGGGCAATACTGTACGAATTGCGACTAACTTCATATGTATTATGATATTTTGCAATTGTTAGTTGTTCTCAAAAATAGTTATTTTTAGTGATAATGTTTAGTTTTTGATATTATTTAAACGTTTTGATACTATAATGAGTGGTTTTGTTTTGCTGTGATGGTGTGAGTGTGACGGTGAAAGTATTCATTGCCGTTAAAAAGGTAAATTTATTCAAGTGTATTGTAAATAAACTGGCGCGAAAAATACGCCGGGATTGTGAATTTCTCTAAGTCGTGGTATATCACAAGATACATTTTATCGACTCGCTTTAATATACTATGTGCGTTCTTTAATTTTAACACGCTCTCCCCTTCAAATAGGTTATTAAACAATCGTGTTTCATATAGTTTATCAAACGCCAAGATTTGTGTTACATTATTTGGAGTATAATGATTTATATTTAAAATAAATTAGTTCATCCCTTCAATAGAAATTATATCAATTGTATTACAAAAAACATAACATGAATGTATTAATAATAATTTCTGCCGACGAAGTGATACACGGCAACGTAGCTGTAGCTATGCTTTTGCTATTAAAATGCAATTTAAAGTTACAGATGCATTTCCAAAAGTAATTTAAGTTACATATTTATTTAATTAATCGATTAAAAAACTAATGATAAGTAATGCCTTCAGCATATTAGGAATATTAATTAGATGGCTGTGCAAATCGCGCCATCTATTAGATTTTTACGGAACAACTTATTGTTATAGGTGCTTTCATATCAGTGATAAACAAAGCTGTTATTTTAATGGTTTTTATCCTATTCTTATATAGATTGAACGGTAGGATTTTCTCGGTGACTGAGGTGTCGGATTCGAATCCCGGGTCGTTTTTTTTAAGATTCATTATTATCGCATAGGCCCGCCTCCTATCACATGATGGCACGGAATATGCAAGGCGAAACATGAGTGTCCTGGTAGCACCTCTTCCAACATGTGTATGTATAGATGTGTCTGCCGACTTAATACCATTTGCTTCTAAATCAATACAAATTAAAATATCTAAAAAAAATATTGGGCTTGCCCTAGTCCAGAACCCTAGGCACGCCACTGATATCTTGTAATCTAACGGATTCAAATCTGGACTGGAGGAAGGCCAGTCTTCGTGCCGGATGAAGTCGATTTCACGCGCCGCCAGCCAGTCCTTGTGTGCTCTTCGCTCTATGAGCTGACGCCGAATCTTGTATGAATAGCCAGTGCTTGTTATGTTCAATAGAACATGGTATGAGAAACAGGTTCCACAAGATTCGTCAGGACTGTATTTTGAATTTTGATACACAACTGCATTCGTTTTTACACCTTTCTCACAAAAATGTACCTCTGTTAAGCCCCAATAAGAAACTCCCAACCATACCATCAGCGAGGATGGAAAATGACCTCGTTGGACACGCGGAATACGGTTGCTCATTTCTTCACTACTGTGTGCGTACACCTTATCATTTTGTTTGTTGTAGCTCTCTTCTAGGGTAAAATTTTTGTCATCTGAAAAAAGAATTTCCCGATATTTTTTTCCCGCGTACCGCTTCAACAAATCGCGGCATCTCTTCAGTCTCAGGTCCATTAGACGAGCATACGATGTCCTGTTTTTCTTCGATATGCCCGAAGCCCTAAGTCTTCATTTAACACCCTTTTCACCGTGGTTCTGCTTAACACTATCTGAAGGGCCAACAGTTTCTGCTTATGTTTGGGATTTCTTTGAATTCGCGCCTTCACAGCTTTTATCACTGCTGGAGTCCTAACAGACCGAGGGCGACCACTTCTTGACCTGTTATCTACACTAGAGTCTTCATTGTATCGTTTGATGGTACGATAAACGAATCTTTTGGTTATATTAAAATTTTTCAGTATGTCAAAAATTTGAATTGGCGCGTAACCGCAACGATGCAACGCAATAACTGCAACACGGCCTTCTTTAAGCGTCCACTCCATATTTAAAATGAGTAAAATTCTGAAAAGTATACATTTTTATTTTCATGAACAATTCGAAATTCGAATTCAATAAACTTTTTTGTGGCCAGCATTCTAAAAGAAAAGTTTTTACTGTGTGACAATACTTATGACCTGACTGTATATGTTATGGGCCAAGTGATTAATGTCAATCTAAACTCACCTATTTATCACATAGCCCGGGCATTATGAATATGGCTACATGATGATCGGGCAATGTGATTAATAGGTGATTTTTTACGTGGTGGGCTGCCGCATTGTCGCATCTGCGATAGACCCATAAATAAGACAGGTTGAATTGATGTGCTTATGTTTAGTTGTTTTTTAACGTCCGAAACATTATCTTCAGAAGAAAATTAGTGTACCCACTTTATGGATCAGTTAGGTTGACTGACCCAAAATCGACTCGGGACAACCCGACTTCACGTAGTCTTTTGGCTACCGACCCTAGAGTGTATATAAAAAACCGGAGGCGCGGAGGGAGAGCAGCCCCTCACTCACCTCCGTAGCTTCGGCTTGCTGGTCGCCTCCAGCGACCAGCCTCAGCCGCTACGGCTCGCACGGTTGCCTATCCTTCGTTACGCAAGGTCGAAGGGGCTGAACTTCCCGTAGCGCCGGAGACGACGCAGAAGGTAATTTGTATTGACAACAAGTGGTACCAGGGGAGGTGCGACACTCTCCCTCCCCCTCCACTCCTCCCAACCCACCCCCTCGTGCTGCCCTATTCTAAATTCTACCAATTCGGCTCATTGTTTTGATTTTAATTCGCTTTACATCACTCTGCCCAATAGGCACTTGGCATTATTCATAATGCCCGGGCAATGTGATAAATCGATTGGTTATAATCACATTGCCCGCTCTTATTGGGCATTATTCATATTGCCCGGGCATTATGAATAATGCCCGATTAATCACTTGGCCCATAACATATATATACGTATGTCTATTACTTATTAGTTACCATTGTCCACTTATTTTGATTGATTATTTATTTATACATACTTCATTGTCAAGCTATTTTTAAAGCGACGATCATAATCTTAACAAGTTTTAAAACAAGTAAACCCAGGCTTTGCTCAATTTTCAATGTTTTTTTTGCATTTGTTTTTGTTGTTTTTGTTGACGCAACGTCTGTAGCATTTTGGGTGTCGGTAGGGGGCAAGTAAATTATAGATAATTATAGATCCTATGTACATGTTTATCGATTAGATTGCGCTGATCAAGCTAATGGTAAGCAATTATTAGGGCCGGCAGATTTATGGCCGACTTCGGGTTCTAAGATAGATTCCTACTACCCTTTTAAGTAACTAGGAGCATATCTTTGGGGGAAAAAGCGAGTTACATCAAGTTTAGGCTTGAAAATTAAAAGTTAAGACAATTCTAGAAAGTTACGTCAGTTCCCTTTAGACGACATAATAATCCAACCTCTTTTAATACACTCTGCCAACGTGCGAAGGTTAAAAATATACGTAAGTTCCAAAGTCTTTCGTATATAAATATATATCGCCGCGCCACGCCCATGTTCCGCGTCCCAACGGCTAGGACGAATATGTTAAAGTTTTCCCCCTTGTCGCGGGCAGTACGACTACTCAACTTGATCTCGGGACATGTTGATATATGTCATTGCAGCCTGCCGAAATTTACAGTAGTGGCCCAAAAATGCATTGAAGAATTTAAAATGTAATGTTTGTTGTTATTTTGGTAAAATTTTAATGTTTTGTTTTATTTTTATTGTTTATTCTATGTGATATTTAGAATAGTTTAGTGTAATGCCGCCTTAGTTTTAAAACTGTTAGGGTATTATATTTAAGGTGATACATAAATAAATAAAAATAAATAAAAATAAAAGGGGTGACTTCAAGGTGATATAATAGGAAGCAAAGTTCTTTACATAAACACTATCTAGTTAGTAGTTACCTACAAATTACATGAATACAGTTGCATAACAATAGCATGTCGGCTTTTTTATTGCTTGATTTTGGTTTTATACAATGTTGTGATTAAGATAGAAATAAGTATAAGAAGTAAGTCATTCTTGTAAATGTAACTGCAACAATAGGTACACTTTTTCGCAATAAGTAAGAACAACACGACGGTTTGGTCGCTTTAACAAATCTGAGGCTTTTTATTTTCATGGGGCCCGGAGAGGGCCATTTGTAGGGGCCCACGTAATAGTGGAGGGCGAGAACGTTTCTGTCTGCTCTTTAATGAAATGTATTGGTATTTTCTTGAATAGCCGATGGAACTTTCACGTCCTCTACAAAAGCCTCAAGTCAATATTGGTCAAAGCAGCAGGAGCATTGCTTCACCTGCTGCCTAATTTCGAGGGTCCGCCGTCCGGCATACCTTGGCGTAGATTATACGCGTACTCGTGCGATCGATGTCTTTTTGTGATTGTCCCATATGAGCTGAGTGTCTGAGTAAATGCTGTGATACGCTCTTGTATAAACTGCATCGAGTAGTGGCATAGCGGACGATCAGGGACTATGGCACGATTTCTCATGAGGACCTCCGTTTTGCTGGTTCGCTAACGTGCGATATTGATTGTATCTATCAGCTTCATTTACTCAAGAAACTTTGCGAATCAATCCACCGATGATCAGCGCGAAATCGTAAGAGTCCCGCGTTACTATGGCCGCGGTGTTTTAGTTGTAGGAAAAGATTTCTAAGGCACTCCTAGTAAGATTGTTGACAACCTATATGCAAGGGTGGACAAGAAAACGGCGCACCTGCCAATATACATTATAGTATATGGTGAAGGAATCTTAATTAAGACGATTTGTATGGCGCTAGCAAATATTAAGAAAGATGCCGAGAAAAAAAAAAACTAACGTTACACATGCTACCCCTTAACATGTTAAGCTAAAGTGATTGAACCTTACAACTGAACGGTAGACATTCAACAATAAATAAGCAGAGCTCATTATTTACTTATAAGTCGTGCGATTGTGTACATCACCAAGTGCGCCATTTATTTGCGCTCCCTGTATACAGTTTTAAAAACAGACATTATATAAAAAGAGTTTGAATGGTAAAACAGATACTGCAGAAAAAAATACTCAATCAGTAGTCAGGTTTTATTTTAAATTATCTATAAACTAGCGGCCCGGCCCAGCTTCGCCCGGGTACAAATAGATTTTTGTACAATAATATGTACGTATTATATATATAAACCTTCCTCTTGAATCACTATCTATTAAAAAAACCGCATCAAAATCCGTTGCGTAGTTTTAAAGATTTAAGCATACAAAGGGACATAGGGACAGAGAAAGCGACTGTGTTTTATACTATGTAGTGATAAATATAAAATTGATATTCGTCATTTGGGCTATTCTAAAACGAATCACAAAATAAAATACAAAAGAAATATCTACCTAGGATAGAAAAACGTGTTTATAATTAGATACGAAATCGTCATTAACCTAAATATGTAGTTGCCATATACATATTAAATATAGACCCTAATTTTAGAAACGATATTAAAACGAGTATGGAAAAGCATTAAAACATCGACAACAACAGGTCAACCGAAAAAATCTCAAAATAAAATTCCAATGGCATGTGTACACACATAGTTATTTTTTTAATACTAAAATGACACACAAACTTTTAGAATCAACCTTTTAATTTAATAAATTGTAAAATAAAGGCAGTTAAATTGTAACAACTGTGATGTTCCAGTGTTTAGATTAGTAGTTTAAATAAAACACAGTGCTTGATCTCCAGTGTCTGAGGCCCGTCCAGTCGGTCTGACTTCTGTCAGTGTACTAACTGGTGGCGGGCGCTCGCTCACTTTTATATATTTCTCATACTTGATTTACATCTACCTACAATACTATTTAGTCAGCACATCACAACAACTAACATTCACTGAGCGGATGACTTAAACCTCAGTCCAACGCGTGACTCCGAAAGGTGTAAAATATTGAAATATCGGGTAGTTAACAAAATGTGAAAATTAAACCAAACCCGCGAAAAAATCCGTAAAACATAGTTTTTCTTTTCAATACACCATCAATTAATATTCTATGTTACTAAAAGTCTGGGCCTGTGGTTTTTTATTACATAAATAAAACAACGTATTAAATAACCTCTTCCTTTTTGTAATTGGCTAAAAAAATAAGTTTTTTTCCACTTTTGTGTTTCAATGTTTTTATGTATGCAATTATTATTCAAATTGTTAACCTACAAGGATAATTCTAGCCTTACACGGACATTTCGGATGCAGTATGAACAAACATTAATATATGTAGTATATTTATGTGAATTACATTGGAATCGTGCAAATAGTGCTAATACTCTTTATGCATTTGTTTACGCCACCCTGCCGCACTCGTGACGGAACTTTCCTAAATCGTTTCCATATTATATAACTGAGAGAATATAAAAGGAAGCGTCATTAATTTGCACTCTACATTTTAGTTTTTACACATAACTTGCCTGCACTGTGTAAGGCGTGTGAACTGATAAATAAACCAGCCTGTATACACAAGTATCAATTCGATTGTCAGTGTAGAATACCGGGTATATCAAGAGTGCTACCGAAAACGAAGCCAGGTGATAGTTTTAGTCACTTCAGACACAACGCAAATAAAAAATTTGCAAGAAAGCGACAATTTTTTTTTTTTCAAATTGTTATTCATCGGGTTTGATTCCGTGCTAAAACTATTAATTTTTTTTACATCCAAGGATGCAGTTTTAGTTGTCGTCATAGTCGAGTTCGTGACTGAACAGAATCACCCTGTATATGTGACTGTTGCTGAAGTTTCAAACCGCAAACGTTAATTTGATAAATTTGTGAGTTATCAGTACCACCTACTTGTCACAGCCACGACGTGCGAACTTCTTCTTTATTTCTTATTGTTTTATTTTTTTTTTTATATATAATCCTCTGTATATCTGTTTTTGTACGTCGTTTTAATGCTCGTGGCAAATAAATCTATTTTTCTTTCTTTCTTTCTTTCTTTTTACCATATACATGTCTGCCAGAGATATTCAAATATTTTTACAATTTATCATGTTTCCTTTAAAACAAAAAAGGTGTCTAATATGTAGACCATAGCATTATTGGAATAGATAAATCAGAGAATAGATTGATCATAGAATTATAAGACAAAATATGATGCAACGAACCATAATCAGCTGGGTTGTGGTACATCGGGCACTGAAGACCGAAGGCGGCGAGGTAGGGCACTGTGTTTTCACTCGTCCCGTCGTATATACACATACCATCAGCTAGGATGTATACCTGTTAATGAATCACACCAAATTAGGCCGAGATAATGATAGTCTTCTTGATAGAAAACAAGAATCAAACGCCGGTACAAAACAATGAGCGTGTTTCATCATATCTCTTTGGCGCGAAGTGAGTTTCTGAATGGCCGGCTTTCTGACATCTCGGTTTTTAATATTGGAGCTCCATGCAAAGGTGTTCCAGTCTTACGACCTTATAGTCTAGTCGACAAGTTGAAAATGGTACAAAATAGAGATACTGCTCTTAAAATTATGTGCGATAGCTCATTGGATCCGGAATGACGTCTAGAAAAATGTGCCAAAAGCGTGTATTAGCACATAAAAAATTGCAAAAGTTATAAACAATTAAAGATGAAAAAAATAATGGCATTTCGTTTTTTGCCCATATTTAATAAACTATTAATATTTAAGAAATTTCAAATTTCATTCATTCAAATTGCCATAAAAGTTAAAAAAATATTTATACTTTGTTTATAACAATTTTTTTTAACTTAAACAAAAACTAAAAAATCCAAGTAATGTTGTTAAAAAAATATTATTTTTCTTAATCTTCTTTTTCTAAATTAATTTCTTTTATGGCACGATCTTGTTAAGTATGTATGTAAGAAAGGCTCTACGAAGCGAAATTTTTTTACGACCATTATTTAAACATTTTTTTTTTCACTTACAATTAAGACGGTAGTTCGAGAAAATTTCGTTAGTTAACAAGTGTTTAACTTGTTGAAAAATTAACTTTAAGTAAAATTTCCAACGGGAATAAATTAATATTAGTGTTCAGAACACACCATATTTTTTCCAAATTTAAAAAAACAATATTCAATACCTTAAATAAATTAATTAATGTCTGGTACTCGCTTTTGACGCCACGCGCGCATCCTAAAAATGTCACGCGCAGACCTATTTTCAGCGTTAAATTAAAATTATAAATAATAGAGATAGAGTTCCGGGAGTTAGGAGTATTTTATTGGAAATTTCCTCCTCTTTCAGAATCTTTTTTTGAAATTTCTTAAATATTAATAGTTTATTAAATATTGGCAAAAAACGAAATGCCATTTTTTTTCATCTTTAATTGTTTATAACTTTTGCAATTTTTTATGTGCTAATTAATACACGCTTTTGGCACATTTTTCTAGACGTCATTCCGGATCCAATGAGCTATCGCACATAATTTTAAGAGCAGTATTTCTATTTTGTACCATTTTCAACTTGTCGACTACACTATTATAAAAACACGTCTATTTAATAGTATGGTATTAAGTAATACTTATAATCAACATTTAGATAAATAAATAGATTATGAGACACAGTACAGCCACTAATTGTGTCGCAAAATAATAAATAATTATTATTATAACATTATTTCATCATAATTCAGGTTAGGTATACATAACCTAACAATAAACGACATTCAAACATACATACTTAAACTTACGCCTTTTTCCCAGAAGGGGTAGGCAGGTAGCGGGACACGAACTTTTCGCGTTGTATGATCCTTCCACGATGTGATAGGGGGCGAGCCTATCGCCATATCGGCTACAATTTCCTGATTGAATACTAAACTATTACAATAATATTAAATAAAAGTAGTAATTATATTTTGTTAAGGAACACTTTTGATAGAACCAGGCTTTCCGTCCAAAATTAGAAATAATAAGTAAAGCAACCTGCTTACTACTATTCAAATAATATAATCATAACATTGAAAACTAGAACATGTTTATTTAAATTATAGTTAATTTAAATATGTGAAGTGTGTGGTGGCCTGTTGGTAAACGGACTAGACGCGACTGCCAACATGTTCATGGTGGTCGCGGGTTCGAATCCCAGGGCACACCTCTGACTTTTCGGAGTCATGTATGTATTGATAGTCAATCACCACGCACTAAAACGGTGAAGGAAAACATCGTGAGGAAACCTGCATACCACAGCGATTTATAAAAAAATCTATGGTATGTAAGTCCGCCAACCCGCACTAGGCCAGCGTGGTGGACTATATGGCCTAACCACTCTCAATCGTACTCTCGATTGTAGAGGAGGCCCGTGCCCTGCAGTGGGACGTATATGGGCTGATACAGATACAGATATTATATTATTGGCTCTACATGTCAGAGATGCATAGTAATAAATTAATGCTTTTTGGATGTTGGCGATTCTGTGACATGTTTCTGGGTATACAGGGTATGGGTATTTAATTTAAAACTCATGTTCCTCTATCCAGCCAAAGTAATACTCTACCAAGTATATAAAAACTGTTAAAAAAATTCAATTTTAGTTTTTAAGGTATTTATAGGTAAAGTCAGCAACATAAGTCACGAGATTTGGAATTGTCTTATCATCCAAAATAATAATTATTTTCAATATCGTATGGCACTTCTCGGCTTAGATGACTTTACTTGCTTATATTTTAAGACTACAGAGTAGTACCACAGAATTTAGTATTCTGTGGTAGTACGTACAAATTTTAATTCATAAAAAAGTTATCAAAAAAATGTGAAGTGTTCAGCGACTTATGTTGCTGACTGTACGAGTTTTTTGCGGCTCAGATAAACTCCCAACCCGAACGGAAGTTCAACTGAATAAAATCGACGATTTTTTACAATCTATTTGAAAATCTAAATCTGATCTAAAGCGCCTGCCGTTAGCTCATCTGGATATATTATATACTACCTATAATCAATATGATCATAAAGATCAAATCGGTATCAATAACAGGACCTAGAATCACGCCGGAAGTTCATAATTACAGATGTTTATCTTATGGAATTAATTATGACGCAAAACAGAAATCACACATGTATAATTAATTTATATAGATTTATCACATATATGATAACAATCATTATAATGGGTATTATAATAATGGGTCAAATCATATTTCATACACATCTCCTGACTCCTCCACTTTAGTGAAAGCGCAGTCATAAACTAATACTGTAATAATTAATTATTACTAAAAACATTGCTCAAATTGATTGATCAAAAAATGGAAAAAATAATAATAATACGTAATATATCTCACAGACAGCAGTGGACTACAAGGGGCCGATGAAGATGATAAAAATAGTATTATTCGCATTGACAGAAGTTAAAACCGTCTAAATTATTTGCGTTTTAATTGTACGAACATTGTAATTATAAGTGTATAGATCGTAAGCTGGCTTTGGAAGAATAATGCCTATTCCTATTCCTTTATTCTTCTTACTATTGGTATTACAAACGCGTAGATACTCTGTCTATTACGCTTACACGCCTAAACCACTGAACCGATTTTGATCAAAGTACAGAGACAAACCAGAAGGAGATGAGAGCAACATTAAGATGTTTACCTGGTCAAACATGGAGTATATTGAGGCGGGCGGCTGGTGAATTGTGCACACTATTGTACGGCCGTCACGAGCTAAATTCTTCAGCAGTTTCATGCACTGCGCTGACGTCCGACTGTCCAGTCCACTGCAAACAAAACAACGTATATTTTCTGTAATAGTACTTTAGCTTCACCTACTTCTCAGGAACCCAGAAATTTGTATAAAATTGTTCAGTTTGGAGTTGTAAATAGATAATAAGGTGATACTTTGAATGTTTATTATGGGGGTGACATGTTCTATTGTGATCAAACCCTCTAATTTAAATAAAGTGAAAAAAACGTATATTTTCGCTGCGTCAATAGTAATAAGTTAACATAATGTTATTGCCCTGGTTGCTAATTTTTAAGGTATAATTTATTTATTTTTTATGGCCATGAATGGCGAGACGAGCAAGCCGTTCGCCTAGTGGTAAGCGAAACGACCTCTCATAAACAGTAGCAAAATTCCACTGCGCTCGCCATCCTGAGACATAAGATATTAAGTCTCAATAAATAAAGAAATAAAGAAATAAAAATATGTCCAGTAGTTACTTTCTCTACAATGTCCTTCAATCCGAAACACAGCAGTGCATTTACACGGCTGTTTCACGGGAGAAATAGACATTGCGGTGGTACCTACCCAGATGGCCTCTCTCATATGAGAGACCTACCACCATGAATAAATACAATAATTCTTTCCAAAACCTATGCATGATACAAAAATTCAAATAAATTACTTTCTGTGCCTTCTTGTTTTAGTTTTAGTTTAGTTTTCCCCGGTTTATTAGAGCTAGCTATCAAGTAGGTATATAATAACGAAATAAAAAAGTGCTAACAATTCATTGTTTACAGCTAACAAATACAAATTAATGTACCATGAAATTGGATAAGAAAAGTGCTTGTAGGGGATCAAACATTTGGTATTCATTTATCGGGATGAGGAGCATGGTGGAGTGTCAATGAGTCAATGACTAATGAGAAGGCGATAGCGACCGATCTGATAACCTTAAAGATCACACGCCAATTACGGTTATGCATTGAATGTCGTGGACACACAAATGATGTGGAATTTGCAAAGGAGAATACCCATTATACTATGCCACTTAGCATCAATGCAAAGATTTTTGTCCCTTGATGAAACCTACTTTTTATACAGGGAAAAATATACACATTTCAATACATATAAACATAATTGCGACTCAAGCCCAGAGTTCTTGGAGAAATAAACTTGAAGAGCATTTAAAAAAAAGGGGAATATGATACCTTATTTTCTATCGTGTCACCTGGGATGAAACAGGAAAACGTCTAAGGGCAAAGCATAAAATGCTATAATAAATTTTAAGCTGTATCGGTATCAGGAATTCGGGATCTACGATATTTTTTACCGATACTATAAATGGGCATTCGGCTTTATACATATTATTAATTAACTAACAAATTATTATCTTAGCTATAAAAGTAATTGCTGTTGTGGATGAGGTGACGAGGATAAAAATCTAGGTCAGTAGGCCATACAAATATTTATAACTCTTTTTGTGTCAATAGGTAATTAATAATTTATAGTATGTATACATTTATTTTATAAATATGAATCACACATTGTGTACATATATTAACTATAAATAATTTGTTTATCTATTCCTTATAAGAGCATGTTTATCTTTAAATCCTATACAGCCCTCTCTTCTTATCCTTTTCTTATACATCCATCAATCATTCAAATCCGAAACACAACAGGGCATTTACACTATGTTTGGCGGTTGAAATAGACATTGCGGTGGTACATTCTCACATATGAGAGACCTACCACCTGGGCACGTGTAGTGGGACATTCCATAGGAGCAGGAATTCCGCGTAGCAACCCTTCCATCCGCCCCTCGTCTGCCCCCCTGGGTAAAATGAGGGACACGAATTTATAAGGTAATAAAGCGCCCCTGGGAAACTTATACTTATATAACTGGGAAATTTATGGGAAGTTTTCTTCTCCTTACAATTACAATTTCGGATTTAGCTCCCTGTGGATGACAGATACGACCAAACGACTTTCAATTAAAGAATTAAGAGCCGCAACTTGTCTTATAGGGCATACAAAACCACTATTAATTCTATATCAAATTAATCTGGTTCATCCAAAGATTGCCTAAAGAAATCACAGTCAGCGATAAAGCTGCTAAAGTAACCATTTATTAACTGTAATGTAGTTATTATCTATAGTATTGTATCTTTAACTAGCTTTACCGTGCTGCCAAATGCCAATCAACATACGAGTAGATAATTAATACAAATTTAAGACATCAATCAGACGTCTAATGGGACTTTTGGCTAATTCGTTTAATGAAATAATAAACGAGAAACAGGCTGTGTTTCTCGTGTCAGCACGTGTTCAATAGCTTTAGTAAATTCAAATGTTTAACAAAACATAATGGTTTCTAATTAACATGTGTGTGTGTGTATTTATGTGTTACAAAGTAATGAAATTCACTTACATAATTATAAACATAAATTATATACATACATAAACTCACGCCTTCCTCCCAAAAGGGGTAGGCAGAAGTGCTACCGGGACACGCACGTTTCGCCTTGTGTGTTTCCTCCCATGATGTGATAGGGGGTGAGCCCATCGCCATATATGCATAATTCATAAAATATTCACGCAGAAAATATAGTATGAATAATTATACATATTTTTATAATACATTTTAGTGTGTCGCCAAAATGTGTCTGATATTTAGGGCTGAGAAGAAGGCGAGAAATCGTTGTTTTTGAAACGATTGGCCAACGTATTGTAATGACACCGAGCATTGAAGCTCGACAAGTCTTCAGGAATGTCTAACTCTCTTTAACACGCAATGAATGAATCACAAAGTTATATTATTACGAGGAATTTAAAATAAATTTATTGTTCACTTCCCTCCGTGACAAAGCGGGTGACAAAACAATGAACTAGAGATAAATAACATCGCGAAAATACTTTTACCCCTGAGAAGCCAGCTGCAAAGCACCATGTATTAAATCGTTCTAACATTTAAATGAGAACTATTATGTGCGCTTGTTATACTTAATTCCAGTAATAATATGCTGGGTATGTTGAAGGTCGTTATAATTGTAGTATTTATTTCATTAATCTGTGCTGTTATAGAGGAATGTCGTACACTCATATGTAATCTGTTTAAATTGACGTTTGGGAATAGGCGGAAGTACAAAGTCGAAATATTTTGAATAAGTAAAGATTTAAATTAGGTAGTAAGAATGTCGCTTGACTGGTAAGTTTCATGCTTGTCCAAAAACAAGAGTGAGTAAAAGGTTAGCTATTCGATGAATCTTTGATTCGATATTCTCTTGCGATCGATCCTTAGATATTTCAGAGCTGTTAGTTGTAGTTGTTTCTTCTAACATACGAGTACCTATATCTTTGAGGTCTATGCTTTCAGGCTTCAGCAGATCATTGTGCAGATCCTTGGAGGAGACCTGTGATCAGCAGTAGCTGAAGAGAGAGAATACAATATTAATTATTATGTATTTCTCATTCTCTCTCTCTTTCTTCAGCCACAGGAAATCCACTGCTGAATATAGGCCTTCCTCAAGGATCTCCACATTGAACTGTTGGAAATGGGGTCCACCTTGTAGGCGGGCGTCCGACACTGCGCTTGTCTGTACTTGGCCTCCACTCCAGAATCTTTCGGCCCCAACATCTGTTCTTCGTGCTATGTGCCCGGCCCTACAACCAAAATATGATGTATATGTAAAAACAATAAATTACTTACGTAGTAGGCTCATCTAAGAAGACTACAGGCGGATTGTCGATGAGTTCTAAGGCAATAGACAAGCGTTTCCTCTGCCCGCCTGATAAGTTGCCGCACCTCGTGTTCTCCGTCCCCACCAAACCCAAGGTGACCAGTACTTCGTTTATCTTGAACAAAAAATAAAATGCTATGAATTAAATATACATGCGTGTGATCATTTTTTTTTTGTATGTATGGCAAGAATAACCGGTTGAGTAACTACTATTTAAGGAACATTTAAAATTGAAATATAGATGGTAGTATTATATGTTGCTAATTAATTTTACATTTTTTAATTGTGCCTGAAAAACTTGAATAGTTGCCTCACAAAAGGAAGTAACTAAAATAACCGGTAAATATATTCATTTTTTTTTCATAATTTTTATTATAATTATTTACACCGAAAAGTCTCTCGTAGTTTCTGATACACACGACAAGACTCGATCTTAGTGTGGGATCGGCATTATGCGTGACTGTTGGGTGTATTCATTTATTTATTTTTGTTCTTGAATTCACGTATTTTTATTGCCACGATGTCACACGCTAAGGTTAAAAAAGTATCCAAAGGTTAAACAGCATTACCGATCATACTTATCAATTTAATAAAAACATAATGGTTTCTTAGATTTATGTGAATGTTACACGTTGAAATAAAACTATTATTTACGGATTATATCGCGGATTTGGTTTTTAACCCTCAGGGTACGGACTATAAAAAAGTTACGTTCAGTACGGACATGGGTTAGCCTAACCCGGCGACTTTGATTGGGTGTATGTCGAGCTGTACTTTGTCAATTTGAATATTTTTTTTTTCATTTTGTGTGAAATTGTCTCAAAAATATGATAGAATTGTCAGATTAATCATTTAACTAATTGAAAAAAAATTATAATGAAAAATGTGAACCGGTCTTGAAATTTTTTTGTAAACAAACGTTTTTTTTTCAAAATGCTGTAACTTTTTGAAAAAAGAAGATATTAACTTTGTACAAATCGCGTTTGAAAGGTACAAAGTAGTTCTTTCAAATGTCCATAACAGTTTTTTGATTTATTCCAAAAACTATATTTTTTTTTGAAAAATGAAAATACGCGTTTTTTCGAGTTAGCGAAAAAACGTTGTTTCGTTGATTTATGATGATAAAGGTTAAAAATAATTACTTTGAGCGTAAAAAAATTGTTTCTCAGATATTGTTGAGTAGTATCATATAAATAAATACCAAAAATAATTGTTAAAGACAAATATTTATTATCAAAAGGTTACAAAAGTCATATTACATAGTATTGCTGCACTCGCAGCACAGTTTCGCTACGTGCTCTTTACACATCGCCTTATGACATCTAAGACACTTATAATACGTTTTTCGGTCAAGGAAACTTGGACATAAGTTACATCTCTTTTGCTTTGGAAGTCTATTGTCGACAAACTCATCGCGAATGTCCATTTCTTCTGGCAACTCACGAGAATCCAAAAACTCTTCAATCGTATTTCGCAGACCTATCCTCAGAGTAGGTGTTGCCAATCTTTTAATCAAAGTAGGTTTAATGCGTGTTCTGTAATAAAAAATTACAAGAAACAAAATTTAATGAGTTATAATTCACTACGAGCAGCAAAGATTTCGATATAAGACGTACGTTCAAGTGATTGAGATCTACTACAATACTTCGCTTACCCATGTACAACGCGTTATTTTGAGGTTAGAATCTACAAAATTAAGTAAAGAGTACGTATCTTACTTACCTTTTTATTCCTCAGCGGCAAACAGACGAAAATTAACACTTTATATTTTTAAAAATTTTGGATTTTGTAACGTTGGATACGGACTGGGTGTACCACACCCGAGCACAATGTTCATATATGTCTAGCTCGGACACAAAGCGGAGACTGACTCTGCCGCTTGGGCCTCTAATAGTGTGTACCTATAAATTTTTTCCCCCCCTGGTCCGGACCCCCAGCGCCGACTTCTCTTCGTATGGCGCGTCTTTCAAATTTCGCTCGGGTTACGGTAACCCAGTCCGTACCCTGAGGGTTAATTTTTACATAATTTTTAACTTTCCACTAAATAAACCATATCCGCGATAAAATCCGTAAATAACAGTTTTATTTCAATTTGATAATAAAAATACTTACAACCGTGAGTTTCAATTTGTCTGTAAGCGTATTTCCTAATTTCATGTCTGCAGCGAACTTCATTAATTCCATAACAGTGAACAATGGATTCAGTCTATCGTCCTGTAGTATGTAGCAGGTTTTCACCCTGTATTCCTTAAGGGAGTGTAGACTGTTGGATTTATTACTAAATTGACAGACACTGTCCCCTGCCCGGATCGTTCCTGTAACCCCTTGGGTCCTGAAACAAAAAAAAAAATGGTTTTATTATGAAAGGAATTTGATTATATGATACGTGTCACGTACGTAACGGCGACATCGTAGCTATCGTAGTATTCTATGAAAGAAGGCGAAATATTGCAATTGGATGGAAAAGTGGTAGAACCACGCTGTAGTCATCTTCATTTGTCAAGCTCGCCTGGGGCAGTACCGCTGTCTCAAAGGAATATAATATAACAGATAACGTTAATGTACCGAGAAGTATTAAAAATTACTACTAATAATCAAAAATAAAAAAACGGCTATTGGCCTGACAAAAACTTCCACAGCTGAAATTAGTTCCCGTTAGTGATAATTAAAACAAATTGTTATTTAGTGAATTCTCCTCTAAGTCACTTTGTTATGGTAAAAAACGTGATCATTAACTAATAATTATTGTTTGCGTTGTTTTGGTTTTTGGATTTTTTATTGGCGAGGTGTTGACGTATGGTTTCTGAATTTAGTTCTACTATAAGAACTGTATCAGCCCATATAGAAAGAAAGAAAAGAAAGAAAGAAAAGAAAAAAAAGAAAGATAGAAAGAAAAGTTTATTGTTGGTACAAATACAAAAGCAAAACAAAGAAAGAAAAATAATAATAAAAACATTCCAACTCGAGAAAATAGAATATATTATGACTGCTACCGAAAAAGTCTTGATATACCCTGTATATGTACATGTATTTTAGAAAGAGAATTGAAAATTTATATAAAATAAACACCCGCTGTCACCAGTTGCGAAAAGATTGTGTTCATTAGTTTCTTTTATAAGTTGAAAAATATGTATATGTTTGTGTATTTTATTAGGTATAAGGTATGATGGGACTTACATGTCCGCATGGATAAAAGTCCCAAAAAAAATAAAGAGTAAAAAAAAATATAAAATAAACAGGAAACATAAAAACATTCATTAACAAAAAAATAAAATAAAATGAAGATAACAAATTCATTTAAATAATAAAGTATTCAGCAAAATGTCGCCGGCGCCGACAGAGGGCGACCAAGACCGAGTATCTGCAAATAGACAATAATCTAAAACCGACTAAGTAATAAGTTAACTTGTAATTTATGTCAACAAATAATCTCGTGTTACAACGATATATGTATTATACTTCCCAGTTCCCACTGCAGTTCACGAGCCTCCTCCACAATCTACAGTACGATTGAGAGTGATTAGGCCATAAAGTTCACCACGCTGGCCTATTGCGGGTTGGCGGACTTAACATCCCACAGAAGTTCATAAAAATCGCTGTGGAATGCAGGATTCCTTCACCTTTATAGTGCATGGTGATTGACTATCAATACACACATGACTCCGAACATTCAGAAGTGTGCCTTAGCACATGAACCCGCTACCATGAACATGTTGGTAGCCGCGTCTGGTCCATTTACAAACAGGCCACTACGCACATACTATACTACTATTATACTACTATAAATTCACGACAGCTTAATTAGATAATTCATGTGTATTTTTTAATAAAAGAAATATAGATCGTCCACGATCTTTTGGTGTCCGAATGCGTTGTTGTCATGCTGTTTGTCAAAATATTAGGAACAGTTTTTTCTCACTTCACATTTTATTATATTGGACATGTCAATATTATTAGATTACGAGTATGAATGTGTTGTTGTTGTTTTATATTAAGAAAACATATCTCAGACAATGCGTTAAATCGACATATTTAAAATTTTAATTTTAGTTCCAAATTTCGCCACACGCCAATAGAATAATTTAGATGACTTGACACTGGCAGTAATATTCTCAATGAAGCAGAATCAGTTGCCATATATATATAAAAAAAAAAGAATTTAGATGAACGATGCAACAAATATTTATTATTTGGATCTGCTAAAAACGATGCATTTACATGAAACTCATATAATTTAGAAAAAAAAAACATAATTGTATTAATAATACAAGTTCCGCAATAGGGGGACCTTCGATTAAATAGTTGTGTAACACGGAAGCAACCTTGTCTAATACGATAAAATTAGCAAGGTATCATCAGTTTAAACTTAACACATAAATATTATAATTAAATATATCATTAGAGGAATTTGACAAGTCCATTCCATGATTTAAGACATGAAATCTTGTACTCTTATATCCCATTTCATCCGTCTTATATTCTATCCCAAACCGTCCCATTCAATTTGAAAGAATAGCAAATCTACAAATTTGTATTCCTTGCTCATCCTACGGGAACACTGCATTTTCTGGATAAAAAAAGCCTATGTGTTACCCAGGGTATCAGCTATCTCCATACCAAATTTCATTTAAATTGGTCCAACCGTTTGAGCGGGAAGATTCCTTGATCATCCTATGGGAGCATTACATCTTTTCTTATAAAATAGTATAACTAATGTGCTTATATTGGGTATCAGCTACCTCTATATTAAATTTCATCAAAATTGATCCAGCCGTTTGAGCCTGAAGAAGTAACAAACACATAAACCTACGCCTTTATAATATTAGTAGGATAGGATTTCGTGTCCATTTATAGAGCCTCTATCTTCATTCTGTTCTATGATTCTACAATTGGCAGATACCCATACAGCCTAGGCTGATTTGGTCTTCAAGTTTTCAATGAAACGGATATGCGAGGATAAATAGTGTTTAGCAAATCTTTAAAGATGAAGATACTCACGAGAATCCCGTCAGTGCGTTCATTAAAGAAGATTTTCCGGCACCTGAAGGGCCCATGATGGCTGTCAGATGTCCAGACCTGAACAACCCCGATACTTTCTTCAAAATGGTTTTCTGTTCTGCAAAGAAACAAAGGTGATATTACGAAATGGAATAATTAGGTTATTAAATAAATAAATAAATATTTGACCCCGGCACTACTAAAAAGTATCACTTCAAAAAGCATATCCTGTACGAAAACGAAATTTTTTAATTATATGAAATGGAAATAATTTATTGAATCCATTAAAATTATTTAGATTCAGTCATTTCTTTATCTACCACACGGTTCAGAAAGCAGTTTTCACTAGAGAAGAATGGGCAAGAAACTCTAGATATATTTGGGGGTACTTCAGCAAGCTTCGATGGAGTATACCGTATATATTACGTATTTATATAATAAATTAGTACGGTCATACCAATTATACCAATTTACAACATAAGTTTATATAAAGATTAAAATAAAATATTTGACTAACAAACAAAATACCTACCAGACTAAAAATATCAACAACGCAATCATAACGCAATATTACAAAATAATTACAAAAGCAAAATTAAACAGGCATATATATATCATGCATTCAACTCACAGAAACAGTCATTCCAACAAGATCACCATTCATCTGTAAATAAATCAATGCGAGGTGCGCTGTCCAGGATAGCATTGCGTGGGGTGAGATTTCTATCTTTTTTTAAAATGCCTTTGTAGGCAGACGAGCAAGCGGCCCGCCTGATGGTAAGCGGCTACCGCTACTCATGGACCTCTGCAGTGCCAGGGAGCCAGCACAACAAAGTCGCTGCCTACCTTAAGGAAAGTAGTTTGCGGAATTATGGACTGCAAAAGCTGTTACAACTTGCAACCCTCTCAAAAAACCATGTACATTTTTTGTCGACGTGAATATTGTTTGACATAGGTTGGATAAGAGAAGACGACAATAACATTGCGATACTATGAGGTTTATGAAAGATTAATTGAGACAAAATTATATTATATACACAAATATTCTAGCAAGTATGCATCAATCTCGAAACTTAATAATAACATCACGTATTCATGCAATAAAAGCCTTGACAGCCTCCGTGGCGCAGTTGGTTGGACGCCGCCTGTGAAACGAGACGCCACGGGTTCGATCCCCGCACCGAGACAAATGTTTGTGTGGCCCACAAGTATTTGTCTCGGGTCTGGGTGTTTGTGAGACCGAAAAGTCTCTCGTAGTTCCCAATACCCACGACACAAGACTTAATTGATCTTAATGTGGGGTCAGGACTATGTATGGGACAATTTAAAAAAACTAAAATATAATTATTTAGTATATTCAATGTATTCAGTTAGCTTGCAAAAAGTAGTGCTATTTGTCGATCGTTTAAATATGTATTATATATTGTGTACCCACATAAATTTATTTATAATACAATCTTTATGTTATTATTTTCATTTGATATCCATATTTCAATTATACACAAACACAAAAAATAATGGCAAAAAAGTTTGTATTTCGAGCAAAGAGGAAACAAACATCCGTTGTTATTTCATTATGTTTTGATACCAAGGCTATTATATTTTTAATATAATAAGGTGTATTGTGTAATCTCATAATTACAATATAATGAAGGTAACAACTGATTCCAGTAGTTAATAATCAAGTTTAACAGTCATCCAAATGGTTGTGAGTACCTGATATTAAACAAAAAACTACATAGGTACGTGCTAGCAGAATAATTGCTTGCACTCCAAGTAGGGTTCAGACATGTAGAAGAAGACATAACTTATTACAATATTGTAAAGCAACTTCATATTAGATTGTAATAATAATATATTAATACAAAGAAACAATAAAACTATTGATAAAAAATGTACAAGCATATTATATGTTCAATTAAGTATGTATGTAATTGCATCGATTATTAAGTTAGAAAAATAATGGTGTATAAAAATATTCTTCTACACAAGTAAGGATTCTGAATCTGTATCAACCCATATACTTCCCACTGCAAGGCACTTGTCACAATCGGGAGTACGATTGATAGGGGTAGACCGTATAGTCCACCACGCTGGCCTAGTGGAGGTTGGAGGACTTTTAAATACCATATAAATTCTTCCGAAAAGCTAGTATGCAGGTTTCTTGGGTGAATATCAATACACACACGACTCTGAAAATTCAGAGGTGTGGCACCCAGGGCATCAAATTCAAATCCCAATTTGAACATGTGATCGTTACCAACAGGTGACCACGCGCTTACAAGTACGCAAACATGTAAGGATTTATTTACAGTAAATTCGAAAAATGTGTAAAACTGTGTGTAAAACATAAGTAAATTAAATTAACAGCATATTTTCGAGTGTACTGTAAATTATAAAATGAATTTCTATATTACCATAAATTTTATTTCCAGTGTCAACTTCTGTCAAATATTTGTTTCTTTTTTTACTTAGAAACATTCAAAATTCACCGTACGATCTGAGTTGCGAGCCAATGACCTCACGATTCACAGTTCATGTACACGGTCTCAATTATTTTTGTTGCTGTGTCTTTCTTTAACATATAATATTTATCTGTATTTCTTAACGTATAAAGTACATTCAACGTTTTCACACATTTAATAAAATAACATTTCATTGACTGCAAATTTTATTGCTGCGCCTGTGCATATCGCGCGCTGAACGCCGCGCCGCGCCGGTGCAAATGTCAGCGTCCGAGGGGTAGTCGATTTTTTTTTCATGCCTGTATTTTGTCATGTAGGGGTGTGTATTGCTGTAAATTGTGGTGAATGTATATGTGGATGTGGGATGACCCGCCCTTTGTCTGCTGTATATGTAGGTACTGATGGTAGGTCTCTCATATGTGAGAGGCCGCCTGGGTAGGTACCACAGCAATGTTTATTCCTCCCGCAAAATATCAGTGTAAATGCACTGTTGTGTTTCGGATTGAAGGATATTGTAGCCAGAGTAGCTACTGGACATATTGAGACTTAACATCTCATGTCTCAGGATGGCGAGCGCAGTGGAATGCCAAGCATTGCTTTGTAATTCAAGGTGTTGTTTGGTTTTGCTACTGTTCATGAGCGGTCGCTTCGCTTACCATCAGGCGAACGGAATGCTCGTCTCGCCATTCACGGCAATAAGAAAAAGTAGGATCTTCCGGAGGGGCAGCCAAGCCATCCTTCCATCCGCCCCTCGCCGACCCCCTGAGTAGAGTGAGGGAATGTTGGTTGAGAGTGAGTGTGGTGAGTTGAGTGTGTGGTAGCAATCAAAAGGGTGCGAGACATGAGGTCGTGAGTTCGAACTCTGGATCGAGACAAATATTTGATCGACAGGTATGTTGCTTCGGGTCAAGGTGTTTGTGGGATTAAAAAGCCGGTCGTAGTTCTTGATAACCACGACACAAGACTCGATCTTAGTGTGGGGACAGGACGATGAATGTGACGGTTGGGTGTATAAATAAATTGCACCGTATTTATTTATGTAACAGTAATTTGAATGCATCACTTGGCAACTGGCATGTGAGCAAAATTTAGCTTCTGTTATGAAGTGGAATTTATTGTTCAATTCAATTTCAAGGCGGTAAGGTGTGTATTGATACTCATAAATACGTTCCGTTGGGAGTCGTTCGTATTTAATGGTGGTTAGTCTTGATCCGAAAGAATTTCGAATGTTCGAACGTTCGTCTTCCGAAGTAAGTTATAAGTTTGACACTTTTAAAAATCGATAATATGTTTATGATACTTATCATTCACTCCGAACTTGGTCTATGGTTATGACGAACGATAGGGGATTAGAACAATTTGTATATTAACTAGGCACATTAGTAGAGTTTTACGTAAGAAGTTCGAATATTCGTACTTCGTTTCGGATCATAGGTAGGGTAACCCCCATAACCGCTTCGAAAGTGACTACTGTAATGGTTCAGAACTTGACGCATGACTTGGTGTTTTCCAAGACGAGCTTTAGTATTTCCGATTACAAGCAGCCCGGCTTAATCATATCCACCGGAGGGAGGTAACTGTGCACCAGTAAATGAATTTGCAATAAAATAGAGTATCAGCAAACATATGGTTATGTTTCGCCGTTCTAAACGATTAAGGAAGCCTGCTTAAAATCGCATGATACACTTGCTGAACCCAGGACGCGATACACGTGCTTACAGCTTACCTATGGCCTCTGCCTAAGTCATAGACAGATAAACCTATTTTAGTTATCGAATGTTTTGTCCCTTTCAAACGACTTTTGAATTCAGTTTGAGCGAAAAAGACAAAACATTCTATAAATTAAATAGTTTTTAAAACTGTCCATGAATAAGGGCGGAACCACAGAATACTAACAGAAGTCAAGCTTGTGTATGTACTTCACTTTTGTTGCCACACTCACACTACGCTTGGCGTTCGCGTAAGGGTTGTTAACTCTGGCTTATGCGAAAACACGTATCGTGTTAACATCACAAACATCGTTTGATGAATTTTTAAAATAAAATATTTAAATCTCAATAAAAAATAAGTAAATTTTAATTATATTTATGAAATCGTTGAGAATGTGTATGTTATTCAAAGTTTTTTTTTTTATTGTTTTTGTATAATATGTATATGTATTTTTTTTTAAGAAATTTATATTCAATTATTATAATCCGGTGTTTTATATACAATTGTAATAACTTTTTTTTCATTTGTTCCATCTTTGCACAAAAAATATCATGTCGGTGAACGCTGTCTATGTGTGCGTTGATTTAGCGCGCTTTGTATGGAGCTTGACTTCTGTTAGTTTAGTATTCTGTGGCGGAACTCTATAAAGTACCGACGATTTTCAACCCCTAAGAGAGTGAAATGGGAAAAAAGAGTGAAAACCGCTCAAGTATTCGGGACCCTTTCCACCGGTTTTTTAAAAATTTATACTCCTAGTAGGAGTTCAATATTTTGGCCGCTGTTATGAACTCTTTAGTTATTGGTATTTGTGATTTGATTGCATATTGGTATTCTTAGTGTCGATCTTTTATCCACAATAGAAAATTAATATTGTGACCATTATCTTGAATTGTTTACATAATTATAAATCATTTGTTTTTGAAATCCAACAAAATAACCTACGCTTTATTTTGGATATCACTACACTAAAAGTAGCTTTCTCTGTCCCTATGTCCCTATGTCCCTTTGTATGCTTAAAACTTTAAAACTACGCAACGGATTTTGATGCGGTTTTTTTAATAGATAGAGTGATTCAAGAGGAATGTTTATATGTATAATACGTACATATTATTGTACAGAAATCTATTTGTACCCGGGCGAAGCTGGGCCGGGCCGCTAGTTATAGCTATAAGGGGATGAAATAAAGGATAATTTTATAGCTGAAATGGCAGATGAGATAGACCCAGGAGAATGTTGTATGTTGATTTTTGTAATGTAGTTGTAGCGGTATGACGTTTTTTTTTACGTCCATATAATCATAATATACACGCAGACGACGCGGGCAAACGCTAGTTATAAATAAAGTCAGAAACAGGCTCCTAAACTTTAATTTAATATGAGTTCACGTTCGGAGCGATTTTAGATTTACGATGCGTGGCTAATTGCTAATAGCTACAGTTGGACCAAAGTCCATGTGGATTTTTAGTTTTCTGTTGGAAAATAAAGTATTCCAAAATTATATACGGAATAGTTATAATAAAGCTTTTGCGCCAGTTACAACTAAAATATTATGTTTTTCAATGTAACTAATTATTTTAAATTTATTATTATAATTAGTTATGATTGTATGAATACATATAACTCTAAATTATATATATGTTATGGGCCAAGTGATTAATCCGGCATTATTCATAGTGCCCGGGCAATATGAATAATGCCCAATAAGAGCGGGCAATGTGATTATAACCAATCAATTTATCACATTGCCCGGGCACTATGAATAATGCTAAGTGCCTAATGGGCAGAGTGATATAAAGCGAATCAAAATCAAAACAATGAGCCGAAGTGGTAGAATTTGGAATAAGGCAGCACGATGGGGTGGGTTGGGAGGAGTCGAGGGGAAGGGGGAGTGTCGCACCTCCCCTGGTACCACTTCCCTGGAAAGGTAGCGCACTATTCTTGAGAAATATCTATTATAGCAACCTAGCCTTCAAACTTTTTCACTTGTTGTCAATACAAATTAGCTTCTGCATCGTCTCCGGCGCTACGGGAAGTTCAGCCCCTTCGCCCTTGCGTAACAAAAGATAGACACCCATGCTCACCTCCGCAGCTTCGGCTTGCTGGTCGCCTCCGGCGACCAGCCTCAGCCGCTACGGCTCGCACGGATGCCTATCCTTCGTTACAGCGGGCGGGGGCTGCTCTCCCTCCGCGCCTCCGGCTTTTTATATACACTCTAGGGTCAGTACCCAAAAGACTACGTGAAGTCGGGGTGTTCCAAGTCGGTTTTGGGGCACAGTCGACCTAACTGATCCATAAAGTGCGTACACTAATTTTCTTCTGAAGATAATGTTTCGGTCGTTAAAACATAACTAAACATAAGCAGATCAATTCAACCTTTCTAATTTATGGGTCTATCGGAGATGCGACAATGTGGCAGCCCACCACGTAAAAAATCACCTATGAATCCCATTGCCCGATCATCATGTAGCCATATTCATAATGCCCCGGCAATGTGATAAATAGGTGAGTTTAGATTGTAATTAATCACTTGGCCCGATATGGCTCGGCAATATTCATACTGCCCGGGCATTATGAATAATGCTCGCATTAATCACTTGGCCCATAACATATACATTGAGTGGAATATTTTTTCTGATTAAAACTGCTTACATTGTTTTCTCATGAGTTTTTCCTTGTTTTTGCTTTTCTGGAAAACTTTGGAATCTTTATAATAATAGATTTAATTTCGTCATAGCAATTTGCTTGTTTTACACAAAGAACAAAAAACACTCAGTCACCCACCAATTATGTTGCCACATGTCATTTCCTGACTGAGATATGATAGGTTTATAAAAACCAAGTAAAATAAATATTTTCCGACGCGAAGTTTTACATCTGAAACTAAAATTGGTGTCATTGAAGCAAAATAATTCGCGCCGATTTAATAATTTAATATAACCTTCAACTAAATATATAAGCATGTTTTTTGTTTGGTATAATATTTTGCCAATTCAAGTAATGATTGGTAATGCAATCAATCAACATCAAACAGCCTCGGAGAGGTTTACGAGGATGGTTGTGTTTTGAATTCCTAAAAGGTCTCGATAATTTGGATGGTCAAGTTCAAAGATCTTTAAATTAACATAATTCTTCCAAACCTATATTTAAATGTAATGATATATAAATGATTTAGAAGAATCGTTAATCAGTTAGCATAAAAATCAGCTACACACATGTATAGAAAATGCTGAAGAAAATAGACTTCCAAATTTTACACACACATACATAAACTCACGTCTTTTCCCAGAAGGGTTAGGCAGAGACGCATCCAGGATACCCATAGCCATAGGTCTGATAATGAATAGAAAAATCCAAATTTACTTTGCCCGACCTGGGCTTAAAACCAAAGACCACAGCTTTGCAATCATACCGTAGATACAACTGCGCCACCGAATAATGTAATTCGAAATTGAGAAGAAACGTTTGTTTTGGATGTAGAATAATTTAAAAAGGATATGCCTTGTATGTAAATGAAACCTTACAAACAGGACTGTCAGACTACAAAAAAACCATTCAGATTTGACAATTTAGATCGCGACGCGGGACCCTTGGCTTCAAAGGCATCGACCTCATGAGTTCACTTGCTAAATGACTCAGTATCGTATTAGTATGATACTTTGTTTTGTATTCGACAATGACAATGCATACAGCATTTTTTGTGATCATTATTTTAATACGACATGTGAGGTTAAATTAATGACATAGTATTTGAAGATGCGGCAAACTATGCATGCACATGCTAGCGTCATACTACAAGATATATAAACGACAAAAATATTGAAGAATAATAGAGATTATGGAAGTTATTTTATTGAAATTTATGGTTAGTCTACTTAAAAGAAAAGTGGCGACTATCCGAATGTTGTCTCGCCAAAAAGCGGAAATAGGGAATTCAAGGAAAATGTTACAAATATACACGTTACATCGATATCGAGAAATTGGAAGAAATACAAAATAACCTCGGACTTAGTGGAATCTAGGAAGAATTTCCGTACTTTCCGGCTCTTTTGCCATACTTTGACAGCCTCCGTGGCGCAGGCGGTTAGACGCCGCCCGTAAAACGAGAGGTCCCGGGTTTGATTCTCGCACCGAGAGAAATGTTTGTGCGGCTCACAAATATTTCTTTTGGGTCAGGGTGTTTGTGAGACCGAAAAGTCTCTCACACTCCACGGCATCGATCAGACAAGACTCGATCTTAGTGTGGGTTCAGGACTATGTATGTGACTGTTGGGTGTTAATTATTTATTATTCTTTATTTTATACTTATTATTGGACAACATTTAACAGCTCACACTATAGGACCCATGTAATTGTTTATCCCGTGGTGATTAAAACATCTGGCTTCTCCAGTTCTATATCGTTATATCAGAGGATAATTCCTTTCAACTCATCCGATTCGCGGCGGAGGGAAGTGGACAATTATTTGTTTCCAACTTCTCATTTTTGTTTTTCTTTCTGAATAATTTCGATGCGGGTTAAAGACGAGCTAGTGTCCCTGAGAGTCTTATCGAGTTCCAGAGATCGGTGTCAATTCTTTCTGAGCCACTGTGGATCTTGGCTGACGGGAGTTGCAGTGGTGGGTGAGAGGGTGGGAAAGTCTTTCATCCAGAATGTTAAAATAATGCCAATATCGTGTTGTAATGCCATCTTCCATTAGGTGCGGAAGAGAAAACGAATACTCTAACTATACTTCTGCATATATTAATTTATTAGTCATTTTAAAACCAATTATGATGCTATTTTAAATTAATGTTTTGTGATAAAAGATTTTTTGCACTGACTTTTAAATACTATATAAATACATAATGAAACATTAATTACGGAAATATACCTATTGTCCAAAATTTAAGTGCCTGTTGGTAACGGACTAGACGCGGCCGCCAACATATTCACGGTGGTTGCGTGTTCAAATATCAGGATACACATTTGAGTTTTTGTAGTTATGGACTAAACCTGCATTCCATGGCGATTTGTAAGAATTTCTATGGTATATACAGTCTGCCACCATGCACTAGGCAAGCACGGTGGACAATATGGCCCACAGATCACTCCCAAGAAGTGGAAATACTTGGAAGTGATCTGTGATATGGCCTAACCCCCCTAAACCCTTCTTTCGGTTGTAGAGTAGGCTCATGTCCTGCAGTGAGACGTATATGGGCTGATACATTACAGTACAGTCCGAATCTTAATCTCATTTCTCTCTCTAGTACATGCTTGAAAGATAATTTTAAACACAGTCGCCATTCTGAGTTAATTAGTAAATTCCAACCTTCGTCATCATATATTAAAAAAGTAGTACGCAATAATAGCTGACATGCATTTGCGACATGTTGACTACAATTAATATCAATTGGTTATGCAATGTTGCAGGAAAATATCCATCACATGGTTATTAACGCAAGAGTGGCAATTGCCAATAATTATTTCTTGATGTACAAGATATTTCTTAGTTGTGGAATGTACACTTATGTCGGGCATTGTTTAGTGTATGTAAAAAGTAGAATAATAGTAATTGCTCGTCACTATTCACTGATAAAATAATAATTAAGGTAAACTAAACGTGCAAATTCTTTGCATTTTAATTATTGCAAAAGAACGACAATGCCGCATCTAGGAACGTGCCAGTAAACGTTAGTTTTTTCTTATGTAATTGTGAGATTCAAAATTGAGATAAAAAATACTTAACATACAAGTTTCATTTTACGTCGTTTATTTTTAATGAAATTAAGATATTGACCACATGAACATGGATTTAAATAGAAATATAGCGTGCAAAAATATATAGTTCGTTGCTTTTATTATATTAAATGTAGGATTTGTAAAAAATATGTAAGGACTCGGTCAAATTAAAACTTTCTTGAAACATGTGAATTTAAAAATAGATCCAGCTACAAAAAAAATCTATTAAAAGGTTAAGGTTTTATGTGGAATGCTAAGTCATATGAATATACTGCGACACTGTATTTACCTTAGGTCGTCTTAAAATGTGACTTACCAAACACGGAATTCTTTGACATTGTTCTGTACACGCGCTGCGAAAATACTCATTTGGTATTCAATTCTTTAATTTTAATGATCGTTATTATTGTGAGACTTTTTAGACTCACGTGCGTATTTATAGTCGACACCCTACAACAACCAGGCAGTTTGGTGAAGGAAAAAACGTAAGAGACTTTAGAGTACAGACAATTAACAGTCATTAATTAAATAATTCAATATCAAATGAATATTTCGCAGCGCGCGTACTATGCAGAAAAGCCCGTGTTTTGTATACTATATAGTATAGACTGTAGACTATATGTAATTAAGTCATCGTGGTGGACTATGGACTTAATATCTTGTCAATCGAACTGTCGCGTCGGTCGAAGAGGAGGCCTGACCTATACAGCGGGCGATTATGGACTAACTACTGATCCAGTATAGTCATAATTGTTGCTACCCTGGTAGTTATTAATCCTGCTAATATCTTGCTAGCGTTATCTAATCTTACTAAGATACAAGGGGCGGATGAAAGCAATGCTATGCCTCTCCTGAAGTTCCCCCTACATCTACACATAAAACTGGCAAATAGCGGATTGTCGTATCAATAGCGAGACCCCTTTGTCGGTTTATTCACCCAACATGCACATTCACACTATTTAGCAGCAAAACTAATCATCACCAACAAAATAAAACACAAGAGAAATAAAAACCTACTCAATCTTAAAGGGATAATTTTCGATAGCATATAGGGGGATTAAATGGGATATAAGAGGACAAAATTGAATGTCGAACTGAATGAAACGGATCAAGACAGGTCGGAGTGAATTACAGAGGAATAATATGTCAATTGACTCGCAGCAAAAAAATGTAATCTTATTAATCGAATAAATGTCTTTATTTTTAGTCTCACATAAATTTCAAAATTCGATTAAATATTTTTAAACAATGTTGTAGACCATTTAAACCTTATTGAATCATAGACAAAGAATTATTAATTGGCTCACCATTTATTACATTTTTTTTATTTATAACTTACCTTAAGACTACTGTGGTTACCATCGTAATTAATATGGTCGATTAGTACCACTTGATTTTCAGGAGAACGAAAATATAATTATTTTCCTTTTTACGTGCTCAATACTCATATACGTTAGACATCTGTAGTGCCTGTAATTTTTTCCGTAAGCTTAGAAGTTCCGGAATTGAAAAATATAACTTTGTGATGACGAGTTCGAGCGTATAGCTCGAAGTTTTTTTTTTCTAACTATAAACTTTATTTTTTTCGTACGAAAATATCCATTAGTTTAACATTAATGTATAGCTTGGCAGTATATTTTTACATTTCATTACATTTAAATGGAATTTTATAATAATATGGCAACTCGACATACAAAGACGGAAAATGTTTAGATACTCGTTATTTTTATATATTGTTGTAAATCTCTTTGTTTATTTTAAATCACAAAGCAAAGAAAAGCCGTATGACAATGTTCAGAAATACCACCGTATAAAATTATTCAACGCAAACAATGTCATTTTTAGTGTTTTTGTGATAATTGTTTTTCTTTGGTGCCAATTGTCACCTCATCATACTCTTTTTTGCCAAGATATTATTATACACCAAAATTAAGTGCTTACTTAAATTTAGATTTGTACGATACGTCGCCAGGTTTCCGGGTTGTTTATACTTGCATGTTATTATGCTAACTACAATGCTTGCTGATAAAATTGCCAGATCCTCTTTCCTCTTACCATTCTTTTTCTATCCCACTCCCCTCTCCATTTGGTGGGTGGATCATGGGCGGCGGTTAGCACTTACCATCAGGTGACCTGTTTGATGCAATAGAAAAGAGCAGTCTTTAAAGAGTAGGTACTTACTCACGTCTGTCGACATTATAAGGAGATGTCCAAGATTTGATTTTGAGCAGAACTTAATATTTTATGAAAAGATACGCTGACAAAAAACACAAATTCAAAAATAGAATCAAAACAAAATAAGTTGTAAAATGACTGAGATATATGGAGATATTAATGTTTTTAATACTACGACAGGAGAGTTCATTTTCTCTTTCAAACGCTAGCATCTTACAAAGATGATGTTAGTGTATGTTGTGCCCTTTTCTATTGCTCCTAGCACAAAAAAATTTAAAATATTTATAACTTGCTTATTAAACGAATGTAATAAATTCTTCCATAATACGATTATGCATAAGATAACCTTTCGATATAAACAACTAGGGACTCGGATATGCAAATACTATTTTGACATCAGTCCACATCAGAAATTTATTATTTTTATATTTATCATTAAATGCCTAAGGTAACTTACATATTCATTTGGAGAAATATTAATACTGAACCAAAAAATAGCTTTGAAAATAACGTAGTGTCTTTTATTAAAAATTTGAACATAAAAGTGGTTATTGTTAGTAGCGTGGAAAGCTTCCAGTTAGCGAGATCTATTCAACATTTATGGCCGTCTTTTAGCTAACTTACATCCCCAAGAATCACACTTTCTATTGTTGAAAACCGTATAAGAATTCTTTTGGTAGATTTCGAGTTTAGCGCGTTCAGACAGATAGAAAGACGCGGCCGGGGGACATCTTTTTATTTATGTGTGTATGTAACTAGCCTTTTGTGAAAGGTTGCATGCATCCATATATTTTCTCCGACTTGGGAACCACCCGAGAACCTCATTAGGTAAGACATCCATGAAAATCTTATCATTATTTAATGTAGTCCCGTAAACATAATTCCCAACAAAACCTGCTGGTTTTAAATATGATACTTGTTTACCAAGTTACTAATAAAAAAACAAGTGACTGCAAAAAATGTAGTAGTGTCTCGTGACACGCGGACATTAAGATCAAGTTATGCCGAGGTTTATGGAGACTTGTTTTAACATTATTCCATGATCTCATGGATACCATACTAAGAATATGGAATTCCTGAGTATAGATTGCCGTGTTTGTTAGTCAGGAGCCACCATATAAGGACGTTTTAATTTTTTTATACAGCTACTATGGCATGACAAAGTACCTACACTTCAACTAATTTGCATTTCAAACAGAATATATACCAGCCGAAATCATTATGCCAACATTTAGCAATGTATTTGAATTGTTTTTTTTACTGGTGGTAGGGGTCGTATATCATGTTAGAGTTCGTCTGGGTAAGTACCACCACTACGTCTATTTGTCCCGCAAAACAACAGTGTAAATGCATTATTGTGTTCCACTTTGAAGTATATTGTAGCCAGAGTAACTACTGGACATAATTAGACTTAACATCTTATGTCTCAGGATGGTGACCGCAGTGGAATGATAAGCATTACTTTGTGATTCATGGTGTTGTTTGGTGTTACTACTGTCCATGAACGGTCGTATTACTTACCATCATGCCAATGGCATGCATTCGCCTCGCCATTCAAAAGTTATTGACGTAGATGAGAAGAAACTTAACGATTCAAAAGGTTTAAATCCCAAGTAGGTATGTCTTTTAATTGGTATGTCAACTCGAGCCCTTATAAAACTTAATCCCATGTCATAAATCACATAGCGTAACTACGCGAATAATTTCTTTCATTTCGTGAGTTATATATTAATAATTCATCATTCATATTAATTATCGTTATTTACACTTCTGACTCAAAAAAATAATAATATGTAAATATTTTTGGTGCTCTCAGCTGTAGTATAAACCTTAGTGGTTTATTTGATGCTGTTCATACAATTATGTATGTATTAATATTAATATTTATTATGTAAGCGTGTCATTTGACTTACTATTCACATAGTTTAATCTCAGATTATATTTATTATTGATAATTGTCATTCATGATGATTTAATGCAATCGTAGATCATCATACTATGAAAGGAGGCAAAATATAATTGTTGAGTCTTCGGCAATTGTAACCTTATTTCTAAACCTCTTCCCCCAAAGGCATACCCTAGTCTTTTCAGGCTACTGCTAATATTAAGTAAAGCTAAGCGTAATTCTTAAAAATGTAATAATATTTGCAAAAACTGGACGAAGCACGTGCTACGATGCTTATCGTTACAGCGCTACATGGTCAAATAATATGAGGTTATGAGTAGTGAACGTCGGTTAAGCTTATAGCAATAAACATGGCAATAAACATGTATGAAGCACTCAAACGTGACGGAGCCATTGTCTTCTAACAATCTCATAATAAAACAGATTTTTTTAAATTGCAATGCTTACTACAGCGGAGGTTGGAAACGTAAGATGATAAAAAATAAACTGAGTGCAATATTCGAATACTTTTTTTTTTTTTTTTTTTTTTTTTAATTTACTGTATAAGAATTTACACATAAATAAACAATAAAACATCACTTAAACCTAAAGTGGTTTGTATGCGATGCATTAATCACATCTCAGACAAAATAAAATGAAATACAATAACAAGCAAGGATTTTTTTTTACATTAAAAATATAGAATAGCTAAAAATTATAACTATTTAAATTACTATTATACTACTTTTATCTATCTTATATGATTTACCTTTATATGTATGAATTTAATTTTACACTTGTTAAAAGCTGTTCAAGTAATAATGTTTCAATTTGTCTTTTAAATTCTTTTTATGTAAGGATTTTTTTAGTGGTTTAGGTAGTTCATTTATCAATTTAGGGATTAAATATTCTTTTGTTCTTGTACCATAAAAATTATTGTGAGGCGGTACCCTAAGCTTGTTTGCAGTCACTGCTCTAGTAATTATTTTGTGTTGTGTTTGATTTTCGGTGGTGTATTTATTATCAAAGTAGTTTTCTGTAAGTAGGACATGATTGATTTTCTCGGATATGGGCAGTACTCCACAATATTTAAATAGTAGATCATCTTGATTTTGATATAAGTTTTTTATATTCCTAGGCACTATTGTTTTTAGTATTCTTACTTGTAATTTGTGTATGTTTTGTATGTATGTTTTAAAAGTCCTCCCATAACTGCTTAATCCATAAGATATTATGGATTCTGCCATAGCCTGGTATAGTAATAAAAGTGTTTTGTATGGAATCTTATTTCTTATAATGTATAATATAGCCAAAAAGGCTCGTAATTTATTACATACACTATTTATGTGCATATTCCAAGAAAGCCTATTGTCAAATATTAGTCCAAGGTATTTTTTAATTAAACACAATTTTGTGCAACATACTGTCTTTGAAATATTTGCTCAGAGTAATGTTTTTGTTTTGTTTCAACTATTATGACAACCAACGTACGATAAATACATAATTATATGACTGTCAACGGCACAATTTCTCTTCCCCGCAATCAAATATTAAATCTCGGAATTCGACTTAGTAAATTGAACCAAATTAGGCTCTGAGAGGAAGACAGAAATTAAAAAAATATTATTGTTACAGTCTGTGGTTACAGTAACATTACAAAATGCAATACCCCGAGAATGTTCGTTCAAACACTAATGATCAGGAAGCTATCAGAGTAAACCACCGCTGATTTTAACTAGCAGCATCAATTATAATACAGCTCAAAAACTAGCGAACTAGTCGCCAAACATCATTCGGAATAACTACTACATGATCGTGTTATGTCTAGACTGTAGAGGCTTTCCAAGAATGTTTGAGGCATTGACGAATGATTTATGGTTGTATTTGTCATAACATTTTACTTTGGACATGTATTACTCCATTAGTTTTTCCACTATGAGGGCTTTCAACAACAATAATTTTATCCTCTTTTCTTTTTATGTCGTACATTTTATGATTGAAAATATAAATATATCTATGTATACTGTGTGCAAGTCTACTATATGTATGTCTACTATTTGCCATGACTCAATTATTCCGGAGACACTAGAGGCCAACCAAGCTTAGGTCCTGTTGCCATTATAACTGCTTTGTTTTTTAAAAACATTTATTTTCCATTTGGAACATAACTGTTATATAGACAAAGAATGATTAAAAGTCTTCATCATTTTTTGTTGCTTTACAGTTATTGCTAATATAGAGACAATAGAATAAAAAAATTCCTTTCAACCTAACGCTTTAACTGTACATAATATTAGCAAATAAACAGTAATTATGAATAAATTACAAGTAACCATATTTGAAGTGTAAAGATTTACTGGTAGTAGATCTCTCATATGTGAGAGGACGCCTGGGGAGGTACCACTGCAATATCTATATCTCCCGCCAAAAAGCAGTGTAAATGCACTGTTGTGTTTCAGATTGAAGGATATTGTAGCCAGAGTAACTACTGGAGATATGTAAAGTTAAGATCTTATGTCTCAGGATGCCGAGCGCAATGGATTGCCAAGTATTGCTTTGTAATCCATTGTGTTGTTTGGTTCTGCTACTGTTCATGAGTGGTCGTATCGCTTACCATCAGGCGAACGGCATGCTCATCTCGCCATACATAGCAATAAAGAACGAGTTTTGGAATTTAATCAGGAGATGAAAATTATCCATAAAAACGACTACCATAGTGTTCCTTCAAAATTTGAAACGGGTTTTAGTTTACAATCGAACGTGGCCGACGACGGTATTAATAACAATTAATTTTCGTTATAATTAACCTCTTATACAACATGTAACAGATTTAAATGTAAAAGCGGAAAGTAGTACGTTCAGAATCAGCTACTGAACCGATATCACCATTTTTTTTGGTAGGTATTTTTTTTCATAATAATTAGTTAAGACCAAGTAAATTACAGACACTCTTTCATTTACTACTCCGAACAAACGAAATTGAAACGTAACTCCAGGACATGAGATCATTTTTAAATGAATCACTAAACGAATACTCTAATAAACTAAATAATGAACAAAAATGAACTTTATTTCGATAGTCATAAAGTTTATTTAAGCAATCTATCATTAATCAAACGCACACAACGATAGGCTTAAATAAACGTAATAAGCTACCAAAATAAATAACTATCATATTCTCTTTTCCGCACATTTAACTACAACTAGATAGAGCAGGATGCAGCTATTGTTTAATGCAATTTGATCCATCCGACAAACGATGGCGCGCGCGGCGCGGCGGTACATCAAAAGGCAACCGGTATAGGGATGCGCCGCGATAAAAATTACTCCCGGTATTTGCAAGACCGGGCGATCTAAATCCCGCGCAATACATGCACTTAAATGAAACAAATTAAATTGTAACAAAATCACTATGAAATGAAACAACAAGTAGGTATTTCTATGAAAAATAATTTCGCGGAACGTTAAAATGGTGATTAAATTCGGTTTGTAATTTTGTTACAATGTATGCGGAATTCCGGTGTGTCTAATATCCCGTTATTGCAATCCCTAAATGGGCACCGACTATGTGGAAAAAATGCAGTCGTGCACCGCAGTTATCTGTGTCTACTTGTGTTTAAGTGTTTAGTAGATATTTCGATAACTTTCGCGCGTGATGTCTTTTCGGTATTCGAATATTGAATACACTGAAATGGTGAGAACTTTGGCACTGTGTGGTGATAATGTATCATTGGCATGCAGGACATTTAACAACAGGCACGGCCGCGGCACCAGTGTAGTGTCCGACAGTATCTCGATGCTGAGTTCGGAGAGCGCTGGATAGGTCGCGGCGAACCTGTGCAATGGCCTCCTAGGTCACCCGACTTGACGCCTCTTGACTTTTTTTGTGGGGACGTAATAAATCTCTGGTATAACTAGACTACTAAAAAGTAGAATAGTGGCAGCCTTCCTAAAAGTGAAAAGTGACACTGAGGTTTTACATAAATTACGTGAACAATTACGCAAATGTGCATCAAAGTGTATCAAGGTGGTGGACATTTCGAACATATTTTAAAAAGAAATCGCCGCATGAGTGCCATGTAACACGTAAGTTAATTTTGTTGTATTTTTTTGTGTTGTGATTCCCAATCTAGTCTTCATTGTTAGATATTGCGTTATCTAATTATCTTATTCATTAGTAATGCAAAATAAATGACCCCGGATCCTGCCCGCCTGTAGGAACGAAGTTTAGCGGAAGTGAAATTAATAATATTTTATAGCCGATTCATGCAAAATATTGTCTTACGTTGGGTTCGTACGCATTATATCTAGTAAGTAAAATATTTAGATTTTATAGCTACAACACAAATGTTATGCTTACAGATTAAATTAATAATAATTTGTTTACCAAACCACCCAGTAATCAGTTACGTACGTAATTTGTATTTCGTTTATTGTCAGCTGTTTCTGCCAGCGCGGCGCGTCGCAGCGTTCGGCGTTAGGTACTCGTGTGAATAGGTCTTGTGTAAATGTGTGCGTGTCCGCGAGCGTGTGTAGTAGTAGTACTCTCTTATTTGTAACTCGTGAGGTGACCATGTTAAGTGCCTACATTTGGTATAACTAATTTCATAAATAAAATATCTTGTAATTATGGTAGTACGATTTCAAAGCATAAACTATGATTGCAATAATATTTTAAAGTTGGGGTGTCTGAGGTTGTGAATTAATCCTGTTACACGTTGTATATATTTACAGACCATTATCAGGTTTTATACGTGGCTATATTTTGCCTCGATAAAATCTATTCGTGGCAAATATAGTCATTTTTTTTTTTATTTTCAATTGCGAGGCGAGCGTGCCATTCACCTGAAGCGATACAACCGCTCATGGACAATAAAAAAAAACAATTTACACCATAAATTATAAAGCAATGCTTGGTACTCCACTGCGCTCACCATTCTGCGACTTGAGATGTTAAGTCTCAATATGTCCAGTAGTTACTCTGGCTACAATTTCCTTCAATTCGGAACATAACAGTGCATTACACTGCTGTTTGGCGGGAGAAATAGACATCCCATCTACAATAGCGTGATAGTAATAAGACAATCCTCATTGAGGTATTATACTAGAGAGGACATAGGGAACAAAATTATTGCGTATGGTGCGTGCACAAAGGTACACATTGAAGCGAGAGGGAGGATATGTTACTTCGTAGGCGTGACAGAGACAGAAATATAATGTACCATTTTGTTACATTTTGTTTGCAGTGTCCCCTCTAGTATATTACCTCAATGACAATCCTCAAATTATTTTATCTTTGCGTTGTAATCTATTCAAATGGAAATAATACACATTCATAGTGCGGAAAAAAAACCTGTTATGTAAATCAAAGTGATTGACGTGTATCCACCAACGCTAATAAATAAAATTATGAGGGATTGAATGCTCCAAAGACCAATTATGTTATTAAACACATTTAGTAAGGTTTTTATGCAAAAAAAATGTTGTTGGCCTTTAATATTCAATGAAGTCGGTCTATAAAGGCACAACACTATACAACTAGAATAATTACATCTATCCATGCATAATTTGAACTTGAATATTACCTCTATTTAATACGTTTTTTTAACATTTTTATATATAGGTACCTACATATAATAAAATTACAAGATAATATGTATAAAAAACATAAAAAATGTTTTTCTAATCAGCGTATAATATGAGTGTATCGAAAAACATTTACTGAAATAGTTGATGTCAGGTCGGTGTTACGCTAAATCATTTTGTGATATTTTGTAGAGCAAGGCCTAACTTCGCAAGCTTCGCTGAGGTGAATAAGGTTAAAATATGTGGCAATTTCGCTACATTAACATTGGCATAAAGTGACAAAAATATCACTTTATTACTTGTCTTTTGTAAAATAAAAGGTAAAATAGTTCTTTTATTTACGAATTTTAGTTTTTTTTTGCATGTGTACCAATACTAGCTTACATACATTTCTACTTTGTAGGACATAAGAAAGTACCCTAAGAATTTTGATGATCATCAGAAGTCAATGACGAAACCGAGGTTTTTTTTAGAAATGAATTAAATCTAAAGTATAAGAGCTATGCAATTAAAATTTTAAACATATAGCGGCCTGGCCCGGCTTCGCTCAGTTATATTTCTTGAATCATCTTCATATTACGAACATCTTATTTGCCGCGTTAACTTTTGTATAATTTAACTCAATCTAAGTACTACACCGCCCTCTTGACTTCCTTTCTCATCTTGTCCGCCGTTTTACTGTTCATAAGAGACATAATACATATCTGTTTTTATAGTAGATAAGAAGAGATACGCGTTTTATACAACATTTTTGTGAACAATCACCACACTTTGAAAAACCATCCCGTTTAATTTTCATTTTTGATTATTTCCTGTACATTTACCTCCCGTGCCATATCCGTCTCTATACTGTATCAGCCCATATAGATCCCCCTGCAGGGCATGGAACTTTTCTACAATCGAGAGTAAGATTAGGCGGAGATTTTTTTCATTTCCGTCTTTCTTTCGTATTTCTTTCTGTCCAGTCAAATCCACCATACATGATTTACAACTTGAATTAAGCTCTGAGCCTACTGGTTATAGCGTGATGTTAAGAAAATTCGAACCAGTAAATCCTGAGACTATCGTGTTCAAACAAACTCTTCAGTTTATTTAATTACTGTAGATTTATGAAAACTGTAATATATAATAATGTATGTGTAAACCAAATACGAGTATAAGCTTATATTTATGCTGCGATAGTCTATAGTTTAATTAATCACAGATGACGTAGGTAATAAAATAAAAAAAAATCTTTTTTTTTCTGATGGATACAGTTTTTGAATTTGTTCAATTTCTTCACCCGTTAAAGAAAACCAATAGAAAGATAGATCATTTTACGTTGGTTCGTCCTGCAAGCTTAAGGTCTTTATAATAATCAAATAATTATAAAAAAATGCGACTAAAAATTGAGATTTAAACTATCCTATCTCGCAAGTTGGACCAAACTGCACAGAGTGTGTAAAATTTTATTAAAATCGGTACATTAGTTTAAGAGATCATCGAACTCAAACAACGTGAGACGTAATTTTTGTATATTAAGATGTTCGTTATGATGTTACAAAAAACAACAAACCACTTTGAGAAAAGGCAGGTAGTGCCCTTGCATTTTGCTTGGCTCATCTTTGCAGGGGTCATTACCGTGGCTCCAGATAACAAGTGATCTTGCGCCGACTTCATTTAAGTGTGGAACAAGGGCGGACAGATGATAAGGGAAAATTTATGCTCTTTCGATTCAGATCATGGAAGCTTAGTCCTCAATCCACCACGTTACCTTGTATGCTTGATCTTCCCTTACCTTGGAAATTGTCTATATTAATGCAATTTGGTAGTTATCTTGGCAAAAAATATTGCTATTGATACCGACTCTGGAGTATTCATAGCTTGAATCTATAAATAAGCGATAAGAAATATTGGAGTCATTTGTCGCACAAACATCAATTAGTTGTAATATGAAAGAAAAATAATGTTATATTTCTTTAAGCTCATTTAAAAGGTGTTAAAAGATATTTCGTGTTTTAAGGTGTTATCAAATCAGTTTGGCTTTTTTATTAAATGCAGAATTCAAAATACGGAAAAATAAATATTTAAAACTTGCAGAGGTTAACAATCTTATTTTTTCCAACTCAAACATTGAACTCGACATTGTTCGATGAACTCGAAATAATATATTGTAATTATGGTAATTTCACAATAGGATGCTTAAGCGCGCCCATAATATAATCTTCTCGATCGCCTGGCAGGTTATAAATCTTACCAAAAGGACATGTCTTTTTTGAAATATTTATTTTTAATGGTGAAATGAAAGGAAAATATTTATTGTCTCCACAAAATGTAATACATTATTGAGATTGAGTCACTTTTTTAGCTACCCGGTTCACAAGGCTGTTTACTCCAGAGAAGAACGGGCAAGTAACTCTAGCGTTGCTCTTTTCAAATTGAGTGTACAACGATCATACAGGACTTGCAATTTAGCAATATTCATAGCAGTTCATAAATTAATTAATGGTAGGTCTCTCATATGTGAGAGGCCGCCTGAGTAGGTACCACGGCAATGTCCATTTATCCCGCCAAACAGCAGTGTAAATGCATTGTTGTAGTCGGTGTGAAGGACGTTGTAGCAAGAGTAACTACTGGACATATTGAGACCTAACATCTTGTGTCTCAGAATGGCGAGCGCAGTGGAATGCCAAGCATTGCTTTTTAATTCGAGGTGTTTGGTTTTGGCACTGTTCATGAGCGGTCGTATTACTTACCACCAGGTGAATGGCAAATTCGTCTCGCCATTCATTGCAATAAAAGAAATTATAATTTTAACTCGCCTTAAACATTTTTTTTTTTTTGGTAACAAAATCTCTACTGTAATTAGGCATATAAAATGGATGACGCACATTTCTGTAAATAGAATAGTTATAGACGTCAATCAGCTACGCAGGTTTAAGGTAAAAAAATACTGCAATTGGGATGTGGGGTAGCACATACAGGGGGCGCTACTGAACTTTTAACATATTGAGTATCACTTTATGAATATACCAAGCAGTCTGGTTATGCCTGAAAACTGTCTAGGAATTCAGAGTAGACGACTCGGTCACGAATGCGAGTGGTGGGTAGCATCTTGTAATATTATTTATTTATAATTATTTATAGTTAATAATACGTATCTCATTAAATTATTGTAGTTTGTACTTTTTATTGATTATTCTGCTATTTCCGCTGCGCCGTAGCGCAAGTTGAGCATTCACCCCTTTAAACAGCTCACCCCTGTTTCATAAAATAATAATAAAAGAGAAAACGAATCCGGTAGATTCAGTCGGTGGATAAGGATGATGTGTGTCTAGACAAAACACATAAATGAGCTGAACAGCAAAAGTTCAAAGTTAATTAATGTTTTTAGGGTCTTGTCTGGATCTGGTTGGGGGGTTCATCCTAGCATATTGAGACGCGTCTATATATCTTTGATTCGTAGCAGGATAGATTATGCATGTTATTTGTATGGAAATAGTTGTAAGACACGTCTGATCAAGCTAGACAGAATTCAAAACACATGTATGCGTGTCATTGGGGGATTTATTAAAAGCACAGCTATACATGTAATGGAATCCGAACTCCACCTTCCACCGCTACATCTCCGTAGATACTATCTGGCTGGCAAGTTCTGGCTAAAATGTAAATCTTTTTTAGCTAATCCCATCATTAATATGATTGATAATTTATGCCAGTTTAGTCAAAATCATTACTGGAATGCCAGAAGCAAACCACTTCTAGTTTTAGTGCACAATCATTTAAATCATATTTCGATTTATTCAAGCCATCGTTTAGAACTATATGCTTTGGATACATGGGTCAGCAATGTGGATCTTTCATCTTTTTTGGAACCAGAAATTAAAGCTGTAACTAAACCTAAGAACAAATTTCGTCCAAATGAATTAAAACTTATATGTACAAATTTTATAGAAACTATATATTCCGAATTTTATAAGATATATACAGATGCTTCCAAAGAAAATTATAATTATAACGGTTTCGCCTTATATGATCCACAAACAAGGGGAGTATTTAAAGCACGGGTAAATGATGCAATCTCTATTATGGGGCTGGAGTTATTAGCCATCAGCGAGGCGATCTCGTATATTGATTCCTTTGAGGCTGGCAACTATGTCATTCTGACGGATTCCAGAAGTGCCATTCTTCATTTGGCTCGGTGTACCTCGAATATACGAGGTATTCCGACGGCCTACAACATTTTGGATTCGCTCCTCAAAATGAGGAGTAAACACAAAGTGATAAAAATACAATGGGTTCCTTCTCATATTGGAATACCAGGTAATGAGGAAGTAGATCGCCTAGCCAAAGAAGCTGTTACGGATGGTATACCCTCAAGGTATGTGCCCCTATTCAGTGATCTAATTTTCTTAGTCAGAAATAAATGTAAAGATATGTGGCAGGAGTACTTTGATGAAAGATCTTTAACTAAAGGAATATGGTACAAGACGATACAACCAACTGTCATGTCTAGGCCTTGGTTCGCTGGATCAACTCTAACAAGATCTGATATTGTAATGGCTTTTCGGCTTCGATCGGGTCACATACCTTCGAACAGTTTTGCTTTTCTTATGAAGAAATCCCTAACTCCTAACTGTACAGAGTGCGATATTTTAGAGGATGCATACCACGTTTTAGTGGAGTGTGTTCGGGTTGAGGCCGAAAGGACGATGCTTACGCAGCAGGGGATAGACTTGAAAGAGTTGGGGAAATGTAATGTCATCTTAGCACTTCCCCTATCCGAAGAGGCCATAAAGATATATAAGTTGGTGCATTTAGTCTTTAAGCGTAGATAGTTTGTTATTTCACATTTGATTTGATATGTTCCAATGGGGGTGGCATGGTCATGTTTGACCAAACCCTCTAAATTTTTCATTTAATAAAGATTAAAAAAAAAAAAATGGAGCCGGCATAGCCACAAAGTGACTAAGGCCATAAAAATAAATTAATAAAGATAAAAAAAATAATCCTTTCGTCACACCTTTCCTAGCGTTGAATCTGAATGTTTGTTTAGTTACTGGCCTCACCTTCACCTTCTCACTCGCACAACTTTACGAGATTACTAGGCAAGTATACCGTAATAAGTAACTTAAGCCTACTTAATTTTTATTTTACCCATTATGTATGTATATAAAGTGATACAGACATATGGTTCAAACATGACAGACAAACTGATGTTCGAACATCGCACGTAAAACTGTACAAATATGCCTAAATACTTTAAAAAATATTCGGACACTGTATCGTACTCCATAATCATCGACTAAGTTGGGAGTGAATGAGTTCCTTTCATGGAGTTCCGGCTTCGTTTTCGGTAGAAGTCTTGATATACGCTGTATAACCGAATCAAAATATCATAACATTTTATGGTATACTCGCAATACGATTATTCATAATGATTTAGAGACTTGCGTTAATAAACAGCTGATTAAACGTACGGCTAGCGCTAAACTGTGTCTTTGTGTGAATCAGAATATTATACGCCACAATTAGCCTTTTTTGTATCATGTATCAAGACTCAACTAACTAACCAACCCGCACTAGGCCAGCGTGGTGGACTATACGGCCTAACCACTCTCAATCGTACTCTCGATGGTAGAGTAGGCCCGTGCCCTGCAGTGGGACGTATATGGGCTGATCCAGATCCAGATCAAGACTCAAGTAAATGAACATGTTGTCAATGCCGTAACAAATAGCAACATGAAACAAGTGGCTCTATTATATTTTTTATTGCACTAATTGGCTAGCCGAGCATGTCATTTGCTTGGTTTTAAACGATAAGACCGCTCATGAACAGTAATTAACCAAACAGCACCTTGAATTACAAAGCAATGTTTGGCATTGTGGGCTCATCATGAGACATAAGATGTTAAGTCTCATTATGTCCAGTAATCTAGATTAGCTAGCTAAATGACCTTCAAACCGGAACATAACAGTGCATTTACTCTGCTGCTTAGTGGAAGAAACAGACATACGTTATGTCCTAAAAAAATTGTATACACCTACTTAGAGAAATATAATCATGTATTTAAAGCCAACCCGCACTTGGCCAGCGTGGTGGACTATACGGCCTAACCACTCTCAATCGTACTCTCGATTGTAGAGTAGGCCCGTGCCCTGCAATGGGACGTATATGGGCTAATACAGATTTAATTCTAAAAAACACGATATAGTATAAAACAAATTATCTTCTTTTTTCTACCCATTATCAGTCCAGAGTCAGGAATTTGTGCCCGATATGGCGATAGGCTCGCCACCTATCACATTGTGGGACGGAACATACAAGGCGAAATGTGGGTGTCCTGGCACCTCTGCCCACCCCTTCTTGGGATATAGGCGTGAGTTTATGTATGTATGTATGTATGCAAATTATCTTCCCCTCTGTCTGTCCCTATGTTTGCTTAAATCTTTAAAACTACGCGACGAATTTTGATGTGGTTTTACAATAGATAGAATGATTCAAGAGGAAAGTCATTGTGTATAATACATATCCAGTTTCTAGGAAAAATAACATGTATCTGGTGTGGAGTGGAATCAAAAAACATTTGCACCCAGACGAAGCTAGCACGGGCTGCTAGTATTACGAGTATATATATACTTATTTGTAAATTACAATTAAAATTATAATTTTGACCTATAACATTAAATGTAAATTGATGTCAAAGTCTGCTAACGAGGTTTCGAATATTGTACACAAAAATGTAATGTTTGCAAAATGTCAATTTTTAAAGAATTTGTTGCAATCAATTTATTAGCATCAGCCAGATTTTCTCATTATTTTTGAAACAGAAAGTATTGCAATTTTTATGCTTTAATTTTAATAAAGAACGGCTTATTTAATTTATTTTATAATTCGAACTTCAAGGACAAAGCAATAATTACATAAATATGAGCTGCTAAGCCATGTAATTTAAAATTAAACCAGCAGCAAATCATTTTCTGAACAAAAGTGCGGCATGGTGGTCATGTGGCTCTCTGGAAGCATTTGCTCTAAACTATACATGAGATAATACGTAGTAGAGGGCAAAATCAGGGGGTTACTCTATAAAAACGATATGAACTTCGAATGTTCGGACGCCGTACGTAAAATTTCAGTAATGTGCCTAGATACTCTAAAAAATGTTGGATTCCTCTATCATACGTCGCAACCATAGATTGAAGTAAGAAACTACGATTTACATTAGGGTTTGTTAATTATTAGAATAAATAAATAAAAACAGACTAGGTGACGTAGTTGTACTAGGGTACGGTTACAAAGCTGAGGTCTCGGGTTCGAATCCCGGGTTGGGCAAAGTGTTTTCTATTCATTATAAGTTCGGAGACAGGAATATGTGGCCGATATGGCTATAGGTTCGCCACCTATCACATCGTGGAACGGAACATACAAGGCGAAATGAGGGTGCCCTGGCATCTCTGCCTACCCTTTCTCGGAAGGAGGCGTGTCGCGTGAGTTTATGTATATATGTATAAATAAAAACAGTCACAAGCACAGTCCTGACCCCATACTAAGATAGAGTCTAGTGTCGCGGGTATCAGGAACTACGAGAGACTTTTCGGTCTCACAAGCACCTGGAGCCGAAAGAAATATTTGTGGGCCGCACAAACATTTATCTCTGTGAGAGGATCGAACCGACGCTCTCTCGTTTCACAGGCTGCGTCTAACCGACTGCGCCACGGAGGTTGTCAAGACAAATAACGATTATCAGTACGGCACGGAAAAAAATATCTACTGTAAGTACACCCGTTGTAGTATTTAAATACACTTGTTTGTAGGAATATAAAATATTTTTAAATGCAATATGTGAAAAAATTCCCAATTTCCACACAATAGCAGCCATGAAAGCGGCAGCTTGTACTGCAGCACTTAAATATGAGAAGTTAGTAGGGAATACAAAAGCGCATATCACGTCACCGATCTTTCGCTGCCTGCATCGCTAATCAGTGATAATTACTAGTAAATACTTCCCAGTTCCCATGTGCATTAACGTCACAATAGCACTCGGCGCATTCAATTTAATAAACTGTGCATATAAGTGTTGCATGTGACGTAAATGCAATTAATTAAAAAAATATTGCACATTTCTCGTAAAGGTTTCTTCGAAAATTCCAGGTATATTTGCGATCTTATTCTTTTTTTTAACTCAGGCTGGTTTCACACGTTGGTAAATACAGTAAATTTTCAACTTATGACCATCACAAATGACCAAGTCTTATTTTTACGTTTATGACGGGACGATTTTGTTATCGTAATAAATTCAATAAATAAATAATTTTAGTCGATTCTAAATTAGTGTTCAGAATCAAAGTTTCAAGGTTTGAGATGCCCATGTTTCTTTTTTGTAATTATGACGTGTTTTTCTTGTAATATTATTCACTTAGTAATTTATAACATTTATATAAACATTGAGAGTAGGTTACGATGTGTGGATCCTTCATCCTTCCTCTGTTCTGCCGATACGGATTGAAATTATCAATAAAAATCATAAGCTATTTTATTTCGATCCAGAATATTCGATTACTTTTTTTGAGTCACGTGTCTAATTTGCCCTATTTATTTAATAGGTTATTATGGTTAGACTTAGTTAATGTATTTTACAGATCTTGTCACGAAGATGCTACCTTAAATTTAATATAAACATAGCACATTAAACCATAAGTGTTTCTAATCTGATGTACGAAATACAAACACATATTTTTTTACGAACGGAGATGTCATCATGACATGAAGTAAAAAACTAAACATAGGTACATACTTACCTATTTTTTGTAAATATTTGTATTGATTGACTGTTTGCTTGAATTTACTTTACTGGCAAAATTACATGTTATTAAATATAACGATATCTGCCAACTTTAATAATATAAAATAATTTTACCAACGTTATAGTTTATAAAAGTTAAATTTTAAGCAACTATCAAAAGGTGTTTCCTCGGTAGTCAGACACTTTTCATGGTTCATCTTGCCAGACACATTCAAGCTGAAAACTTCCAAAGCCACCACGATCGGAATTTTACAATTACTGAGCGATTGATGCCCAATGCCTATGTTAAAGATAAACAGTAGTTTAAATGCACTGTTGTGTTTCTGATTGAAGGACATTGTAGCCAGAATAACTACTGGAGATATTGAGACTTAACATCTTGTGTCTCAGGATGGCGAGCACAGTGGAATGCCAAGAATTGCTTTGTAATTCAAGGTGTTGTTAGGTTTTGCTACTGTTCATGACCGGCCGTATCGCTTACCATCAGGCGAACGGCAAGCTCGTCTCTCCATTGCAATAAATAAAAATAAAAAAAATTATAGAGTTACTTCGGAAAATAAATCGTACTTTAAAAAAGCTTGCCGTTTTAAGAGACATGAAATTAATTTTGAATTTTTAAGTGGTACACGTAAATGAAAGTCAAGCTCGCAAAAGACCTACCTCCATGTAGCAATGTCTCTCTCGCACATATGGGAAAAATTACAGATGTCAATTGTACTATTAATGTGAGACAAGGACATAGCTACATCCAGATCCAGTTTTCAATCCAGTTATACCGCTTATACCCATAAACGGCTGTGTAAAGTAATTCCATCGGGCTTAAATAAAAACAAGGGACCAAAAAAAAGCTTCGGCCCTATTGATTTTATTGTTTTTAAAATTTTGAAATTGGAATCGGTTTTTTTTTCTCAATATGAATGATGAATGCTGAGATTCCTAACGAGATCAACTCTCATTTCACAAACCTTTACTTTTTACTCTCTTGAATCAGGATTTTTTCTGTATCAAATATTAAGTTGATTGACCTTTGCGAGCGCATTTACAAGAGTTATTTTCAAGATTAATTCATTTGAAATCTGTGGAGCCTTTTTTACTATGTATTAAGTTTACTTTGGCAACATAGGTAATACATGGAATTGTAATTTCAATAAATAATACACAATTATAAAGATACCGACTTAAAAAAAATGTAAATGATAGAAAAAGACAAAGTACACCACAAATGTGGACCACAATCTGTTGTGACGTCACCAAACATCGGTGAAGATAGCCGACCAGCCGTCATCGTCTTTGGTGGCCAATGCTGGGCCATTGTATGTACGAGGCTTTATATTTACGCCAATGTTATTAAAATCAAACTACTTTGTTTACGGATTTCATCAGGGATTTGGTCAATAGTAGTTGAACTTCAAATATTTGACGACCAATTGACGCAGCAACGAACAACTTGGCTTCTGTACCGAAAAAAGGTTACGGCTGCGAGCCTCGCACAAACATTTGGATGGTCTTCAGTTGATATTTGTTCCGGGTTTGGGCGTGCGTTTTGTTTGTAAACGCACTCATATATATGAGGAATTGAAGTTTGGACTGTACTGTTCGTCAACGTACTTTTTTTACATTTTACAAATATTGTACTGTATAAGTCCAGACACGTCACACTGCAGGGCACGGGTCCCTTTTCAATCGAGATTATGATTGAGAGGGCTGATGTGTATTTATAGAATTTTAGACACATTTTATACACATGACTTCTATTCATCATCATCATCATCATATCAGCCACAGGAAGTCCACTGCTGAACATAGGCCTCCCCCAATGATCTCCACAATGACCTGTTGGAAGCGGCCTGCATCCAGCGACTTCCTGCGACCTTAGTCAGATCGTCCGTCCACCTTGACTTCTATTAATTACGTTGAATATATAATTACGCTAAATAAATACGCTGAATATGTAGGATATTTGTTTTCAAATACTTTGGCACATAATTTACATATCGGTGAATTGGGTGACCTAATATAATAATAACTTTTGAGAATTATTACAACTAAAATCATGTTTTTCGAATCGGTAAATTACCACTCATAAACTGACCTTGAATATATTATTAAGTAAATGACAAACAACAAAGAAGAAGTAAAAAAGTGCAACTGTGTCAAAAATAACCAGGAGAATGTTAAGCGAATTAAAAATAACAGTTATAGGCAGCTACACGTTATGTAGGCACTATAAAGGTAATTTTTAAAGCGGTTCTACCGTTATGTGTGTTCCGTCAGCACTTATTATTAAACCAACAATGTTTGTACATAATATATTTGCTTACAACATTTTCCTTGATTATCTACTGGCGGTATCCGCCTCGCCTGGCTTCGCTCAAGTGTTTTCTTTTTAAATAGACAATACTTTTTCTCTTTCTAATCAGCCATCATCATCATCATCTCCAGGGTGATTTGTTTAAAAGATATATTTTTGACCAACAGAAATATTATAAGTATTACCAACAAGTTTATATTTAGTTAACAGGCGCGCGCGACAATGGCCCGCACGTGTTGCCCGCCAACATATTGTCGGTATGTGCTCTCATGTGCTTAGTTGCCCAGCAATACTCAGTCATAAAAATGTTCAAATCATGTCGGGCTATGTCGTCACATTTTGCCAACATAGATTTCGATTTACAATGGCTTACCCGCCAATAAAAAGTTGACAACATGTACTGGCGGGTCGGCGGCTTCGGTGTGTACCGCACTTTAAAAGTACGGTCTACGAAATGTTTACGTAGTTACACCAGCTGAACTAAGTAGGCCAAGCCTCATTTACCATTATAAGCATTTTTTTAAATATTGCATATTAATGAACACAAATAAAAATGGAAGTATTGTGGTATTCTTTCATACTAATACGTAAAAGTTACTGCATTGCACCGTGCTGGCATTGCCGGGCATCCGGATAAAACCGGACATAGATGTTTTGAATGCTTGTCCGGACAAATTAACTGCGACTTCTTCGGCTGTTAGGCTTTTTACCTTTGACCAGTCACGTGTTTGTTCGAGCGAGCGGCATATCGGAGTTTCTAACCCACCCGCCTCATTTCGCATCTCGGAAATGACCAAAAAGACTAGTTTTATACAATTTTTATCGTATTAATACTAAGATACAAAATATTCATTAAGTTTAGGTTTCTTGCCTTTTTACCGAAATGTCTGGCCAAACTAGCTGGTCTGTCCGTCTTTTGGTTTGACGACCTTGCCACCCTACACGGTGTTACATTGTAAATTACCATCCATCGGGTGTAGCTTGCCCCTAATGCAATACATTAATTTATTGTTTAAAAACGTTTGGTGCTTACAAAAATTATTTATCCTAAAGCATCCTAGCTTTTTAACAATAAAATGTATTACACCCCATTTTCTGATCAATATTTTTTTCCTTTTTTAGTGGGATCTTTTATTAAAGCGCGTATTTGTATACTAGGTTTCATAGTAAAATGGGCATCCTTTAACCAAATCCGCGACAAAATGAAAAATAGTTTTATTTCCATTGTAGTTTAACTGCATATTATATAACCTTTTAATAATGGCGTGCTAATTATAGTTATAGCAACAGCATGTTAATGTCGTCAACCCACTTAGCTCATTATTGTGTAATTTTAGAATAGCATTTTTTTGTCTGTGGTAATTATTAATTATAATTAGATTCTGTATCAGCCCATACGTTCCACTGCAGGGCACGGGCCTACTCTACAATCGAGAGTACGATTGAGAGTGATTAGGCCATATAGTCCACCACGCTGGCCTAGTGCGAGTTGGCGGACTTACATACCATAGCAATTCTTATAAATCGCTATGGTGTGCAGGTTTCCTCACGATGTGTTCCATCGCCCTTTTAGTGCGTGGTGATTTACTATCAATACACATATGACTCCGAAAAGTCAGAGGTATGCCCTGGGATTCCAACCCGCGACCACCGTGAACATGTTGGCAGCCGCTTCTAGTCCGATTACCAACAGTCCACCACGCACTTAACTAAACTAAACTATAATTGGATTATACTTAGTATTAATTTTCTACCAAAACAAAAAACAACTAAATTGCGGTTAATTTTTGCATCAAAACCGTTTTAAGACGAACTATATCAACATTTATTTACATGAATCCGTTTTTTCGCGTTTCAACACATTTAAAAAACCAAAACAACCTCAAGAACACCACTAACATATAGATATCTAAATTATATTGCTCAAAAAACAAGATTTGTTAAATTTTAAAATAGTGTTTATTATCTAATGAAATATATTTTTGCTATAGAACATAAAATTAAGTAATAGATCAATATCTTTTGTAAATTAAATATAAGAGTAATGTGGGTTTCTGACTCTTGTGGCGGCAAATTAAGTGGTTTTGAAGGTTGTTCACTTATTTAAAATAGGTAGGTATTACTTTGCGTAACATTCTCTGGCGACCAAAAATTTCCCACATTGTACAATGTGGACATCAAGCAGAATGAAAAATATTAATCTGTCACTCATTTTAGGTATAAAAAGCGATAAACAATATAAATAAAGCGAAGATCTGAAAAATATACGTGTTAAGCTTCCAATTACCTTTTTTTATTGCATAACGACCAATTTGCTCCAAGATACAGACTGTCAAAAAAAGGAGCATTAACGTATCCTTTAATTTATAATACTAGTATATACACACATATTATGAAAGCCAGTGTACAATTTTCTTTAAATCTATATATTAATACGTGATGCAAAAACTTTGGATCCCTTTTTACGAAAATTGCGCGGACGCAGGAGCATAAAATTTGGCAAACTTATAGTTTATGTGTAGGAGAAGTGGAGAATGCTAATATTTTTCAATAATAATGCTTATAAAGTACATTAAATCAAAAAATAAAACATTACACACACTGCCATGCATTTCACGCACACATCCATATACAAGTATACATACTCTGGTGTCAAATTGTTACTTTTCTTTTTCATTTTGTTCTTCTGACATAGACATATAAAAAAAAAGGTTTTAATTGCCTCATTTAATATAAAACAAGATTTTAATAATAATGCATAAAAAGTACATTATATCAATAAATAAAACATTACACAAACCAGCATGCATTTGACACACGCATACACAAGTATAATAAAAAATCGTCTAATTAGAAGTATTTTTGCATAATTATATAAAAATATTGACATTTTTTTATATGAAGTGGAATAAACGCAAACAAACGTCAGTCAGTGTGGAGGAAAGTTTTTCCTCCTGGGTCCCTGTATCTGCTGGCGTTCCTCAGGGCGGCGTGCTATCTCCTCTTCTCTTTGCTCTCTTTATTAACTCTATAACTAATCAACTTCAATCTTCCTACCACCTCTACGCTGATGATCTCCAGATTTACGCTCAGGCTACTTTAGACAAGATGGTTGACGCGATTGCAACAATAAACATTGATATCCAACACATCTGTCAATGGAGTAAAGCTCACGGCTTGAAGATTAATCCCTCGAAAACCCAGATCACTGTTGTTGGCAGCCCCAGGATGTCCTCAAAGCTAGATTGGACTAAACTTCCTCCTGTCTTTTGTGATGGTATCACCATCCCATACAACGACACCGTTCGCAATCTAGGTCTACTTATAGACAAGTCCTTCACTTGGGGTCCTCAGCTTCGAGAATTAAGTCAAAGGCTGTTTGCTTCAGCAAGGTCCTTGCGACGGTTAAGCAATTTTCTACCCGTTGCCACGAAAATTTCGCTTGCGCAAACACTCCTACTCCCCATCCTTGATTATGCCGATGTCAGCTATCTTGATCTCACCGAAGACCAACTTAATAAACTTGAGCGTCTCCAAAATTTTTGCATACGGTTCATATTTGGTTTACGCAAATATGACCATGTTTCTGAGTTTCGTCTTAAGCTCAAGTGGTTACCCATACGGCTTCGTCGGAATACTCACACTCTTTCACTTTTATACAATATATTATTTAACCCTCTCACCCCCTCTTATCTCAAAGACCGTTTTATATTTCTTCATGATTCCCATGAAAGATCCCTGAGGTCGTCGGAGAACATGAAACTGAGAATGCCCGTACACACCACGACATTTATGGACAAATCATTCTCCGTACTTGCTGTTCGATTGTGGAACTCACTTCCAGATGTGAGACGGGCTAGAACATTGTCATCTTTTAAGTCACTAGTCAAGGAGCACTATCTCTCTCACTGAATTTACTCATTAATGTGCTTTTACTATTTCCATTGGCATTTATTATGTATATATTTATTATGTATATATTTATTATATTTTATGTCTATTTTGTATATGTATGTATGTATGTTTGTTGTATATATTTATATGAATGTATTACTTTTATTTTGTGTTTTTAATTTGTTAGTATATACTTTTTTTTTCTTTTTCATTTTACACCCTAGACTGCCCTTTCTCTCTCCTGTGTCTTATCTCCATCCAAAGGTTGCCTGGAAGAGATTGCCTAGTGCAATAAGGCCGCCGATTGTACTTATTTTTAATATTATTTTTAATTTCTGTTATTGTTATCATACTTACAAATGACAAATCGTCACGATAAGCAGTTTTTCTCACGATGTTTTCCACCACTGTTATAGAGCGTGGTGATTGTCTATCAATACTCACATGACCCCGAAAAGTCAAAGGTGTGCTCTGGGATTCGAGCCGGGCCCACCGTGGTAATATAAATAAATGATAATCTACATTACGATTCGTTACGATATCTATATTTTACACGTACATCAAAATATTTTGTTGAATATATTGCAAAAAAACATTTGGTTAGCACAGCGATATGTTCTAGCGTGTTATGCACTTAGATAGTATTTAGCAAACTCATATTCTGAGTTTTCCTGAAATAACGACTGACTAGTTATTATGACACACGTGTGTATTACTAATGTCAATACTAAGTAGGTACTTGCTATAACTTCTTATCTTTTGTAAACATGGATGGAAATGATTACCCTACCATTTGTATATGTGTTAGAAATACATATAATATAGATACATGTTTTCACGACAATAAATATGAGTAAATATTTTGGTATGATTTTTTTTTTATAATAAGAGTAATAAATTATTCGTTAACAGGCAGCCACATTCACACCATTGCGTCGTTTCAATATGCATAACAATATTCTAAAGGACAAATACACAACTTATAAATTATTGCAAATATGAGCAAATAAATTGATGAAATTTTTGTTACTTACTTTTCGATCTGAAACCTTCACTAACTGTCAAGGTTATATCAGTGAACTCAATGTCCACTGATTTAGGCGCAGGCATGTTTACATGCAGGGTTCTGCATTCCCGGTGATCCTTCCCGCTCACTTTCTGTCCCAAACCCTGCAGGACTGCCATTGCTTTCGCCATTTTTTAACTTTCACTCACTGTTCCAAATACAAAAAATCAAAACACTGTCAACTAATGCACATTATTAAAAATAAAAAAATAAAATAATCGTGCGTGATTCGCGATCACTGAGCATCGGTATGTCCGCGCGTGTCATGCGAGTGGCGCCGAGCTCGCATAAAGACTAACACGCCACTACGCGTAACAGTATATCAATAGCGAAACAGATGTTAATTTACCATTTTTATAATTTTTTAAAAATGATCGTATCAAAAATATTCTGTTTCAAACATGTTATAGGTACTTATACAGTTGATGAGTCATTTTATTTTATTTTTTTCTAAATCTTCCGTATTGAATGCGAACGATAATAAAGGTATGCACTACGTAATCGATTGATGTTTCAGTTGTATAGCCGAGTAAGACAAGGGACGTCAGTGTAATTTTCTAGTTGATATCGTGCACAAGGACCTATTCAAGCGGGTAATCATGTAATTGGACTTGTTCTACTAGTTCCATGATACCATTTTGTTAAAGAAAACCATGGAATAATAAAGAATATTTTTTGTGGTTATTGTTTAAAGATGTTTTATGCTCGACCACTGAAAATATAGAAAAACGAATTTTTCGTGATTACGAAACCGAAGGGTATTTTCTAATCTTGAATAAAATATTAAAGGCATTGAAAGTTTCTGACTGCTCTTATGTTTTTGTTTAAGGGAGCAGAAAAAAACGATGGGACAAGGAAAGTAGAATAGAGAATTCGGCAATCTCACTGACTGAACGAAATGCGAAAGCTAAGCTGTCGCTTCAGTTCCATTTCTCGTGAGACAGTGCTGCCGACTGAGACGGCCTACAAAATACCACTGACGCGTGTCTGTCAAAAACTTCGCGTGACTTATTTTATTTTAGCATCTTACCGCTATCGGTAAATGTGATAAGGATAACTGCAAAATAATTACCATGAATCTAACCCAAATGCTATCTATCTCGATAAAGTAGCAAATATCCAGCCAATGTGATACGTAGGTATCGTTTTGCCTGATGTGTTGTCATCCATTGTTATTGCTGGCATCCTATTGCATAACATAACATTAATTCTGGTTAAATATGAATTGTGGCTTATATTTGTTTATTCTCACTCGGTGAAACATGTTAATACACCAAGCTTTTATAAAATGACGGGAGTCTGACGGCTACAGAATCTTGTTCTATAATGTAATATAAGAACCGGCTAAGTGCGGAATCGCGCACGAAGGGTACCGTACACTAAAAATAAACTTGAAATGAAAATTTTAAGCGTCTACCTGTTACTGTTATTAATATTGAGCAAAAAACACCAAAAACATGTTTATTGTATGAGAATCCCCTACATTTTTTTTTATTTTTTATTTTTAGAGCTTGTTATCATAGCGGCAACGAAAATACATAATTTGTGATAATTTCATTTTTCTAGCTATCACGGTTTATGAGATACAGCCTGGTGACAGACAGACAGCGGAGGCTAAGTAATAGGGTTCCGTTTTTATTTATACAAATTCATATAAAAATTTACAGCAGAATGCATTAATGGTTAGCAAGCCACTGGTATTGCTGATTATACATAAAATAATAGTTAAAAAAAACTAAAATACACGCTTTAATAAGATATACAACTAAAAAAGTAAAAATAATTGATACTGAATTTAAGATAAGAAAATGGAGTAAAATACATATATTTTATTGTTACAAAGCGTGGGGTGTTTACAACAATTACTTATCCTCCTGCACCCCACGCTTTGTAACAATAAAATATATGTATTTTACTCCATTTTCTTATCTTAAATTCAGTATCAATTATTTTTACTTTTTTAGTTGTATATCTTATTAAAGCGTGTATTTTAGTTTTTTTTAACTATTATATAATTGTTTTGACTAAAAACATCCATCTACGGCTGTATTTCCAATCAATAACGCCATCTGTTGGTCAGTAGTAACATTTGACCCTTGAAGAATACAATGTTAACGCCATCTAGCGATGAATGTAGCAATGGTCATCAATTATAAGAATAATTAATCCTGGCGAATCTAATCAGGATAATTATATATTTTAATCGAATTATTGTATTGTCATCGGTCTTTGACAGGTGTGCAAAATTTGAACGAAATCTGGCCGTTTAAAGTGGGTCAAAATCGCGCCCAAAGAAGTCGGTTACAAACAAACATACAAATATACAAACATACAAACATACAAACATACAAACATACAAACATACAAACATACAAACATACAAACATACAAGTGAAGCTAATATAAAGCGTGTAATAAATACCAGTATAATAATTGTGCTGTCTTGTGTATTTGTATGGTTCTTAAAACAATAATAAGCGTTATAATCCTAATAAGGAAACCGGTATTTAATGCAATACAAAGAAACTAGTGTTGTAATGACTGATGTCCGACAATGGTATATTGAAAATAGGAAATAAACACTATGTTCTTGTTTATTGATTTATTTAAAACTTTATTGTACAACTAAAACTAACAATACAGAAATAATAGACGAAAAAATGTATAAAAGGCGGTCTTATCGCTCGAAGCGATCTCTTATGGACAACCAACCATAAGATAAATAAGAGGAAACGACATTTTTGGGATACCATAAAGTGTACGAAAGGTTAAATGGGCATATCTATAAGTATACATAGACATAATCACTAACGTATAAATATTGTAACTTACATGCATCAAAATTACACATAAAATAACCATATTATTATTGTGATCATCTGTCCACCAACATATAATTGTTAGATGTAAATAAGGCTCAAATCCCTCCGCAGTTGTTCATGTGGGCTTAGCTATAACATCAGCCCATTTACGCCCTACTGCGTTTCAGTTTAAGTACATTACTCTTGAGAGAGTTTTAGGCCTAAAGCGCCATTAAGTCGAGGAGAGTATCGCATAACATACCTGCCATAAAATTATCTGAAAAATGTTTACACGATGCAACTTCTTTATATCCTTACGATAATTGCGTGTTCGAGGAGAGAAAGTCTCTGCAAATGCGGCTTTAGTCACACCAAACTGACTAAACACGGATTGCTAGACTCCATACATCTCTAAAATTCCTTACGCAGAATTCTCAAGTATGCATATTTCTACATGATATTTTTAAATGGTTACAAAGTTGTGATGATTAAATTTTTATAATGTTATAAAAACAAATAATAATAAAACTACAACCATATTTAAAATGTTCTACGTATTGTTTTTTGTTTATTTCATACAGTTTATTTCAACGTAAAGTTCCTATAGTCGTATAACAAAGTATTCAGTGATTAAGTTATTTGTAGCTTTCAGGTTCTGGGGGCACGGCAGTGCCCCCTCCAAGTCGAGCTAAAAAGCGGCACAGACGTACCATCCTTTTCTCGAAGCAATTCAGACCATTTTCAACCCCTCATAACTTCGTTGTGGTTAAAGCTAGAAGCCTGAATTTTCAGTTACTAAGCAGGCATTGTGTAAACACGGTATATTTAAAATTTCATCCAATTTGAACCACTAGTTTAAGAATTGTAACTTGATAAACTTTCTTAATTTTGTCACTCACTGACTGACTGACCGATCATCAAAAGTCTAAGGCACTTCTAGCAGACATAGAACCATCAAATTTAGAATATAATTATTGTTTCGTGTTTAAAGTAAGGGAAAATTCAAACATTTCATAATTTGTGTCTAGTTTTTTAGATACACCAACTGCGTGAATAACTTTGTAATCCCATATAAATGTATAGGATTACAAAGTTACATTTGATATTATTAGACACAATAGATCGACTTGGCCAGCAGCATTATGTATAAATTGTACGATACATTATGTTTTCATGCGATGGACAAGTCGATCTATTTATTTAAAACGTAAATAATTTTTAATATCGATATGATAATAACTTACGTAATTACTTTATACAGAAGGTCCCTTAAGCAAGGACTAAATAAATTTATCGACTTGGTATTACTTGGATCTCACAACTTTTTGCGGTAGAAAAACTGAGCAGCGAGACTTGGAATTTTTTTACAGAATGTTTGTGATGGGATTTTTTTTCTAACAGAGGCATACTTATTGTAAGGCGTATTTTAACTGTTGTGAACGATTTTTTTTATCCTAGTAGATATTGTTAAATCATTCTCAATATTAAATCCTATCTGTCTGGTAGGTAAAATAGATTGAAAAATATCCTATTGAAGAAAAACACTTAAATGTCAAAACAAACAAAAAAAAAACTACACTTTTGTTCTACAAACATATTATTATTTTATGGTACTATTTTTACATTAATTATTTTGTTTGTGAACTGGTGTGTCGAGATACACGTGACGCATGTAATAATATGTTTCTTTTTTAAACGACTAAATATTTTTTTTGTATCTAATTATGATCAATAAAAAAACTAACTAATTTAAAAAAAAAAAACGTTACTAAAGTTAGCTTAATTAGGATATGCGTAGAAAACCAAAGGTTACCGACATATCCCAAAGGATTAGCAAGTCGAAGTGGCAATGGGCCGAGCACTTAGAACGAAGAACTGATGGCCGTTACGGCCAAAAGGTTATGGCGTGGAGGCCATGTACAGACATGTGCAGTGTCGGACGCCCGCCCACAAGGTGGACGGACGACCTGGTTAAGATTGCAGGAAGTCACTGGATGAAGGCCGCTTCCAATAGTGCAATGTGACGATCTTTGGGAGGCCAATCTTCAGCAGTGGACTTCCTGTGGCTGAAGAGAGAGAGAGAGAGGGAGAAAGAGAGAAAATAAGCTTAATGCGCTTATTTTAAATTACTACCAAAAGGCCCTCCACGCGTCACACATTTCAAACTTGAAACATTGGATGCCTTATCCATCGTTATTTCGGGTCGCCTGTGATCATAAACCTCCATATGTGAGTCAAGGGTGTCAGGACCAATTTTTTTCTTCTACTAATAGGTTAGAGAAGATTCCAAATTCAAAGTATTTTTATGGTAAAAGTGCGTAAGACCAGACTAATGAGTACCTAAGAAAGATTTGTGTGATGCCGTCTCTATTATTGTTTTGGGTTTGTTACACGAGGTGCCAAACCCACGACTAACAAATTGCATATCTTCAAGGCTTCTGGGCTATCATTTGTAATGCATCCATTATTCTCCAAAAAATGATCCAATGCAGCGCGGTCACGTGGACTTCACTGGAGAGATGAGGCATAAGTCGATAAATAAAAAAATGTATCGATAGTTCGATTTGCCAGTAAGTTCATGTGTTATGATCGCTTCTATAACTTAATTACCAACTTGTTAAATGTTTGATAATATTTTTTCACCGGCCTGATCTGATAAATTATACCAACCGGCAACCGCTAACTACGAATAAAATAGGATTAAGATTTATACTTTAGTATGTAACGGTTTTATTTCTATTTTTCAGCGTGTATTTTTGTATACCATAATGGCGAAATACCCAAATTAAGTGTTGATATAAAAGATCAGATAAAAATATGAACTAGATAATAAATAACTAAACCTCACGCCCTAAAGGGCTACAATAACTTATTCCGTTACTTGAATTCTGACGGCGGCTGTAGTAAATGTAATATCGACAAGTGACGATGAAACCCATTTGACGAACTATGAATTTTTTTGAGACGATATATACAACGTATGTTTAAATTAGTGCAATAGCTTGTGCTACTGATTCTCAATAAACTTAGTATACTAAAACTTATGATAAATACCCTCCTATTATATTTGAAAACGTATACAACTAGAGGGAAAAAAGGAAATTTAATTACGCCAAAGATAAAATTAAATAAAAAAATATTGTAAAAGTACCTTGTTAACAAATTTAACTATTTCAAATTACATAAAATAACGCAATTATGGTAATTTGCAATTTTTATTTAAATCTTCGACTTCGACTTTGAGCTTCCTAATAAGGCCCATAGTGAGAGGCCACGTCTCGGTGCCGTAAGTTATCACTGGCAACACACAACTATCGAAGACTTTCGATTTAAGGCACTGAGGTATTTTGGACGTGAATACGTCGCGTAGTTTCCTGAACGCTGCCCAACCGAGTTGGATTTGACGATTGACCTCTCTCTCGAAGTTGGACCTGCCTAACCGGGCCACTTGTCCTAAATAGACATATTCGTCAACAACTTCAAGAGTCGAGCCCCCAACACCGATGGGGGTGGGCACAACATGGACATTCGACATGATCTTCGTTTTGTCCATGTTCATTTTAAGACCCACCTGTTGGGAGACTCGATTGAGGTCTTCGAGCATAGTGCTAAGGTCTTCCAGCGATTCTGCCAAGACTACAATATCGTCGGCAAATCGAAGGTGAGTAATATACTCGCCGTTGATGTTGATGCCGAATCCTTTCCACTGCAAAAGCTTGAAGGCGTTATCCAGCGCGGCAGTGAACAGTTTCGGAGATATGACATCTCCCTGTCTCACGCCTCTCTGTAGTGGAATAGCCTTCGTGCTCTGATCCTGTACTCGGACCGACATGGTGGCGTTGTTGTATATACACTTCAACACTTCGATGTACCGATAGTCTATGTGGCACCGCTGAAGTGACTGTAGCACAGCCCAGGTCTCGATCGAATCAAAGGCTTTCTCATAGTCCACAAACGCTAAACAAAGCGACAAGTTATATTCCTCGGTTTTTTGTATAACCTGCCGTAGCGTATGAATATGGTCTATGGTGGACGCCTTTCTGATTGGACATTGATATTCAGTGTGCCCCTAACCATTCGGTGATCACTATCGGTTTTCACCCTGTTGATCACAGAGACATCACTGATATCCGTCTATTCGTCGTCAAGATGAAATCTATCTCGTTTCTCGTAGAACCGTCAGGACTCAGCCAGGTCCATTTCCTGTGAGGCGGCTTCTGGAAAAAAGAGTTCATTGCAAAGAGTCCCTCTTTCTCCAAAAAGTCGGCCAGCCTCTGACCCCTGGAGTTCCGTTGCCCATGTCCAAATTGCCCCACTTTCAACTCTGCGTCGCTTCTCTTGCCCAACTTTGCGTTGAAGTCCCCCATAACAACATTGAAGTAGGTTTTGGAAGTATGTATGGCCCGACTTATGTCCTCATACATCTCCTCTACTTCTTCATCTGGGTGTGTCGAGGTCGGCGCGTATACCTGTATGACCTTCAACGAATATCTTTTTGATATTCTGAGTATAAGGTATACTACCCTGCTCGACACACTTTCGATGGCTACGATGTTGTTGATGAGAGACTTGTGGACGAGAAATCCGACACCTCCTCGGGACTGTTATTACCTTATGTAATAAATATAACACAAAACATACATACGTAAACTGTCGTCTTTTCCCAGAAAGGGTCGGCAGAGGTGCCACAAGGACACCCACATTTCACCTTGTATGTTCCGTCTCACGATGTGATTGGGGCCTATCGCCATATTGGGCGCTAATTTCTGATTTCGGTCTGATAATAAATAGAAAAAGCCAATATTTGCCCAACCCGGGATTCGCACTAGAGACCTCAGCTTACCGTACTGTAGTGCTACTACGCCACCGAGGCAGTAATTCACACTAACCATAATACAATAATTATGATTGTCATTCATTGTGTATTTTGCTATGAATTAGATAAAATAAATTGTAAGCGACTAAAGGTTAAAAAGGCTATATGATAACACTACTGGTACAAATATGAATAACTGGCTATAAACAACAAGTAGTAAATCTAATCTCACACCTATTTCTCAGAAGGGGTAGGCAGAGGTGCTGAGAGAACACCCATGTTTTATCCTGTTTCCGTCCCACGATGTGATCGGGGGCGTGCCTATTGCTGTATCAGCCACAAATATCTCCTCCAGGCTGATAATAAATAGAATAATCCGATATCACTTTGCCTGACTCGGGACTCGAACCCAAGACGTCAGACCGTAGTATAAGTGCACCACCAAGATAGTCACAGACATTCATATTTAAACTACCATTATTTATTTAAAGAAAGGAGCCGTATAACCTGTGTTATCTGATGTAACGCATTATTATACGAAAACTTCTCGACGTATCCCCGAAAAAAAAAACCTGAATAACTAAATAGATGGTCACGTGAAAGAAAACCATGGTTCACGGCACTATAGATATTTAGAGTAGGCTATAATCCGCGTGATGGCGACCAAGAGTTCTTATGTCTGGTTTCTATAATCTATATATCTTTAACTAGAAATTTCACTAGATATTTCGATGCATTTTATGTTTCAGTTATCCATCTTCCATCTATCAGTCAGAGGAAATCCACTTCTGAACATAGGCCTCTCCCAATGATTTTCACACTGATCTTTTGGAGGCAGCCTGCATCCAGCGATGTCCCACGACGTTTACCAGGTCGCTTGACCAGCTTATGGGTGGGCTTGCTGCGCTTTCTGCTACGTGTCCTCCATTCGAGAACTTTTTGGGCCCATCGACCATTAGTTCTCCGCGCTATGTGCCCCGCCCATTGCCACTTCAACTTACTAATTCACTGGACTGTGTAAGTAATCTGTGAGTTGCTTTAGTTCTCCTTCGGATCTCCTCATTTTTGATGCAATCACTTACCGAAACCCTAGCAAAGTTGCAAATTGCAAAACTTTCAGATTGAAAGGCTAATAAAAAACAGTGATTTTTCCGCCATAATAAATGTGCTAGTTATTATTTCACACATGTATATTTATGTATAAGTATTATTTTCGTTCCGGACTGATAAAATACGTGTAGTAGATTGATATGAATATTAAAAAACTAATTTAAATATGTGTAGTTATGAATATTAACTTAATCGTGTCGCTTTCTGGTTATAAGTGCGAGCGCGTCTTAAAAAATACTGTCATATGTTTTTTAAACGAATTATTAAATGATTAATAATATTAATTCCAAAAGGAGTATTAGGTAAATTAAAAAACCTGTTACTCTTTATTTCCACAACTTTAGTGTGTTTATCAAGAGCATATCACGTTGTTACCACATGATGTAAATGTATGATTAATACATTTTCCGGTTTTAATTGGACGCCATTCTGGAGTCGATGTTAAAGAACAACGATAAATACTGTTTTAAAAGCAAAAAATATATGATGTGATTAGTATTTATGTCAACAATAGCTGAGTAAATTTGAATTAGATTAAAATTACAATTAAATGAAATGTTGATACATAAATATTTATGTCTTGTACCCTAATCCACGTCCTAATTGACAGCCTCCGTGGCGCAGGCGGTAAGACGCCGCCTGTGAAACGAGAGGCCGCGGGTTCGATCCCCGCACCGAGAGAAATGTTTGTGCGGCCCACAAATATTTCTCTCGGGTCTGGGTGTTTGTGAGACCGAAAAGTCTCTCGTAGTTCCTGATACCCACGACACAAGACTCGATCTTAATGTGGGGTCAGGACTATGTATGTGACTGTTGGGTGTTATTTATTTATTATTATTTATTAATTAATATTTTCTTGTATACGTATATTACATTCAATTTGGCGGCTGTTTCGATCCGCTTTAACAGAGGGCGAAAGACAGAAAACCATCTAGAGATAAATAGCAACTGTAGACTTTAGAAGACACTTCCATAAACAGTTTTATAATATAAACCTGTTTCAATAATGTAGAAAAACTTGATCGTTTTAATCACGATCTAATGGAGAAGTCCAATTCCTGCTTAATGGCAGGTTTAAACGACCGCTATTACTTATGACATAATAAAAACCTGATTCATAATTATAGTTTCCGAATTAGACCCCGCGCCAAAAAATTGTGCGCACGACAGACCACGGAAGGTGCTTTTAAACTTGCAAGCTGCATATGAAGAAAAAACCTACTTCACAAAAAATCCTAAAAAGTAAGAAATAATACCTATTTCATTTTTATTTATTTTTATTCTTAACTGCACATACAAAGGATAACCACTTAAATATATTACAAATGAACAAAAAGTACAGATGGCGGTCTTATCGCTCTAGGCGATTTCTTACAGACAACCTTATTTAATTTCATTGTAAGTACTCGTACAAATTTATTATAATTAATTTATCAATTGACTACTGGAAACCAAATTATACCAAAAAAACTTGTAAGAAAAAAACCAAGTCTAGCAACTCAAATCTACCGTAAACAGTTGTGAGATCCATGTAATACCATGTCGATTAATTAATTCACATGTCTTGTGACGTGTCTTAAGTTCCTACGTAATTAGCTAACGTAATAACAACATACAGTGATCATATCAATATTAAAATTCTATTGTTATAGATAAAATACGAAGTGCGTGGTGGCCTGTTGGTAAACGGACTAGACGCGACTGCCAATATGTTCACGGTGGTCGCGGGTTCGAATCCCAGGGCACACCTCTGACTTTTCGGAGTCATGTGTATATTGATAGTCAATCATCACGCACTAAAACGGTGGAGGAAAACATCGTGAGGAAACCTGCATACCATAGAGATTTATACAAATTGCTATGGTATGTAAGTCCGCCAACCCGTACTAGGCCAGCGTGGTGGACTACATGGCCTAACCACTCTCAATCGTACTGTCGATTGTAGAGGAGGCCCGTGCCCTGCAGTGGGACGTATATGGGCTGATACAGATAGATAAAATATATTGATTTGGCCATGGCACTAAACAATCTTATTTAATGTAATATGTATTACTTGTAAATGTATCCTTCATAAGTACAAAATTTCTTAAGTTATAAATCTTTAATGAACGTTTCCCAAAAAATAAGACTTTTAGTTAGGGCATTGTAATTCTATAAGTGCGACATATAATATGTTTGTAACCGATCGATGTCTGTACATGGGAGATAAATGATAAAAACTGATATGGACTGATGGAGACTGTATTAACGTAATAGAACACAAAACAATGATTTTTAGAATTTTCGTCAGTTTGTCGGTTGTGCGCGATGAACGCAGAAACAGGTTAACGGATTTCTTTGAAATTTGCTATGGAGGTAGCTGAAACTCTGGATTAACACATGTATGTAGGGTTCCCGTGGGTTGGGACTGGATTTTATGCCTTAAGTATGAATGAGACGGGACAGGCCGGGATATAACGGGATGGGTCAGGTAAAGCAGTACAGAGAAAGGCATGGAGTTTGAATGTATTATATATTAAATAGTACGGAAATAATATGTTGCTGATGTGGTCTGGGTTCAAAAAGTAACTGCACCCGGGCGGAGCCAGGCCCAATCCTAGTTATGAATTAAATAATAGCTTAATTCGGTGAAAGCATAATTTTTATAAAACATAAGATTAGCCGTATATAAACGGCTCATCTCATAGGTTTACATTTTAAACACAATAAAACAAGAAATAATACTCATACTTTATGAAAAATAAAGTGTAATTCTCACTATCATAAAATAACACATTTTTAAATAATATGCCGATTTATTGCACTAGGAAACAAACAAGGTTAGACATCATTTTTAGCATCATAGCAAGTAATTATTTTTTTATTTATTTAATTATATTGTAAGTTCTACAGCCTTGCTTTAAACCTCTGAATGGGTCGACTGTCAAACCATTGTATAATTAATAACATATACGGATGTTGTAAATGATGGAAAGCAATAAGACCGCACCTGGACAGCATTAAAACCAAACAACACCATGACTTACAGCCGCTGCCAATAAACAAACCCAATCCAAAATTTGCCGTTTTAGATTGACAGCTCAATCGTTTTTCTGATACTATATTGCCAATAATCAATCTCAGTAGTGAATAAACTATGGCAACACGTAGACAGATAATACTAATAGACTCATAGTTGGCGTGCCACTGGCAGAGAAAACTAATCTGTCAGTTGAAAAATACGTAATATTTAGGGTTAACGTATGATAAAAAAATTACCACACAGTTTGATATTTTCTAGGTGCGAATCACTTTCAATCTTCAAATCACTTTTAATCATATGTACATATTATTGTGTCAAATGCTTTGAAAAGCGAAATTTGAAAGCTGTGGCTGCCATTTGAATTTGTAGATATAACTCAGTTGGTCTCAAATTTATTGACATTCGGATTTTGGGGAACTGTCGATGTGCTATTATAATATCAAAATTCCTGCCCATAAAATACATTGTGCTTTATTTAACCACTTTTTTAACGTATTATTTATGTATTTAAATTTTACTTTAAATTTCGATAGTCTGAGTAAGGGCAACGGTACAACTTTTTACATAAATAGCGCATTAAATTTACATGTAAAGGTAAAACATGCTAAAGTATTCAATTCTATCGATATCGAAAAAAATGTTCGCTTAGATATCAAATTCGAGGCCAATCGGGGCAGTAACTAAAAATTTTAAATGGCAGCCAAAATGTTCAGTTCTGACTATCTACTTAGATTTAGCGCTGATGACGCTTATTGTCAATCATCAGCATGTCATAAAGCTACAATATTTTTGTAATGGTTATCCGGCCATAATCTGGTGGCCAGCAGTGAACACCGAGGACAGGTGACATTGGCTCCGTCACCGAAGGGTCAGGCAGGAGTCATTTAGTCCCCTGCTTGCTACTCATCTCATCGCCGCGCTGGAAATTTCCTTCGAAGGAGCTTCACCAAGAGTCCTGATCACTAATGTGGTTCTCTGTTATAAATAAGGTTTTTGTGTAGGGTTGGGTGTCGGAGCTCTAAATAAACGAAACTGCAAAGATAACACTTTAATATAATCACAATATATTCGTTTATTAAGATACAGTCTACGCGAGAACAAAACACTGAACAACAAAATGCATTCCACTACGTACGGGTAATAATCTATTGGCAACACTGAACTGAAAATCGTTTCGGTTACAATTTTTAAATATCAATAATTTTACTTATAACTTGAAAGAATAAACGCGAAAATAAGTAATGTAGGTTTATATAATATACATTAAATAGTTAGTGATGAATTAATCGTGGTAAGCTTACGTATGAAACGACACGTCTGGTATTTTCCTTTTAACTATTACTTTTACACCCAATAACGTTAAACCGTCTCACTTTTACTTTTAAAAATATTGTTCGTCACTTGTACTTCGATTATTATCACCTGATTAATATCATTTAACACAAAATTCGTAAAATAATTCAATAAAACTGCACTTTACGTTGTCAACTGTCAAAATCTCTTTAGCAAATTAAAATTGCTAATCTTGCAAAAAGCGGCACGCGCGGTGATACAAGAATTGTTATCATTCTGTCTCGTTTCTTAGCACGTCATAGACATAAGTTGTTACTCTTCTTGTGTCAATGCTACAAATCATATCAATTCGTCTATATATTTTCTGTCTACGTGGCAACATGACAGGAGACCAATCGAAAAGTAGAAAACAATTGACAACAAAACAGATTGACTTCAATCTAATTTTTTCGATTGATTATTGGCATCGGCCGTTACAAAGCAATGTATGCATAACTCTCAATATGTCCAGTAGTTACTCTGGTTACAATGTCCTTCAAACCCACTGATAGCTTTGGGAGTGATCTGTGTTCAAACCTAACACAACAGTGCATTTACACAGCTGTTTGGCGGAAGAAATAGACATTACGTAGGTAGAGTTAGCAGTTATGTGTTACCACCAGTTTTGTTCCTTTATTGTCGTTTGATTAAGAGCGTATACACCTTGCGCGCAAAGTCAACTATAGGTATTTCTTCGTTAATTTCACGCACACATAAGCAACCAAAGCTGTGTGCGTAGAGCTGCCGCATCGGCTCGCTATACAATCGGCTCAAACAACTTTGATCAGTGCGCTTCAAATATTCAATTGAAATGTAACTGTAATATAATATCATAAAAATATTTTATTTGCATTATAAGTAGACAAATATTACTGTGCAAGCAAAGAATAATACAAATTTTGGATATTAATCATATTTTCGTTATTATTACATTGTTAAGTTGCATTCAAATCAGTGTTCAATAAGTAGACACTACGAACGTTTTATTAATCATTTCATGTTCGAACACATAAATAGTGTTAGGGGCCTTACAACCCCTTACAATTACGAAATATATTTAATTTTATATTACAATACATAACATAATTTAGCCTCGGAATTACGTCTCATTATATTACCTGAAACATAATTTATACTTACTACAAAATCATTGTAGGTAATAAAAATAATTAAATATTTTACTACCAAAGTACTAAGATGTGGTAATCGCATTCCGCGCGTGGCTATTTTTACTACGCGCGGCATAATCGACTGCAGCCAGGGGCCCTACTATATTCATCGAACGAACGAACGAACGAACGAAGGACCCTACTATATTCAACGAAACGAAGTTCGAAACTTCGGACAAACGAAGTTTTTTATACGATACGAATGTATATATATAACGTACACCGTAACTATAAGTCTACGGTTACGACCATAAATCAATAACGACCATAAGTTTTATGTAGGTACATTCGTATCGTATATAAACTTTGATCATCCGAAGTTTCGAACTTCGTTTCGTTGAATATAGTAGGGTCCCAGGCCGGAGCGACGAGCGATACGTCCTCCCTCTAGAAGGCCTTGCGGCGGTCTGATTTGATCCACGTCGGACAGCGTGTTTTATAGTGGTTTTTAAAATATTTGTAGAAAACATGAAAACTAATTTTGTTGAAATATAAAAATGTTAATTTATTGATAAGATGTTCTTCTATTATAATATGCAATTGTTATAAAAAATTATGTACGATAAGTTGGTGAAAAAAAATATGTTCTTGACGAGAGTTTCTGAATAATTTCGCATTGTTTAAATTTTTATTTTTCGGGAACTAAACACAAAAAGATTATTTTTCTCAGCAAAATCCCTCCATAAGGGTCTTATTAGTCTGATAATATTTTTATTTTTATCTTATATTTAGTGGTTAAGGATATCTTAAGCTTCTAAATTGCCATTTAAAGCCTAAATAACGAAACTTGTGTTCAGTAATCCGTATAGTACTCACAAAATATCCATCAATCTATAATGTTTTCCACCAAAATCCCTAGATGACAACCTTTTCTAAAATAAGTAATAATTATTTTTCCTTCAAATTGTTTATTGGTGGCTATTAACTCATTTGAAAAGTCCTGTTTTTAAGCCAAAAAGCGCGTGCAGGGTATAAACGCTCTTAAGAAGCCGGCTATACTACGATAACCGGGGGGGGGGGGGGGGGGGGTAACTCTGTAAAAACGAAACGAACCTCGAACTTCATTAACGTGCCTAGATACTCCACAAAATGTTGGATTCCTCAGTTCGTATCGTTTTTATATATTAACGCCCAAATACTGGAACGCCATTCAAATAATAAGTTGCTCTTAACAGCGCACGACCCACTTAGCCAGTACATTTAATCGGGATTAAAGCAATTTAGTGTCATTTATATTTAAGTTGCGTTCCAGTATTTAGGCGTAACTCCCCTGCGCAATGGATTTTCAACTAAAACGAATAAAGTAGGTATAATATTTTAATAATAATGAATAAGCATGTAAATATTTATTTCTGGTTGGAATAGTTTTCCATAGTTTATATTTAGTTATGACGCAAGACATGTATCTTGTTAGGTCAGGAAATGTGTGAATGCTTAGTGGACAGTTTGTTTCTGACCAAACGAGGTTGTCTATACCGTGGTCACATGAACGCTAGGGCGCATCACATCAATATGTGTATGTTAGTTTATTGCCCCGCACGTCGCACTTTAATGCTACCATTAGAAAAATATAATATTTATTTATTAGGTCCAACAACAGCGCCGCAAATAGTCATATAGTATGAAAATTGGACGATCTGACTAAGGTTGCAGAAAGTCGCAGGATGCAGGCCGCTTCCAACAGGTCATTGTGGAGATCCTTGGGGGAGGTCTATGTTCAGCAGTGGACTTCCTGTGGCTGATATGGTGATGATGAAAATTACAGTTTGGAAACTCTCGATTGTAAGGAAACAGGGAGATTGATAATTAACTTGTAATTATTATGTTATTTAATTATTTGCACTATCTTAAGCGCACATACATACAAAAATATTTTTATTTTATTTTTATTAATTGTTTAGTATATAAGAGACCGTTAGTAAACCTTAAAATGGTTTAAATGGAAAAAAAAATTAATCTTTTTAGTTTACTTATAGAGTTCTTAGTTTGTTTAGTTCATCCTTTAAACCAGTCCATTATTAAGATAATTCTTGTTATAGATTTGTTTTCTGATATCCCAAAATACAAGGTTTGCCTAGTTTGAGTATCCCTGGTCATTTCTTATTTTTGTTTTTTCTTTTTAGCTATAAGACATCGCGGATTTTAGTATATTCTATTGCAAAAACAAAATCATGTTATTGAAATAAAGATTATAATGATAAAGAAGATAAAGTATCGATGTTTAAGTCGGATTTGTGCGCCTATCACAGATGTAAACAACGTGGACAGCAATAGAAACAGCTCAATTAACAATCAATTAATAATAACAATTTTTATGAGGAAACATGTATTCCGAGAAGATTGACAATATCTTCAATCGCATGTAAAATCCGCCACCCAAATAAACTCTCTCAATTTCGAGAAGTCCACTGCTGAACATAAGCATACCCGAAGGATCTCCACATTATAGTGAATGGTGATAAATCTATTGCGAAAGGTAGAAAGCTTTCACCCTTGATTTAAATATTTTCAGCGAGGACGATCGTTTAATTGTAAGAGGCAAAGCGTTCCACAGCCGCACTGCCTCAACAGTAAAGGACCGGTCATAAAATGACGTCCTATGTGCTGGAAACTGCAACATCAGATTCTCTGATGACCTAAGAGAATGTGAATTAGCAGTATGTAGGAAATTAAAACGTTCCTGAAGGTAGCGCGGAAAAGAGGGATTAAACAGAACACTGTAGAGAAGAGACAGGATATGAGCATTTCGGCGACGACGTATAGGGAGCCACTTGAGCCTGTTACGATATTCAGAAACATGGTCATATTTGCGCAAACCAAATATAAACCTGATACAAAAATTTTGAAGGCGCTCAAGCTTATTTAGCTGGGCCTCAGTAAGATCGAGATAGCTGGTATCGGCATAGTCGAGAATAGGGAGCAAGAGAGCTTGTGCAAGCGCAATCTTAGTGGTAGTCGGAAGAAAATTACGCAATCTACGCAACGAACCAGCAGAGGCAAACAATTTAAGACTAACTGCCATTATTTGAGGGCCCCAAGTTAAACTGCGATCGAAAATAACACCAAGATTTTTCACAGTGTCGCTAAACGGGACCACAACCCCTTCTAGCAGCACGTGAGGCAGAAGAGACCAGTCGATCTTACAGATAGTTCTTGGGCTTCCTACAACAATGGCTTGTGTTTTTGTTGGGTTCAATTTAAGGCCATATGCTTTACTCCACTCGGATATTGCATGAAGGTCGCTATTCATCAGACGAATAGAGTCATTCAGCTGATCGAGCGGAGATTGACGATAAAGTTGAAGGTTGTCTGCATAAAGGTGGTAGGAGGAAGAAAGATTACAAGAAATTGAATTAATAAACACTGAGAAAAGAAGGGGAGATAGGACGCCACCCTGAGGAACACCGGCAGATGTGTTGCACCACGAGGAAACCGAATCCCCTAGGCGAACACACTGACGGCGACCAAACAGGTAACTATGAAACCATTCAATCACACTTGGAGATATGTTGAAGGAGCGAAGTATAGCTATGAGAATGTCATAATCAACCGTGTTAAATGCATTGCTAAAGTCTAGGAGTGTCAGCACAGTTAACTGACTGTTTTCCATCCCCAGACGAATGTCGTCGGTGATTTTGACAAGTGCAGTAACTGTGCTGTGCCCAGGACGAAAGCCGGATTGAAGGGGATTGAGGAGATCGTGTTTGGCGAGGAATGAGCTTAACTGGTTATAGACCAGACGCTCGAGGACTTTAGAAAGAAAAGGATGAATGGATATTGGACGATATTCCGAAAAAGATTTAGGGTTAGGTTTTCTTAGTAAAGGAATAATCTGTGCTTCCTTCCAGGAGCAAGGAAACACAGCATTGGAGATGGAATAATTTAGTATATGACAAAGGACAGGAAGAACGGAATCTAGGATGGGAAGAAGCATATTGCGGCTGATGCTATCCATCCCAACTGCATTAGATGCTATTGAGACGACACTCCTCCGAACATCACAAGTAGTAAATTGACGAAACACAAATGTAGAAAGGCCAGGAGCAGAACTTTCTGAAAGATAATTAATAGTGGATGCTTTAACTACATCATCAATATGTGAAGTACAGGAAAAGATTGAACGATCTTAGTGTGGGGTTAGGACTAAGTACGTGAATAATGGGTGTATTTAAAAACAGAATTCTAAATTCTTGCAGGCAGGCGTCCAACGACGCTGCGCTTACCTTTACATGGGCTCCAATCCAGAACCTTTCGGCCCCGACGGCCGTCAGTTCTTCACCCTATTTGCGCCCTATTATACTAATATATGCCAAACACCAACTACTGTCTCATTGCTCTGATCATAGAAGAGTCCCGTCTCCGGTTTCCTGCAGTGGGTATTTTTTTTATCTATACATATAAATAAAATTGAAGTGTCTGTTTGTAAAGTGAAAAAATGTCCAACTACATATCGTTATATATGTTATGGGCCAAGTGATTAATCAGGCATTATTCATAATGCCCGGGCAGTATGAATATTGCCGAACCATATCGGGCCACGTGATTAATTACAATCTAAACTTACCTATTTATCACATTGCCCGAGCATTATGAATATGGCTACATGATGATCGGGCAATGTGATTAATAGGTGACTTTAGTTTATTATATCAGCTACCTGACAATAAAAGTCCCGTCAAAATCGGTTCAGCCACTTCAGAGATTAGCCGGAACAAACAGACAGCCAGACGAACAGGCAGACAGACAAAAAAATCTAAGGTCATTTTCGTTATAAGTATCGTGTATATAACGATTTATAGTTGGACATTTTTTTTTATTTTCACTTTACAAACAGACACCTCAATTTTATTTATATGTATAATAGATGTATAGATAGATAATATTAATTAAAATAATTTGTATATTCCCAACTATTTTATGTATAAAGTGGACACGACTACTATAGAAATGTAGAAGGCCTTCAATCATTCGTACTTCCGGTTATAATAATGATTGCTCTGTGCTCATTGTTAATAAAACATGAAACATGTATCTAGCAAATGTGGTGTAATTTAGTAATTATAATTTCATGGCAAATTAAAATCAACTTGGATCACTGTTTGTCTATTTTTAAACGCGGTCTTAGCTCGTTTTACCCATTACATTAAAAAAAGCAACATACAGTCGAATTGAGAACCTCCTACTTTTTTTGAAATCGGTTAAAAATGGATGCGTTCAAAAGTTTTTTTATATGAGATGGTTTTTTACGTATTGTAACTATACCAACGCTTCATGAGTCTCGATGTAAGCGTTGTTTTGAAACGAAACGTTTTCGAAACTAGTATTCGTAGGTGATACATTTGTCTTATAGCGGGAATCGAAACTTTTATTAGGAGGCTGAAAACAGAGCTCCTCAACACTCCACATGGACCGATTGGAAGCTGGCTGCAACTAGTGACTTCCCGCAAACCTTTTAATTGTGGAGTCTGTGCTTTTGTCCTGCGCAAATGTCTCTCTTTTATTCATCGACTTGACTCTGTCCACGGAAAGCTCTGACCATTTTAGCTCGAATGCATCCAAGTCATCCTTCCACCGCATTTCACGGGCCTTTCACGGGCTTTTCACAGGCCACCTTTATTGGGTTCGTCAAACTTGCGTGTCGCGATCCATCGTTGTGCTTATTGTTAAATATGTCACCATCAGCATATAGCCTGGGCCTTTCAGTCGCAGCAATCGAACCACGGCGTCTCTTCCAAAAAATATAGTCTTCTTCGAGATCGATCTTTCTATCGAAGATTGCCTCCGTGGCGCAGGTAGGTTAGACGCCGCCTGTGAAACGAGAGGCCGCGGGTTCGATCCCCACGCCGCGCCGAGAGAAATATTTGTGCGGCCCACAAAAATTTCTTCCGGGTCTGGGTGTTTGTGAGACCGAAAAGTCTCTCGTAGTTCCTGATACCCACGACACCAGACTCGATCTTAGTGTGGGATCAGGACTATGTATGTGACTGTTGGGTGTATTTATATATTATTATTTTATTGGACAACATATGGGCAATTTTAACTATTGAAACTACTACTCTGAATTGAGAGTGGGTGTTACAGCCGAACCAAACCGCAGGTTCTTCAACCATGAGTGCCTTCTTCCAACAATCCGTTCTAGCAATCTTCGCCTGCATGAAGAGACGGAGCAGCCTGTATATGTCTGCCTGTAAATAATATAAATGATTATAAAAAATATAATATAAATATATTATTTACAGACATAATATTTTACATTTTAATTAGTGTATGAATTTAAATAAGAACATAGAACAAGTCATAATTTATGTTGCTTCAAAAATCAAGATTAATGAGGTTAGTAACGCCATCTATGCGCAATAAAGAGTACTTTTGTATTTGTAGGTAAAAGTTTTGTTATTTAATCACAGCGACATCTTACGCTTCTTTAGAGTACTAAGTAACAAGCTAGATGACTAAAAGATTTCTTTGAAAGTTTAATATCAAAATATTTACCTATGTTGCATAGTTTTCAAATGCATTATTTATTTTTGATAGATTATAATTAGCATGTGCTGACTGGAGAACAATGGCATTAAAATAGTAAGTACATTTTAAGAAACGATGATTCTCTGGTTGTTGTATTAGGGCCCCGTACCAAAAAGGTAAAAACGGAATCCTATTACTAAGCCTCCGTTGTCTGGCCGTCTGTCTGTCACCAGGCTGTATCTCATAAATCGTGATAACTAGAAATCTAAAATTTCCACAAATACTGTTTTTCCATTGCCGCTATAACAAAAAAAAAATGAAAATATTATGGGGGGTCCCCATACAATAAACGTATTTTTTTTCGTATATTTTATGGGCAATATTAATAACATTAACAGGTAGACGCTTAAAATTTTCCCAGAATATTTAGTTTTATATTACCTTTCACAATAAATAATTGAATAAAAATAAGTACCTAAATATTAAAGGGGGGCTCCCATACAACAAAATATGTAATTTTCAAGCAATTTTTAACTCGATCTTAATAAACAAAAACAAACATGATTTCCTTTATAGATTATGGTACGGAACACTACGTGAGCGAGTCCGACTTGAACTTGGCCGGTTTTTCAATTTGGTCTACTAGACGAAAAATTAATAAATTATGGTTGATTTATATTTGGTAATCAATGATAGGCAAGAGCCAGAGTGGGAGAGAGATAGCGAAGACGCCTACAATGTGGACGAACAAACTGGCTAAGGTTGCAGGAAGTCGCTGGATGCAGGCCACTTACAGATGGATGTTGAGATCCTTGAAGAAGGCTCATATTCTGTTGTGGACTTTCAGCGGCTAAAGAGAAGAAAAAAAATCAATTACATTTTAACTACCAGGTACATCCAGGGAGGTTAATGATTAATCTATGATCCGAAACGACGTTCGAAAATTCGAAGGTTCTACTTCCGAAGTAAGTTATAAGTTTACGATATCTACAAATCAATACTATGCTCTATGACACTTTCCATTCATTCCGAACTTAGACTATGGTTACGAGTTGCGACATACAACACGATTCGAAAATTTTGTGGACATTCGTATAATTTTACGTACGTTTCGGATAGCATAACTCCTCAAACTGCAACCGACGACGAAGGCAGGTGGTGGTAGCGGTGGTAGCTTTATTTAGGGACAGACACAATGTAATAAAAGAAATCGCAAAAAACCAACGACTTCTTTTGTATTTTTTTAAGCAACGTCATATTAGGGTGGTATATGAGTAATGAGAGGGTATATATATCACTACTTACCAACTATGTATGCATAGTTTTCGTGATATTTATTACAGTAGGAAAACCATGCATACAAATACAAATTGTACACCCTTTTATTTAAAAAACGCATTGATAAATTGATAATAGTCTAAATTATTATTTAAACTATATTATATACTCAGATAATTTCAGACCGATTGAGCCAGTCCAATATACCGGGTATATCAAGAATGCTACCGAAAACGAAGCCGGGTGGTAGTTTATGCGACTTCAAACACAATGCAACAGAAAATGTTGATGAGATTTTTTTTTGTTATTTTTTGGTATGGTCGTATTTGGGTGGTAAATATTTTTTTTGCTAAAATAATAATGTTTGCCCTTTTATTTATAATGACTCTAAGGTATAAAAGACTTTAAATTATTATTTTAGCAAAAGCTATGGATTTACCACCCAAAAATGATGATATTTAAAGAATTATTTGAAAAAATTTACGCGTTTCTTTGCGAAATTTCTAGTTGCATTGTGGTTGTAGCCACTAAAACTACCTTCGTTTTCGGTAGCAGTCTTGACTCTTGATATACCCGGTATTATAGTAATGGACTCCCATGTATGGACAAGCTGTAACCACTTTACCACTTCAACTTAGTTTATCGAATCTTTACATTTCAGAATTCGATCCTTATTACAATATTTAGCAACACTCAAATAGTGAAACAAAACACGGTTATTGCTCGGACAGTTCTAGAGGGGTTACTCTGCGATCCGAATCGAAATTCGAATATTCAGACGTTCACGTAAACCGTAAACGTACTTAAACGTTTTCCACTTTTAAAAATCAATACTACTCTCTATGAAACTTATCCACTTCGAACTTCTAAACTCTAAGGTAAATGTAATACGAGGATTCGAACATTTTGTAAAGTATTTACTATTTAGGCATATTCGCACAGTTTTACCTACGACGTTTGAAAATTCATTATCGAGTCGGTATATACTATACAGTAACACCCCTGATTTGATGGCCAAGCGCACTTAAAAAAATCAATCTGTTTATTTATTTCCATTAGTTAAATGCCTTTAAAACCCAGAAATTCCTTTCTTATCTAAATTATAGAATCCCTGAACTTGTTTTTGTACTTTTACTACGGATATCCCTTTTTTTTTTTGATAATTTCTTAATTACAAAAAGAGTATTTTTATCAAGTTAATGTTTTTTTTTAATACGGACTTAATTCACTTAATTAGGGTTCCTTAACTCAAAAGAAAAAACGGAACCTTTATTAGGAGCAAGGTTGTTCGTCTGTCTGTCAAAACCTAATGGATATTTCTAGTCATCGTAGAACCTTGAAATTTGCCATGAAGTAACGTTTTATAGCACATGTAAAAGAAAAAATTCAAACTACTTCAATTTTTAGTTGCATCACATGGGTTTGTACGGAACCCTCGGTGCGTCAGTGCGACTCACACATGGCCGGGTGTTTTTTTTTTTACTTTTATGTACATTTACATAAAATTCAAAGACATTGATCGACTAACTACCCTTGTCTGGTCGACGTCCCTTTGTTGACGACGATTTGGAATGTTTATTAAGGAAATTAGCATTGTTAGAGTCTGTATCAGCCCATACGTCCCACTGCAGGGCACGGGCCTACTTTACAATCGAGAGTACGATTGAGAGTGGTTAGGTCATATAGCCCACCACGTTGGCCTAGTGCGGGTTGACGGACTTAATACTATAGAAATTCTTATAAATCGCTATCGTATGCAGGTTTCCTTACAATGTTTTCCTTCACCGTTTGAGTGCATGGTGATTACACACATGACTCCGAAAAGACAGACGTGTGCCCTGGGATTCAAATCCGCGACCACCGTGAGCATGCTGGCAGCCTAGTCCGTTTACCAACATGCCACCACGCACTTGTTGTTACAGTAATAACATTAAAATTTTAATCCTTACTAATATTATAAAGGTGAAAGTTTGTATGTATGTATGTATGGATGTTTGTTACTCTTTCATGAAAAAACGGCTCAACAGATTTTGATGAAATTTGGTATAGTGATAGCTGACACCCTGGATTAACACATAGGCTACTTTTTATCCCGAAAAATGTAGTGTTCCCGTGGGATGAGTCAGGAAACCAAATATACATATTTTCTACTCTTTCAAATTCAAATTGTTGGCACGGGATGTCCTCTCCTACGGAAGGGAAATATAGTCGACGGCACGCGGGAAATATAGTTAGTAGACACGCGAAATAATATGTTCTTGATGTGGATTGGACTCAAAAACTATCTGCACCCGGGCGAAGCCGGGCCCGACAGCTAGTATGCAATATTTATTGACTGCCTCCGTGGCGCAATTGATAAGACGTCGGCTGTGGAACGAGAGGCCGCGGGTTCAAACCTCGCTCCGAGACAAATGATCATGGGGCCCATAAGCATTTGTCTCTAGCCCTGTGGTACGGTGGTGCAAGAATTCCGCCACGGTATCCTCTGTAAGAGGCGACTTAAAGGAGTGATCGGAGTCGCTAGGCAAATGGGGGGGCGGTGCACCCTCGCGTATAACAACTCCGAGACGTGCGATAGAGCCTCGTCTCTGTCATGGACAGTCATGGACGCCCTAACAACTTAAACGGGCGTCCAAAAGTAGGCGTAAGTGGGGGTCATCTGGGCTCCCTATTATAATGATAGGACCAGTAATGGTGTGGCGCGGGGCGGTAGTGCGGACGTAAATCGGTGCGCCATTCGCCTTGGGATGTCCGGTGCTGCCCACAATGCGTGTGACGGCCAACGAGAGGTTTTTAGACATTATGCTGGCGTAGGTATTGCTAGGGACCCAGCTCGGCCACAATATCCACGTTTGTACTGGGCTGAAAAGCCAGAGACACTGACATACCCCTTTCGGCCGCACCCGGGGTATCGAAAGGGCTTAATAGCTTTTCCTCTTGAACAAAAAAAAGCATTTGTCTCGGTTCTGGGTGTTTGTAAGACCGAGAATTCTCCCGTAGTTTCTGACACACAATACTCAATATAAGTAAGGGGTCAGTTCTATGAATTTGAATGTTAGGTGTATTTATTTATTAATTAACTAATGCACCAACAAAATATATTTTTTCATTAAGTATTATCATAATAATATTACAGTCGTTGAATAATAGTGATTAGTGGGTGTAAAAACCAACTCAACTCATGCTCCCTAGTTCATAAAAAAATGTTTTATGGTGGCAAGTGATTGTGGTTTCAGAGAGATTTTACCAAAAGACTGTTTTTGACTGTATTTTTATAATATTAATATTTTTTATAATATAAATATTTTTGGGCGACTAACCCAGAGTCAAGGGCGGATCATGTCATGGATCAAGATCATGGGGGTCATGAGGTCCTGGCCCCAGATTGACAAAATTTATTACTTAATTATCTTGTTGATAAAATTTATAAGCACATTTAACTCTTTGTATGTCGATAAATAAAGTATGTGTGTTCACAAATCACGCCTGTGACAAACTTTAAAAAGTCAATATTAAGAATTGGAGTATTGAAATCGGACCCAGTGTTCTGACATGACCTATATGACCCCCCCTCCTGGCGTAAAATCTGACATGAACTACATATAATGTGACTCCACCCTGGCGTATAAGCTGGATCTGCCCTTGCCCAGAGTTACTAGATTTTTAGCAACTAAGCAGTATATTGGGGTTTTTTGTTTTCCACTTTTTTTGAAAGAGATTAAAGAACTGAAAATTAGGCACTGGGAATGCTTGAGGAAGGTTATTGCAGCAATGAGAATACTAAACAATTGTATGTTGTAGTAAGAAGCAGAGTAGTTTAAATATTATGGAAATCTATTAAAATGACTGACTGGTTATTGATGACCTCATGCACAGGAACTAAGACGAAGAAGGATATTTTTTCACTCAAGACTCATAAAAGTCATAAAAGTAGAACTAGATTCCAGGTATAGGTACCTATAGCAAAAACTTCGGAAAGCACGGAAATTCTTCATATTCTCTACAAGGTCCATGTAGAATATAACTCGATATAATATTTGCAGACTATGCTAAAACAAGGATACAATTAAAGAATTAGGTATGTGTAATATACCCTCTCGATGATCACAAACATAATTTTAATATCATTTTCAATAAACACATAAATATCCAGATACCTACTTAGTGTTATCATTCATTTATCATAAACAACAAAACATCTTTTCACTCGGTTAATCTCAAAAAATCCTTTGTTCATAAAACGCACAATAATAAAGGGCATTGTTCACCAGCGCAAGTGTTACTAACAAATGGACATGCGCGAATATCGCACAAAGGGTGCGCGGGCGCAGTTGATCCGCGCGACAGTGTTCGCTCTGCCGCCAGCCGCCGGCAGTTGTTGGCGAGGTGTGCGAGTATATTGTCGTGCGACGCTCAGCTCCGCGCACGCGCGTTTGTTATCGTTATTCAAAATGATGTTGGCCGGCGCGCAAATCGAAGAAAGTGTTTCCTACACCCCTGAAAATGCTTCTGTATCCATAGCCGCCAAGGAATCACCCAAGCAAATTGCCCCAGCACAAGGTCTCACCAGGGTTCCCACCGCGGATCCCGTCGACATCCAGTTCACTAACATCACGTGTACAGTCAAATTAGGATTTAATAAAGGTAAGTTTTTGGGTTTTAAAACAATTTGTGTCAGTAACATTGAATACACAACTGCGTAATGTAGTAACAATAAACAGGAACGAAACGTAAACAATTATTCATTGATAGTTTGTTTACTAGTGAAGACTGGTGCATTGTTTTCGCCATTGCATATGCGGCGCCGGCGACATTTATAACAACTATTAATTGCGGAAAACAGCGTAATTAATTTTATGCCTTGTAAATGATTATAATTAAATACTAATGAATGTCATAAAAAACACGAGCAAACAATAAAACCTATTGTCGACTAATAAAAACATTATGAAAAAATATCGAAAACTAATATGATAAAGATCAATCAATCAATGACGTCTTTTATTGAGAACAAATAACTTGATACAATGTTGCTCGCATGGTGTAGTAATTAATACTGCTGGGAATATTATAATAAGTATTAAAAATTCCCACAACTTGATACTGACTTCTCAATTCTGCAATTTGTAAATAATATCACACTTAATACTAGTTCTACGCCAGAATACTGGAACGCAACTTAAATATAAGTTGCGCTTAACTACGTTAATCCAGCTTAAATGTACTGGCTAAGTGGGTCGTGCGCTGTTAAGAGCAACTTATTATTTAAATGGCGTTCCAGTATTTGGGCGCTAAGCAGTTTTATACCTTCAATCAATTTGTAAAGTACGCTCACATACAAAGTTTGTTACCTTGTATGTGAGCGTACGTACATTACATACAGTATATATGTTATGGGCCAAGTGATTAATCGGGCATTATTCATCAGGCCTGGGCAATATGAATACTGCCCAATAAAACCGGGCAATGTGATTATAACCAATCAATTTATCACATTGCCCGGGCATTATGAATAATGCCAAGTGCCTATTGGGCAGAGTGTTGTAAAGCGAATCAAAATCAAAACAATGAGCCGAAGTAGTAGAATTTAGAATAGGGCAGCACGAGGGGGTGGGTTGGGAGGAGTGGAGGGAGTGTCGCACCTCCCCTGGTACCACTCCCATGAATAGGTAACGTATCATTCCTGAGAAATATCTATTATAGCAACCTAACCCTTAAAACACTTGTTGTCAATACAAATTAGCTTCTGCATCGTCTCCGGCGCTACGAGAAGTTCAGCCCCTTCTCCCTTGCGTAACAAAAGATGGCAACCACGCTCACCTCCGCAGCTTCGGCTTGCTGGTCGCCGGTTTTTTATATACACTCTAGGGTCGGTAGCCAAAAGACTACGTGAAGTCGCGGTATTCCGAGTCGGTTTTGGGGCACAGTCGACCTAACTTATCCATAAAGTGGGTACACTAATTCTCTTCTGAAGATAATGTTTCGGACGTTAAAAAGCAACTAAACATAAGCAGATTAATTCAACCTTTCTAATTCATTGGTCCATCGCAGATGCGACAATGCGGCAGCGCACCACGTAAAAAATCACCTATTAATCACACTGCCCGATCATCATGTAGCCATATTCATAATGCCCTGGCAATGTGATAAATAGGTGAGTTTAGATTGTAATTAATCACTTGGCCCGATATGGCTCGGCAATATTCATACTGCCCGGGCATTGTGAATACTGCCTGCATTAATCACTTGGCCCATAACATATACATACATTACATTATAATTGGGAAATCATGTAAACTCTAAGTCAAAATCTATGAAGACACAAAAATGCATCTCTAAGTTGATGATATATACTATGCGGTTCAACTAAGAATAGGACTGACCCTGCGCCATATTGGTTCGTAGTAGCTGTCAAATCGCACAATTTAGGTAGGGTGAGCAAAACAAGATTCCTTAAAATAATATTTTTGTTGAATAAAAATAATATTTTCAATATTTAATAATTCGTAAAAAAATTAATGAATGAATAATGTCGTGTTATAGTTACTCTCTGGCGAATAATTTCATATGAAGTAAATAAAAAATTTAAAAAATATACTTTTTTAAGCTATTTATGACTAAACATTCTTGTTTATGTGCCCATTATAACATTTTGTAATTGTTTCAATTTATTTAGGTAATTTATATTCAAGAATTTGACTATGTGAAAAAAAAATATAATTGATGCGTAAATATGTTTTAGTTGCTAACCATACTTTTCGTGTGATATTTGACAACTAAAGGTCATTGACGTTCCTATTCTTATTTGAAACGCATAGTAGTATTGATAGCCTCCGTGGTGCGGTTGGTTAAACGTCGTCTATGAAACGAGTGGTCGCGGGTTCGATAGCCGCATCGAGACAAATGTTTGGGTTAACCACAAGCATTTGGGTTTTTCTGAGACCGAAATGTCTCGTAGTTGCTGATACAAGACTCAATCTTAGCGAGTCAGGACTGTGTATGTGACTGTTGGGTGTAATTATTACAACGTTTATCTCTTCATGGACAGTTCGACTATCAGATATCATATTATTAAAGATGGTTAAGGAAATATAGCTATCAATCAACACGGATAAAGCAGTTGTCAGCGTGCCACTCAGACCTTAGTATCCACTAACGTGTCAAATGATCGCAGTATTGAACTTTACACGGCTCTGTTTCTACGATAGCCTAGATTACATTACAAGCGGCATAAGTCATAATTATTATTAATTAGTTGTTAATTAACTCGGAAAACTAGATGGTAAATACCTATATACTGAGCGCTTCGGATTATAGCTCATTATACTGAGTGATACAGGTCAAGGAAATGACATTACAGAATACATAAACAAGACATAAAAAGAAATCGCTATCTTAGGACGTTCTAGTTCTACAAAGAGTCCTGATTGCTTTTCGTTTTTCATATCCCTGTTTATATTAATTGTATAAAACAGTCACGGTTTTTTTCATAGAGTTTCAGAACCTACTTAGTTATATTTATTCTTCTCCGCTCCAACTGAATTCATCAATCATTCAATAGGGGAAATTCGTTAACTAAAACAGGTTTTTAAACTGTCTCTGAATAAGACGATTAATGTCTAAGTCATTCGCCTTTCTAGTTTTTGAGCAGTATTTTTCTTATCATATTTATATTATCATTTTCTCTTATTAGGTTTTTTAATAATCCAATTTACTTAGACATATATTTTATTAACATATTTCAAAAATGCATTTCTCTTGATTAGCCTTTATGTGTGATTACTGCTGTTTGAAGTTTCTGTTAATCACAATGGACTTCCTCCCGCATAGTCGTATCATGCTCTAATCCACGAGATAAATTTACTTCGCTTCCTCAGATTACATTGTATTACTATTTAAAATGTAACAAAAAAATGACTTAAATTTCGCAGATTTCAAGAAAACTATAAACTTTTGTGTTTTCATGTTGTGACTGAATCAAACGAAATGTACATATGCGATGAATGAAGTAACAATAGCAGACCAAAAAAAGGATCAGGTCACTGAAAAAAGATGGACTACTGAAACCACTAAACTTGATGGTAACCCCATGATCCGAGACGAAATCGAATGTGCGACGTCTCAAGCACATTATAAGTTTTCCACTTCTGAAAACCAGTGCTGTTATTTGTGATATTCATTCATCATTTACTCCGAGCTTAGTCTCTCGTTACAACGTACGATAAATTATTCGAACATTTTACATCTGTATCAGCCCATATACGTGCCACTGCAGGGCACGGGCCTACTCTACAATCGAGAGTACGATTGAGAGTGGTTAGATCATATAGTCCACCACGCTGACCTAGTGCGAATTGGCGGACTTACATAGTACATACCATGTTTTCCTTCACCGTCGCTTACGGTTTTTACATTACATTCGTAAATTGTACGTATTTACTACATTTGAACATTCGATCTTCATTTCTGACCATAGAGTTACCCCCTGAATATTGTACAAAATCAAGTTCTATTGTGGTATATTGATATTTCAAATCAATTGAAATAAAACTATTATTTACGGATTTTATCGCGGATTTGGTTTAATTTTTACATTTTCTTTGAATTCCCGACGTTTCGATTACTTTACAGCTTTCGTGGTCACGGGGCGGACAAATCAAGTCAAATGCAATGTCTATTTCTCCCGTGAAACAGCAGTGTAAATGCACTGTTGTGTTTTGGATTGAAGGACACTGTAGCCAGAGTAACTACTACTGGAAATATTGAGACTTAACATTTTATGTCTCAGGATGGCGAGTGCAGTGGAATGTTGCTACTGTTTATTAGCGGACGTATCGCTTACCATCAGGCGAACGGCTTGCTCGTCTAGCCATTCATCGCAATAAAAAAAAATCGCTCTTTATACAATTCCAATAACATAATACGGAAGAAACTTGGAATTAGACACAAGTGATACAAAAATACTTCTTTGAAATAGCCCTCGTCAATCCAAACGTGTATATTACTTTCCTTATCCTCGATTTCTCTAAATAAATACTTATTAAAATAACATTCCACTGAATACCATATTCAAATTGTATTAATAAGGTAAAATATTATAATACGCACTGCAGTGCTGACATTTTATTATCCTGTATTGTCCATCTTTTGTACAAAATTGTCATGTTTTGTCTACATACATTAATTTAAATTATTTTTCACTTCGTCATTATCATCATTAATCATCAGGTTTTCTTCAATATTATTACACAAAATATTTAATTAAGAAACGCAATTGCCAGAGCCAGCTATAGAGCATAGTCCCAGAGATGACGACCAAAACCATGTATCATAGCAATACGGTCGAAACTGTATAAAATCGTTAGATTATGTAATTCTAAACCCGACTAGGTAGGTAGTAACGGTCAAAAGTGTAGCAATTGCATGTGAGGCCATTTCTGCTGTGTCCAAAAAAAAAGGCAGTCGGTATCATAGCAATACGTCTGATATTGGAAATGTACATAGATTTTATAATTTTACGACGAATAAGTTGGTTTTCAGACATTTTGCGCGTAGTATATAGCTGAAGCGAATTTTTGAAAATGTCAACAAATTTAGCCGACCTGTATCATAGCAATCCGAATGAAATTTTTTTCTACTGTTCGTAAATAAAGCAAGATTGCAAAAAAAAATGTTTTCAGACATTTTAGATGTCGCATGTACTCCCAAAAGAGAAAAGAACGTTTTGGAGTCGCTTGGCCGATGCCTGAGCGCTTCTTACGTTTCTGCTGCGGTGGGAATGGTTTTTTCGCATATTATACTCCTGCCACTCTCTTACTATACATAGTCACTCACCAGCTGTCCTAACCGTTGAAATAACGCTCACTTAAAGTGACAACAAACTATAAGTAGCTCAGGCGGACGTGGGTGTGTCGCTGGTTATCCGAGGGCTCGCGGACGTTTTTTTTCTTCTATTCCTAATGATAAGGCATAGTTTGCTCATCTCCCATTGACGAAGTTTTCGGGGATGGAAGAGTAGTATTTTAAGAATTCAAAATTATCAATTATAATAGACGTTTTTATAGCATAGATACGTTGTCCGCGCTCTATTTTGGCAAGACAAAAGCAAGGTGATTGCCCAACTTGCAATCAGTCACGCTTCAATACGGTCGATATCGAAAAGTTGTCTGATAAGGGAGGTACTACACTGAATTCTTCTGATATAATTTTTTTTTACATCTGGTTAATTCATTTCATCAATTTCAACAATTTTCAGACAGATTGCTATGATACCGATCGGTAAAATTCCTTAACATATTTAGAATGGTCTCAAAATTTGTTGCATCCGAATTTTCTTCTGAAAATATTTTTTTTCGTATTAACTAATCTTAATTTACCCGTAAAGAACATTTTCAGACGGATTGCTATCATCATATTTTTTTGTCTCATTTTTAATTTTTCTAAATTATTTTTTGGGTTCGCGCTACACTATTAACTTCTGAAAAATATGTTTTCGGTATCTTATAGCTATTATATAACTACAGTCAGAAAATCAGACAGATTGCTATGATACAGTCCGGTAAAATTTGTTGACATTTTTGAAAATTCAGTGCGGTCAAACGCTACGCGAAAAATGTCTGAAATTGGTATTTTCGAGTTCGAAATAATCAAATCTATCAATTTTATGCGGTTGTGGCCGTATTGCTATGAGACAAAAATATTGGTTGTCATCTCTCGTACTAGCACCTATGGAACATATTTTATAATATGCAGTCTCGTGTCAGCTGTTTGGTTATTAGATCATTGATAGGTAAGCCACAAATGGTTGACAATGGGCTCTCCCTGTAAAAAATATGTTCATTAAACATTAAAACGCTAATAACTTTATTCTTTTAAAGTGGTAGTCTGTTGGTAACTGTTTAAACACGGCTGCCCCCTCACGATGGTCGCCGGTTCGATTCCTAGAGCACATCTCTGACACGTGTTTATTGATAGCCAATCACTATGTGAAGGCAAACATCGTTAGGAATCCTGCATATCATAGCCATTAGTAAGAATTATATCTAAATGAATAGGTATACACAAAAAATACATTGGTTGTGAACGCTAAATCAATTATAAATTTGAAGGTTATCATATTTATATTAGCTCATAAATGTTTCTTTTTTAATTTGATAATCGATTTGTGCATTTATAAGTTTTATACAGGTTGTCCCAGAACTCGTCGATAAATAACGGGAGAGAGACCTTAATTTACTGGCATAGCAACAATTAAAAGTATAGCCCTATCCCATACAGTTTTCATGAAATCGCCATTTTGGTTAGTAAACATAGAAAAAAATGAAAATTCACCAACACTTTGTAGCGATGTGACCATTGATTTGGATAATTTGTTAGTTTAATTGTCGTTTTGCAATGTTAAATAGGTAACCTCAAAAACTGCATACTAAATAATTATATACTGATCAAATTCATCGAAGAAGAAAATCATTATTTATTGAAACGTCCACGTCTCATCGTCCTAAAAAAAATTGTACTCCAGAGCCTTAGCGAGTTTTTAATTTAATCAAGATTTTAAAATTCTACTACACTTGCTATTTTTCCACTGATTTTTTAAAGTTTTTAGTTAAGATTGACCTACTTTTTAAACAAATCTATATAACTCGTAGTTACTTTCTTGTTAGTTGTCTTGATCAATCACCTTCGATTTTTTAGGGACATTTTATTATTTCATAAAAGAAAACGTTCAGTATAATAACAATACCAAATAGAAAACTTTCGAAATATTTGCCCTCGACCCAAACATATTTTCTGTGTCTACTTCAGAACGAACTCTTTTAACATGTAGCGTATAATTTTCTACTAAGATAACCTAATGGGATAGAGTTTTTAAAAATCTCTAAGGTATGAAATTTTTCCAAGATTTCCTCACGTTTTCCTTCACGTTTAAAATGGCTGTAATTTGACGAGGCATATTTTCCCTTCATTCGCTTCATCCATTTTGACTCCGAAAAGTCAGGGGTATGTCCTTGAATTCTAACCCGTGACCTCTGTTTCAACTGCGGCGGCCGGACTTTAACCGACAGGCCACCCCGCACTTTGAATGGAATCTAATGGGCTTATATCCGGAGAACATACTGATCGGTGGACCCAGTCTCGAATCAATATGTGTGTGTAAAGCAGATTTTTAGTTAGAATTTAATTTTCCCAACAATCTTTCATGACATGATACCATATTCCTGAAAAAATAGATTATTAGAACATATGTTGTGTTGATTGTTGGAAAGTCGCATCTAAAACTTAATAAAGTCGCATCTAAAAGTTTAGTTCACTAATGTGTGATAAGGTTTTATAATTTTAATTAAATGGGCCAATTTGTGCTAGAACTTGCCACGGATATTACTATCCAACTAAACTAATAGGGACCGTTTGACGTTTCATACTTTTTAAATTGAAACCCATCGAATTAACATTTACTACAATTGTAATTGAATATTAGCGAGTTACGGCTGTATAAAGTTGAAAAGCATCAAACGGTACCTATTAGTTTAGTTTGATTAAAAGTACATATATTATCGGGACGACATAACTTTCAACTTTGATCAATAAATAATTTAAAAAATCTCCTTTGAGGAATTTGATCATATTTCTTGGATAAATAGACTTGTTTTGATTCAATTTTGTATGGCTTGTATATTTTAGGTTGCAAAACGTCATTTCAAATAAATTATCCAAATCAATGATCATGTTACACAGTGTGGCTCAAAGTAGATTTTTTGGATGGCTATTTCTTGAAAACCAATCTATATTTTTTTGTTGCTGTGCCGTCATAATTTAGGTCTATATCTCAATTACCGTTTTATGGTCTAGTTTTGCGACACCCTGTAAAGAAATTATTATTGCGATTCATAACATAATTCATAATTTTAGATCCGGAATATAATTATAATTAATCCGTTGACATATTATAATATTTAATAAAAACGTATATAATGAAACCGCTTGCAGCAAATGTGACGCAAAGGTTGGGCAAAGCTTTGTAATTTTTGTCATGTGACGTCAAAACGTGCGAATTTTCCTTTTACCTTTCTCAGAATTTGTATGTGCTGCTCAGAATACATTTTTTTCGATGCTATTATATCAATAAAATTAATACTTTTATTATTTATATCTATAAATAACATGCCTTATATGTATTATGTTTACAGTATAGGTGGATAAAAATTATTGGTTATAAATATGAATATTAAAAGAATTTAAAAATTAGCATTATAGTATTTATAAACATTACCATATTCCATTTTGCCGAACCGGAATTGAATTTTATTTGTCATAAAACGATTACATCAACGTCCTTAAGATGTAAAATAAAATAACAACAAAAATATTAGTAAGTGAGCGATAGACTATGCGCCAGTACTAGGAATTGTCACATCGATAATCTGGTTTCTCCCAGGACACAGCATTTTGGAGGTGTGTGCGGAGTCTTAGAACAAATAATAAATAATAATAAATTTTTATTAAACAAAAGAAAGACATACAAAACACTAAAGCTAAAGTACACGCAATAGGAATACAAAATCAAATAGAGTTAAAGCGCAAGTGTTAGATTGAAGTCTGGTGCCTGGTGCCTATGGGCTGATGGGAGGTAGCTAATAAAAAAATGCTAATTAAAAGCCCCTAAAAGTTATCCACGATTCACGAGTATTTAGTAGGTTCATAAATTATTACAATGGGAATTAGTCTTCCGTTTTGGTCTTTGACCTAACTCCTATCGTGCAAAGAATTACCCTGTATCCAGTTACGGGCCAGGGTACTAGAATTTTATAAAAATTAAAACAATGCAACAAACAGCAATAATTGTTATTCTAAACTTTCCTGGATGTAACTTTATAAGTCTCAAATATTGTATACTATATACGGGACTTGTGCGGCAATAAATGCTGATATTGATTTAAATTCCCAAAAGCGAGACAAAAACGGCAGTCGTGTTTTAGGTGGTTAACTTTTAAACAGTCTCCGTGGCGCAGTCTCGTCGGTTAGACGCCTCTTGTGACACCTGAGACCGCGGGTTCGATTCCCTCACCGAGAAAAATGTTTGTGCGGCCCACAAATATTGTATAGTAAGAATGAAAAGTTTCTTGTAGTTCCTAATACCCACTACACAAGACTCGATCTTAGTGTGGGGTCAGGAACATGTATGTGACTGTTATTTATTATTTATTTAAACCCACTAGTACTATAAAGAAATACATACATATACTCGTAGTATATTATGTTGAATACCCGCGGCGAAGCGTCCGTACAACGCGCAACCTGTCGGCCTTCCTTTTGTAATTGATGTAGTTTAGAACTTATATAAAAAAGTAGAAGGAAAACTTTAATTTATATTTAAGACGGTAGCTCATGTCGATTTCTTTTTTTAAATGACCTGTCGCCACTATTCAATTCTCATAACGATCTGTATCTGTATCAGCCCATATACGTCCCACTGCAGGGCACGGGCATACTCTACAATCGAGAGTACGATTGAGAGTGGTTAGGCCTTATAGTCCACCACGCTGGCCTAGTGCAGGTTGGCGGACTTACATACCATAGAAAATTTTATAAATCGCTATGGTATGCAGGTTTCCTCACGATGTTTTCCTTCACCGTTTTAGTGCGTGGTGATTGACTATCAATACACACATGACTCCGAAAAGTCAGAGGTGTGCCCTGGGATTTGAACCCGCGACCACCGTGAACATGTTGGCAGCCGCGTCTAGTCCGTTTACCAACAGGCCACCACGCACACAACGATCTGGCTTAAGAGCGTATACACCTTGCGCGCAAAGTCAACTATAGGTATTTCTTCGTTAATTTCACGCACACATAAGCGACCAAAGCTGTGTGCGTAGAGCTGCCGCGTCGGCTCGCTATACAATCGGCTCAAACAACTTTGATCCGTGCGCTTCAAATATTCAATTGAAATGTAACTGTAATATAATATCATAAAAATATTATATTTGCATTATAAGTAGACAAATATTACTGTGCAAGCAAAGAATAATACAAATTTTGGATACTAATCATATTTTCGTTATTATTACATTGTTAAGTTGCATTCAAATCAGTTTTCAATCAGTAGACACTACGGACGTTTTATTAATCACTTCGTGTTCGAACACATAAATAGTGTTAGGGGCCTTACAACTCCTTACAATTACGAAATATATTTAATTTTATATTAAAATACATAACATAATTTAGCCTCGGAATTATGTCCCATTATATTACCTGAAACATAATTTATACTCACTACAAAATCATTGTAGGTAAGAAAAATAATTAAATATTTTACTACCAAAGTACTAAGATGTGGTAATCGCATTCCGCGCGTGGCTATTTTTACTACGCGCGGCATAATCGACTGCAGCCAGGCCGGAGCGACGAGCGATACATCCTCCCTCTAGAAGGCCTTGCGGCGGTCTGATTTGATCCACGTCGGACAGCGTGTTTTATAGTGGTTTTTAAAATATTTGTAGAAAACATGAAAACTAATTTTGTTGAAATATAAAAATGGTAATTTATTGATAATATGTTCTTCTATTATAATATGCAATTGTTATAAAAAAATATGTACGATAAGTTGGTGAAAAAAAATATGTTCTTGACGAGAGTTTCTGAATAATTTCGCATTGTTGAAATTTTTATTTTTCAGGAACTAAACACAAAAAGATTATTTTTCTCAGCAAAATCCCTCCATAAGGGTCTTATTAGTCTGATAATATTTTTATTTTCATCTTATATTTAGTGGTTAAGGATATCTTAAGCTTCTAAATTGCCATTTAAAGCCTAAATAACGAAACTTGTGTTCAGTAATCCGTATAGTACTCACAAATTATCCATCAATCTATAATGTTTTCCACCAAAATCCCTAGATGACAACCTTTTCTAAAATTAGTAATAATTATTTTTCCTTTAAATTGTTTATTGGTGGCTATTAACTCATTTGAAAAGTCCTGTTTTTAAGCCAAAAAGCGCGTTCAGGGTATAAACGCTCTTAAGCATTTTCTTTTTTCTTTTGAACTATTAATTTTAATTATTTACATGATTTGTGTGGGGCCAAAAGTGCTTGGCATTTTTATTTTGCTGTAAAGTTGTAATTTGTTTTGCACCAGTCCGTTGTAGGAGAAGCCAGGCAATTAGTTTTTGCTCTTGAGGCAACGGATCCCATTCTCGTAATGACATATGCATCTATAAAATATGTGCGTCTTATGCCGTCTTCACTATGCCGGCGACTCAGCCGGCGGGTGTTTGACCCCACAGCAAAACTACATAAACAGTGGGACAGATTTCGGGGCTCTTGATAGGAATTTTCATTTTTTTGCGATTTATCTCAAATGTAAGTATGTTTATGACCATCATAATAACATTAACTAATATACAATTTTTGAACTGATTCTTATCTCAAATAATTAACAAAACGACTTTGAAGATTTTTAAAGTATGAAAACGGGTTTTATTTACGTCCTAAGATTTTTATAACCAGATGAATAGCTGCAATATTCAGAGATGATAATCGCTTGTTATATGCAATAATTAATAATTATAAAGATTATACGCGGCTGTCACAATTGAAATATGCTCTACAGACTGCGGTAAATACGATAATTAATAGAAAAATCCAATATTACTTTGCTCGACCCTAGATTTGAACCTATATCATGAGCTTTGCAATTATACCATGGTGCGCTACCGAGGCAGTCGTAGATATGATTTAAGTATTGCCCATAAGTGTTTCCCAAGTGACATATTACTAATAAGGTGAACGATTGGCCTTCGCCTACATTGCGTAATTGTGTTTCTCAAACATCATTCTATTCAATCTGATTCACTTTTTACCTAATATATAATTAGAGATATATTAGTGATTAGAGTTAATTATTTTCAGCTGCCATCCTTACTTTGATTTAGATACTAACAATCATAGTATAAAAGCAATGACATACATACATATGTATATATATTTTGCCTTAGGCCCTGCGCAGACGACAGACTATCCGTGACGCACTTTTTAGTCTGTGAAAATAGAACCTATGCAATTATATGCAGTAACGCACACGACGCGCAAAAAGTCGGGCGCACAAAAAATCCGTATAATTCGGGCAGACCGCACCGCGCCGCGGCGCGCCGCTCCGCACAAAAAGTGGGTGAAAAAAATTGAACGTTTGCTTCAACGCGCGCTAACGCAGACGGCGCACTCTTTAGTCGGCAATCTGCATTTGCTAGAGGTGGGTGGACGTAACGCACGCGATCTATTATCATGGCGCCAGAGGTCGATGTAACTATGTTAATTCAAGAAATACAAAACAGACCAGCAATTTATGATACTTCTAAGGCAGAATATCATGATAAAAAAATAACCATGATTAATTAACCTAACCAAAATCATGATAAAATAAATAGCAATTCATCAAATGTAGGAACAGACATTTTATAAAATTTGAAAAAATTTGCCGGATGTTGTTTCAGAATTGAATGTTTAGTATGGAACTGTCCCTTCAGTAATCTTTCCGAAAGTATAGGATGTACCCAAAATTCTCTATTTCTTCTTCTTTTTCTGTACTTCATGTACAAAATAATACTTCGCGATCTCTGCACGATTTCCATAGCGTCTACGTCCCTACAGTTCTGCCGACAAAATGATCGAAGATGTGCGTCGTGTGCGTTGAGTCTGTGAAAAATCCGCGACCGACTTTTTGCGCGCCATGCAGACTTTTTGTGCGCCGCAGACTCGATCGCTCAAAAAGTGTGCCGTCTGCGCAGGGCCTTATACAAGGTAAGGGTATTTCCAAGTATGACCAAAACCGAAGCTGAATGGTAGTTTTAGTGCCAGACACAATCCAACATAACATTTCGTTAAAAACGCGTTAATTTGTGATGTGATTTTATAAATATAATCGTTTTTAGGTGGAGAATCGATAGATTTTGCTAAAAAAAAATTATTAGTTTACTTGCGTACCATAGCGTCTTTAAAAATAAAACAGTGTACATTATTATTTTAGGAAAACTATGTATTTTGCCCCCAAATAAGAAGATAGGAAAAATCTAAAATAAAATCGTCGCCTATTTTTAAATAACTATTAATTACGTTGTGTTTGAAGAAGCTAAACTGTGCTAAAACTATCAGCTGGCTATGTTTTTTTTTTTTTTTTTTATTGCAATGAATGGCGAGACGAGCAAGCCGTTCGCCTGATGGAACGTTCCACTGCGCTCGCCATCCTGAGACATAAGATGTTAAGTCTCAATATGTCCAGTAGTTACTCTGGCTACAATGTCCTTCAATCCGAAACACAACAGTGCATTTACGTAGTGTTGTTTCACGGGAGAAATAGACATTGCGGTGGTACCTACCCAGGGCCGTCTTTACCTATTATGGGGCCCTGGGCACACAATAATTTGGGGCCCTTTTGAAAAATAAAGAAAAAAAAATCTAACATTTATTTACTATGATCATTTCACATCGAAGTTATGTATCAATCTTGTCGGAGTTGTCCCTCTCGAAGGGATGTAATGTAAGAAACTGTGTATGATGTCTCTAGATCTTTCTAGGTTAGCTCATTACACAGGCTCACTAAAATGTTTTTATTAGTGAGTACTGATTACCACTAAAATAGTTAATAAGGTTTTTTTTTCTAAAAGGATGTATTATTTGAGATTGTTTTTTTTAATTCTTATGGTATTAATCCTTATCAAAATAATTTCGTTTTTAATCGACTTAAAAAAAGGAAATTATGTATTTGATGTGTATGTATGTAATTTTATCAGAGTTGCATAGTTTTTGGATATATTAGTGTATACCAGCGCCTGAACACGAATTTCAAATAAAAATGTATGCATCTTTGTATGTTTGTCCACTCGTATATGAAAAATTAAAATTCGGATTTCAAAAAAATATTTTTGCTTTCGATTAGATATAGTCCAACTTAGGAGTTGTATAAGTTTCATCAAAATCGGTTTTTGAGATAAAGGAGGAGCGTCCTACTTTTTTCAGTTCGCGACGTGCATACATGTTACCTATTTTGTCTCAGCGTCCTAACCTACATAAGTAAGGGTAATAAGTTTCGATTACTACAACAGAAATTTTAAAAAATAGAAATAGAAAATAATTTGAAAGAATTAAACCGTCTTCAAAATTGAAATACAAAAAAAGAAATAAAATTAATTTTTTAATAGATATAAAATACCTAAATGGGCCAACCATTTTTGAGGCCAACCTCAAAAAATGGTTCTGATCTCAAACTTTAAGGCCAGTACCGATACTGGCCTTAAAGTTTGAGATCAGCGGAACCCCATGGTTCTACTCGTATAGTTCGTAACATGATGTTATAAAGTTTAATAGTAGTCTAGCTGGCACCGACCTAGACAATTGTTGGCCTATTTAGATATTTTAGATCTATTAAAAGATTATTTTTTATTATCCGAAATTAATGAGACGGGACAGGAAAGGATATAACAGGATCTAGTCTTGTGTCGTGGGTATTAGAAACTACTAGATACTTTTCGGTCTCACAAGCACCCAGAACCGAAAGAAATCGCAGCAAGTGCCAACGCTATTGCTGACGAGATCAGCCTTGGAATGGAATATTACATTCCTTCCTCTGAGATCGCCAGTAAGGACCGTGGACGCTCCTGGTTCAATTGTGCATGCGCCTATGCTGTCGGTGACAAACAGGCGGCGTATCGCGCTTGGATCAGGGGTCGCGCCATGAAGGATCGCTATATCAGTTCCCTCAAAGAAGCCTACAACCGTGCCACCAAGGCCTGCAAGAAGCTCTAACGTAGGCCACGTTAGAGCGGATGCTCAGCGCGTTAGCAGGATTGGGCGTGCATTGGCCAATCACCCAACTAGCAGTCGTGCTTATTGGAGTTTGGCCAGGGCCGTTCAGTCTAACTTCTGCCGTCCAGCGGTGCCACCGCTGAGGTACCCAGAAGGGTCGCTGGCCCACAAGCCGCAAGAGAAGGCTGCCTTGCTGGCAAATCTTTTTGCATCTAATTCCCGCCTCGAAGACCGTGGTTCCCAGACGCTGCCCACACTGCCTGATTGCGGTTTCTCAATGGCGGATATTCGCATCAAGCAGTGTGATGTGCGGCGTGAGTTACGGTCTCTCGATGTGCGGAAAGCCAGTGGTCCGGATGGGATACCAGGGGTGGTTTTAAGAGCTTGTGCAGCCGAATTGTCTCCAGCACTGACTCTCCTCTACCGAGCGTCCTACCGCACAGGTGTTGTGCCGGAATCTTGGAGGGAGGCCAATGTGCAACCGATCCCCAAAAAGGGTGATCGGTCAGACCCTACCAATTACCGCCCTATCGCTATCACCTCAGTGATATGTAAGGTCATGGAGCGTATCATAAACGCTCAATTGGTCCGCTCCTGGAGAATTACTCGTTGATCAGTGACCGACAATACAGATTCCGTCAATATCGATCGACGGGTGATCTTCTAGCGTTTGTCCTGCATCGCTGGGGTGAGGCGATTGACCGGCGTGGCGAGGCTCTTGCTGTGAGCCTCAACTTTACCAAGGCGTTTGATAGGGTCTGGCACCGTGGTCTTCTTTCCAAACTTCCGGCATACGGTCTGCCCGGCAACCTGTGTTCGTGGATTTCCGGCTTTCTGCATGGGCGTAGAATACGTGTAGTCGTTGACGGACACGCTTCGGCGCTCTTGTCGGTAAATGCCGGAGTTCCTCAGGGCTCGGTGCTGTCGCCCACCTTGTTTATTTTGCATATCAATGACACGTTGTCGCTTGGCAACATTCATTGCTATGCAGATGACAGCACAGTTTATGGGCGATACCACTGCGAGCCTCCAGGCTGCCGAGTCGAAACTGTGAAGGGACGCGAAGATCTTTTCATTGAGCTTAACCGGACCTTGGATCTCATTTCTACATGGGGTTCCAGAAATATGGTTGAGTTCAATGCCAAGAAAACCCAGGTGTGTGCGTTCACGTGCAAAAAATCCCCGTTCTCTCCCTCCCCGTTCTTGAAGGTACTCCCCTCAATGCGTAGTATCTTAGGAATTATTTCGATTATTTCACATTGAACTGTTTTTTTAAAGTGTCTGTCAGTAGCGTAGGTAACTTTATACTATCTGAGACCCGTGGCAAAATCATCAGACGGGGCCCTCCCTTACTGTATAAAACTTAACTTTATAAACTCTATGAAATCCAAGATTTTATAAATCAATGTTACATTCCTTCTCTGCTTACGGCATCTTGGGCCGAGGACCCCTTCGGGCCTGAGGCCTTTCAAGCTCGGGGCCCCCTTGGACCGGGGGCCCCCTACCTTAGTGTTATACAAATGTTTTTATGCTGCAAACATACTACCTGTATAGTATTATTACTATTTCTGTGACAAAGAACATATTAATAACATTTCACTTTTGGTTTGGAGGGATCTCTTTTAGGATGTGGGGTTATATTAACACTAATCTACAGAAATAGATGATTACTACTTCTTACAATTTTGTTAATATACGTACATACACACGTACATAAGTGATAGGAGTCGTGAAACGTGTGAGTAAGTATGTAAGGAAAATTTTCGGTCTGTCTTTTTTTTTACACTTGCTCTTCTTCGGGGCCCCCCTGAGGATGGGGGCCCTGGGCACGGGCCCCGTGTGCCCTTAGTGTAAAGACGGTACTGTACCTACCCAGATGGCCTCTCACATATGAGAGACCTACCACCAATGTTTTCGGTTGCAGTCTGAATATACCCCATATATTTTATCAAACATATAGACATATGCATCAATATTAATGTTAGTTATATATCTCAATGGACAAATGTGATTAATTTGCATCGTGCAATATTCACAAATCACTTCTCGGAGTAAGTCAAGATGACGTCAGTCTGTTAATTAGACTTTGGACTCAATTATTACCACACATTTAGCCTTTACCGCTTAGTCGATCAATCACATACCACCGAGATAATAATATGTTTTTATATAATTTAGCAGTTTCCATTTATTTTATGTTATGCTCGATTATTATTTAATTGTTTAGATAATAATTGCGCGCGTTTTTATTTTTTATTGGCGTCGTTAGTTTTTGTAAGCATTCTAAATTTTTAATTTGCAAACTTCGTGACCATTTTTGTAGTATCATATTACGTTTGTGTTTAGAATTCACTGTTGGATGTTTTCACTGGTGAAAGTTCTCTCATATATGAGAGGCCGCCTGGATAGGTGCCATAGCAATGCCTATTTCTCCCACCAAACAGCACTGCAAATGCACAGTTGTCTTTCGTGTTGAAGAACATTGTAGCTGGAGTAACTACTGGACATATTGAGATTTACATGTTTTGTCTCAGGATGATGAGTACAGTGGGATGCCAAGCATTGCTTTGTAATCCAAGGTGTTGTTTGGTTTTGCTACTGTCCATGAGCGGTCGTCTCGCTCGCCATCAGGTGAATGGCTCGTTTCGCCATACATTGCAATAAAAAAATCTAAACTTTTATCGGTTACACGTGTTAAAATAAACCAAGCACTCGTATAGACTGTTATGATAAATGGTCACGGATTATGTCACGGACACGCGTTGCAATCTAGGCTTCCGCTCCCATATTGTTATGAACGTAAAAAATTCGAAAAAATACTTTTAATTAAAAAAGTATTCTTTATTAGATGCTACGTTTCATTTTGGATACATTCCGTCTGATAATATTGAAAATTTAATACTCATTGGAGAATTATCTCTAAACATATGGGACAAAGGATTATCCTTCACAGATATGTTGTAGATATGTCACTTCATAGATATGCTACTATCGTTTCATTTTGTAGAATATTGTGTAATTATTCCTTATCACAAGAATTCAATTTTAATCTGTTTCCAACGACAAAGCATTTATGCGATGTATATTAATACAATCTTGTATAACTTATTACTTACATAACATACTTGCTCGTGGTTGAAATGACTATATCTATATCATATATGGACAAAGTTTAATAAATAATAAATATACACTTTAAGCTCTAAGTACAGTAAGTGTCAAAATGTTTAAACAATATAATTAATAAAAATTCTTGATTAATAAATAATAATAATTATTTCTCTCATATAGAAAAAGGGTACAAACATGTTAAAAAGTACATATTGGATGTGAGACTGGTGTCTGATATAGGCAGGGCCTGTGTTTCAGATCACCAGGATCTTCACGACATAGTCTTACATTTTGCTTGCAGTTCGTTAAATACATTCAAAATGGATACATAAATCTGTGTGTGCAACAATTTATAATGGTACATTAAGTTATATATTAAATATAAGTAGTCCTTTTATTTTAAACTAACATAAATAAAAAGCAATTTTCTTGAAAAGAATGTGTAATAGAATAATATAATCAATTTAACAAGTCAGGGACAACTTCAGTTAGGCACAGAAACATAAGTTAACAGGCTGGTCATAATTAACATTTTTAAACTTATTCGCAATTGTTATTAATATTCATAGTTTTAACTAGTACGAACATAATATTTGACATAGTTGCATAAAATAGTGTTTCATTTGATGATAGTGTTCTTTGCAATTTTTATTCCAAAATAAATTGGATACGGAATATAACAAATAATTCAGTAATTAATACTTACAGACTTTAAAATGAAACAACTGAATTGATTTATCTAATACTCCAATCAGTCTTTATAACGCTACAATTTTTCATCCTCCATTTGAAATGTTACAACGTAGATACCTACGATTGAACAGGGCTGTATGTTTTTATCAATGAACCACCAGTCACTGAATGAGCCACTTTACTAGTAAACCGCTTTAACGTATACTATACAATGAAGGGCTGAATTTCATTGGATGCTGAATGGTGGGGAATGTAGTGCTGTCCAAACATAGGAGATGATTACCTACATAATATGTATCTCTGTATTCAAATCTATGAAATCTCAGACCCCTAGAACACATTTATTTGTTCACTTAGCATCAGATGAAAAGCTTCCTCAGCAAGGGCTGTAAAAGACCTTCTCATTGCAACAAAAACTAGATTTCAAATTATATCTTCTCTTCATATTTTCTCGTTATTTAAAAAAAAGTTGCGTAGTTAGCATTTGCAACCATTGTAGGCTTACAGGATATGTTAATATTGTCTTAGGATTGTGTTAGTTTCTGATAAAGTATACTATAGATGCACCTTACTGACCTTTTTGCAAGGCTTACGACATAGTGCGATAAGCTGTCCTTTCTGCACCCGGATATACGATACGGTATCGAGATTACCACGTGACTATCTGATAACATGCACGATTCACTTTTTCATACAAATGGAAACGTGCAAAACATACGGTGTAATCACAAAAAAGTTAAGCGCGCTATGAACACGTGACTAAAAATTCTTCAATCACAAATTCGTGTTTAAGCATTGGTTAATTAAAATTAGCATTGAGTTGACATTGATTATATAAAACAAGCCTATCGGGGTTTAACGCATGTTTAATTTTAAAACCATAGATAATCCACGTGTGTTCAGTGTAAACCGAGATTAAAACTTAATTTTTTTTTCAAGTCTATGTCTGCTGACTTCAGTTGTAGTGATTGGAAGAAGTAGTCGTTTTTTTTGTATTTTTTATACGCATCTTTAGATACGCAATGTTTAAGCACTGTTTGAGAGAGAGAGAGAGAGAGAGAGAGAGACATGAGAATGCAGAGAGTTAGACGAAGCCTTCTATGTGTTAGTTACGCACTGTTTAGCTAAACACGTGTTTAAATTATTTATTTTAATAACACCGACAATGTTTAACGTTTCTCGTCCAAGTTATCTGGCCTACTCTTGACACTTGACATCATTTGTTTAGCATTGGTATCGCAATTTTGTCTTTTGGTCATTTTCTACCGCTACAGTAGCGCATTATTTTAGCTGATTAAGGTGGTTTGATGAAACTTAAGGAAATGTAATGGTAAGAGTAGACAGTACAGCAACAGTATTAAGTGATGTGCGAGATCTGTTTTATAATCTACCGTTTTCTTGAAATTTCGTTTGTTACTTATTGCAGTTTTACAAATTAGTATGTTATTTACTTATTTATATTAATCTTATTACAATACACAAATATTCACTTAAACACTTAGCTGAAATAATAATAATAAAAAAATACAAATGGTGGTCTTATCGCTAAACAGCAATATCTTACAGACAACCATAAGATGGATGGAACTATGAATGGGAGAGATATATTTTGTAGATTAGAAATAACAAATGCTAGTTTTGTAATGTTCTTGCCTGGACTTTTGTAAAATATAGTTACAATCGTTATTATAATTTATTTATATATATAAGCTTTATTGTACACCATAAATAAAACAAAAGGAAACAATTCAAACTAGAGAGAAAAAAAAAAGTACAATTGGCGGTCTTATCGCACAAGGCAATCTCTGACAGACAACCATTTGATGGATATAAGAGAAAAGGACGATAGTTGGGGCAGCATCAGGTGTACGAATAATACCTGTAGAATATTATAGTAGTGTCTATATTCAACATATATACATAAACATACATACAATATACACATATACATACATACAATATACACATATACATACATACAATATATACATATATATACCTATCTATACAACATAAAGGTCATATAATTAAGTATAAATACACATAGGAAAAAGTATACAATTACTAATGTTCTCATTCAGCCAGGGAGTAATGATCTTTAACCATCCTTTTAAAGATGGCTAGAGATTTGGCCCTTCTTATTGTTACCGGTAAAGCATTCCACAGCCGTGCAGCTTGTACTGTGAAAGATTTATCTATAAAGGAAGTGGAATGCACGGGAATTTTCAGTCTTAAGTTCTCCGATGACCTAAGAATCCTCGAATGTGAGTCAAGTAGGAATTCAAACCTATTTCTAAGATATGGGGGTGAGAGTGGATTAAAGAGTATTTTAAAAAGAAGAGAGAGAATGTGTGTATTCCGACGAAGCCGTATGGGTAGCCACTTGAGCTTTCTGCGAAACTCTGAAACATGATCATATTTGCGTAATCCAAATATAAATCTAATACAGAAATTTTGAAGGCGCTCAAGTTTATTAAGTTGCTCCTCAGTAATATCAAGATAACTGGCATCCGCATAATCAAGGATGGGGAGAAGAAGGGATTGTGCAAGCGAAATTCTCGTGGCAATGGGTAAAAAATTACGTAATCTCCGCAAGGACCCAGCCGAGGCGAATAGTTTCCTACTCAACTCTCGGAGCTGCGGGCCCCAGGTGAAACATTTGTCAAAGTAAATACCTAGATTTTTTACACTGTCACTGTAAGGAATGGTGATCCCATTGCAAACGACAGGTGGTATTAGTGACCAGTTAAGTTTAGAGATCATCCTGGGGCTGCCGACAACAATTGCTTGAGTTTTGGTTGGATTTATCATTAGTCCATAATCGTTACTCCAATCACTTATTTGCTTGATGTCTTCATTGATTACCGAGATCGCGTCATTTAACTGGAGCCAATGAGCCTGGGAATAAATCTGGAGATCATCTGCATAAAGGTGGTAAGAAGAACGGAGTTTATTACTAATAGAGTTGATAAAAATTGCGAAAAGTAGGGGAGATACTAGATATGTAGATTAATAATTTAATTTGGCGGTATTAAAAGTATTATTGACCCGTGGCCGTTTTTACACTTAACATATTTTTTAAACGATTACTGCTGTAAATACAGTTATAAAAATTCGACTGTTCTATCATTTTAGCCTCGTTGTTAAATAATAGTTTTGTTCTATCTAGTGCTCTATTAAACTAATTTTAATTACTACTATTGCAAAGTGATCGCTTTAAACATGTAAAGAAACATTTAATTCTACAGATATTCATTATCTTAATTGCATTCGATAAAGCATATCAACAAATTATTTACTAAAAGCTAATTTTGGTCAAATAATGATAAATAATGTGATTCGACGTATTTTAACAATTCACCTGATTGTCTGGGCTCTGAATTACCCTTGACATACTGTTACTCCTTGTTTAGGTGACATACTGTTACATAGTTTTTTTTATTCTTCCCCGTGTTTTTTTTTTATAATGCGATAATAAGCGATACGAGCGCTCATGGACAGTAGCAAAACCAAACATCATGAATTTATAAAGCAATGTCCGGCATTTCACTACGCTCGCCACGCTGAGACGTAAGAAATAAGATGTTGGTAACTACTCTAGCCACAATGTCTTTCAAACGGAATACAACAGAGCATTTACACTACTGTTTTGCGGGAGAAATAGACATTGGTGTGGTACATATCCAATTTAAATTTTATAGAAGTATTACTAAAGTGACGGACGGCTTTAAAATTTTAGTAGGACAATAAGCCACGATATAGAGAAGCAACCTATATAAACCAACAATGCAAATATAAACATTGACACATATTCATCAATCTTTGTGTCCGCGCAATCAGCTGCTGAGTTCAATGACCCTTGCAGCTGGCAGATACACATCAACAGATACGATTACAACCTCAAACATTTGCTCTGCGTGTTGAGACGTTCGTGTGCATATTAATCACGCCTTCACGATAATAAGCAAGAACGCTACCTTCCAATCTTCGCGTTTATCCTCAAGTCATTTTTTATTTTTACTGCATAGGTACGGTATTAGAACAAATAGGTCACCTTATATTAAGATCACTGCCGCCATTGAACATCCATAACGCTTGCATCAAGGATGTGTTTCCGTTCCATCAAATCGGGAGGAGAGCGGGGAGGAAAAAAGAGGGGAAAAGTGAAGGGGTATTGGGCATCCCGCATAAATATACCATGATTTTTGGATTCAATATTTTCTTCTTAAATCGACAGTTTATTACACATCCCAGTTTCAGCAAGCGGTTATACTTGTAACGCATGTTGGCGGGATATAATCTATTTACTACTACTAAACAAACTCAACCGAACGATACTTAGATTCATCGTTAGAACTGTTGTTTTAAGTAATTTAAAGTAATCTTTATTATTTAAAGTAAGTTGTTTAAAGTAATCTAAAATCTAGAAGCAGCAATCACTTTCGAAAGCCTCACTCAGCCATTCCTATTTCCCTGGGTGTTTAGAAATTTACTTTATGAATACAGATCCCCAGCTGATCATATTTTTAGACCGATTCTGATTTGCTCCATTTTAACTTTAAAATATACGAATTTTGTTAACGTTGAATAAATATACAAATAAATTTATCTTGTGATCCAATTCACGTATAGAATCTACAATACAATAAGTGACTACGACATAATATTGGAGTGCACTCGTCGATCAGTTCATTCAACCCAATACGTCCATAGTTTTATGCCCCTTTAAGCAATAGGATGTTGGCAATTTGATTGTATATCTATCTTCACACGATTCCTGATGGCAGGTCTCTCATATGTGAGAGGCCGCCTGAGTAAGTACCACCGCAATGTCTATTTCTCCCGGCAAACAGCAGTGTAAATACACTTTTGTGTTTCCGATTAAAGGACATTGTAGCCGGAGTAACTCCTGAACATAATGAGACTTTACATCTTATGTTTCAAGATAGCGAGCGCATTGGAATGCCAAGCATTGCTTTGTAATTCAAATTAATTGATTTTGCTAATGTTCATGAGGAGAACAACTAGGTCGTATCGCCATTCCTTGCAATTAAAAAAAGATTATTTTCGATAGAAGACCTAATGTTAATTCACCCTTGAACCATTGCGGTTTACGATTATAATTTGTCATACATATTCAGCTTTGACTAGCCTATGTACTTTACACCCAACTGTTACTTATACATTATTAATTAGTAATTACACAGCTGTATAACTTATGATACTCTTAAAAATCTGTTCAAAATTTGTTGGAGTAGGTCAACGCCGATATAAATAAATACACCGAACAGTGACCATACATAGTCCTGACCCTACACTGAGATCGAGTCTTGTGTCGTGATTATCAGAAACTAGGAGGAACTTTTCGGTTTTGCACCCAGACCGGAAACAGATACCTGTTTTTTTTTTTATTTATTTATTATTTTTAAGAGAAAATAACAAAAAAAAATTACAATTAATCTCACAAAAGCAATTGCTTGGTTTGTCTGTGAGTACATAGTGGTGTTTTACATATACACATATATATTGCGAGTTGCATCCATCCATCAGCCAAAGGAAGTCCACTGCTGAACATAGGCCTCCCCCAATGATTGCGAGTTGCGAGTGCCTAATTATGATGTTGATGCAGATACTTTCCGTGCAGCGATTTCTGAAGGGAGACCGTCAGTTCCTCCCGTTTAATAGTCAGCGTCCAACCAACTGCGCTACGATAGCTGTCAATATAAGAAGATATAATAATAGGTCAATGTAGACAAAAACACGGTATTATGTGTTCTTGGTTTAGGACAATCACAAAATATATTGACGTAATTTAGCTGCTTGATGTTCAAGTCTTATAAGCAAAAGATGTATCGACGTTGTAACCATTTTTGTACTTGTATTCATGGCCCCTAATTTAATATTCTTCATAATCGATTTATTACTTAAATTTCATAAATTCAATTCATATTTTCTTAAATATACATATGACTCTATCGCTGATGCAACAACTCCGCCAATGTCAAATATTGGAAGACACACAAAACTGCATTTCATAAACAGTCAAACTTAAATATTTGCCTATTTTATAATAGCGAAATCACTTGTTAGCTCACCAGAACTCTTTATGCTTATTTAACCCACTGAGAGCTTATAGTAGGAGTAGTAGAAGGTCGCGTTATACAAGATATTATACTCATATATCACATTAGCAATAAATATGTTTTGTTGTTGAACTTAGAACTATTTGATAAGCTATCCGCATATTTGCCCTGTACTTCTAATTATCGACGACAAATAGAAATTGTTATTGAGCCATTACATAATAAACGGACGGACAAAATTATTTTCTTATTATATTATAATATTCATTGATATTAGTATTTAGTAGCTGGAAGTCATTTACGTTATGTTCTCAGATAATTAGCTTAGCAGATCTTTGTAGAGCAACGCGCAGATAAAGTATTGTTTTTCCATGATACATCGTTAAGATAAAATTATCCAAAGATAGTTTATAAACCTGTTTTATTTATCGAGTGTTTTGTCTTCTTCACTAAAAATGAATTCATAAGTCGCTGGAAGTTTTTAAGGTAAAATGACAAAATAAACAAAGAGATGGTAGTAAGATATCTAATGTCAATAGCCATCACTGCATATACTTGTCGAAAACCAATCCAATTGTTTCACTTTTCAGATTCCGCCTGTGTCTATTTAGTTTATTATTACTTCATGATTAATTTCGTTGCAAAAGACAAGTTAGCTTCCTTGCTCGGTGCTATTAAAATGCGTGCCACTGTTGATCCTGGCTTACAGGAGTTGCAGTGGCGGGTGTGAGGGCGGAACAGTCTCCTGTGTCTATTTAGTTTTGGACAAACTGTTGTAGTGGATAATTTGTCGGCTATTTGGACCATATTGACAATTTAGTCAGCCTGTAGTGGTGTTGGATTTTCCTATTAATTATAATTAGCCCAGAGTCCGGAGTATCTTATCGTGACACGAAACATACACGGAATAGTTTGGGTGTCCTGGCACCTGAGTCTACCCCTTCCGGGAAAAAACGAATGAGTTTGTTTATTTATTTATTTGGTCACTAACAATTGTTTACACTAATTTATCACTATCTCTTTTATACATATTATATAAAAACTAAGTGTAACAATTACTTATAAGTAGACACATCATGCACCAAAGTTTGTATATATGTAATATGTATATGTATTTTGTTCCATAAAAGAGATCGAAATTCCGAGACAATTCTTTCTCTCTCAAACGAACCCTGTAAAATATTATCCCTTCCACTTACAATGTACCTATTTCTCCATATAAAAAAACCCTTAAAGTAATTAATAAGTCCAAGAAACAATTTTAGTACTTTGAATTAAATATTACTCATGTTTCTAGTCACGGCTAGACTTTGACTAACGATTTCTGAGAAAACAAAAACTAGTTTATTTCTTGCATAATATGTGGTTTAAAATGCAAAAGTCCTACTGTTCAAGGTTGATTCCAAAGGCGAGTGGGAAAATTAACTATAAAAACATTATTCATCCGTTGTGGCAAGTGACTATACTTATGACTATACTTTGCCCTTTGCCTGACCCTCTGTTTTTTATAGTGCCTTCGTACTATGATGCTTATTATTTAAATTCCACATAGCAAGTAACATATATATTTATCAAACCTTTTTTTTATACTAAAACAACTCACTATGCCACATAAGTATAAGTAATTTAAGGTCCCCCTCTCAAAATTATATACTTGTAGATATTCATATATAATTTCAATCATACGGCCCTATTTATATACAATTTTAAAACCTATTTTAGCCATTGAATGTTTTGTCCCTTTCCAATGATTTTGAATTTAGTTTGAGCGAGGAAGACAAATAATTAAAAAACAAAAATAGGTTTTAAAACTGTTTATGAATGAAGCCGTTATTCTACCGGGTATATCAAGACTGCTACCGAAAACGAAACCGGGTGGTAGTTTTAGTGACTACAAACATAATGCAACTAAAAATTTCGCAAAGAAAAGAGACTATTTTTTTTATTTATTTTTTTAAATATCTTCTTATTTTGGTGGTAAATCCATAGTTTTTGGTAAAATAATAATTTAAAGCCTTGCGTACCATAGCGTCTATAAAAATAAAAGGGTGTACACTATTATTTAACAAAAATCTATGTATTTAGCATCCTAATAGGACGATAGAAAAAAATAACAAAAAAAATCGTCACAAATTTTTCCACAAAATTTGGTTCCATTGTGTCTGAAATCACTAAAACTATCACCCAGCTTCATTTTTGGTTGCAGTCTTGATATACCCTGTATCATAGTTATTTAATGTATATGTTATGGGCCAAGTGATTAATGCGAGCAGTATTTATAATGCCCGGGCAGTATGAATATTGCCGAGCCATATCGGGCCAAGTGATTAATTACAATCTAAACTCACCTATTTATCACATTGCCCGGGCATTATGAATATGGCTACATGATGATCGGGCAATGGAATTAATAGGTGATTTTTTACGTGGTGTGCTGCCGCATTGTCGCATCTCCGATAGACCCATAAATTAGAAAGGTTGAATTGATCTGCTTATGTTTAGTTGTTTTTAACGTCCAAAACATTATCTTCAGAAGAAAATTAGTGTACCCACTTTATGGATCAGTTAGGTCGACTGTGCCCCAAAACCGACTCGGAACACCCCAACTTCACGTAGTCTTTTGGCTACCGACCCTAGAGTGTATATAAAAAGCCGGAGGCGCGGAGGGAGAGCAGCCCCCGCCCGCTGTAACGAAGGATAGGCAACCGTGCGAGCCGTAGCGGCTGAGGCTGGTCGCCGGAGGCGACCAGCAAGCCGAAGCTGCGGAGGTGAAGGGGCTGAACTTCCCGTAGCGCCGGAGACGATGCAGAAGCTAATTTGTATTGACAACAAGTGTTTTGAAGGCTAGGTTGCTATAATAGATATTTCTCAAGTATAGTGCGTTACCTTTTCATGGGATCATTCACCTTTTCCAGGAGAGGTGCGACACTCCCCCTTCCCCTCCAATCCTCCCAACCCACCCCATCGTGCTGCCTTATTCTAAATTCTACCACTTCGGCTCATTGTTTTGATTTTGATTTGCTTTAAATATCACTCTGCCCAATAGGCACTTAGCATTATTCATAATGCCCGGGCAATGTGATAAATTGATTGGTTATAATCACATGGCCCGCTCTTATTGGGCATTATTCATATTGCCCGGGCACTATGAATAATGCCGGATTAATCACTTGGCCCATAACATATACATTATTTTCATACTTCTGCGCAAAGCATTTTGTCATGATGTTACGGGATTATTTTCTCATGGTCTATGGATACTCAATTATATTACATAGTTATCTAAAATGTCCATATTCTTACTAGGAAAATAATAATAATTCAAGCGGATGTCTTCATGTAATGATAACAATTATTTCTGTGTATTAGATAAATAGTAATTAATTTTGCCGCTTGGAAGTGCCCTAATGATCTTTCGAATGAATCTATCTGTTACTAACATGTGGTCCAGCAATAACTTAACAGTATTCACAAAGTAAATCATTACAATTAACACAAAGCAGGGATTAAAGTGCAAGTTTCATTGTTATTGTTTAATAGATGTGACATTGGACTGACGTCCTCATTGTTTTTAAATGTTTGTCATGAGATAATTGATGGTGTAAAACTTGTTTAATAACAATTTACATTTTTTTGTTATAATTCATGGTTCAAATAATATTTAAAAAAAAATCAATATGACATTAAGCGCCGTTTTACATTTATACAAAAAAAACAATAGTGGAAGAAAGAATGAAGATGAAATCTATAAATCATTTGATTCGCATCGCAGAACATTTGAAAGAATTCTAGTAATAAGAATAATCATCAATTCTCTATGTTTTTAATATAATTGATCACAGTTTTATCACCCTTTTTAAACCGACCAAACTACAAAATGATTAGTATTTACTATTTTGATCCGAGAGTAAACTCGGACAAACAATGACTTGTAGTAAGATTGATATGAATGGACACAACCAATTATTTTAACAGGAACTAAAACCGAGTTTTTTCATTTCAGTGTCCGCGTATCTCAAGGTTCAGTAGGTCAAATTATCTTCAATCAGCTGTAGTGACGTCAACCGCACCAAAACACAAGGGAAAACAAATAAATATTTATAGTGACATTCTAGATAACAAAAATTCAATTAAAATTCGGTGGCAATCGACGCGATATGTGAAAATGGAGACAATAGATAACGGGATATGGGTCGAGCACATGTTGCAAGCGGCAGGCGCGCCCTTGATACGCAATGCTAGTGGACGCGGTAAAAAACAAAAGGTGCTTTGCATTGACATAAATATATGAACGCGTAGTGTTCCGACGTAAGTGGTGCGTGCGCTCCAATGCATCTCTGGTGGAGGGTTATTAGTCATTGCTCGTAACGATTATGAAAATGATTGCTTGTATTATGATAGAAAGTAAAAATTAAGATATAATTTAAATACAATGACTAATATACAATAAATATATTATAATAATAGCTTTTGACCGCCATCGCTAATGTCGTTTACAATGTACGTCTATTTAAATAAATAATAAATAATAATAATAAGTGAGATGTTTTGTGCAAGGATGAAGCAAATGAATAAAAGATATTACACTTGTATATAAAACACCAGATTATAATAATTGAATATAAATTTCATTAAAAAAAACATATATTGTAAAGATCAATAAAAGAAAAACTTAGAATAATGGCATACAAATTCTCAGCGAGTTCATAAATAAAATTAAAATTTATTTATTGTATTATTGTGTTTTATATATTTTATTTAAAAATTCAATCAAACGATACGAGTGCTATTAACACGATACGTGTTTTCGCATAAGCCAGAGTTAACAACCCTTGCGCGAATGCCGAGCGTAGTGTGAGTGTAGCAATAAAAGTGAAGTACATACACGAGCTTGACTTCTGTTAGTATTCTGTGACGAAACCGCGAACTTTGATTTGGTAGTCCAGTCGCAAAACTGGGCTATCGCTCGCTAATTAAAACAAATATTAAACATAAAATATATAACCAATAATAAACCAGAATAGAACAGTACAATATGATAGTCACAGACAGTAGGCTAAATATGTTGTCTGTTAATTGGCGCGTCCTGTTATGCCGTCGCCGGATAAGCTGTGGCAATTTTCAATCAGTAACCATAGTTTTGCATTGCAGCATTGTTCCGGTTGGATATGAACTTTGTACCGTCATTTGTTTATCAATACTCCGCAATTAACTCACCCGCTTGGTAATTTAATCACGGAAGGCATATCAGTAGCGCTAATGTTGATCCGCGGGTGCTTAGTCATTATTGTTTTGTAGAATGATACATTTTTATTAAAAAAATATTATATTACGGTGGAGTACCAATACCTCCTAACTGCAATTTTCGAACCTATCTATTATGGCAATACCTCCTATCTAAGCGAATACCTGAAAAATGAAAATGAAAAAATCTTTATTAAAGATAATAATTTGACATAACGAGAATATTGCAGGCGTTTTTAAATTAAGCTTTGTCTGTGTCCTGAGAAACCAGTTAAATAAATATTTTATTTATACTACATACTACAATGTCATAAAGACACGAATACATTATTAATATTCCCCATTAATAAATATATTAACTACTTTTAACTTAACGAAAATTAACTTTTTTCAGTTTGTGTTTTATGAACGTCAGTTCGGTGTTATTGGCGCTTGACCGTCGCTATGTATAAAAATAAGAATAATTTGGTGTATTATATACTAACGTTTTGGGTAAAAGTATTGTGTTGTTGATTTGTATTGGATATAATATTTTGTAGTGTTGTTATTATTACTGCAAAAGAAGTATTTAAAAGGTCACATTTCTTATCAATAATTAGAATATTATTTTAAACTAATGTATCCCATACAATCCAATCTTGAATTAAATCCACATTAAACAATAAAATATGTAACATACCTATATGAAAATGGTTATACTCTCAAATCTCCCAACGAGTATTTTCTAGGTAGGTACTAGAAATAATATAAATGAAAGAAATATAATATGTCACGCAGCATATACAAATACAACTAAGCCTTAATTACTAATTAATCCATCGTTTAGTAACTCTAGAAATATGACTATGACATAGAACAAACGGCACATAAAAAATATCTAAAATTAAATTGCCATTACATTGTTCAATGTAGCATGCGTAGAATAAGCCAAATTTTGTATATGATTTTAATACATACGTAATAAGAATTTATAATTAAAACAAAGAACGTGTGAAATACATTTTCCGTGACACGGATTCGCATTACCAAAACGACTTGCGACTCGCGACTCGCGACACGGGACAATGCAAACTTTTATTTGAACCCAGGTCGTTGACCTCGTGACATCAGAGCGTATCACTCGGCCGAATGTAGGTCATATTGACGATCGGGAAACAACAACATACAACTAAATTCTGATATATGTACCTTTTTTTAATTACTAAATTTAAAAAAAAACCGGTGTGTCTTGGGTGTGTCATACGCAATCAGTTAAGATTAAGTCGGTATGAAAAAAGTTCCATAGGGCAAAGTTTAACCCGGAACTTCAATGCATTCAAATTTAAAACTATTTTACCTTGGAAGCTTATATATATCATCTATTATAGTAGGTATAAATAATGGTTCTATAAACTTATAAAAACACGCTTTAGTAAAGGCAAAGGGCGATGCTAATATAAGCGTGTTAAGACTTGAGATTTTTTTATGACAAAATTCATACAATTTATAACCCACGTTTTCATTATAAACATAATAATGTTATTGAAATAGAAGTAATAACATCGCTGATTAATGCATTGGCATTAAGATGTTTTGTGAATATTACGCAAGTCGACAGAAACAATGGCTCGTAATGAAGCAATGCGTGACCAAACAATATTACATATGCAAATGTTTAAATAAATAAAGAATAGGTAAAGTCAACCATCTTGCTCTTTGTCGGCGTGGTGGATTATACTATGATAACTTCAAACATGGTAGAGATGCCTATTTTTCCCGCCAAACAGCAGTGTAAATGTACAGCTGTGTTTCGTATTGAAGGACATTGACTACTGGACATATTGAGACTTAACATCTTATGTCTCAGAATGACGAGCGCAGTGGAATGTCAAGCATTGCTTTGTAATTCAAGCTGTTGTTACTGTTATTATGAGCGGTCGTTTCGCTTACCATCAGGCAAACGGCATGCTCACCTCACCATACATAGCAATAATAAAAAGAAGAGAATGTTGTCAATCATGATATATTCATCTTTAAAACTGAAAAACAGGTCCAAAAATGCTCCTCGTAAAATATATTCGAGGATTAAATAAATAACTAAAGTGCCAGCCAATTACTATGCAAATATATTATTTAGAAGAGGTAGACTCAAGGCAATTTATGCTCGAATGGTTTGAAGGTATATTTACGGTCTTATTCATAGATAGTTAATAAACCTATTTCAGTTATCAAATGTTTTGTCTCTTTCGGACGACTTTTGAATTCAGGGGAGTAACTCTATGATAACAATACGAACTTCGAATCTTCAGACGCCGCACGTAAAACTTCACAATATGCCTAGATACTTCACAAAATGTTGGATTGCTCTATCCTACGTCGCAACCATAGACTAAGTTCAGAGAAAATGATTAGTATAATAGAGAATAGTATTGATTTTGAATGCAAATCTTATATCTTACTCCGGGCGTCGAACGTTCGAACATTCGAAATTTGTATCGTTTTTACAGAGTAACCCCCCAGTTTGAGCGAAGAAGACAAAAAGATCGATAAGTTATATAGGTTTTAAAACTCCGTATTAATGTGGTCGTAACTGCTTTAGAACATTTTATCAATCTGCACAAGTAATCAATCGACTAGTTTTAACCTACCACATGCGATTACGTATTTTTGATAACATTAACACGTGAAGAAGGAAATTAACTAATTTGTTAAAATGTTGTCAAGTTAAATATTATATTAAATCGATTTATACTTTTTTATTTATTCATTAAGGATTGTCAACAAAAGATACACATTGTAAGGTTTCCTACTTTATTGTCGTATTTTAAACATTTTATTTCTTTATTATAGGTGATCACAACATGCAATAGTGCATGACAACAGTAAGCTCAATACTATGGAGAATTTTATTTATAAACTAATAAAATTGAAATGAAGAAAGAAACAAACATTTTCCAATTCCAACTTTAAGAAAAAAAAATGGCGTAACAAATTTTGATAACCGACTTTATACTAAACATGAATAACACATATTCTTTACAGAATTCAAATAAACCATATAGACAACACAAATTTAACATTTATCGTGACCCTTCTACGACCCAGGGTTCAATGCGTTCCTGTTTCTCAAGTTTTTATTTGACCTACAGGAAATTTGGCAAAACACAAACAACAGTTGGTACTTATCTCTTTGTATTTAAAACACTAACCAACTTTATTATTTCAAGTGTTAGACGTGCTTTTTTCATAGCGTAGTCCCGGCAAATATGCAAACAGGTCAGTTGATGGTTAGTGATCGCTGCCGCTTATGGAGCATCCACGATGCTTGGTTCATAAATGTGTAGCCGGACCATCAAATTGGACATCACTACGCAATGTCTATTTCTCCCGCCATATAGCACTGTAAATATGCTGTTGTTACCCGGTTTGAAGGACCTTGTGGCCAGCGTAACTACTGGACATTTTGGGACTTAACCTCTTTTGTCTCCTCAGGATGGCTAGCGCAGTGGAATGCTAAACATTTATTATTAATTCATGGTGTTGTTTATTATTGCTACAGTCCATGAGCGTTCAAATCACTAAACAATTACGTGAGACGAGCTTGAATTACTATAAAGTATCACTAATATGAAAATGTTATTTCCAAGTAAAATCCTTATTCTATCTTAGTAATATGGCCCACATTATGAAATAACCAACCACGAATAACACTCTAATTGCCTACTAATCTGACACTGTATACGCCTCAATGTAACATTGCCACTAATAACTTTTATAGAACACTAAGAATACGTCATTCTTTTGTTTACTACTGACGACAAAGGTTTGAATACCGGAACAACGTTGTTCGCCGATTATTTGTGCATCGTCCCATCCGTATTGAATAACAGTCCCGTGCGATGAATGGAAATGAGCACAAATGCGGCCATTCTAAATGTGTATTATCTCAGAAGCGTTGAGAACAAAGATCTTCAGAAGTTGTTGACCGTGAATTTATATTATTAGTACATTTGTATTTTTTTTAATCTTTGAACAAAGCGTTGTCGATCATCATCATCAGATCATCAAAATCATAATAAGTAATTGTAATCAACCACCACTTTATTTAAATATGTGCATAATTAAAGGTGAAAATCAGTTAAGTGACAAAGAAGGAAAGAACATCACGTCACGTCCTATATTTGTTGAGATCTGATAAAGAAGTATAATGTACAAGTTGGATTATCGTATATTTTAATGCAAAAAGAGTGAGGTTCAAAATAAAGGTTTTAGATCTTCTAATGTATTTCAGGTTACTTTAAAGTTAGGATGTTAAAAATAACACAGGCAATGTCATTGTGAAGAAAGTGTAATAACAAGAAAGCGGAGTAGTGAAAGCCCGTACAAACGTCATGTATATTATAGAAATAATGTGGAACGTATAGATCGTCTACGGTCTCTTAGCGTGCAAATGCGTGATTGTCATACTGTTTTGAAAATATTAAACAGCGCTTCTTGTTCACATTTTATTATTTTGGAAACAGGTCATCTGATGCTCAGTCAGCATTGCCGTCTATGAATACCCACAACGCTTAGACCATAGCTTAGATGTGTTGCCGGCTTATCAAATCGGGAGAGGAAAGGGAATGAAAAAGGATGGAGACAGGATTGAGTATCCGGCAATTTCACTCACCGAACGAAACGCAACAGCGATTTTGTCGCCATCGATTTCCTATAGGACAGTGGCACCGCCCCGGCAGAACTTGCCATTATACTGAGTCGTGGCTGACAACATCTATTCATAATTCATTACTGATAATTAAATATTTCCAAAACGTATTAATAATCATTATTGATGCAATGTAGAAAAAAAAAACAACGCATTAGGTCCTAGTACAGTGTAATGCACAGTATCCCCCGCTGAGAGATGGCAGACTTAATAATACAGGCCATCTCAAAATTGTACATACACAGGCTCAAATTGACAGTATAGAACCCATGTGATCTTTTATCCAGTGGCTTTTCTAGTTGAGTATCTTATCAATATTTTTTCACCCGCTTTGCTGCGGAGGAAAGTGAAAATGTATTTGTTTCCAGCTCGTCCTATTTGTTTTTTTATTTTTGATTAATTTCGATACGGGTTAAAGACAGGCTAATGTCCCTGAGAGACTCGCCGTGCTCCGGAGCTCGGTGTCAATTCTTTGCGTGCCATTGTTGATCCTGACAGGAGTTGCAGTGGTGGGTGTGTGGGTGGGAAACTACCAATAATCAGATTGAAATAAGAGATACTATTTCTTAGAGAATTAAGAAGAGACTTACTGGTGGTAGGTCTCTTATATGTGAGAGGCCATCTGGGTAGGTACCACCGCAATGTCTATTTCTCCCGTGAAACAACACTGCTTAAATGCACAGTTGTGTTTCGGATTGAAGGACATTGTAGCCAGAGCAACTACTGGACATATTGAGACTTAACATGTTATGTCTCAGGATGGCGAGCGCAGTGGAATGTTGCTACTGTATATGAGCGGTCGTATCGCTTACCATCAGGCGAACGGCTTGCTCGTCTCGCCATTAATTGCAATAAAAAAAAACATGCGTATATTATTACCAGCAAATTCTACAAACATAAAAGCAATGTCTGACTAATTGCCAAGATTAATGAGGTCAAGATCAGAATGATGAGCAAAATGCATTGTATCAGTTTTCAGAATAAAGCTCTTACTCCTTATATCCTGTGTCTTAAGGTATATCCTGCAATACAAATAATCGCAAGTTATAAAAATCCCCATCTAATAATTATGACAGTGGAGTAATCAACTTGAAACGCGAAGTTACGTGAAAACGTTAATTTATTATTTTATTTTTATTAAGATAATTCTAACATTTAAAATGAAAGATTGCGGTAAACTACCCTTGTATATGTAATTAGTAGAAATACTCATAAGTAACGTAAACGGTGTAGCTACTTTGAACTTATTTCCGGTAATTAAAAGTTATTAGAAATACGAGTTAAAGTCGCAATTGTATTGTGACTGTCGAATAGTGTGTTACAAACAAAGACTCAACACAAGAATAGGATATTAAATAAATAAACCCAACAGTCACATACATTGTCCTCTGACCCCACACTAATATCCAGTCTTGTGTTGTGGGTATCAGGAACTACGAGAGACTTTTCGGTCTCACAAACACCCAGACCCGAGAGAAATACATGTGGTTCACATAGATATTTGTGTCGTTGTGGGGTTCGAACCCGCGGCCTCTCGTTTTACAACTGGTGCGCCATGGTAGCATTCAAATAATAATATCATTGTTTTATTTTTAATTTATTTTAAAATATGAATGTGAGACCGAAAAATCTTTCGTAGACACAACACAAGTTGCCACAAGACTCGATCATAGTGTGGGGTCAGGACTATGTATTTAAATATTGAGCGTTATTATTATTATTATTTATTATTTTAAAATATGTACTTTAAAGTTTAAACTTAATAAAGTAATATGAACTACGAGTTACCCCTTAAAGTGTGACACGAAGTGTTGATACATGTGATGGACATATTTCCGCAGTTCACGCCTGATAACCTCCATTGACGTCAGTGATGTACACAACCGTACCTAATTGCTATGCACTTGAGAATATAACTTGTTCTAGCTATAATCGGTATTAGAAAGTTAAGTTTTATTCTTTAATTTAATTAAGTAGAGATAAGCTAAGTTTCTCTCGTTTTGAAAGGCTCATAAATTATGTATATAATTTATTTAATATCTTATCGTATGTTTTTCGAATTAGTAAATACAGTCATACAGTCCACTGTATGGTGGTGGACTGTATGGCCTGACACCTCTAAATTAATTCTCGATTGTCAAGAAGGACCATACCTTGCAGTGGAACGTAGGGCTAGTACAAATGGACTATACTCTTACGTCCTTATTTATAGTCAGATTATAATTCTAATTAATATTTTTATTTATAGAACGTTTTGTGAAACCGTCTTGCAAACTTAATAAAATGTCGCTCGAAACTGCCAACACATTCGATAAGGTTTTAAAACTAACTATGAAGAAGGCTGTTCATAAATAGATAATTTTAAATAACACATAGAGCAGTCATTAGTTTTATTATATATTTTATATATATTTTGTTTTTTAACTTTGAAGAACTGTAAAATCCCAAGGCCATATTATCTTATAAATAACAATTTGAGGCGGTCTTTGTCTTGTACGTTCCTCTTTGTTGCCGTTTTAAATCCGAAAACCCCGTCTTCATCACAAGGGCCTAATGTAGAAAATGAAGCTCTACAATGCAAAAAAGCCTAATATTATTTTACATTATACCGGGTTACGGGTATATCAAGACTGCTCCCGAAAACGAAGCCGGGTGGTAGTTTTAGTGACTACATACACAATGCAACTAAAAATTTCGCAAAGAAACGCGACATTAATTTTTAATGATTTTTGAAATATCGTCGTTTTTGGGTGGTAAATCCATAGTTTTTGCTAAAATAATAATTTAAACTGTTTTATACCTCAGAGTATTTATATACAGTATACACTATTATTTTAGAAAAAAATGTATTTACCACCCAAATATGGTCATAGGAAAAAAAAATAAAAAAAAAATGTCGCTTTTTTTTGCAAAACTTTCTATTGCAATGTGTCTGAAGTCGGTTAAACAACCACCCGGCTTCGTTTTCGGTAGCAGTCTTGATATACCCTGTATATGTACATAGAAAATGCAACGGGTAATACGTCGACACTACGATACGAAAATGAGAAATATAGTACGTGTAATAAAAACAATATAAATTACGTGTGTTAACGAGCTATTAAATTACCGTTTACGATAAAAATATTGTTTGTTAATGATTGCGTTATGATTTATCGGTAATACTCGTACACATGCGCCAGCGGGCACGGTGGCGAGCGCTGAAGCGATTGCTATAGAAATTCCTGCAGTACAGAAGTAATAACGACTATGAATATATATTTTTTAAATGCATAATTGGCTTAATTTTTTGATCACCTTTGACAAAATTCAAAAAAATCTTCTGGTACGTTTTTACAACGACCTACTTATATTTGTATTTAGAAGTGTAGGCAATCTTTAATGGAACAATAACCTCGCGTAAACATAAGTTAAAAAGTTAATAAACATAAATTCATAATATAAAATATATTATTCATATCCATAAAGTACCCTCCTAAGATTACTGTGGCGCCTTCACCTCGTTACAATCAATATCACGTATAAAATTAATAATTGCTAGCGCAGGTCAAATCTGTTGTTTTGTAATCATGCCCTTCATAGATAGACCTTATTTATACTCTATACCCGTATTGCGTGGAGTAAATAAGTAACCACTTATTACGTACTTTTGATTCTTTTCTTTATCGCATGGATCGCGGTGGAAATTCGTTGTCGATAAGTAATAGAGTAGGTATAGATCCGTTTGCCTATTGCTATGGTTTATGGTAACCAGACGCATATTATATCATAACGTAGCTTATGTTTCATCATAAATATTATCCACAAGGCTTGACTGCTGAACATGAACGAACTGTTAGATACTGTTCTGAGTATTGAGTCCAACGCAGTGGAATGGAATCCACAAGAAATAAAGTTATCAGTCATGTTAGAAAGGAATGCAGCGTAAATTCGCTCGGCATTTATACATAGTACCTGGATGACCGAGCTTTGCTCGGTATATATTTTTTTTATACTATGGGTTTCACTTGTAGGAATTACTCCACTAAAAGTCTTACTGTACTTTTTACAATTTATTTTTGTCTTGACATATATCCCAATATAAACCTAACGGCTAACAGCTAATAAACAATCGATTTTATTGGTCTAACCTCAAACCGAACACTCATTGGCTTAGTGTTACTTAACAATGCAATCTGCTGGAATAACTAAGTATAGTTTTATTGTATCGTTGAAGCAATTAGTTGTTCACAATTAAAAAAAATAGTATTATTATTCGTCAATAGATGTCAGGAAGCTGCGCGTGCGCTGTTAAGAGCAACTCATTATTTGAATGGCGTTCGAGTATTCGGGCGTTAGCCTTTTAAATACATTCACAAATACATATTATAACAAGCCAAATCAAAGATATTTTTTAAGAAAACCTTCACCTAATATTTAAATGTTATGCCATTTGGTGTTCAGGTTTGATTGTTATGTTTTGTATTTCTTTTTTCATTTACTTACTTATTTTTTATAAACAATTTATATCTGAGTTTTATTGAAATTTTAGCCATGTTTAATTACTATTTATTTTATAATTGTTTGTTTTCATTTTTATACTTTAGTGTTTGTTTTGTGTATAGATGATTAGTGTAAAATTGTTTAATTTAATTTCATGTAAACGTTTTAGTATACGCTGTATGTTTACAATGTAATGTTTTATAAAATAAATAGCTCTCTCCCAAGGATATCCACATCAACCTGTTCAAATGTTTACCGCCAACATTTCTTCTAGAAATCCCGAATCAAAAATATTATGTCTAATTTTAATGTACATACATTTCCGAAATAGAGCATTGATATGTCGCAAATAGCAATCACCGTTTTATAATTTAGAATAAACACAAACATCAAGACCCGACACAAATATTTGTGGGCCACAATGGGGCCACACAAGATATGTGTCGGTGCGGGGATCGAACCCGCTACCTCTCGTTTCACAGTCGGCGTCTAACCAACTGCGCCACGGAGGCTGTAAAATCGTTATGGTATGCTGGTGGTTACTTTATGGTATCCTCATGATGTTTTTCTTCACCGTTAAGCACGTGGTGGTATGCCCTGGAATTGAAACCCGCGACCACCGTGAACATGGCAACCGCGTCCGGTCCGTTTACCAACAGGCCACCACGCACTTCTTATTTTTAACCGACTTCAAAAAAAGGAGGAGGTTCTCAATTCGACTGTATGTTGCTTTTTTTATGTTTGTTACTTCGTTTCTCTGTACAGTGTGAACCGATTTGGATCATTCTTTCTTTGATTGAAAGCTGGTGCTTGTCGTTTGGTCCCACAAAAATATGGTGAAGATCTGATGAATATCTTCGGACCTGGAGAGGGAAACTCCTTAAAATTAAGGAGGATTGCAATGGTTCTTTTTGCATTACATTCATTAGAAAAGTTAAGTGTACAGTACAGTGAGAGAGGGAAAAAGGGGTTGGGGTGAGGGGGGGGGGTGATAAAATTAAAATACACGTAAATTCTAATATCTTCGTCAGCTTTTAACCGATTTTAGTGATTTCTTTTTCATTGGACAAAACGTATTGACAGGTTGATCCCAGGAATACAACATGAAGATCTGATGATTATGTTCGGACCTGGAGAGTAGAACTCTTCAAAATATTGTAGGATTCCAATGGTTCTTTTTGCATTGGCAACATATAGATGGCTTTTTGCATTGGCAACATATAGATATTTAAATTAATATAAGGCATAGGTTCTACATGTTTGGTACTTGGCGGCCCGCCTTCAATATGTTACGCATATATTTTGAATTGTTGGCTAGTCAAGTCATTAAGCACATTAATCAACATGCACGAGTTCCATGAAATAAATATTATTTTTTTGCTTTGCAGTGGTACTTATTATTTTATTATTTTTTGGTTTTGAGTGGATTTTTGTTTTGAAGTCAGTTTTTATTTTTTTTATTTTGCGTATTAATGATTAATGTCTATGCACTTTAACGGTCAAGGAAAACAGCTTTGAGAAACCTGAATATCACTAAGATCTATATGAGAATAATATTGAAGGAGAATAAACTTACTATCGGTGTGAAGATTTTTGTCCCTCGATGAAACTTTTTAGTATAAACATAATTGTGACCCAGGCCTGGAGTTCTTAATGAAATAAACTTGAAGTAAATTTTGTTTTGTATTTCGCTCAGTGAAAATGTTTAATGCGATGATAAATACTTTATTTTATAAATATCTGTCACCGGGATAATACAGGAAAACTTTTAAGAACAAACCATAAATAAATCTGTAATGGATTTTAAGCAGTACCGGGATTAATTATATTTTTTACCGATGCTATAAATGGAAATTGCCCTCTTGTACAATGTCAACTGGGGTGATAGGAAACACGTGGATTAAATTAAATGTCATATTTCAATATCCTGTATATGCATATAAATTCTTCTAGATAAAAACGGGAGACAAAAAACACTACCTACATTTAATTTTTTCTCATCCAGTTTACTAAACCTTGGACGTTGTACCACGTGACCTTGTCAAGTTGATATTCTAATATCTCTAGAACGAATACGTGATAAATGATTTGCTGGTGCAGGAAATTCGTATCGTTCGAATGATGACAAGGCGTCAAGATTGCCGTAGTGACGTCCGTAAGTGTGTCGCGTTACAATTTCAAACAGATCAGCGAAATTGCACCGACCGAGTACCGACGAACTGGCCGGTGACTAACGGTCATTCTTTATATTCTATCTATCTTTAACAAGAGTTTTAACGGCTACCATTACTATGTCGGAACAATTTTGATACTTAGCTACCTCATACTTATTATCACACCTGTCCATAAATATATACACAATATCTATACCTTTTTATCTTTGTTAACTGAAACATTAAATGTATCGAAATATCTAATGAAATCCTGTTGCCTCTTGGCATACTTTACGTAGCATAGAATTTCTTACAAACCGCTGTGATATACAGCTTTCCTCACGATATTATAATTCACCATTGTAGTGGCTTTTACTTCTGACAAGTAGAGTTTAAACAGTAAGTAGAAGTTTAAGTTGGTGGTAGGTCTCTTATATGTATGTAAGAGGGCGCCTGGGTGGGTACCACCGAAATGTCTATTTCTCCCGACAAACATCAGTTTAAATGCACTGTTGTGTTTCGGATTGAAGGACATTGTAGCCAGAGTAACTACTGGACATATTGCGACTTTACATCTTATGTGCTAGAATAGCGAGCGCAGTAGAATACCAAACATTGGATATAATTCAAGGTGTAGTTGATTTTGCTACTGTTCATGAGCAGCTGTATCGCTTATCACCAGGTCAACGGCATACTAGACTCGCTATTCACTGCAATAAACAAAAACAGCTACAAACAATTTGTCTGCAAGGAATAAAAAATAATTACATGTTCAGAAGCTAATCTATTGATTATTGTTTCCAGGCAGCAAACAAATACTCCATGGGGTCAACGGGCGTCTTCGGCCGAAGCAGCTGGTGGCGATCATGGGGCCTTCAGGGGCGGGGAAGTCGACACTACTGGACGTCCTGTCTGGGTACCGCATCACCGGAGTGGGCGGAGCAGTGTTCATCAACGGAAGAGGACGAATTATGAGTAAGTTCGACAGACAAGCAAAATCCTTTTAAGCAAAAATAACTAAATTAAATCTAGTATACCGGGTATATCAAGACTGCTACCGAAAACGAAGCCGCGTGGTAGTTCTAGTGACTACAAACACAATGCAACTAAAAATTTCGTATAGAAACGCGACAATAATTTTTAATGATTGTGATGTTCACCTTTAAGGTCTCTTTGGGTAGTGGAATAAAACAACAAAGTATACAGTAAATACAGCACAACACACCGGAGACGTCCGTCCCGCGCCGCTAACGACTTGGGAGTATTGCGTGACCGTTGGGCTATGCTAATCTTTATTATCAATACACCACATCTCTTCCTTTTTATAAAATAACAAAATATTAACCAAATGTCTTTAATTAATCTTGTTACTTAAGTAGCTCAAATATTTTACATTTATAATCAAAATAACATTGTTAATTAAAGCAAAACCCAAATTCTAGATTTGTCTTTATCAAGTGTGTCTTTGTCACCAATATCTTTCCATTAAAATGAAATGAAATGAAATTTATTTATTGGTCATGTAGGCAATTAAAGAATTTATATGACAAGTCAATACACAGAACTTAATCTTTACATGCATAATATTTTTTATACTTAGTATTATTTATATGAATTTCTATCATTATTTATTATTTTTTGTTTTTAATGTAAGTATTTAAAATTTTGGTTTTATTTATTTACAAATGTTCCGTTTTTGTTGATATTTTATTTTAAGTATTAGTTCCCCCGTTATGGTAATTTGTTTTGTCAAGAAATACGTAATTTAGTTTAGCCAAATTAAATTAAATCTATTAGTAGACCATGAGTATTATTACAACGGTGCGTAGCGGTTTATTGTTACCACCGGATCTAACGCGACCCTTCCTGAGAAGACCCGGCGAAACAAACTCAGTGGGCTTACACTACCACTGGAACTACGCGACGCGACCCATTTCTGAGAATGATCCAGCGAGTCAAACTCATTGGGCTTGGTTTTGGTCAATTTACTAAATTAGTATTTGTGACTCGTCTGACAAAGTTTTGCCATATTCATTATTATTATTTTTCTTGATTGGTCGTCATATGATTTAATTTGCGTTACTTAATTATTATATTTGAGTAGTTATAATTTAATTTATTAATGTAACTGTATGATTGATTGATATTGGTTAATTTTTTAATTTAATTAATATTTTAATATTTATTTATAAATGGGAATGTTTAAGTGAATAGTTCAGGGCCCCAGGATGTAGCAACGTGCTAGAGAAAATTTCATCTCAGGCTTTTTTATCCTCAATGTATTGCTTAATATTATAATAATCCCTAGTCATAAGTATGTGTATAATATGTGTCTTAAATAGTTTGTCTGGTAGTAGCATTATCCAATTGGGAAGTTTATTATTAAGTTTAATACATATGACCTTCTTCTCCTGTGGAGGAATGAGGTGTACATCAATAAATATTTTAACAAATTATCTTTGTAATCTAATTTCTCGCACTGACTTATATTCAGTTTTTTAAGAGTATTTCGATTTTGTCTCTCGACCTCTCCGTTTTGTTGAGGCCCATAAGGGATGATATTAAAAACCGTAATTCTTATTCGATACAGAATAGTTCGTGAGAAGGTGTTTTTTTTTTTTTTTTTTTTTTTTAACTCTTTTATAGTTTCACGTGAAGTGATAGACTTCATTATTTCAATCTCTTTATGTCGATTATAATCATTAATCACAAATAAATAGTCTCCACTTGCCAGCCGACCCAAGAAGTCAATAGCCGTGTCCACCCAGGCTTTCAAAGGGAGTTCACGACATTTCACTGGCACCGGTGGATTAGGGGCTGAATTTAAAGTACAGCCTCTGCAATTTTTACAGTGTTCTCTGCATCTTTATCAACTTTAGGCCACCAAACTTTTGGGCGTAGCCTAACTTTCATATTGACAATTTCTGAATGGCCCTCATGCGCTGCTGCCAAGACTTGTTTTCTAAGTTTAATAAGAAATACTATTTGATTTCCTCTTGGTAAGACACCATCATGTAACCAGAGCTCATGTTAAAATAACTTGTAGTTATTAATAGTCGCGTCCCAAACATTATGCATTAAGGCATCTGAGACTAATTTCATACTGGTATCCTCATTTGATGCTTCTATATTGGATTTTAGTGACAATGCTAGAGGTCACATGTATTAAACAATCTGGTTTACATGATAATTAAATATTCAAAAGGACTCTTCAGCTCGGACCTATTTTTAAATAGTCGGGACAATGGTTCTGCAATGTTAGATTTCCGGGTTTATATACTTTATATACTACTTATATACTTGTAATCGAAGAACCCACCCTTCGATTCTTGCACATGGTTTTGATCGTGATCCAGTCATACTTGGATCATTAGGCTTATGATCTATGATAAGCACAATTTGTTTACCATATAGATACATATGGAAATGCTCAACCGTCCAGACTGAAGCTATTACCCTTTTTTCGGTCTGACAATATCGTTTTTCAACGTCAATCAAACTCTTATTCCCGGAAGCAATTATTCGGGGTCCTCTGTCGTCGTAGGTACTGGAGAAGTGCTACTCCTAAAATGGACTGGCATCGGCAATTACCTGAGTCTGATCTTTTGGGTCATAATAGCCAAGGGTAGGGATTTTGGCAAGAGACTTTTTTAATGCATCGGAAACCGTTGCTTGCTTATGATGCCACAGCAGTGAGATGTTAGGTTTTTAGTGTTCTTGTTGCTTAAGTAACTACCGAATGGGTTCTGCTAAAGTCGATAAATTTGATAACCATTTTCCCACAAAATTAATTAACCCGAGGAAGCTTTGGATTTCTTCTATGGTCTCTGGTGGTCTAAACATTTATATTGCTTTGATATGTTTATCTAGTGGTTCAACACCAGCTGAAGAAAGATTATGGGCCAAAAAACTGGATAGATTTTGCATTAAGAACGCACTTGTTCTTGTTCAATAAAACGTTGTTGTCTTTGAGGCTTTTAGAACGTATTGGAGCATTATGCTCTTTTTCATCGCACCACATAGACAGCAATATCATGAATGAAATATACCACTCCTTCGCATGGTAATAACATATTTTCCATTAATTTTTGAAAATATTCATGTCCGAACATCAGTCGTTTGTTCGATAAAACCCTTTGCTAGTTATGGAAGATGTTATATCAAACTACTACTTTCTTTAGGCTCAACGAGATGAAAAGCACTTTTTTAACTAATTTAGAAGAAATAGCTTTTCCAACTTATGAATTAGCTGTTCAATGGTGGATAAGGGGTGATTTTCTATAATATTAAACAAATACGTTTATCGTCATCGGGTTAGAACCGGTACCATAGGAGAAACCCAAGATAATGGCTTGTCTACTGGTTCAATAGTGTCCATTTTTACCATTTCTTCTATTTTATAACTTATTTTAGATTCTAGAGGAATAGGAACTCGTCTATATGGTTGACAAACTGGTGTTACCGTTTTGTCAGTAGAGATTTAGAGTTGGATATGTTTGAACTTGGAAAATTCTTGTTGCTCAATGGCATTGATATCTAATCTTAGTTTAAGGAGATTTAAGGAAATAGTTGTTTCTTTTCTCACAACTATTCTTCACTCATTTTCAATTACATAAAACGTTGTTTTTTTTTAATGATTTGGGACCAATTCTTATTCGTGCTTCAAAGGAACCCAATACTTTTAATGAATATTTGGCACTATAAGCTCGAAATATTTTTTCTGATGTTGGTTGGAGACTACAACATTTGATTGTTTCATGTAGTCCCAAGTTTTATCAGTAATTATATTAGATTTGCTACCAGAATCAATAAGCATTTTGATGTTAGCTCCACCAACCTGGCAGTCAATTGTGTCATCGCCATTGATGTGGAAAATATAATGCACAAATGTGTTTTTGTGGTTTCCATTCTTGGTTTTACATACATACATAAACTCACGCCTTTTTCCCAGAAGGGGTAGGCAGAGGTGCCAGGACACCCATATTTCGCCTTGTATGTTCCGTCCCACAATGTGATAGGTGGCGAGCCTATCGCCATATCGGGCACAAATTCCTGACTCTGGGCTGATAATGAATAGAAAAATCCAATATCACTTTGCCCAACCCGGGATTCGAACCCGAGACCTCAGCTTTGTAACCGTACCTTAGTACAACTACGCCACCGAGGCAGTCTTGGTTTTATTCTTTGCATTTAATAAGAGGTAAAAAGGCTTTAATTTATTGGCCCTTGTTTTGCATTGGTTTTGGCTTCTGTAGCCACATTTGATGCAATTTTCATTGCTTGCAGGGCAGGAACTACTATCACTTTTGTGATTTCACTGCCACATCGGCAGCAAGTATTAACCTCGTTTGTGTATCGTTTTTTAGTTTTTTGTGTCGATTTTGTTTAGGCTGATTGAAGTAGTGCTCTGTTTATCGTTGATATCAGTTAGTTGTCTTTCAACAGTTGCTAGTATTAGTTTCACCAAGCGCCAAAATATTATTTCTTAATTTATTGGAGCTACACTTTTCTGTTATTTGATCTATAAGGTTTTCGTCTTTTTTAGCAAAATTACATTTGGAACTTTGTTGCCTGAGACGAATTACTATTTTTAATTTTTTTTTTATTTTATGGGACTCCGGAAACATACAGACTTCAATTAATCTATCCTCTAATACGTTTGAAATAAATCTTAAATCTGTAAGAAATTATTTAAACTTAATTGTAAACACTTGTGTGTAAGCCGTGTGTGTAGCGTTGTTTTAAATATTTGGTACGGAACAATAGTACTCAGTACTGTCTCATGTTTAATGTATACGTAAACAAAATCTAAAACAGTCTCAGAGTCCCTGCACGAAATCAAACAGTCATCCGATATATTAACAAGACGGACATTAAAACTTAAACAGAATTTTGAGTCGGATATTTTGCTCGGTGACCAACGATAGACAGAGCCCATTACTTTCGATACATTTGTTTTTAATATCTTATAGCCTCATTGTTTTTCGACACTCTTTACCTTTTGGTAGGAACGTTTTACCTTTTGGTAGGAACGTATTTGCATCCCCTCAAAACATTATTGAGGTGACACTTGGTTATAACAGATAATTAGCGATATCATCGCTGGAACATAATGAATCTGTTATAACAGGTAATTAGCTATATCATAGCTGGGACAGAACGAATCTTTGATCGAGTATTTTTTACTCGATAGGTATATACAAACGGACTGTGATCAACAACAGAATACTATTGTATTAAATTGTATACATACAAACTTTTTTTTTTGTTTGCCTTAGTGAATTAGGCAATAATTTTGTTGCACACATAATCTCTACATTTACTGAGATATGAGAATTAAATACCTACTTAGTGTCGCAACACAAAATATACATAAATATTTGTCTTATTATTATTGAACAAAACATTTTGCTGATCAAAATCCGTGAGCAGGTACTGTGTTCGTATTTTCGGTGTGATTTTACTTACTGCGCCTTTACTCGTCGCCAATGTGATGTTCACCTTTAAGGTCTCTTTGGGTAGTGGAATAAAACAACAAAGTATACAGTAAATACAGCACAACACACCGGAGACGTCCGTCCCGCGCCGCTAACGACTTGGGAGTATTGCGTGACCGTTGGGCTATGCTAAACTTTATTATCAATACACCACAATGATTTTTTAAATAACATCATTGTTGGGTGGTAAATCCATATTTTTTGCTAAAATAATAATTTAAACTCTTTTATACCTTAGAATATTTATAATTAAAAGGGTGTACACTATTATTTTAGGAAAAAATGTATTTACCACCCAAAAACGACCATAGAAAAAACAATAATTTAAAAAAATTGTCGCTTTTTTTTGCAACATTTTCTGTTGCATTGTGTCTGAAGTCGCTTAAACTACCACCCGGCTTCGTTTTCGGTAGCAGTCTTGATATACCCTGTATATTCCTAATAGGATGCCTAATACCCATTTCCTTTCCACGTTCTTTTTTCCTTCCATTCCCCTTCCGATTTGATGGGCCAGCAACATAGGCATGAACCAAGCGTTGTGGATTTTAATGGGCGGCAGTTATCACTTAGCATCAGGTGACCTGTTGCTCGTTTGCCGGATCTATAAAACAAAAAAATAATAAATATATTTCAAACGCATTAAGCTAATATTATTAAATAGTAATAATATTCAACGTCTTCAGGTCAGAAATTAAAATACACCTAAATTCTATAATTTGAATTTTGGATGTCTTTTATATTATAATGTATTATTATTTATTAAAATGCCACATAAAAATGTTAAGCGACATTTTGTAATTACGTCATATTTGGCCAATATTATTTATAGTCTAAGATCCCGCCATACATCGACCTTCACCGAGATGTTTATTTGATGAAACCTATTTTATATGCAATTTAATATGTCAATAAATATATTGTATATGGGTTGCCTTGCAAATTTCAGTCCAGAATACGATTAATTAATTATTAAAAAAAAAAAATTTTTTTACACATTTCACCTGTTTGATTATTAAACAAATTCTATACCAATCGAAAGTATGAAACCCATAGAATATGTTAACGTTAGGTTGCCTATTTTTTTCCGGTCACAACCCTCAGGTTGCCAGGTATAAACAGGCAAATCGCTACTAGCATTTTGCGCCGGTCTGATTATTGAATGGAAATTAAATGAAAATAAAGATCATTTTATTATGAACACGGTGGTATAGGGTTGCCTGCGAAAAATCAGTCCCGAATTGCGGTTGTCGAATTTAGAAAAGTGAAATATTGCTCCGAGTGACACAGCATAGCAGCTGTTCGAAGTCCGCTCATAAAGAAAGAGGGTGCGCATGCTATTTATTCTTGAGAATGAAAAGGACAGCGATAGACTCGTATATGCTGTGTTCTGTGTTACCTGGCAACCTGAGGGTTGTGACCGGAAAAAAATAGGCAACCTAACGTTTACATATTCTATGGGTTTCATACTTTCGATTGGTATAGAATTTGTTTAATAATCAAACAGGTGAAATGTGTAAAAATTTTTTTTTTTTTTAATAATTAATTAATCGTATTCTGGACTGAAATTTGCAAGGCAACCCATATACAATATATTTATTGACATATTAAATTGCATATAAAATAGGTTTCATCAAATAAACATCTCGGTGAAGGTCGATGTATGGCGGGATCCTATACTATTATATTCAATTTTTGCGCTTTAATATTATAATAACCATTTTGCATAATTAACTAAAATAATTACAAACCACAGCATTATATTGTACCTGTTATGTGCTATTGATAACAATGCGTTTTAACTGTGATTGGATAATTCTTAATAACATATTTCTATAATAAACGAGAACCCGTGTTTTTTTTTAATTAATTAATTTTATACTATTTTGGAAATAAACAGAATAAAACATTGCATTGATTAATTAAAATAATTAATTAATTAAGTTATGAAGATGTCTGATTTTAATTAGATTTATGCATAGACAAATACTTTTGCATTGTTTTAAATTACACTGCAACGAAAATCATTTTGCAAATACAGAATTATTCTATGTTTGTTGCTTATAGCATGTAATTCTAGATCACGAAATAATAAATCAATCAAACAAATTAATAGGAGTTGAAAATATGTTTTTTTCGCTTCCCGCTGTATGATATGTCAACTCTCAATAGTCTGCGCAAGTATCGCCCCTCAAAACTAGACTAATCAGCATTTAACTACGCGGAAGCAGACCCAGCGGATCTCATATTATTGACCTTTGTGGGTCACGGGCGGTGGACTATCTAGAAAGCACTTATCAATGAAGTTATATAAACTTACTCTACACTACAAACGTTTAAACTACCTAATTAATAAACCCATTTACACGGAGCGAGTTTCCGCCTCTAAGATACGATTATCGTATCGATACGAAAGAAAGAAGTTGAACACGATTATCTTTAGCGGTTATGTCATGCGATAATGGTATAAGATTGTCGCCGTGTGAAAGGCGCTTAAATTGCGAAAATTGGTGATAATAAAGATCAAGATTACGTGCACTTCAGAATATAAAAAAATAAGGTACATACATAATTAACTTGCATTTTTTTGTATTATTAGTACTTAGGATATACATTCATTAATAACGATTAATACATAGGTTAGCAAGAAAACAGACGATTAGATACACGACACCGTTATCAGCAATAAATAATTAAACTCGAGCAAATACAACCCGGATTTAGCACGATAAACAACTAACATGCTTGCACTGTGACAAACATGCGACTCATTCCCATTTCATTTTTGATAATAGAATAAGTACCTATAGAAATAAAATAATATATTTTTATCATTATTGTTCCTAAGAAGAGCTCTGTCTAAAAATGAAAGCGGGATTTTTTATTATTATTTTCAACCCGGCCGGTACAGTGTACGGCTATATGCTACTAGATTAGTAATGTTTGATTTTTAGATAGCCAAAGGATTGCTGACGCGATTTCACCTCCGCAGCCGTTCTTTCTGCTGGTTATATATTTTATTTAATAACATTTTAGAATGCAACATCATAAGACTAATGCAAACTATTCTCACGTAATATTAAAGTATATATAACCATATTTATTTCGAATGACCCACAAGGGTTATGATCCCAATGTGTAAGTTAATGAATGTGAGTAATGCATAATTATATTCAAATTGCCTAGACAACTACATGTATATGTGTATGCGGTTATAAGATGGATTAACAGATAAATTGCGTGAACAGACTTAGGTCCACAGGGGCGACCACCTCAACCGGTATGACAGCAATTTATGCCCTAACCTTGAACTAAACCAACTTCAGCACGGTGTCTCTAACTCTCATTAAATTCACTTATATGGACTTTACCTCAAAGCTGCTTAAAATCTAGATCGACTGTATTTGTCAATTGTGACTATAATCGCTTATTTCAATATAAACTAATGTATGAGTCCTTAAGTAAACATAGAAAAATATAAAGCATGATTTAAAAGTAGAATGCCCATTTTAGTATGAAACTGAGTATCAGTGCGAAGATTTTTGTCACTGGACTAAACCCACTATTCTGTGTAGAGATTTTTTTTTTTATATATAAATATAAACATAATTTCGACCCGGGCTCGGAGTTCTTGGAGAAAACATGTAATGGATTTTTTTTTGTTTTCGCTTCTGTGAACAAAATGTAATGAAAATTATTTTATTTAATAAAAATCTGTCGCCTGGAATTAAACAGGAATACGTTTCAGGACAAACATAACAAAGGGTGCAAAGAATTTTAAGTAGTATCGGTATTTTTTACCTATACTATGAATACTCTTTTGTCTAACGAACCTTTGTCGGTTCGCTAGGAACTAGGAAGCAATATTTTTACCTTGTCTTAAATTAATATGTAATTTTTAAGGTACATTTGATGTTATTATTGTGTTATTTGTGTACTTTAACAACTCAAAGTTCACACGCACTCACACCGACACGTTATATTAGTTTATGTAAATATATTTGTTTATGTAAATAAATTACACCACTCTCACCACTCTCAATCAAAATGTAGAGGAGGCCCGTGCCCTGCAGTGGGACGTATATGGGCTGATACAGAAATATATTTGCCAATATGATGGAATTAGTACTTATATGTATAACACTGCTTAAAACAGAATGGAAAACCTTGTAATAGCACGATAATCTGTGACGGTTATGTCATGCGATAATGGCATACGAGAAACTCTCTTCGTGTAAATGGGACTTTAGTATAGTATTTTAATGAAAATGAAATGGAAATAACTTTTAATATTGACTGAAATTGTGATTGAAACTAAATTTTTTGCTTAATATATTGCAACAATATCGATCTTCTCTTTCAGTTTATATGCAGCGAAACTACCTGAATAATAACGCGACACTAGTTTGTGGTGGTAACACACAGACGTCCAGTCGGTGCACCGATAATTTGGACCATAAAACAAATAATAATATAATGAAAACAAAACTTTATAATTAAGTCTGTCTTTATAATTTTATTGTAGTTTTCATGGTGTAAAATAAAATTCCATAAATTAATACAAATTACAGAAAGATTCAAGAAGATGTCGTGTTACATCCAGCAAGATGACCGGCTGCAAGGGCTTCTCACTGTCTCAGAGAACATGTCGCTGGCCGCTGAACTCAAACTACCCACCAAACTAGACAAATATGAGAAAGGAGAAGTGGTGAGAACTTGTTTATTCAATTATATTTACTTTTTTGCATGCACCAAGGCAGCAAACAGGTCAACTGTGAGTGATCACTGCCACCCATGAATATCTACAATGCTTGGATCATGGATCTGGTTCCGAACCATGAAATCGAAAGGGCTGAAGGATGGAAAGAGGAAAGAGGTATTGGGCATACGCTCCGAACGAGCCTGTCCATTGATGCTAATTCATGACAGACAATAGGTTGGCTCTACCACTTCCTGCTACTCGCCTTTGTCGTAGGATAACAGAACCAAAATCATTAAACGGTGAATTTTTTGGCATGTTACAAAATTGCTTAGAACTTTAGGATCAGCTGCATATCTGGCTATTTGTGTAAATGTCACGAAATTTTTAAGGGTAACTCCTTCGCACACACAATCATTAATCGAACGCCGATATACCTTGAAATTACTCTATTTGTTATATTCATTTCTAAAATCTAAATACATTACAGAACAATGAGCGGGTTATATGTTCACCTTTTTACGCGAAGTGAGTCTCCGAATGGCGGGCTTTTTGACATTTCGGTTTTTAATATTGAGGCTCAATGCAATGGTGTTCCGGTCTTACGGCCTTATGAAAACACGCCCATTAAAAATAGTATGATATTAATTTATAATTTTTAAATCATTTAGATAATAAATTATAAGAGATACAGTCACCAATTGTATCGTTATAATAATAAATAATTGTAAACGAGCGTTTGCATTTCTTTGCACATAATTTTATAAAGGAGATGGGCCAGAAATGTATGGACCTTGGGCCGTTTGTAGTACATTACACCAAATTTACTTAGGAAAATTGGCATTCAATTTCTGTATGAAATACTATTATACGTTGCATATTAGCTTTATACAAAAATAAATACCAAGCCAAGAACAGCAACACTACAAGAGGACAATATGGCGTCTGAAACGACATGTTTGACAACCGATGTCAAAACTTGACATTTATGAAATATGAAGTCGTAATTCGTTTTCCTATAAATCAAATATTATTTTTAGTCGTCTGTGCTATAAATTACTGTACTCTATATAACTCGTAAATGTTTTTACGTCAACGGAATTAGTATCATACTTTATTGATCATCTAATATAATATAACATAATGTCTATACAATAAATTGCAACAAGTCTGTCAGAATCTCGTCATATTTATAGTTATTTAATATTAAGAAAGTGTACCTATATCTGGCCGTAAGTGCGGTGCATAATACCTGCAAAACAACCTATTTAAATAATCCACAATAAAAATCTGCTAGGCATGAGATACAGCATGGCACAGACTGATCACTTGTCGCGACTGCTAGCATCTGTATCAGCCCATATACGTCCCACTGCAGGGCACGGGCCTACTCTACAATCAAGAATACGATTGAGAGTGATTAGGCCATATAGTCCACCACGCTGGCCTAGTGCGGGTTGGCGGACTTACTTATTAGAAATTCTTATGAATCGCTATGGTATACAGGTTTCTTCACGATGTTTTCCTTCACCGTTTTATTGCGTGGTGATTGACTATCAATACACACATGACTCCAAAAAGTCAGAGGTGTGCCCTATGTGCATATGAATAAATAATCATTTTATTATTAGGCATATGCACTTAATAAGCTCTTAGTTATTATAGTCCATACAAATGAATACGCTATAAAAATGGGATCGAATCTGATAGCAGCCATGTTTATTTCTATACCTTAATGTCTAGTAAAAGAACTTACTAGCAATCATTTCTGTACAAGCTAACATTTTAAACATTATATTTGGTCTACCCCTAGAAGTCTAATATACTTTGGTATATTAGACTTCTGCATACATAAAAGTAATATTATCCTAAGTTCTAAGATATTATTTTTCAAATAATGTATTTGAAATTAATTCTAACTGGTTATTTCTGAGCACACATAAGGAAAAAGTAGGATTAATTGATGAAAGAAAACTAAAATTAAACAAAACTTAAGGACAATAAAGTACAACCAGATCTTGCTTTATATTTTTTATTTATATTCGCCTAAAAATAATCTCCAGTCAAAACATCTAGGAACAATGCCGATGCTCCGATGATATTGTACTATTGCCTAGCCCAACCTAAAGGCTAAATACCACAGTATGATCATGGTATGAGTACAGCAACCCACTATCCAGTGTGCAGCTATGTTCCTTTCAACATGAAGCACTTGTGAGTGTTATATATGTCCAAAAGAATCGAAATTGATACAATCTTCTTACGGCGGAGTTGGAATAAAATCTTGCTCATTGTCTACAGCTTGATTTATTTGCAGCCAGCAGTTTGTACAGATAATTGCTTGTTCTGATAGCTAAAACAAAATAAAAAAGATTTAATATTGAAGTTATCGAAGAATTATGATGGATAAATAACTCTTTGCAGTCACATGTGTTCCCTTCTTCCTATGATCCCAGGTCTTTTCACTATTGTTTAAAGAAGCATCTTAGCAGGCCGGCCGGATAATTGTATGAAATGTCTTGGGACAGTCGTCTGATGCCATTAGATATTCCGCCTGGACGGCATTTGTGCTTCCCATCAGACATAGTGTTGTTATTATGGAAATAATATAATATATTATACATAACACAAGATCATTTGAGTGTCCAGAGGGAAATAAAAGAAAATGTAATTCATTTAACAATTTAAACAACAATATATAAAATATCACTTCTTACATATTTATGTACTAGTAGACTTGTCCTGTGGACACAATGCAATTCAGCTCTAACATGAATACTTTTGTAATACTCCATACTTTGTATTGACCTTGATTAATTGGCATAAAACATACATTTCCCAAGTTAATGAAGAAAATAGAATACTTACTTCTTGTTCTGCCATTTCAGCAATAAAACAATTCAATTTTTGATTGCAGAAGTGCAATTCAACCATTTCACAACAATTGCAGAAGTGCAATTCAAGCAAAGCGCCACTTTTGATGTGCTGAAAAGTAGAATTGTGGGTTAGAAGAGAAATATGAACATAGAAAAACATAAAAGTATTACTTACATGTGGCATTCTAAATAATATACATGTTTACTCACCAAAATACGAACTGGTAATTGCGTTGAAACGTCAAGATATATCATCTCCGAGAATCAGAATCCATAAAACAAAGCCAGGTTAACAGAGAAGCAAATACACATTTGCGAAATGTATGCGAATAATAAAAAATAATACGAATTACGGCCACAGACGTAGACAGATAACACCAATGGAATAACACAGAGTTTTGTAATTGCTGTCAAGTTAAACATTATCGTTCTTAAACTAAAATCATGTAATATAAATAAAATAATAAAAGTGACTTCTTCAACAACATATATCGTCTTTTAAAAAGCGAAGAATATAGAAAAAGAAATATAGACAATAATTATAATTTGTAGGGGGGTTTTAAAAATAAGACATATACAAGTTAAAGATAGTGGGTTCGCGCATTTTTGAACGAAATGACAATTAGGCATCATGGAGGACAGATTAAAGAAGAAAATATTGCTTCTGTACTAAAACAATCACATTTTTGTATAAAGCCCCCTGTTGTCCAAGAAATCTAAATGTATTTTATTTGAATTCCACATTTTTTTCTAGAATTTGTATTAGACGTACACAAAACGGCCCAAGATAGCACATCTCCTTTATAAAAACAAAAATGCTACATTATTCAACTGCTCTACATGACCATTCTAATTTGCATGGCATATATTGTGGCTTTCTTTCATTAATACCAACAGTATAATACTTTTTTACCAAGTTTGTTAAGACATCTTCTGGCTTCGTCACTCTTAAATATGTGTGATTCGAAGGTTGTCCGGCTTGCTGTCGTAGTATAGCGTCATAAATTTTAAACAATTTGCCATTCAATACTCTATCTGGACGGCATTTACATTTACCACTAGGAGCGATGCAGTCAGTGTGCCGTGGCAGTATAAAAAAAAACGTATCTAAAATTTCAGCGCAGAAAAGTCACGGTTCGAAATATAAGCTCGTACATAATAATTTATGTCGAAAAATGTTCAATTTGTGATTAATAATTCAACAAGTTTTTTTTTTTTGTTATATTAATACGTGTTTTTCCGGTGTATAGTATTTTACCTAAGTCAGAAAATTATCGAAATAAACTTGTTTAAAAAGTTACAATGGGTAATAATTTTATAAAAATCGAAAAGTTTACTGTGAATTTATTCCATATACCTAAACAATGCATGTAAATAAGTTATCAATAAAATCTATTGTTATATTTTGTTAAAATTACAACTTAAAATTCACAGTATCTTTATTTATTATCGCAGAAACAAATCATGTATTACGAACGACTTACAAAGTTTAGTTCAGACTGGATAATTAACTCTGAATTAGGTATTTTTTGACCATGACATCAGCCAGACCGTAAATTACTGTGTGTTATTTTTTACATAATACGATATGATTTACGACTCCACGTGTGTACGAGTGACTACAATAAAATTTATAGCTAAATTAGGTGTCAGTAGGCCATTTCCGATAAACTAAAATAATGAATTCGCATGTTAATAAATTATGTTTAATCATTAGAATTTAATTAATCTGTTGAGACCTAAGTAATACTTATCTATTGTTAAATTTTTCACACCAGGACCTTCCGGTAGAATTTCCGTAACTCATTTTAAATTAAGATTATCTATTGGTCAACAATCATTCTGCAATTAAAAAAATCTGTTTCTAATATAATAACTTAAACTAGTCTTGACGGTATATCGGCAACCGAATAAAGTTGGTAGAGTGTTCTTACCTCAGTAGTTTTGTTGTGGGTCGTTGCGATAGTGAGACTGTCCGATTGCCTCGGACAATTGTCCGAGTTGGTGATTAATATAGGATATTGGTATCAGCTAAAATGACGACCAGTCCACATAGAAGGGTACAATAAATACAAGTATATCGCAATTCGCTTTCAGCATAATATGTAAATATATCACCCGGCTTCGAACCGACTGCCATGAATTAGGAATGTGTCCAAGCTTTGATTTTGAACTCTATTTAATTTTAATGGTACCTAAAAAATATCGCTTACAAAAAAATGAAATGATTTGAATTATTATATTGTTATCGTGGCTTCATAAGTGTGTAAACTAATCAATCCGACGCGACGCACCGTTTTTAAATGCGTACAAATCGATTTCATTAAACAAATATTATGTGCACACATGCGAAGCTAATATAGGCATGTTAATAAACTTCACAGAAATGGAAACCATCAACTACCGAGCAATGTGTACGTGAAACCGGCTTTCTGAGTAACACTTAGCTGCGCTAGTATATCCGTTCATGCGGCTCGTAATAACATGCCGCTTAGGTTAACCGTTAACGCAAGGTTATCCACGCACTTAGATGTAAAGGCACCTAAAGAATTACTTAACGCATGCTTTGGCAAAGTTCATTGATATTTACAAATATGTTCATTGCCGCCACAACAAGGCTAAAGACGTACTAGATTGAGACAATACCTTTTTTCAGTACACTTGGTAATATATTAATAACATAAAAGTAATATGTAAATGTTACCCAATTATCTTATCAAGCTGTACTGTTGTTCCCAGTAATTGTTTTTCCTTGTCAAATACCAAATGTACTCTGTGTTTAATACTATGGGGTCAAATGATGTCTGTGTTCAAAAACTAAGTGACATTTCATTGTTCGAGTTGTAGAATAAAAATAAATAAAACTATCAAAGACAACCTAAAAATTATCGTATCTGACTAGGTGCTGGCGGCATGGCACACAACCAATACACTAAGAAATGACCTCAGTTTGTACTGGTCGAAATCCTATCATCATGTCATCACATACTTAAGCCATTTAAGGAGGGGGCAATTTATTTTAAATAAGTTCATAGTAAATTACTTACTTCAATTAGCTATGCTTTTGTTTTCAAGATTGAAGATATCCTCACAAACCTGGGTTTGTACGAGCACATGAACACGCGCGCGTCACAGTTATCAGGTGGACAGAGGAAGAGGCTATCCATCGCCCTGGAGCTCATCAACAACCCGCTAATCATGTTCCTAGACGAACCTACCACGTAAGTTTAAGTTAAAGGTCGGAGATAATGCCACAGGCATTAAGTCCGCCTTTATACATTAGTATATGAAGCTTAATAAAAATATAAAAGTGAGTTTAATAGAATAGCTACAAACTGTCCAATAGCAGCCTTATTCATAGACAGTTTTAAAACCTATTTTAGCTATCGAATGTTCTATTCCTTTCGAACGGCTTTAGAATTCAGTTTGAGCGAAGAAGACAATTAACTAAAATAAATTTGTAAACTCTATTTCGAGTAATAAGGCCATAAATATTCTCAGAAACATCATTTATAATAAACTAACTACTCTTAATTTATTGTTTTATGTGACTGAAATATTCAATGCATTTCGCAGCAAACTCCCATACTGTAACCACGTTAATTCAATTATTCATTTGAATGTTTCTTCAACCTACAAACTAGTGCATACAATAATTATTTTATAGCTCTTATTTATTACACATTTTAAAGTCTATGGCTGCGCATTTAGCTTAATCGACGTCTACGAATTTTGCTATCCATAATCAAAAGCAATTTCCAGCATAATGGTACATCCACACGGCAGCTGCTTTTTGTTGAGCTACATTTCCAAATGTTACTCAGTAAAATCTGACAACCAACTGTCATTTTTTTGTGAGTAAATGTTACCCTAATGTTGCCTAATCTATTTAAACAATCAATAAACTTATTTCACAATGCTACTCCACAAAAGGCAACTGCTGTATGGCGGCACCATTATAGAATGTGATGTTGACTGAAGATTCCTTGTATTATTATAACTAACACAATAACACTTTTTATTGCAGTGGTCTAGATAGTTCATCGTGTAGCCAAGTGGTGCAACTGTGTCAAAGTCTAGCTCACCAAGGCCGCACGATAGTGTGCACGGTACATCAGCCCTCGGCCTCTCTGTTCGCTCTGTTCGACCAAGTGTATATCCTGGCGGCTGGACAGTGCTTGTACCAGGGAACCACTAAGAACCTCGTCTCATACTTGGAACAGGCGGGAGTGCCCTGCCCGATCTACCACAACCCTGCTGATTATGGTAAGCTGGAATACGTTATAATGAAATATAGTTTTATACTAGAAATAAAATATTGACGTTAATCCGATGGTTTAACACAAGCTTCATGTTTAATATTGACAAATCGAATGTCTTGTATCATCTCCGCTATTTCCGTTTTACAGAAACGACTGGTTGAGTCATTGCCAGGTTGAAACAAATTGTATGTTAATATTGTAATATGATGTAATGATTGATATAATATACGCATATGTAGGTAAACCAAAAACACTAAGATTATAATGTTTGTTACAGTAATTGAATTAGCATGCGGTGAATACGGAGAGGACAAGATCAAAGTGCTGACAACAAAGGCGGAGAACGGTAAAGTGTTGGACTGGTTCGACGACTCAGAGTCGATCCCTACGATGGAGGAGTTGAGGAAGCAGAACCCGTTGAGCGTGATGCGAGAACAGGACTTAGGACCAGGCACGGAAGAGACGCCGCAGTCCAACCAGAGATCAGTGCTCATCAAGAGAGGATTCTTGAAGGCCAAACGAGATGCCGTAAGTATCCTTTATGCCTAGTGATGACACAGCCGGTACCGACTCTTCGTTACTTCATATCTGTATCAGCCCATATACGTCCCACTGCAGGGCACGGGCCTACTCTGCAATCGAGAATACGATTGAGAGTGGTTAGGTCCACCACGCTGGCCTAGTGCGGGTCTCATATCGCACCCTTAGAATTATAGAGACTTGACAAAACATAACATAAAAAAATGGCACTTATGGAAGTTACATCTAGTAGACCGATTTATACATATTTCTGCCTTTCATGCGTCAATAGGTTATTCTTTAATATCGGATCGATAGGTCATTTTGAGCCAAAACATGATTAAAAGCCAAAATCTAAAGATTTTGGATAAGGTCACTTTAATTCTATAGGTGCGATATGGTTTTTGGCATATCAGGTTGCCTATCCAACGCTGTTGGATCAGCCACGGCGACTCAGCCTAGCAATATTGAGACGAAGGCATTTGCCAATGCACTCCGACATTGCAACGTATAGATTAGTTATTGAACTGAAACTCATACCTGTATTTGACAAATCATCGTCAGACGCATGAAATCTATTGCTGAACCTCCTTAAGAATCAAAAATTTCTTGTGTACCTATATAAAAAAATTTCCTTGTTTGTAACAAAATAATAATAGAGGGAGATACGGTTTACTGATAAAGTAATATTAATCAGTCGCCAGTCGTAATTTTTCAAAACCAATTGTTGAATGACAATTATACCCCATATAATGCTGCTACATTCCTCAATTGAATACAGAGGCTTGTAGAAACAACTTCGCAATTATATGAATTGTAAGTCTATTGCGTTTATATTAATTTAGCATACAATGGATAATCGTTTATGATAAAAAATAAAAAAGTATGTCTTCCATATAAGATAAGTAAAGTAGACTTGATTTGAAAATCAGTTTTTAAAACTATTGTAAGAAATATACAATGATGATTGATACGAAAAGCTAATAAAAAGCGTATTAAAAAATTTAGAAAACAAGAATGAATGTATTTATTTTTTGTAGACGATGACGCACTTGCGCCTGCTGGTGAACGTGCTGGTGGGCGTGATGCTGGGCAGCCTGTTCATCGACGCCGGCAACGAGGGCTCGCGCGTGCTCGAGAACTACAACTTATTATTCGCCATCCTCATGCACCACATGATGTCCCCCATGATGCTTACTATACTCACCTGTATGTATATATAGTTGTTTACTGTACTATATCAGCCCATATACGTCCCACTGCAGGGCACGGGCCTCCTCTACAATCGATTGATTGAGAGTGGTCAGGCCATATAGTCCATCACGCTGGCCTAGTGCGGGTTGGCAGACGTTATATGTATATCATAGAAATTCTTACAAATCGCTATGGTGGGCTGTATACTTACTATAATGTATAGTGTTTCTTTGTGTTTAATTAGCTGTAAGCTTAAACATTGTATATGTATAGGTATATTATATACCACACATACTATATCACAAGAGCTATGTTAGCCACCTTGCAGTTACTATAAAAAAGGAAAAACTGCCTAAGCGATCTCGGAATATGCCCAGTAACCTTGATGAGTCTGAGATGAACTTTTCGGTCGAATCTGATTACTGACTGGTGACGAAATTTAAAAAAAGACGTATATCAATCACTAATTACCCTAAACTGCAACTTTCGTATTGTTTGGACTTTATTGAGGTAAATGAAGTATGAATATTTTTTTTTCCAGTCCCGTCAGAAATGTCGATCCTGTCAAAAGAACATTTCAACAGATGGTATTCTCTGGGGTCCTACTATTTCTCAATTACCGTCGTCGACTTGCCCATATCGGTAAGTGAATCTATTTTAGAACAATATATACTCTCAATAAAGTTTAATGCCAGGAACTGTAATTCTAATGAGAAAGGTGTTTTTGTTTCCTATTTCTTGTCCTTACTACTATCATAGTAACAAATTCAATTCAATTACTTTTAGTCGCAGTAAGTTTAATACGTTCAAATTACATCAGTATTTACTTTAATGCTTAACTTACCTAAATCCAGGGGAGAAGGACTCTTATCTATTATTCAGCATCCACATAATAAACATTGAATTAAAACTATTATTTACGGACTTTATCGCGAATGTGGCTTAATTATATTTTTTACTTCATGACGTTGCAATTACTTTACAGCTTCGGTCACGAGGCGGTAAATAAAAGTTTTATTTCAATGTATAACATTCGCGTAGATCTAAGAAAAGATTAAATATACCTTAGCGACCCACCAGCGGGTGGCGACTAGCGCCTTTCTACCTATAGTTTAAGAAGTACTGATCCTTCACTAGTAAGTGGAGAATGGAGATCTATAGTTTAAGAAGTACTGATCCACCACTAGTGAATGGACATCTATAGTTCGAGAAGTACTGGTCAACCACCAATGAGTGGACATCTATAGTTTGGAAAGTACTGATCAACCACCAATGGGTGGAGATCTAAATACTGAAGTGTGATTGTGTTGTGATTTCAGATCGTGGCGTGCCTGGTGTTCAGCGTGATCGTGTACGGCATGTCGGGCCAGCCGCTGGACGTGTCTCGGTTCGCGATGTTCTTCGCCATCTCTCTTTACACCGTGCTCGTCGCTCAGAGCTTCGGCCTCATGATCGGCGCCGCCTTCAGTGTTGTTGTCAGTAATATGCTCATCCTATGTCAAATATCTTATAATTTTTAATTCAATAATTCATTTAACATAATCCGTGGCATAACGACAGGCAGCGGGTTCGATCCCCGCACCAAGATAAATGTTTGTGTGAATATTCTTCCGGGTCTGGGTGTTTGTGAGACCTAATAGTCTCTCGTAGTTTCTGATACCCACGGCCCAGAACTCGATCTTAGTGTAAGATCAGGATTATGTATATACTATTGGTCGTATATGTGTATTAGAATCTGCTATAATTATTGCAAATGCATACATTACAGAACGGCACGTTCCTGGGCCCGACGCTGTCGGTGCCGATGATGATGTTCGCCGGGTTCGGCGTGACGCTGCGCGACCTGCCGCCCTACCTGTACTGGGGCTCGTACGTGTCCTACCTGCGGTACGGCCTCGAGGGCTTCATCGGCGCCATCTACGGCCTCGACCGACCCATCCTCGACTGCAACCAGGCGCTCTACTGCCACTATAAGTAAAGAAATAAAAAAAATATTGACCACACAATACGACGCACACACTCACAAAACATACATTGCCATACAAAACATAAGAGAGAAAACAATATATAACGCAAGTATTTGCGAGTCGCATCGCAGTGACACTTAGGTGTCACTCAGCATAATGTTGCAATGTGGCGCGAGCCACAGTACAACGCTGCTTTACAGTGCTAGTACAAGTCAGCTTTACATTCTACTTTCGCATCACAGTACAAAACAAAAGATTAATTATTTTTCATCTACTAGTTCTACGCTATTATGGCCTTTTTGAAGATTGTCGGCTCATCAGTTTTCCAAAATTCATAATATATCTTATTTCTAGACTTGGTATTTAGCAGTGACGTAAACTAAAGTTTATGTCGTTTATGGAATGTTATATTTTACTATTCTGACCTGTCAAAGGGTCTAAAATAGCGTGGCGCTATAATCCATTGGTAGTACATTATTTGCATCTAACCAGATATCAATCACCGTTCATAGGTTCTAAAACCGACTATTGTCTGTCCCATGCAAGATTGTCGTTACGGGATCACCCAAAGTGCATTCAGATATAAAAATGTCTAATGCAGTCATACTAACACACACACATACTACACACTGGAGTCCCTACACTGTATAGGTTATAACAATTGTTTTTTTTTATTTGCAGATACCCACGTCAGTTCCTAGCGGAAGTGGCGATGTCCCCGGACATGTTCTGGTGGGATGTGCTGGCGCTCACGGTCTTCGTGCTGGTGCTAAGAACAGCCGCCTTCATTCTACTCAAGTGGAAACTCAATGCCGTGCGATAATCAACACTCGACACGTATGGACCTACCTAGTGACATGATGTCTCCAGAAACGAGGCAGTTAGTTAATTTGACAAACTTATGTGGGATTAGTCTTGGGTGTAGATTTAAATTGACGCCTCCAGTCAGTATGAATGTTGTTATACCTGGAATGTGTGTTAAGCGTACAAATCCACTGTCGGACTTGGCGTCTCGACAGGCGCGCCGCGGGTCCGTTGCGTCTTATATATTTTGAGAGTCTAGTGAAAGTTAGTATGTCTCAAATAAGTATAGTGAATGTATATGTAAGTCCTATGATTCCAAGGGTCCAATTGTAACACACTGTGATAATACTCCAAATTGTGATTGAAAATAAATCAGTTTATTGCGAGTTTTTGTTGCCAAATATTGCCATTTTATGGAATTATTTCTATTCCATCCACTATGCCAATAATTTTGTAAAAAACCTGTTGATATGTTGAGTGGTTTACACTATGTGATAAAGGAGCCAATATTTGAGGCGAATATACATACATTTTACTTATAAGTGTAGTTATGTATGGGTATTAGATAATTAAATGTAGCTATTTATATAAGTCGTAGGCAATATAAGTCGTACTACATTGTAGTTGCAGATTTTTTTATAGCAAAAGGAATAGAAAAAATATACAATAAATACGATTTTATGTGATGTTTAACACATAAAATAAGTTTATAATATTTGTTATATTTACATAAAGTCGATTTTATGAGTTCTGGCTTTAAATCAATGCGTCGAAGCCGACACTTAGTGGCTTTAGAATGTTTGCAGTCTATTGTATTTACGTGAATATGTACCTACACGTTTCGTAGGATAATTAATGTACACAAAAATTGTGTAAGTGTTTCGTACTTTAGTTGCTCAAGTAGTTATTTATTGTTTTAGTTATGATAATGAGGGGTATGTTGAAGTTATAATACTGCTTGTTAAGCGAGCTTTATTAGACCTGTGCTTAACATACTTGACTTATTTACATATTGTGAGAGTATTTGGTGATATTTTGTAAATATTTTTATAATGGATATTTTACAATTATTTTTGTGTTTTTATTTGTAACCATTATTTACGTATAATTAATTCTGCAACCGTGTTCAATAATTCTCATCAATTACAGTGTATATTTATTTAACTGATATAATTGAGGTGCAGTTACTTCACTTTCTGATGCAATGATGCAGAGTGGTTATTAGTACATAAGTATTCACATAATTCTATATTTCATTTTCAGTAGCATACTAACTACTTAAGAAAGATTTTTTAATCTGATCAGCTATTTGACATAAAATAAAAATAACACATAAATAAAATCAAACATCCAAAATACGACCATAATTTTTATTTTCATTAAATTAATTTCAATGGTGTCTTAAATTTACACAAACGTTACACATTGAATTAAAACTATTATTTACTGATTTTATGGGACGGTAAGCGTAGGACGCCCTCCGACGAGGTGGAGTGATGATATCCGAAGAATGGCTGGCAGCGGTTGGAGACGTTGGGCTGAAGATCGAGCCCAGTGGCGTACCATAGGAGAGGCCTATGTCCAGCAGTGGACGCGAATAGGCTGATGATGATGATGATGATGATTGGACGCAGAGTCCGTAGTGACACCGTAATTGAAACGTCGCGAAGCTGAAAAATGACAATTAAACCAAATCCGCGATAAAATCCGTAAATAATATGCTTATTTCAATCAAATTTAGAAATATATGGTACTGAGTTATGACTTTATTAAAAGTGAATTTTAACAAACGAATACACAAACGTCTGTTAAGTATTATGTTGTAGTTAATTACGCACGTCTCGCTTTATTAAATAAACTGATTGAGTTATATTAGATTTAATGAGATACATTATGAAAAGATTTTATCTGTTTTGATTTCTAATAACGCCACAACCATTTATGATCCATTAATACTTATTAAGCCAATGTTTTGGACGAAAGATTATTTCCATAATAATTGATGCCAGGCAGGCAGATAATTCTAAAACAGCTAAATCATTGTACACTTGAAAATCGTGCGCATACCCCACACAAATGTTCGGTAAGGATACGTACTTATACCTAACTAGCGGCCCGGCCCAGCTTCGCCCGGGTACAAATAGATTTCTGTACAATAATATACGTACGTACGTATTATTATTATACATATAAACCTTCCTATATAGGCACGCTGCCGCCGCCGCCCCGGCCGGCCAGTACCGCCGCAAGCGCTACGACCCGCAATTTTAAATCTGTAATATCTTCGAAAATATTCATTTAAATCTTGTGCTGTACAGGACCACATAGATCTATATTAAATCAACAATGTATTTAAGCTATTTAATTGGATAAGGATTAATGCTGTATTGGTTAAAATCGCTTCGAAAATTAGCCATTACTTGTCGTAAAAAGTAAATGACAAAAAAATGTTATTGTGGGATATCCATAAGAGATAGACATATACCATCGCGGAGTTTTCTGTAGATCTTTTCAATGTGTACAAATATATAGTACATTATTTTGATAAATCTCGTAGGGTTCAGCCTGCGTTTGCATGTAAGCGGAAAAAAATTGATAATTAACGACATTACATTAGAAACCTCAAAATCACAGTATTTCTCCACTATTTAATGGATGTTACTATACATGTAAATCTTCCTATTGAATTACTCTATCTATTAAAAAAAACCGCATCAAAATCCGTTGCGTAGTTTTAAAGATTTGAGCATACAAAGGGACATAGGGACAGAGAAAGCGACTTTGTTTTATACTATGTAGTGATTAAACCACGGCTTAAAATATAGAAAAATCGAATGTGAATGCATATTTGGAACAGTTTTTCTCTATATAACGCATTGTGTGAGATATGTTTTATTAATTTAAACAAGAAACATTTATACTCGTAATCTAATATCATACTCGTAACATGTCCAATATAATCAAATGTGAAAAGAAAAAAACTGTTAAAATAACGTTTGGAACAAAAATAAACTTAAATGTAGGGGAGAGCGGGGCTGGTGTTAACGGGGGTAAGAATTAACAAGCTTATTCCCGCCAAACGTGATGTGTTAATAATGTGAGACTCGGTTTAGAAATTCTATAAACGCAGCCGAACGTGTACTCATAGACTACAAGCCCGTGGCAAAAATCGATGGGTCAAATGAACCACCAGGAGACCTATATGGTAGGATACAGGGGCATAAAATAATAATATTCAGCACTATGCCGTCACTTGTAAGCTGTCCGTCTCAGTGCAGATGAGACTTCAAAATCATCAAGGAGAGGGGTTCATTTTGGTCATTTATTTTTGTACGGCATTTCTACCATCGATAGGTCCATGAAAAATAATAGAAAGAACACGTAGTGCCGTACAAAAATAATGCGTCACAAAGTTGGAAGAACGTTAGATATTCCGGCAAATTTGTCGCTAAATTTGGTTATTTGATTTTAAACGGCATCGGTTCCATACAGTAGCAATACCTCTTCTAAACCATTATTCCGCAACGCCGTACAAAAACTATGCGACAAGGAAGAAAAATCAGCGGTTGCAAACCACTCCCTTTCAGTGGTCCGGGGGGTGATTTGACACAATATGGGATAAATTTATTTTGAAAGTATTTAATGCATAGATAACATTTTTTCACATGCCGTACATTTTTTGGTGATCCAAAGGTCTGTAGAGCGGAAAATATCTCTCGAATAATCCATGTAATAAAATATACTTTAGGGTGATATTTAGTATGATATTTACTGTACACTGTACAGCATTTAGACAATTTATTTGTATCTAATGCAATCATCTATAAAAGTCAATGCCGTACATATCTGAAAGTTCACATTGATAAAAGGTAATAAACGTAACAAAAACTTATTATTATTAATTCCTTTTTTTTAACTTTATTTGTCCGCAAAATAAGATGACACATATTCATGTTTCAGAAGGTGATCGAGAAGAGGATACGGACGTCGATGAGGACCTTGATTCCGATACCGACTCAGTCACTGATTCAGATATTGACTTAAAATTTGAAAGACATACCTACCTATTTTTTCATTTCTGTATATATCATTTAGTGTGTGCGTGGTGTTTAAGTGCAGTGGCGGTACTTCCATAGAAGCCCAAAAGCCCGGCTTGCCCTACTTAATACGTACATACTCGATACTAAACACAAACCATTTTATTCCGTACAATACAATCATATTTTATTAGAAAACATTTACAAATTTTGAATTTACCGCGTCCTGACGAGAGCGCAAAGGTCGTCGTCCTGTCGCGCGTCTAAAATCCAAATTATTATTATTAAAAGCGCCTGCGACGGTGCGTCGCGCCCAAGCGCCACGCGAAACTCATTCAAATATTAATAACATTAAAATACGAAGTCCGCTGGCTCCACACGCTCCCGTAGTAGCAACATTGCAAAATATATCTATCCTTTTCTCTCTCGTATGCTTTTACGAGGCTTTTGGCAAACTCGATATTTGTATGGGGATCTCACGAGTGAAGTGCACTACAAATGTATAGGTATAGACATTTTGTATAGCAATTTGTACTACACCAAATGCCCGGCTTTTTAGAATGAACATCGTACGTTTCATGGTCGGCGCGTTGTTATTTAATATTATGATTTATTAAAAATTATTTTTATTTTTATTAATTTGGTTGGTTTTATAGTTTTAGTACAAATAAGAAGGTTTTCGTATAGGTACTTTATAATAAAATATAATTGTATGTCGTAATATTTATGTTACGTTTATGGAACTGTACGAATTGCGACTAACTTCATATGTATTTTGACATTTTGCAATTGTTAGTATTTCTCAAAAATTAGTTGTTTTTAGTGATAATGTTTAATTTTTGATATTTAGACTCTTTGATACTAAAATGAGTGGTATTGTTTTGCTATGATGGTGCGAGTGTGACGGTGAAACTACTCATTGCCGTTAGAAAGGTAAATTTATTCAAGTGTATTGTAAATAAACTGGCGCGAAAAATACGCCGGGATTGTGAATTTCTCTAAGTCGTGGTATATCACAAGATACATTTTATCGACTCACTTTAATATACTATGTGCGTTCTTTAATTTTAACATGCTCTCCCCTTCAAATAGGTTATTAAACAATTGTGTTTCACATAGTTTATCAAACGCCAAGATTTGTGTTACATTATTTGGAGTTTAATGATTTATATTTAAAATAAATTAGTTCATCCCTTCAATAGAAATTATATCAATTGTATTACAAAAAACATAACATGAATGTATTAATAATAATTTCTGCCGGCGAAGTTATACACGGCAACGTAGCTGTAGCTATGCTTTTGCTATTAAAATGCAATTTAAAGTTACAAATGCATTTCCAAAAGTAATTTAAGTTACATATTTTTTTAATGAATTGATTTAAAAACGAATGATAAGTAATGCCTTCAGCATATTAGAAATATTTAGATGACTGTGCAAATCGCGCCATCTATTAGATTTTTACGGAACAACTTATTGTTATAGGTGCTTTCGTATCAGTGATTAACAAAGCTGTTATTTTAATGGTTTTTATCCTATTCGGAGATTGAACGGTAGGATTTGCTCGGTGCCTGAGGTGTCGGATTCGAATCCCGGGTCGTTTTTTTTAAGATTCATTATTATCGCATAGGCCCGCCTCCTATCACATGATGGCGCGGAATATGCAAGGCGAAACATGAGTGTCCTGGTAGCACCTCTTCCAACATGTGTATGTATAGATGTTATGTCTGCCGACTTAATACCATTTGCTTCTAAATCAATACATATTAAAATATCTAAAAAAAAAATATTGGGCTTGCCCTAGTTCAGAACCCTAGGCACGCCACTGTTTAAGTGCGTGGTGGCCTGTTGGTAAACGGACTAGACGCGACTGCCAACATGTTCACGGTGGTCGCGGGTTCAAATCCCAGGGCACACCTCTGACTTTTCGGAGTCATGTGTGTATTGATATTCAATCACCACGCACTAAAACGGTGAAGGAAAACATCGTGAGGAAACCTGCATACCATAGCGATTTATATAAATTTCTATGGTATGTAAGTCCGCCAACCCGCACTAGGCCAGCGTGGTGGACTATATGGCCTAACCACTCTCAATCGTACTGTCGATTGTAGAGGAGGCCCGTGCCCTGCAGTGGGACGTACATGGGCTGATACGGATATATCATTTAGTATATTTAATAACACAATTCAAAAAAATATGTCCATGTTCGCAGTATATGACATCGAAAAGTTTACAAAAATATAAATACTGAGCTTAGCTATAGTTTTTCAATTTTTGGATATAATATACACTGTTTCACTTTAAAAGCTGGCATAATGATTTTTTATACATGTTATTAATTATTCTCTTCAAAAATATGTTAATGCCGTGTAGTATCACACGACCATAAAGTACTCCTGAAATGGTAGTGCCATTTTAATCAGCCAAAAATTATGTTCTGCATTAAAATGTACGGCATAATTTTTTCTTCATTTGTTTACCTGAGAACTATTTAAAACAACAATAATATTTAGAAAGTTGCTGTATTTCACTAATCTACGATAATTTAAACTTTTGAAATGATTTGAGAAAACTCATATTTTATTTTCCTCTCCATTTCTTTTCAAACATTTTTATTGAATGGCAATACTAAATAACAATTGTATTTAGCAATATCATGTTAAAAAACAGGTTATCGTACAGGATCAAATGACCTTTCAGCTTTAAAAGTCAAATTTATAAGGAATTTATGTATACATTAAAATTAACAATAATTTAGTGACGGCTTTTTTTAAAATAGTAATTTTGAGTGCTACTTAATGTTATGAAACCGATGCCGTATTTTTTCATATCACCCCCCGGACCACTGAAAGGGAGTGGGTTGCAACCGCTGATTTTTCGTCCTTGTCGCATATTTTTTGTACGGCGTTGCGGAATAATGGTTTAGAAGAGGTATTGCGACAGTATGGAACCGATGCCGTTTAAAATCAAATGACCAAATTTAGCGACAAATTTGTCGGAATATCTAACGTTCTTCCGACTTTGTGACGCATTATTTTTGTACGGCACTACGTGTTCTTTCTATTATTTTTCATGGACCTATCGATGGTAGAAATGCCGTACAAAAATAAATGACCAAAATGAACCCCTCTCCTTGATGATTTTGAAGTCTCATCTGCACTGAGACGGACAGCTTACAAGTGACGGCATAGTGCTGAATATTATTATTTTATGCCCCTGTATCATACCAAATAGGTCTCCTTGTGGTTCATTTGACCCATCGATTTTTGCCACGGGCTTGTAGTCTATCACTTGTCAGTTGCCGGCCGGCACTCGCTTGTAATAGTTCTGCGTAGTGACTTCGGATTGACAGGTAAACGAACTTTTCTTATGTTGAAATAAATTGATTTAAGACTTATTTGTTCGCTAAATTGATTTAAATTTTATTCCATATCAAACTGCATTTTATTGGCAGTAAAACTATATTATTTATTTATAATTATTTTGAATAGATTATTTGCTACAATTGATTAAGTAAAAAAAGTAGCCTTGGGGCTAAAATTAACAAATTGAGTGGGGTAAGTATTAACATGTTAAAACTGCTACTTGAAGACTGCAACTTTGCACCATCATTTGTAACTGGTTGTCCCAATCCAAATACTGTTTCGATGGAAAACCAAGGATCACCTCAACATGCCTGATATTGATACATATAAGTGTTTCTGAAGTGATTGATCAAATATCTCGGGTACCATCAAATGAGGCGGGACCGTCAAATGAGCCAAGATCGTCTATTATGCTTAGCCCACTAAATGAGCCAGGACCTTCAAATATGCCAGGACCATCAAGAAATGATAATTTTAACATATACTCAATAAGACTGTTTCCAAAAGCTCTACCATGCGTCGAATCCAAACGAATACGTTTAAGGAAATCAACGATTCTCACTGACACTCCCGGAAAATTGGCCTTAGAGGAGGAAGCACAATTAAAATTATCAAAAAAGATGAAAAGTAGCCAGACTGATACAAAATGTAAGGGGAAAGGAAAGGAAAAGGGAAAGGAAAAGGTAAAGAAACCCGGACAGAAAAGGTTAAAAAGCGTATTTTGCAGGATGATAGTGAAGAAAATGCCTGTTTCTGTTTAGTTTGTGCCGAGTCTTATAATCAAGACACATCTGGACTTGACTGGATACAATGTATTTTATGCAAAAAATGGGCCCACATCACTTGTGTTACAGGTGACACCAGAACATACATATACCTCAATTGTTTTTCAGAAGGTGAAGAATCATTTTCTGAATAATTGGATGGTATGGAGAACGTACCGATTTCCGCCTAATACACAGAATAAATCATTGTTAGTTTTTATGTTTTAAGAATACCTTACACAGTCATTTTATACAGACTGAGCTTAATTAAACTAGACTGTTATTACCTCATTAATATAACTAAAGACTGTTTGATACTAAAAAGTTTATATAATGTTTAGGAATTAAGTTAATAAATACTATATTCTTTCAGTTCCTATCATAAAACGTACAGATTTGATTAATCTTAAGTACAATAAAACATTTTCATTAGTATAAATAACATTTTATTTATTTATTTTATACAGCGAAAGTCTCTGTTAATAATTGCCCCTTATGTTAATACTTACCCCAGCTCTGTTAATATTTGCCCCACATGCGGGGTAGGTTTTAACAAATGTCTTTTTTGGTTTTGATTACTCTGTTTCTGAAACGACTTATCTAGCTGATGGTTTTTGTTACTAATATCATAGCTGAATAACCAAAGCATATTTTAAAGAAAAAATAAAACAAAAATGTTAATTATTTTTAAAGATATAAACAATAATACAAAATTTGTTAGTACCAGCCCCGCTCTCCCCTACTTAATATACTTATTCATTCATATAAATTCAAGTAACACTGTTACTATAGATCTAAGTTATGGCTTTTGTCCTAAAAAAAATTAACCACTTTTACGAAAACATTCAGAATTCATCACAGTGCCTTTTTGACATCGTTAGAGCCCCAAGCCAAATTTATAATTTTCCATTGTATAAAAAAGAAGGTAATGTACATAAGGTAAGAGAATGTAACAAACATCACGTTTTGCGACGGACTGAAGATTTCAAGGAATGCGTACACATTTTCGCCCCTTAGATAGCAGATGTAGATCCTGCAGAATAAGAACAATTAGTTATTTTATTAAAATATATTAAACAGATCCAGATCAAACTGTGGCCAACAGGCCACCACGTAGTGGTGTGGTGCGTAAACGGACTAGACGCGGCTGCCAACATGTTCACGCGGGTTCGAAACCCAGGGCACCTCCTACTTTTCGGAGTCATGTGTGTATTGATAGACAATCACCACGCACTAAAACGGTGAAAGAAAACATCGTGAGGAAACTTGCATACCATCGCGATTTATAAGAATTTCTATGGTATGTAAGTCTGCCAACCCGCACTGGGCCAGTGTGGTGGACTATATAGCTTAACCACTTTCAATCGTTCACTAGATTGTAGAGGAGGCTCGTGCCCTGCAGTGGGACGTATATGGGCTGATACTTATTAAACAGATCATGCGCCTCCTCCACAATTTAACGGGTTGACTTTTAAAAAGCACATCCAACAGCATCCCTGCACGCTTCAGTAGTTCGTCTGGCTACCTTAGCGGGCGGTGTTTGTTTAACTAAATAGTTTTCCTGTGACTGCAGGTGACAATGTTCATTTGTATTACGAGCGGAATATTAAGAAGATATTTGAATTCTTCGTTTGTTTAGTCGGCCCGCGAAATGACCATGACTATCAGATAAATAAATAAACCGAACGATGTTGTCATAAATCCATTTACAATGGCAATATAGTTGTTACATTGACCATAAATGGTATCGAAATTGAATCAACTTACGTCAAGGCGTATGCAGTTATAAAAGCAATCGCTAGCTGGAACCTGGGCACCAAACTCTTGGGCCTCGACCTCGGAGTGAGAAGCAAGTCCACAACCACCACGACCATCGACACGGAGTGCAAAGAATGCTGGCTCCAGTTGGGCACGTAGTTGAATAGTTTGGGCGGGGCCATTAACTCCACGTTAGTGGTCATAATCGACCAGAAAAGTATATCTGCACTCTGAAATTGTATAGGAAAAATCATAAGAGTCGTAATTTTATAATTGAACATGTATTAGTATTTAATCTTGCTTTTATTATATCTATTTATATCATAATTCACAACACGTAAAACCTATTTTGCAAACAAATAAAACTGTTATTTACGCATTTTATTGCAGATTTGGTTTAATTGAGTTTTTTTTTTATCTACCCGATCTTTCGATTGCTTTGATAGCTTTCTGCGTTGATCAGATCGCAAATAATACAACTATTCATAACAATACAATTCAAACTAACTTTTTAATTTGATAAGTATAAATTGAAGTGCGTGGTGGCCTGTTGGTAAACGGACTAGACGCGGCTGCCAACATGTTCACGGTGGTCGCGGGTTCGAATCCCAGGGCACACCTCTGACTTTTCGAAGTCATGTGTGTATTGATAGTCAATCACCACGCACTAAAAACGGTGAAGGAAAACATCGTGAGGAAACCTGCATACCATAGCGATTTATATAAATTTCTATGGTATGTAAGTCTGCCAACCCGCACTAGGCCAGCGTGGTGGACTATATGGCCTAACCACTCTCAATCGTACTTACGATTGTAGAGTAGGCCCGTGCCCTGCAGTGGGACGTATGTGGGCTGATACAGATACAAATTAAAAGTAAAATTGTGATAGTTATTGAGCGGATGACTAAAAACCTCAGTCAACCCCGTGACCACGAAAGCTGTGTAAAGTAATCGGAACGTCGCGTCGGGAAGTTAAAAAATGTACAATAAAACGAAATCAACGAAAATGTAAGTACAGTACAGTGAAGATTGAGTATAATTTTATCATAATTTCTATTTACATTGTTGTAAATGGTAATTTTCTTTTCAAAGATGAGCTGTTATTTTGTGAAGATACCGTTTTGTTGTTTGCTGAAGATTGGGTATTCCACTACTATCACGGACAACAGACGAAGGTTTAGAATGTTACCAACGTAGCCTAGAGGATTACCAAGTTGAAGTGGTTGTGGGCCAGGCACATAGCACGAATAACTGATGGCCGTTTTGGCCGAAAAGTTCTGGAGTGGAGGCCACGTACAGGTAAGCGCACTGTCGGAAACCCGTCTACAAGGTGGACGGACGACCAGGTTAAGGTTGCAGGAAGTAGCTGGATGCAGACCACTTTCAACAGGTCGATTTAGAGATCCTTAGGAGAGTCCTATATTCTGTAGAGGATTTCATGTGGCTGAAGAGAGAGGCTTACATCCGGATACTATCTACCGACATAATTGTATCGACTGACGAGAGTTGAAAATCTTACGCCAGCTGATATTCTCTGGACTGCACATACAAAAGAACCTTTTACAAAATACGGTTGTTAATTCTTGTTTCAATAAAGACGTCTGCGAAGCATGACTTATTCATGTTAAAAAAAAAATTTGCAAGTCCTAAACAAATCATATTTTTTCCACGAAAATAACCCATACACAACGCCATCAAAACATTGAAGCGACAAAAAAATACTTTTACAAATCTATATATGGGTGAATATACAAAAATTGGGTAACTCGCTGTCATCAGCCAATATATACAAAGTCTTATTATATTTTATTGAAATAACAACTTATTTTAAAACAATGAAAAGTCCTTTATATGGTCACCCAATTTCACTTATTCATTTTTAATACAAGTTAATAAAAAAACAAAATTAATACTTAAAATGTCAGTCCTTTGGCATGTCACAATCCCGAAAACCAACAATCAAGTGACTATCTATTAAACATTATCATTGATTTAAGAAAACTTACTAATTTACTACAATTTGTGATGAACATAGTATTATATACTACAACTTTCATAATGCAATGTTCTCCAATTTCTTTAAAAAAAAATAAGAAACTTTGTGTTTGTTTTCATCCGTCAGTCCGTTGTGTGTTCTTTAAATTTGAAATTCTCGCCATATATCACCGAGTCAAGGTCAAATCCCTGTTTATGTATTAATGTTGGTAATGAAGTTAGTTGCGGACAGCACAATTTGACGGCCGCCATAACCGTACGAGTTCTTGGGTTGTGTTTGTCTTCTATACACATGCAAAGCCAGTCAAAATTTCAGTCCCGTGGTGGGTCGTTATTTTCTTGTTAATCTGAGGTTTATTATCATTTATACATAATTAACTATGATTTGTTAAAATGTAGTTTGTTGATATTCGAAATTATCAAAAAAAACATTAGTTCTGATTATAACCTCAAATTATGTCTTTTTCGTCAATCCGCTGGCGTCAGTCCTTTGTCAGGTATCGCGCCAGAGGATTTAATTGTCTCCATAATACTGCTTTTTGTTGTTGTTTTAGAGCACTTTTATCTTAATTGCTACCGTGTATAAGCATTTCTATTTTATATTTCACTTTAGAATATCATACGGCACACTAAAAGCAATTTGACTAGGGAAGAAGATTAGAAAAAAAAGAGAAGCCGAAAAGGCTCGCTTGGCCAGAATTAAAAGTGCCCCATTAAATTAGCGGAATACAAAGAAAAACAAAAACTTCAGTACTTAAGGAAATAACTAAAATTTTTAATAAAAACCTACTTCAAAACAAAAAACCACTAAAAACCAAAAAATAATAAAATATTAAGTTACGCATATATTTTGATTTGTTGGCTAGTCAAGTCATTAAGCAAATTAATCAACATGCACAAGTACAATGAAATAAATATTATTTTTTTGCTTTGCAGTGGTACTTATTATTTTAATATTTTTGTGGTTTTTGTTTTGAAGTCGGTTTTTATTTATTTATAAAATATTTTAGTTATTTGTATATTTTTAGTGTTGATAGGCATTTCAATGAAGAAGAGTTGGTCCCACAAGGAATATGTTTTTTCCGATGACAATGAAATCGCTAAAATCAGTTAAAGCTGCCGAAGATATTGGTATTTACGTTTATTTTAATTTTATAATTATTTTTAATTGTTACTAAGTGATTTGAATACTTAAAAGACATGTGCCATTATTAAAACTAAGAGATTTGTACTAATTCTTATTAAATTTCATTATAATTCTTAGAAAATTGTGTACTTTATCAGTACTATGTTAGCCTCGTCAGTCCCCTGGCTGTCAAATTCAGAAAATTTTAAATATCTCATAATTTACTTAAAAAAGTGACTGGCCCGGTTTGGAACAATATAATCATTAGATTTGTCATCATATGCACCCGAATTTGTTATAATTTGATTTAATTATTATAGTAAACAAAATATCCTCAAAAGTTACCCAACTTTTGTATAATCACCCATATCTACTCCTACTATCAAAAATAATTACCATAGTTGTAGGAAATAAGATACTGGTCATAAGTATATCAGTCACGTGACGAAGTTTCTTGACACTCTTGGAGTCTCCGAAACCTTGCTTTTGTTTTGTCTCGCAATATAGACAAAGAGGCAGGTATGCCAATGTTATTAGCTGTAAACAGACAAACAGATTATCTTATCGATAAGACTTAACATTTTTATTGCATTGATTATTTTAGGCATAAGTAAATAAAAATAATCGCAATATCTTAAATATGACTAAAAAGTCATAAGACATAACATTTTGATCTGACTTAAATACTGTTTAATAAATTGTTTTGTAACTTTTTTTATTAGGTACACCAGTCGAAACCAAGATGGCAGACAGAAGACTTTTCATTACATAGATCTTGATATATAAATACATCGATAAGTTATCAAAAAAATCCTGGCCGCATACCGAGTCTTGTTACGTGGGTGTCAAGAAATACGAGAGACTTTTTGTCGTACAAGCTCCCAGGCCCGAAATTATGTATTGTGTTACACGTTACCTACTTATTATAATCGGTAGTCGATACTGTGAGCCTAATACTTTCTCTAGAGGAGGAAGTCAACTTCGACAAGGCATACCCATAAATTATTAGGTATATTGAGATTATTTTATGAATCATTAAGATAATTAGTCAATAAGATACAGATTTTCTATTTAATCCGTAGAAAAAATACCAGATATAGGTATTTAAAGTAGCATTTTAGAACCTTGATAAACTAAATCAATTTATGATAAAACTTGGCATGGACACTATAGTTCATGGGCGACGCATCGATGTTGACCAATAAGTAATTAAATTATTCTTACTTATGGAAATTGTTTTTTTTTTTTCATTTTATTATATTGTTCCGCAGCTAGCTATGAATAAAGCTGAGGAATGAGGCTTTGATTTCTGCACTTTACGCCACTTGTATCATACGGTCGAACTATGTATTATTTTTTTATATGTTTTATGAATTTTATAAAAATACCAAAAGGCTAAATAAAATATTAAAATATCAAAGTCACAATACTTACATTGAACCAACAGGTAAGCAGTTTCCATCTCACAGATATATACTTCCTTATTCTAGGATCATCATCCACAGTAGGATCTATCGACAGCGTAACTATGGCTGTGATAAACAAATGCACAAATGCAACAAAATGGAACCATAGTCTAACATCTAATAACTGTACACCACACAAAAGCGGAGCTACAACATTCGACATAATATGTTTTTTTATGTCACTACACAAGTACACATGCGGTATAAATTGTATGTGTTTTATCTCGTGCGATTACTATTTACTTCTTTATTACACTATACATGTAGACTACTCGTTATCGTTAAATATACTTACTATAGTAAGATAATATTTTAAAATATCTGGCTTTGCATAAAAATAAACGAATTTTAAATAATAGAGTATGTTTAAAGCGACGGAGAAACTGGTATAATTATAATTATATTTACGTGCCCGAGTCCACTTACCTGATATTTGATACCGGGAATTTTCCATGCACTGAGTTGCGAAGCCATAAATTCTCATATATTCTTTAATATTTTTTAGTCTGGCTTCTCGACGTAGACTGATATGAATTGATTATATTAAAATCGTTTAACCTTAAATTAAGTTGTTTACTACTTACATAAATCCTACACATAAAAAATCGAAGAAATTTGCGTATAGTAGTATGTATGGATGGATATATTAGATAATCTTGCACGCAAAAACTGCTCAACAGATTTTAATGAAACTTACACTATTATAGATTAGCGAGGAGTCTACATGCTTGATACCATACGGGTTGTCAATAAGGGTTTGTAGAACTTGAAATGAAAATTTTAAATAATTATTCCTTTTGGCCGTAGCACCGTATTCACGTAGCGCCGTGCTTGAATTAAATTTCGTGTAGGTCTATATGGTTCAGTCTATATATGTATATCAGGTACGAAACCACTATCTGAAAAGTCTATAGTGTCACCTTTCTTGTCATTATTTATGTATTTTGTTATAATTATTAGTATTATTTCTAAATATGTATTAGTTTATTTGATTTTGGTATTTAAGTATTAGTACCTATGCTATTAGATAGTTTACCTTTTTGTTTTCTTTCTTTATTGTTTACCGCCATCTACAACTATTTCCAATATTCTCCATCCCACGGTTGTCTGGTAGAAATCGCTTTAAGCGATAAGACCGCCCATTGTATTTACAAACATAACATATATTTAAGCTCAATACTGTAATTTGGTGTGCAATAAAGAATTATTGTATTGTATTGTTCAAATTGGGAAATAAGAAAATTGCTATCATCATTAACTTGCGTTATCGTTAAAGGTGGCCGCTTAGCCAGTGTCGTTTTGAAAACGCACGGAGCAATAACCTGTCAGGCGAAAATTTACACCAAATGTTAATTTTTTTTGGATGCATTGTCCTCTAGTGAACCTGGTGTGCCACTTGCACCACTTGCCATGGTTAGTTGTCATAAGTAACAGAACAATAAAAAAAATGATAGATCTTACTATAAAAAAATCGCCGTCAAGAGCCACCTCAATGTACCTGCTCTATAAAAAAAATTGAAAATATGATGAAAAACTAAATTTATTGAAAAACCCTATATAAAACTATGCGAAAAATGTAACAAGTTCTAAGTTACTTCATGACTTTACTCGTACATGTCAACAAATTATGTAATATGTCAAGTAGGAATTGAATTGACCCAATAAAATGTTATGTCTAAAGCTACTTATTCTAGTACACATACATAACACATACCTACATACATACATAATTAGTTATCATATTTGATGCATCTCAGACGGTCAGCTGTGTGTGGTATCTGCCTCACAGAGTACATTACTATATGTATCTGCCTCTAACTGACTCTAACCGCTACTCATATTTATCGCGATAATTATAGCAAATAATTATAGAGTTATAATTAAATTATGTTGCCAATATAAAGACGCAAATATTAATTTAAATATTCAAAGACCATCTGTCAGTTATTATAAAATAATGAGTCAGGTGACCAGTGACCAGTGACCACGGGCTCTTGGTCCATAATCATATCCAAACCACGCGAACTGCCAAAATAAGTATTATCTATTTCAGTGTCATTTGAACACCATTAACACAATAAAGATTAAACTCAAAGGGCAAATATCGCACCCGATTCTAGCTTATCATACGAGATAATGTTTCGACAAGCCTAGAACTGATAAACTATAATCTTACCTACTGAATATTCTGCGGTGCGAAGAAAAGCAGAAGATCAAAATACTGTAATTAATATTGGTCTCCGCGATACAGGCTATTGACTAGTGCGAAAATTGCTGGGAATCTCTCTTTATGTAAAACAATTATTAAAATATTTAAGTTAAATGGATTTTAGACAGGTATATTATTTTAGTTACTTTTGATCTCGTTTTTTAGATAATTATAATTGATGCACTAAATTGGAAATAAATACATATTATCTGGGGGCACAGCAGTGCCCTCCAAGTCGAGCTAAAAAGCGGCACTGTCGTACCATCCTTTTCTCGAAGCAATTCAGACCATTTTCAACCCCCTATAACTTCGTTGTGGTTAAAGCAAGAAGCCTGAATTTTTAGTTACTAAGCAGGCATTGTATAGACACGGTATATTTAAAATTTCATTCAATTTGAACCAGTAGTTTAAGAATTGTAACTAGTCAAACTTTCTTAATTTTGTCACTCACTGACTGACTGACCGATCATCAAAAGTCTAAGGCACTTTTAGCAGACATAGAACCTTCAAATTTAGAATATAAGTAGTGTTTAGTACCTAAAGTAAGAAAAAAATTCAAACTTTTCATAATTTGTGTCTAGTTTTCTAGATAGACCAACTGCGCGAATAACTTTGTAATCCCATATAAATGTATAGGATTACAAAGTTACATTTGCAATAGATCGACTTGGCCAGCAGAATTATGTATAAATTGTACGATGCATTATGTTTTCATGCGATGGCCAAGTCGATCCATTTATTTAAAACGTAAAGAATTTTTAATATTGATATGATAATAACTTACGTAATAACTTTATACAGAAGGTCCCTTAAGCAAGGACTAAATAGATTAATCGACTTGGTATTACATGCATCTCACAACTTTTTCCGGTAGAAAACCTGAGCTGCGAGTCTTGGATTTTTTTACAGGATGTTTTTGATGGGATTATTATTACTGTGGCAAGAGAAGCAAGATGGATCTTTCAATAATTTTCGAACCGTGCAACCAGCATCCATAGCACCATGCCCACAAGATGCCCATCTTTACTAGTCGAGATTCGAGACCGTACAGACTGAAAAATATTAAGAATTAATTATTTTCAATTAGGTACACATTTCTTAACTCGGAAAAGGTTCCTTCAAACTGATAGAGATAAATATTTTTATCGGTTTATGTTTTTTTGCATAATAAAGTTAACCCTTCTTTTAACCTTGTCCGCCCTATTTTTTTTTGTTGACGCCTGGAAACCATGTTACCGCTAACGCCCCACCTCGGGGGAGAGTGGAGCGATTATGTGGTTTCACCGATAGGCATACCAACCAAAACCCCGCGTTGCCCTCTTCAGTGCAATTGGAACGGCCCCGAGAACCCAAAGCAAGAGCGCTCCAGCTTCTACCGGGACCATCTCTGCACAATGCCGCTCAATTTGCGGCTCGTACCATATGTTGGAGGCTAAGAAGCCTCCTCATTTCTCGGCAACAGACAATTGCTTCCTCCTCCTCCTGCTGCCGAACATCTCGAGGTCGCATTGTATATGAGTATAATGGGCGCAACAATAGCCCCCCACTGCGCGCCCGCGACCTCCACTTCCCCATTAATCGCCTCCTACGACAGGCAGGGCGGTATTCTCGAAGCGCCTCATACCACATGGATCCGCTCGTTTACCCCAATGTTACACTCATAGCCCTAAAGCACAGATACCTATCAGAACCCAATATAAATAAAATAGACAAAGACAACACAAATATTTTTTAGGTACACTTGTGGGTACACTGTACACAAAAAATGATCTCGGTGAGCAGGGGAGGACTGTGAAATTGTGGGGCCCTTGGCTAATATGACTCTGAGGCCCACTTATTCAACTAATTGTTATTGCGTCACAAAACTGTTTTGCAGAGTGATCGGATATTCAAAAACATGGGTACAAAAACAGAATAATTCAATTTTTCTCACACTTAAAACCTTCCCTTGACTTCCACGAATATTTCAAAACCATAATCAACCAAATCGGTCCAGTCGTTCTCGAGTTTAGCGCTTAGCAACACGTTCAGCGATTCATTTTAAAATTATAGATTTACCACTTTATTTGTTTTTACTGTACTGATTTTAATCGACCTCATAAAAACTTGGACGCTCTCAATTCAACTGTATTTAAATAAATGTTCATACTTATAATGTCGTTAAAATAAACATATCAAAAAGGTAAGGCCTTTTGTATCCACTGGGTCCAGGGGTGCAGCCCTAAAAGCCCTTAGATAGATCCGGCCATGTCGGCGATGGAATCAAACTCGTGTCCTCTCATTTCACCGCTGGCTTCACATCCAACTGCGCCACGGAGGCGGTCTGTAATTTTATTCAACCGATATTTTTCGTTCTTCATTTTCAAATATTAATTGTTATCGTCAAAAAAAAATATCTTATTTATAGTTCATTAAAACGAAAATCTAGCGTTATTAAACCGTCATAAACAAAGTGATAAATGTGAAAATTGAATAAGGGATATAACATGGTAACCCACAATTTATTGAGAAAATGTGATGCTGTTTGTATTATCGTAATATCATGCACTGACCGATATTTGTATTCGTGACACTAATGCGTCAATTATTATCTCCTTATTAATTACTAGTATACACGAGATGTAATAATAATACCTATTTATATAATAAACACCGAGCCCCGTGCGTAATCACGTTAATTCAGATATAGAATTAGATATCATATGCACACGAAGAGTCCTTACTAATATTATAAAGGTGAAAGTTTGTAAGTATGGATGTATGGATGTATGGATGTTTGTTACTCTTTCATGAAAAAACGGCTCATCAGATTTTGATGAAATTTGGTATAGTGATAGCTGACACCCTGGATTAACACATAGGCTACTTTTTATCCCGAAAAATGTAGTGTTCCCGTGGGATGAGTCAGGAAACCAAATATACATATTTTCTACTCTTTCAAATTCAAATTGTTGGCACGGGATGTCCTCTCCTACGGAAGGGAAATATAGTCGACGGCACGCGGGAAATATAGTTAGTAGACACGCGAAATAATATGTTCTTGATGTGGATTGGACTCAAAAACTATCTGCACCCGGGCGAAGCCGGGCCCGACAGCTAGTATTCTCATAAAGCAGATTATTTCTGCAATATTAGATGGTATAATCTACGTAGGTATTTAACATATCACAAGATTACTAATCTAAAAGAATCTGTCGAGCCTGTGAACACAGTACCCTAAGACTTCTTTAAATAATTAGATATTTAAAAAGTTTATATTGTATACTTATGCTTCACTGCAGCCATGACAATACTTTGAGACACTACAAAAATAACTCGAAACTCGGAACAGATAGTTTTGGAAATGCTTACTGAGAAAAGGTAGGAAATTAATCCTTACTAATATTATAAAGGTGAAAGTTTGTATGTATGGATGTTTGTTACTCTTTCATGAAAAAATGGCTCAACAGATTTTGATGAAATTTGGTATAGTGACAGCTGACACCCTGGATTAACACATAGACTACTTTTTATCCCGAAAAATATAGTGTTCCCGTGGGATGAGTCAGGAAACCAAATATACATATTTTCTACTCTTTCAAATTCGAATAGTTGGCACGGGATAGGAGAGGACAGGATTGAACAGCATTCAATACGGACGGGAAATATAGTCGACGGCACGCGGGAAATATAGTTAGTAGACACGCGAAATAATATGTTCTTGATGTGGATTGGACTCAAAAACTATCTGCACCCGGGCGAAGCCGGGCCCGACAGCTAGTATTATATGAGGTTTTATTTTCTATGTGCAACCGATATAGGGGCAATCTATGTTACTGGGGGGTTACTCTGTATTCCCACGAAGAATATTCAATCAGACGTAACATTGTAACGAATAAGTCTAAATCCTTACTAATATTATAAAGGTGAAAGTTTGTATGTATGTATGTATGGATGTTTGTTACTCTTTCATGAAAAAACGGCTCAACAGATTTTGATGAAATTTGGTATAGTGATAGCTGACACCCTGGATTAACACATAGGCTACTTTTTATCCCGAAAAATGTAGTGTTCCCGTGGGATGAGTCAGGAAACCAAATATACATATTTTCTACTCTTTCAAATTCAAATTGTTGGCACGGGATGTCCTATCCTACGGAAGGGAAATATAGTCGACGGCACGCGGGAAATATAGTTAGTAGACACGCGAAATAATATGTTCTTGATGTGGATTGGACTCAAAAACTATCTGCACCCGGGCGAAGCCGGGCCCGACAGCTAGTACATTATAAAATATTCGAATCCTATAAAGTATGTTGTCATGTTACACTAAGTTCGAAGTAAATATAAAGTTTTATGGAAAATAAATATAATATAAGAAATCAAAAAATACCAAAAGGCCGTATTGTTGAATCTTGAAAGGCCCGTTGTTACCTCATTTAGCTAAAGGGTTTGCTTCTCTTCTTGGTAAATTAGCTAATCGTTACTTATTATTTACGATTTTTAAAATAAATGAAAGAAAACAGTCTAAGGCAATAAAAACATTCTGTTTTAAAATTTCATCAATTCATTGATGTATTTAAGTATCTATTAGTAAATACGCAAACTTCAAAGAATCACTTAATTAGATCTTAAAGGATGACCTGCGACACTCAGTAGTGTTGAAAATAGATAATGCGGTAATTAACACGATCACGAATCGCGTCGTGGGCTATTATTTATCTCCAACTTAATGGATTTGTCGCAAAGCATATGCGCATATTATGTAAGTGATAATTTCTCACTAAATGCACCTCATCCTTTTTTTTATTTTCTATGGAACCCTCAGAACAATGTGTAACATGGAACCAATAAATATATCTATGATTATAAACCTATACAATAAAGACAGCAGATAAGATATCATGATAATATAATATCTTGTTTCTAACTGTTTCGTTCATCAAAGATATTGAATAAATTTCAATTCCAGGGAAAGAAGACTGGTAGTACTTTGGTTTACTGGTAGTAGATCTCTCATATTATGTGAGAGGCCGCCTTAGATTCAGAAATTCAGAAATTCTATTCATACTAAATGAAATATATCAATAAGAATTGTATAGTATTAATATTTGTATGTAAACCTAATGATTGTAAATTGTGGTAGAATAAAGGCTATTTTTATTTATGCTAAATAACTTTATTCTTTACTTACGAGAGACAACATCCAGCAGTAGACGACAGTAAGCTGATTGGTTCTGTACTTTAACTATACATTATACCTTAGGATATGTAGATAAATTACCTTTATTCATAGATAGGTCAATAGACGAGGATAAAAATCATTGTAAAAATATTGAATACCAATTTCGTTTTTTTTTATTGACCAAAATATTTGTTGAATAAAAATATTTTGTAAATATCATTATTACGTTATTAAGTTTCTGCAATTTAAAACTATAACCAATTAGTTTATCAATGGCTCAAAATGCGGAACTGCAGTGGTTCGTGTGGCTTACCATCATAAAACTTGCATTTAAATGAAATCATCCGCCAATCAAAAATGGACTGTCATCACATACTCAGGTAAAATTAAAAATTTCTGGTTTGGCCGTCAGAAAATGTTGATATAGGTACGAAAATTCAAAAACGAATAAATAAACTCGAGCTCATACAAACTTAAAAAAATATCCCTAAACTATTTATTTTTACTTTTCCAAGTAATTCATGTATGGTGGATAACCTGTCAAATATCAGCCAATAGGAGGGCAGAAAAAGGTGGCCCGGCACTCAGAACAATGATGCTTTACTCATTGTTCGGAGCAGGGTTGTTGCGAATATTCGCATCCGCATCCGCAAATGCGGAACTTCCGCATAGATTTTGACATCTGCATCCGCATCCGCATCCGCAATAATCGATGCGGATATTTATGCGGATGCGGATGTAATACAAGATGAGATAAGACAGAAATTTGGCGGTGCCGGCGAATGGCGTGTGCCGTTCGCACGTGACATTGACCAGTGAAAGCGAAAGATGTGGATGAAAATCCTCTTAAGTGGTGTTAATCGAGAGGAATTTAAGATATTATTGTCGATAGCACGAAGATTTTTATCCACTCCACTAATTAGTGATCCTAGCGAACAATTATTTGCAGCGTGGGTTTAATTTACGAACCTCTTCCTAACCGTTTTGTATTAGAAAAGACGACGGTTATAGTTAATAAATAAAATGTTGTTCTTTTGCGAGTACTTGGGGCTACTCAAAACGAAGGTGATGAATTTAATTATCAATAGAAAAGATGGCTGGAACCTTGCACAAGCATGGGATCGAGTTCTACACATAAATAAATCGGAACCCAAAAAACCAACTGCCAGACATCAAGACAGTGAGCTTCTTCTGCGTAGATCGAAACGCAAAAACAGACTAACGTTTTAAATTATCTTTTTAATTTAATAATTGTAAATTACGGGTAGTTAAATTATAACAGTCACTGAGCGGATGAGCTTATACTCAGTCCGCCCCGTGACCATGAATCCTGTAAAGTAATAGAAATGCCGGAAAGTTAAAATATATAAAAATTAACATATACTACATTATATAAACTGTTTGAATCTTTAATTTGCCCTATTATTGCTGATTACTTTGATGCAAAATTGACAGACAATCAACATGGTTTTCGAGCTGGTCGGTCGGTACAAACTAATTTGGTCAGGTACGTAGCTGATTTATCACGGGCACTTGATAAGAGACAAGAAGTTGACGCGATTTACATCGATTTTAGCAGCGCCTTTGACAAAGTTAGTCACCCAATTCTATTAGCAAAACTGCAGCAATATGGTGTGCATGGATCCCTGCTGAAATGGTTTAAGTCCTATCTGTCCTATTGTCCACAATTTGTTGCAGTCAATAATTACACATCTCAATTATACTTCGCAAGTTCAGGGGTACCGCAAGGGTCCCATCTTGGGCCTATTTTATTTATAGCGTTTATAAATGACGTCACATCCGAGATTAAACATTGCGAGTATTTACTCTTTGCAGACGATCTGAAAATGCATAAGACTATAAATAATCAGGAAGATTGTAATTTAATTCAGAGCGATTTACATAGACTGGAAAATTGGTGTTTGATCAATCACATGACTTTAAATGTACAAAAATGTCATCACATAAAATTTTCAAGAAAACGAACCTCCTTGTCATCTACCTATAATCTTTTTAAAACAAATATTAACAAAGTTGATGAGATGCGTGATCTTGGAGTTATTATGGACACTGCGTTAAATTTCAAATCTCACATTAACTCTGTTGTTAAAAAATCTGCACAAATGCTTGGTTTCATCAAGCGGCAGACACGAGGTTTCAAGCGACACAAAACAAGAATTATTTTATACAATGCCTTGGTACGTAGTCAGTTAGAGTTCTCCAGTGTAGTATGGAATCCTTTTTATGCTATTGATTCACATCGTTGCGAGAGCGTCGACGTGTGAATGATTTGATTTTCGTCTTTAGTATTTTGAAGGGTACAACTAAATGCAGTTCTTTAATTGAGCACCTGTGCTATTCCGTTCCTTCCAAACCTCCAAGACACCCAATCAACAATGTACTTCATGTCCCTTTTTGTAGAACAAACATAGGATTAAACTCACCTTTAGTAAGAATGTGCAAAGAACTTAATAAGTTGTACAAGTCTGTACCTAGTGTGGATGTACATGCAGATACGCTCTACTCTTTCAGAAGAGCAATTTCTGGAACAAATGTAACCTTGGTGGATATTTAGAATATATAATTTAGGCCTCATTTTCTTTTTCTTTTTTAAATTTTTATGTCTACTATTTTTATATTTTTGTAAATGATCGTTATGTTGAATGACCTTAAATTAGTAATTGTTTTGTTTCTCTACTTTATTATTTGTTTCCAAATTTTAGTTTTATTTTGTATTAATTAGGTATAGTGTTGATTTGTTAAATTTTATGAATGTTGTGTACGTCTATAATTGGCATTTATATCAGTGATTTAATATGCTTTGCCTTATATATCTGTAATGCTATTGATGTGTTTGCTGTTGATGTACCTATTTTAAATAAATAAATAAATAAACATAGATAAATCGATAAATAATAGTAAGCAATAAAATCCGTAAATAATAGTTTAATTTTAATATTCATTCATATACTATATTTATAGAGGATCTTAAACATCCGCATCCGCATCCGCGGATGTGAGCCTTTAAAAATCCGCATCCGCATCCGCATCCGCGGATGTGAAAAAATCGACATCCGCAACATCCCTAGTTCGGAGGCCCGGCACCATCATTTTTATCTACGTTTTTGAAGTACCAGCGCTCGCTCTATATACTATAAGGGGAAAACCAAACCGACGCTAATATCAAAGTTTAATCTAAGGGCTGTAATGACGTTCCAATGGCGGGTCGTGAATTTGTGGGGCCCTGAGAAAATGCTAGTAAAAATAAAATTAAGAGCAATTGAACTTTTTTAAAGGTGCCCAGCTACGGACTTTGCAATAACATAGTAAAAAAAATATTTTTACCCACACTAAGATCCATGGGCGTAGCCAGCCATGGTCTCAGGGTGGGGCAGAAATCTAAAATAATATTTAAATGTGTATTTAAATAGCAAACTATGTTGTCTCACCTCGGTTATTTTTTCATACAAAAAGGTTTCACACTATAGCACCATGTATCTACAGGGTATATCAAGTGTGCTACCAAAATCAAAGCCGGGTGGCAGTTTAAGTGACTTCAGACTCAATGCAACTAAAAATTTTGCAAAAAATAAATCGACGTTCACCCTTTTATTTCTAAAGGCGCTATGGTACGCAAGGAATTAAAAGTATTTTTAGCTAAAACTATAGATTTACCAGTTACCATCTAAACACAACGATATTTAAAAAAATCACAAAAAAGTTGTCACATTTTTTGTGAAAATTTTAGTTGCAGAGTTTATAGTGTGGTCAGGGATGCTCGTTTCTAGCAATGGGTATTATTCCTATTTCAAATTAACATCACCACCTTGTTACTTTTGGAGCCTAAGCATGCTCTATATTTCTGCTATTGCTAATTGCCTCCCACAGAATTTGTTTTTTTTGATAAAAGATTTTCATTTTTTTTCAAACAAAAAAAAACTGACTATATTATAACTATTTTTCATATCTAAAATAACAGATACAAAGTTAACTGTTCAGTTACTTCTTTCAATGGGTTCGATTTCAAACGCAAAGTTGAACATGAGAAGCGAAGCAGAGTTGAAAATGGGGCGATTTGGACATGGGCAACGGAACCCCAGGGGTTACAGGCTGGCCGACTTTCTGGAGAAAGAGGGACTCTTTGCGATGATCTCTTTTTTCCAGAAGCGGCCTCACAGGAAATGTCCTGGTTGAGTCCTGACGGTTCTAAGAGAAACGAGATAGATTTCATCTTAACGGCGAATAGACGGATGTTCAGTGATGTCTCTGTGATCAACAGGGTGAAAACTAGTATCACCGAATGGTTAGAGGCACATTGAATCGTCATCATCTCAGCCACAGGAAGTCCACTGATGAACATAGGCCTCCCGCAAGGATCTCCACATTGACCTGTTGGAAGCGGCCTGCATCCAGTGACGTCCTGCAACTTTAGCCAGGCCGTCCGTCCACCTTGTAGACGGGCGTCCGACATTTCGCTATATTTCATTGAATATCAATGACCAATTAGAAAGGCGTCGGTAGATGAAGTCTACGCTCCAACCTACTCGCGCCCATATCTAAAACCCCGAGAGCTTTCAACTTGAACGAGCAAATCGCTTTGATTGTCTAAGTGAAAACCTAGCAGTGGACGTGCTAAACAGCGGTTTTGTAGAAGCATTCATTCGGTGGGATTTAAGTAATTTAGACCTCGCCGTAGAGATAGATCACAAAAACTCTCGATCCATACACTTGACCTCGTGGCCGAAAGTAGAGCATACCGGCGGCTCAATAGACTGATCTGGAAGTCCTTGCGACACGATGTCCTTGCTCACAATACTGTGAGCATTAAAGAGACAATTGAGTGGAACGGAGGTTCCAAAGTGTTTGCAAGAGACTTGTCTATTGGGCGGCCGCGTAGTGTCAACGAGGGCAGAGGTATTAAGGGAGATCGAGAGGTTCGACGGTCAGGTTTACACCTCGGTTGCCGAACCTCCTGTTAGCTCGGCCGAAGACTCGAAAGCTCAGTTGATCCGACACTACAGCGATAATATACCGGACATTAGCCTGTGTGAGATTGAGATGGTCCTAAAGCAACTTAAGAACAACAAGGCACCGGGTGAGGGCGCAATCACTTTAAAGCTTCTGAACGTCTTTCAGTTCCGTTCTCTTCGAGAGCTCAACGCCAGAGGCATGAAGCAGGAGCATAGTGGTACTGTTCTTCAAAAAAGGTGATAACACTTGGCTAAATAACTACAGACCCATTTCGCTTCTGAGCCATGTCTATAAGTTGTTTTCGAGGGTCATCACAAATCGTCTCGAACGCAGGTTTGATGACTTCCTGCCTCCCGAAAAAGCCGGTTTCCGAAAAAGCTATAGTACCTATAGACCACATCCATACGCTTCGGCAAGTTATACAAAAAATCGAGGAATATATTATAAGTTGCCACTTTGTTTAGCGTTTGTGAACTATGAGAAAGCCTTTGATTCGATCGAGACCTGGGCTTTGCTACGGTCTCTCCAGCGGTCCCACATCGACTATCGGTACATCGATGTATTGAAGTGTATATACAACAACGCTACCATGTCGGTCTGAGTACAAGATCAGAGCACGATGGCTATTCTACAGCGAGGCGTGAAACAGCGGGATGTCATATCTTCGAAACTGTTCACTGCCGCACTGGAAAATACCTCCAAGCTCTTGCAGTGGAAAGGATTTGGCATCAACATCAACGGTGAGTATATCACTCACCTTCGATTTGCCGAAGATATTGTAGTCTTGGCAGAATCGCTGGAATACCTTAGCACTATGCTTGAAGACGTCAACCAAGTCTCCCAACAGGAGGGTCCTAAAATGAATTTAGACAAAACGAAGATCATGTCGAATGTCCATGTTGTGCCCACCCCCATCGGAGTTGGGGGCTCGACTCTTGAATTTGTAGACGAATATGTCAATTAAGGACAAGTGGTCCAGTTAGGCAGGTACAACTTCTAGAGAGAGGTCAATCGTCCGATCCAACTCGGTTGGACAGAGTTTGGAAAACTACGCGACGTCTTCTCGTCCAAAATACCTTAGTGCCTTAAATCGAAAGTCTTCGATAGTTGTGTGTCAACAGTGATGACTTACGGCACCGAGACGTGGCCTCTCATTATGGGCCTTATTAGGAAGCTCAAAGTCACTCAACGAGCTATGGAGAGGGCTATGCTTGGGGTTTCCCTACGAGATCGAATCAGAAATGAAGAGATTCGCAGGAGAACTAAAGTTACCGGAGTAGCCCACATAGCGCGAAGAACTGATAGCCGATGGGGACAAAAAGTGCTCGAAACGAGGCCAAGTAGCGGAAAGCGCAGCGTAGGACGTCCACTTACAAGGTGACGTCGCTAGATGCAGGCTGCCTACAACAGGTCACTGTGGAAATCATTGGGGGAGGCCTATGTTCAGCAGTGGACTTCCTTTGGCTGATAGATGATGTGTTTATAGTCACTAAAACTAGCACCCGGCTTCGTTTTCGGTCGCAGTCTTGATATATTCTGTTATGTATAATTCGAATTGACCAAAATATTTTCTTATTGCTCACCTTCCTACACCCCGAAATCATCCATCTAAAAGTATGCCAATTTGTTAATCAGTCAATGTAGAGGCTTATATATATCTATAGATAGTACTTTACTTAGATAATTATATATTTTTTTCGGATTTGGTTAGGTAAGTACCTTAGAAGCCAGAGCCAGGGTGGGGCAATTGCCCCACCCTGCCCCACCGTGGCTACGCCCATGCTAAGATCCTATCATTTCAATGATTTTAATTTACGGGCCACTACTAGGCTCCAGCCAAAAAAAGCCCTTATGTAGATCCGTGACGTTCCAAGAAAAATGACATAGGGATACTCGCATAATATGTGATATGGTGTGCCATATTTTATATTATCATTATATTATCACGTACGGCACATCATATCACATACCTGTGTAATTTTCAGAAGAATAACGAAGATTTGTAACGTCTACCAATCGAGCTCACGAATATTGTCGACGACTGGACCTATGCCCAAAATGGTTGGTAAGTATATTGTTGTAAAATTAGAAGACAACTCATTCTGTAACGTGGTAATTCAGGCAATTAGGTAAGTACTTATAAGTGGCAATTGTTGACAGTGTTGAAACAAGGTCGTGCGAGCCAGTCTGAGCGGTGGCGGGGAAGAATTGGCTAAACCAGACTGAGACTTTGATAAAGATCGTATTTATATAATCTTGCACCAAGCATAAATGTGATTTCTCTAATTGACCACTATTATTTATTTACATTGATAAATATGTTTCATTTTAGTTGATAAGTATCTTTTTTCCTTTGTTTTCCTTTGATATTAATTGTACAGATATTCACTGTTATAGTGAGTCGTACCATGAAGTAAATACAAAGAGGCGGTGCCCTAACGCCGAAACTCTAAGCGGGCATGAGTCACCAGATTGCGGGGCGAAGACGGGAATTACGAATTATTATTAATTTAATTGTTAAATTTGCTCCCCTACTCTCCATTCCTAACCAGAACCACGCGTGCTGGCTTGCGAAGCCATAGCTTGACGGTCCACACCATCCCGGCGCGAACCAAACGGTTCTCAAATTCGTTTTTGTGCCGCACCGTCAGGCTGTGGAATTGTTTGCCGGCGCACGTGTTCCCTCCTTCCTACAATCCTGGGTCCTTCTGCCGCGGTGTGAAGAGGCACCTTAGCAGGCCGGCATAATTGTTTCCATTGGCATGGGACTGCCATCCGATGCCAATGGATACTCTGCCTGGGCGGCATTGACACTTTCCATCAGGTGCAATGCCGCCACTATGCCAGGCCAGTGTATAAAAAAAATTATTACGCATGCGCAGGAACGCCGATACAACCAATGCCAGGTGGCACCAATGCGAGGCGAGTTGCTGAACTAAAGAGACAAGCGTGATATTTCAAAAAGAATTAAAATTAATTACGCAATAGCTTTGCAATTCGTATTTAAAAATAAAAAAATAAAAAATACATCGCATTTGCTTCCTCGTCCCACGGGAACACTACATTTATCGAAATTAAACCAAGCAACACAATGCACACAATGCTTATCTTTCCACTGTGCTCGCCAAACTAAGACATAAGTTTTTAAGCCTCAACATGTCCGGTATTTACTCTGTCTACACTACAATGTCCTTCAAACCAGGGCACAACAATGTATTTACTGCTGTCTTTTTTATGATTTTTTATGTTTTCATATATCCACAAACGCCATTATGATATTTGTTTTTGTTAGTTCCCAAGAATAGTGTTGAAAAATGACTACTAGTTTCAAGAATTCAACTTAATAGCAAACAGTAGTTAGAATTAAAACCATAAGATTATAATATATCTTTTTTAAATCTTTATTCTTATTCAGCTATTGGTCCACACAACTTATGTACTAAATACCAAAAATACTTTAAAGTCAATGCAAGTTAATATTCACACCATTATGACAAATATCCATGTATCCTGATATATGCAACTTATTATTTGAATAAAATGCATTGACTGCGGTACACTGGCACACACCTAATGTAATAATTTGACACAAGCGGACACAGTAGTATAGCACACATGAGCCTCAATCAATGTAAGCTAAGGTGTACTTGACTGTTTGACTGTACAGTAGAATTATACAAATAAATTGGACCGTGTATTTTACTTGCCTATTCGGGAAGTCAAATTTTTTTTTAAATGTTTCTTGCATGTAATACTTGTGCAGTTTAACTGTAGAGGCAAATTTGAACATGGGTAGCAGTCACCCTTCATTTCATTAAAACTAACAATAAACTTAAAAATACCACAATGTTAAGATCTCTGTTTTCTACTGACAGGGCATGGCTTAATCTGAGTCTGTACAGGTTTACCTCCATGTGTATGTCCTCTACTTAACTACCTGACAGGTGTAACTCTACAGGCAACCCATTCAAGTAAACACTAGCTTTAGAAAAAATTTGAAAAAAAAAAATGGCATTGAGATTTTTAACAATCAAACTTAAAACAATATCTTCTAAAATTTGCATTAAACAGTATAAAAATGATATCAATTATCCCAAATCTCTTCCTCTTCATCATCATTACTTTTCGGCTTGATAAATAATGGTGCAGAAACTGTACTACTTGGTCTGTCCTCGGGAGCTGTGGGCAGCTTTGATGGACAATTTCTGACATGTGTCCTCATCTCAGCTTTTGTATATCGGTGAGTAGCATTGTAAGGACAAGCTTCCAGCTCTGGGTTTCTCCATTGACATTTAATTAAATGTCTCTGTATGCGAGACCGTGGCACCTGATGACATGGATCATAGGGACATGTGACGTAGGGGTCGTTCATGATCCTGAAAATGTTTTGACATAGATTATATTTATGACATCGAAGACAAATATGCGATTTTCACTCCCTCTTTAAATTTTAGATAAGAAGAAGGTTATTCATATATGAATTCATTGAAAGGTAGTCAATGAGTTCATTAAAAGGTTTTGGAAGGAATTTGAGTATTTAAGATGTAGCAAATTAACAAAGGGATGATTTCCGATTCCTTTAGTCTTTACAGTTCTGTCGTAATAATAAAATGCGGGGTCGTTTATAGAATTCTTAAATAAACTTACTATATGTGCCGATGTGCTGTTTTTATTGTAATCTGCTGTCTATTTTATTTAACCAGTTGTACAACTATGTGAAACACAGAGCGAAACTTGAGTGAGTGTAAAATTTTACCAAATTGTTATTTTTACTAGATTTTGTATCTTGTAAAAAAATAAACATTTAAACGCAGCTGTCAGGATGACAGTTACAATTTTTTTTAATTCTCCCATAAATTGGGAAGGCGAAGGGTTCCAACCCGTACAGCCTAGTCATTTATATAAAAAATTAAATTTTTTGTCAATGAATTTGCCGAAATTGGGCGCATGTGGTCAAACATAATCCATTGTCCATCATTTTCCCTACAGTCTATACTAGTGATGGGCGATTCCGAGATGTTATATCAATCGAAAGAATCGGAGTCGTTAAAATAAACAATCGAGTCAACCATCGACTCGCCGTTCTACAAAACAATCGAGATGTTTTTTCGATTGTTTCGAGTCAATGGATTTGGCCGTTAGTTTTCGATCGTTCGAATCAGTCACCGAGTCTCGCTCGGTTCTTGTTTATTAGTCTGTGCGCTCGGTCACCGTGGGGGCCGACGGAAGTCAGTCGATTGTTGCTTTCGAGTCTCGAATGAACGCGCCGCGCGCCAGTCGCAATAACAGACCAATTCGGACTCGAGTCCAAGTTGAAACAATCGAGAACCATCGAGATGTTCGAACAATCGAGAAAATCGAATGAAACCTCTCGTCATCGCGCATCGCTAGTCTATACGGTCGGTAGGAACCATAGCATCCCCCAGCTATACCTTTAATAAGGCGAAGGCAACCTTACCAAAATTTTGATAGAGTCCAGCAAAAAAAAACACATAAAACACTCCTGCATGTGTTTTCCTCCATTTATTTTTTTTCCATTTCGCTTTATAAAACTAGACTATTAGATAGATAGATAGATAGATATATAAAATGTCTTCTACTTTATGCAACAAAATTCTAAAATACAGAAAATTAATAACAATAAAACAAGAACTAAGTAGATATAAATATAAATTAATTATAATTCCTACGATTTTGCCGCCAAGCTCATAGTACCAGAGCCCACGACAAAAACCATGTATCATAGCAATATGGCCACAACTGTATAAAATCTTTAGTTCACATGATTCTGAACCCGACTAGATGTGGAGTAACGATCAAAAGTGTAGCAGTTGCGTGTGAGGCTATTTCTGTTGTGTCCTAAAAAAGAGAGATCAGGATCATAGCAATACGTCAGATGTTGGAAATGTACGTAGATTTTATAATCCTTTGACGAATAAATTGGTTTTGCGGGAGCGATTTTTATTAAATGTTAAAATATTTAGCCGACCGTAACCGTAACCGTTCGTATATTTGGCAGGATTGCAAAAAAACAGTTTTTACAAATGTTATATATCAACTGTACTGTTTATGTGTGTGTCAAGAAAAAAGAACGTTTTAGAGTCGCTTGTCTTATACCTGAGAGCTTTATTTATTTCTATCTCAATACACAACCAAATAAAAAAATATTAAGTAGAAGTTTCTGCATTTTTATTTACTAAAATTATTAGTAAATACTCCACTATCAGGGATTGCGCCAGAAGCAAGCAAGCGTGAGCGGGCGATCACAACTTGAGGGACGAAAGGTCTCACATTAATACTAAGAGTTTTTCCATGGGGGTAGAGCTTCGATATTAAAAATTGTTAAACCACTTGCGGTAATAGATTTGCAACTGCTTTTTTGACGATTACCTAAGTTTTTCGAAGTCCTAAAAGCTTTACATGACATGTATTACAATTAGGCAACTTAATATATAAGCATAATTTGGCCTAACCAATGGTAAATACATACATACATACATACATAAACTCACGCCTTTTTCCCAGAAGGGGTTGGAAGAGGTGCTAGGACACCCACATTTTGCCTTGTATGTTCCGTCCCATGATGTGATAGGTGGGGAGCCTATCGCCATATCGGGCACAAATAATGGCAAATACGTTATGGTGAAAACAGCAGAATAGACAATACACCAAAAGTTTATTGTTAGCGTGTTTACCCAGTTTTTAGCAATCCAAATACTCCCTATTTCGATTGCACTGCACTGATCATTTAGTAGTACTTATCTGATTAGACAGCTAGTACCCAGGGTATTGGTTGAATAGACAGTAGATACAATTTGTATCGATTACAAAATAAGTAAACAACATCGTAAATTGCAAATTTGATTTATTATAATACTTAACAATGATAGCTATTTATCTACGTAAAAGATACAATGCCCCTCCGCGGAGGTTACTGCTTGACGTCAGTTTATTATTAAAACTCTGAATCTCTTTTATAGTGCCAAAGGTTGGTCAAAATACCTAATTAAAATTACGAAGAATAAAATATAAATATCGATGCAGTATTGGTACATCTACATCACATTATATAGTACCAAAAATAATAATATTCCTGAAGCAAAATTTTAAAATAGTTCACATTCTTCAGTATTGTTGACGCTTACCTCTTATAAGCGACAAATTTAAAAATACCTGCTACAGTCGTCGCAATATTTGGAAGTAGAATATTTTTTGTGAATTGTATAATCCGGAACAGGTATAAAGATTTTCAATTTTGTTTTGCCACGGTTGTCCGTTGTGTAAAAAACATTCCGGTACCTACCTACTATTATATATATCTAAATAGAAGCTAATATTAGTAGGAACTAAAAACCACTTGCAACAATTCTGAGTCAATATAAGGATACGATGATCAGATACAGCGTAAGGCGACTAATATTTAAAAACCGTACGTTATTTACTTGTCTGAAGTTGATTATTACGCCTGTCCACAAACAAGAGCAATACATTTCGATCAAATATACACTAGATAATAGATTATAAGTAACGACATAAAAAACGGCAAGAGAAATAAGAGCACAAAAAAATTACATAAATATTTTGTCATCTTATAATGCTCGCGTATTCATTGTTGGGTAGCTTTGTTATACCTATTCAAGATCAAAGCTACTATATGATTCGGTTTGATTCAAATGCTCTAATCTAAACTTTACAAGATTTGCTTCTAATAACTCATCTATGGTCGGATCTATATCCATAAGCACCGTAGAGTTATTCTCTACTTGTGATGCATAATTATATTATACATAATCGGTATATTCGCATACTTTGTTTCTGAGACCTCTTTATTAAATAAAGTAAATGTTTGCTTTCAGATCTTGTAACAAGTCTGAGCCTTACAGTCCATCGTACTTGTTATCTACCTCGTAAATGTAAAAAATTGTGTCTCAAGTACATATTAAAAATTCCAGGCATCGGAATCTGAGCCACTGTATCATGTTCGCTGCAACCATGAATGCGTATCAGTTATCACTTCGAATGGTTCTTTGAATAATTACTTGAAAAAGTATTTATTCGCCTTGCTTGGGCTTAAAAACGAACGTGAACTACCCGTATCGATTGCTCGGGTATTCTGATGTGTGGTTATTTAAATATGTTATTAAAATTATTGTTGCCTATCCTTTTTTTTTTCTCGCGGGGAAAATCCCTTTACGGACCATTCCCCCCCCCCACCCCAAGGGGCGGGGGTGTGTCGGACTCACCGGTGCGCCTTCCGGCCCAGCGAGACGTGATGCTGGGTCGGGTCCCTATCGTAGTCTGCGCACCGAAATACCGACTAAAAACCCCGCGTTGGCCACCATCGGTGCACTTTGGAGACGGCCCCGGGATACCTCTCAACAGACGCGCCAGGACCGCCTCCTTGTGCACTGCCGCTTAAAGCGACGCGGCTTTGGACGCGTGTTGCGTCACGTCTTCCTGACTGTGGAATCCGCAACTTGAATTGTTGGGGATTTCATTTGAAAAATCTAGGCCGCTTATAATTTGTTTATACACGTATATTTATTTGTTTATGGGTATTATGTGGAAATTGTGGCGGTCTGGGTTGGAAAATCCCAGGATTTCTAAAATTAAAACCCTGTTGATCTTGCATCCCAAATTTAAATGTTGGTTTTGGCAATGCTTTATTTTGATCTTTAAATTAGGTTTTATTAAGTTCATTTGTTACACAATTTTTGGATGTTTGTGGCTTTATACATTTACCTTTAATTTATTTTTGGAAGTTTATTTCTTCCATTACAATACCCAGTGTCTCTTCCAGATTTGTTGACTTACTAAGGCTCAGTTGCACAAACGAACTTTGCCAATACCTTTAAGATATTAACTTTTCGTGTCTAACGTTTTGGATCCTTTGACACCAATCGATATGACTTTCATTTGCATTTAATTTTATGCTTTCTAGCTCCATGGCTATGCATTCCTCTGACCTAGGGTCCCCAAAATATTGGACCAATAGTTCTCGTAATAAATCCCAACTACCAACATTTTTTCGCTCACTTAGTAATACTGCGGCCTTCCCCGTCCGTCGACTAGTGATGTTATGGAAAATATAAGTTTGTTATGTGATAGTATTATCGCCCCTCAAACTTCTAATCACGTATTCACACTTATTTAAAAATAGACTCAATAGTATTTCATTAACGTCATGACACAGAATGATATCGATTATTTCCCGTGGGAATAATTGAATTTAATTAATTGTTGTATATTAAAAAAATCTACACAATAGTGTGATGTAAAACAAAATTACACAATAGTGCACACACAAAATACAAAAAAAAACAATGATATCAAAGGCAAAAATAATTTACTTTAAATTATTTTGGAATAATACGGCACTTATTAGTGATAGTGAATTCCTTATTCTTATTCTTGTTCCTTAGGGGCCGTCCATTAATCACATGAGGTGTGAAATGGGGTTTGCCAAACATCACGAAACATCACAATGGGGGGGTCTAATAAGATATCATGTGTATTTTTTTACGGCACATTATAATTTTGATTAAAATGCTACATAATATGATTTCGTGATTACAGGATTCGTTTATTATTACTTGTATGCCAATCAAAAACAACAACAACAACAACTGCAACCTTTCTGTCTAGATATTTTTATCATGGTCCCTTATTACAGAATAAAATAATATCATACTTTTTACCTGTATTTAAAAAAAAATAAGATTCTTTGTAGGTACTGAAAATACACGTGATTTTGGATGGGTGGGGGGAGGGGGTAGTTTTAAAACTCACCAACTATCACTAAAGGGGGGGTTGAAAAATGCTAAATAAAAGATCACGTGATTAATGGACGACCCCTTAAAGAAATCCACGCCATTTTAAAATTGGCGATTTTTTGTCCAATTTAAAAGGGAAAAGGAAAGCGATGGGAAGGAATGAAGGGTTTAGTCACTTGCTTGTTCCCATGCTAGAAATTGCTTCTTAACACTTCCTAGTAACGGTTTTGACATTTTTTTATAGGTTCCCGGATAACTGTCTTCATCGTTGTCTAGTAATTTCAGCGACCTATATCTGTGTCCTATCCGAAGCTACATACACGACAACTTATCCGACCCGACTGCGCCAGTCAAATTATTTCGAGCGTATTTAATTAAGAATATAATTTATTTCTCAAATGTTACTACGTGTTAAATACCTATGTTAACTCTAAAATGGTTTGAAGCAAACTCAACTGAATGATTGATGTACTATTTTATATTGTTCCAGCATGGGAACCACTTAGGTGGCATCATTGGAATGTGCCATCGGTACTCTGAACATATTCATTCAGTTAGGGCGAAGTTGTCATGCGACACCTTAATGACCCACTAACCTTGAGGGTTTAGTATCAATACTATACTCAAGTATAGGGTGGCAGGCCGCATAACTGCCTACAGGCTTGTACGGAACTCTCGGTGCGCGAGCCCGACTCGCACATGGCCGTTTTTTTTTTTTGTTTCTGTACCTGCACAGTGTACCTGTAAATAAAGAACTTTCCACGCTGCTAAAATAAGATGACAAATAATATATTAATACATTTCATACACAGTTCTTTAATTGTTCTAAACTTATTTTTACGTTAGAAATAAACTTCTAGGCAATCGATTCTTCATTTCAGTGTATTAAGTACAAACTAGTACACAAACAAAATTGACGTCATTTGGTGATCTTCGTATCAACATGGTTATCAGTAAGTATGAATATTACTGTACCTTAATAATAATACAATGTACAGAATACAATATCTAAATGAGAAAACTTCTATATTCCTTGGCAACAATTTCATTCTCGAATGACTGACATATGTACATTGTGAGGTCGTTATTCTTCTTAAGTGGCCTTGTTTTAATAATCCTGCATACAAAGCCTTAACACGATCAAATCGCAGAGGTCAGACATACTGTTTGTAGTCTGTGTCAGCCTATATATATTATATATACGTCTCACTACAGGGCACGTCCCTCCTCTACAATCGATAGTATTGAAAGAATGATTGAGAGGGGTTAGGCTGACCTACTACGGGTTGTCGAACTTTTACATACCAAACAAACCTTTCCAAACCGCTGTGGTATGCAGCTTTCCTCACGAAGTTTTCCTTCACCGTAATAGAGTGTGGTGATTGACTATCAATACACACATGACACGGAAAAGTCAGAGGTCTGCCCTGGGATTTGAACCGGCGACTATCGTAAACATGTTGGAAGCCGCGTTTCGTTCGTTACCAACAGGCTACCTCGCACGTCACATACGTACTTTACATAAATAAATAAATATTTATCTTTTATTTAAAGATATTGTCTCATACTAGAACTACTTTCGCGTCAAGTATGCAATTATCGAAAAATAATTGTAGTTCTGAGGTCGGAGCTGACACCACAATAGCAGAAATCCACTGGCGCAGAAAGCCAACTTCATAGACATCGAACTTTACATATCAAGAAATACATCATCATAATTCAATTCATTTTAATTATTAACCAATTACCAAATATTATCAGACTCGGATACCCCTAAAAAGGTAGGCATAGATTTTCAAGCAGCAACAGGCGAACGGCGCAGTCTTTGGAAAAAAGGCACGATGAGCATCGATCAAATATATGCGATGAGCTGCACTAATTCAGCAGCATTTGGACGACAACAACAAAGATTAGGAACAAGAGGAAAAAGTTATGAAATAACTTTACCAAGCAGTGGGACAATAAATTTTACTCAAACATTATACGCAAAAATGCCAATTTATATTGCTGAACCTTCAGATTTAAAATTCGCGAGGCGCGATTGCGAAATGTTTATTTAAGTTGAAAGTACGATTAATTAATTATCATTAAGATCGTATAATGTCGAGGACGGCATAACAAGGGGCGGGTAGTTTATATTTATTGCGTGCGTTACTTATCAACTAGGAATCGAGGTCTAGAACGATCCGGGTTTTTATCACCGCGGGTATAAGTCACGTGGCGACTCACGCCTCATAAACTTTACGTCATTGGAACTTCTTGTGATATGTAGCGCAGGACACAGGCCTGCCGCATTGCAAATAAATTTATTAGGTTAATTAATTATTTACAATAGCACAATTTGATTTGTTTGCTCAAAAGAAAATAAGTAGAATAAATGATATATTAATGAAATATCGTGTCATTTAAAGGCTGATGAATTGTTCGCCTATTCGAGAACAACTGAGGCAGTGTTTTTTTGATTGCAGGATCGTGATGATACACTGGCTTAGATCACTATGTAGAACCATTTATTAGTATTAACATTTGCGTTTGAGAGGGAATATAACTTATTGATCATTTATTATACATAAGTCCACCATCCTGGTCTCGTACAGCTTGATAGGTAGAGTTTACATTTTATGCCTTTTATGATAGTCGTGGGTGAATATTTCATTATCATTTTTTATTTTCACCGGATTTCCACCGGTAAGTAATGAGTGATAATTTATTATAACAAAATTAATACTCTACGGCTCCCTCCTTCACTTTCTTCGACGCACCAAGTTGCCGCAGCGCACACTTTGGAAACACTCGCACTAGAATATTGCTTACTTTTAAAAAGGTTAAACCGTACGAGTAAAAAGTCGCACAGAGACTAAGCTATTCCGTACGATACATAAAACACCCATATTATGTGCGTGAACTTTATGGGTGCCCCAGCCAGAAGAGTTTTGACTTGTAGTAGAGCTTCTCATTTATTTTCCAGGTGACTTTGATGTTCATTTATCAACAAGTGAGTCTGCGTCCATCCGGTAAAGCCACAAAAATATTTAATTAGCACAGCAGATACAGATCGGGATTCAGTCACAAGGTTAACATTCCTCTCCAGATTAACCTATAAACATATTTAATTCCGACTAATCGAGAAACACCGCACGGCAGGGTCGCGTGATAGGCACACGATTACAAAAATTAGCCGTCTGTAAAACGAAAAGGATGTCAGCGGTTTGCAGCGATAATGACCACCATTCAGCAGTAGTGTTGGAATAAATAGCTATACATACATACATACATAAACTCACGCCTTGTTCCCAGAAGGGGTAGGCAGAGGTGCCAGGGCACCCACATTTCGCCTTGTATGTTCCGTCCCACAATGTGATAGGTGGCGAGCCTATCGCCATATCGGGCACAAATTCCTGACTCTGGGCTGATACTGAATAGAAAAATCCAATATCACTTTGCCCAACCCGGGATTCGAACCCGAGACCTCAGCTTTGTAACCGTACCGTAGTACAACTACGCCACCGAGGCAGTCAGTAATAAATAGCTATAGCAATCACAAATAGCAAGTGAAGTCGATAATAACATATCACAAGTTATATGCATAAGCTAATTTTTGCTATTCTGATTCACAAAACCGATCGGCTAATATTTTACACGATCTAGTTTAATCTATAAAGGAGGGAGTTTTGTACGAGCCCATTTAAAGAAGAAACTGAACAGTCAAGTTTGTGTGTGTAATAGTAGATGTGAAAAGTGTTTTTTTTTTGTTTCCGATTCGGGGGATGGGATTTAGCAGGTGGTAGCAGAAAAGGACGATTCAAAAGATCTTGTGAAAGACTATTTGAATAAAGAATATTTTGATTTAATTTGATTTGAGCAATACCAAAAATATAGAGCATGTTAAGACGCTTAAAATAAAATGGTGGTTATGTTAATTTGAAATAGCAGTAATTCCCTTGACTAGTCAGTAGTCAGAAACTACGAACTGGGTCGCATATGAACCTGCTACCTATGTATGTGCCATTTACAATGCAATTGCGCTAATATGATCGATAGCTAATGACCAACCTTACAGGACTTAATAGACAACTTTTAGGCTTATTTGTGTCGTGTTTAAATATATTTAACACTAATAACACTGATGACGATGTCGGAAAAATTAGGTCATGTAACTGTCTTCCACAATTTATGTAAACTTATGGACTGTGGAAGTAGTACCACATCATAGGTATAGAATAAATATTACGAGCATCACTTGAAAGCTGTTGCTTAATTTAAAACTTTTTCAATAGAACATTACTATTGATTACAACGAGAGAGTTTCATGAAAGTGGATGTAAACTTATTTTTTTTAATCTATTATACATTTGAGGAAGGCACTAATTTATCAAACCAGTTTTGAATAAAGTAAATATGAAATAAAATGAAGAAATATTTCGGCTATCGTTACAGTGACACACTGTCCGTGAGCACATCCCGTCATGGTCGTGAAGGTTGTGTAGTCTCACACCTTCGCAATGTAAACAACGAAGCAAAAACAATACCACGTGCATGACCGCTTCAGGTAAGAAGAGATTTACCAAAAGTAAAGCAGCTTCTCAAATTCATATCATCATAAACTAGCGCAAAACTTTGTTACGATACGAAATTGTTACATAACATTTTTATCAAACAACTGAAGCTAACGGCTAACCGCGACAGTCAGTCTGATATTATTTGGCCACATACCTACGACCCGATTTGCTGGTAATCATCCACAGAGTACATTAATCATCTCATTTAGAAGTTAGAAGCTCGGATATAATTTATTTAAAACTGACGTTTAATTGCTCACAATTAAACGAATGTCCTCTGTAGGTTACAAATGTAAACATTTTTTCCTGTCGGATGTCTCGGCCTTTCACGTTCTCTTGTTATTTGGTTCGGTTTTCAAACCTGAAAATAGGACATAAGACAAAAATATTCATATTCATTTATCATAATGTAGCATGTGCATTGAAATTGTTGCAGGTGCTAGAACAGTGTAGTTTGGATATTTAGTTCCAATTACATTATAAAAAAATATGAAGCAGAAACGTTTCATTTACAAAGTATGCATTTAATTTAAACGTAGGTACGTGAAATTGTAGGTACCTAAGTACATAAAGAATATATAGGTCAATCGTTGAACAACTCGGCAATGATTACTGCGTTAGTCTGGCAAATAATAAGCATCCCACGATAATGTAAATAATAATAAATTGTTAAAAATAGCGTACGCAGTAGTATGAAGAATGAAAGACAAACACGAGAACCATTCATCGGTTCCGCGCTGTGTTTATGTGAAGCGTGCACGTGCAGCGCGCATGCGATTCACGCTTGGCGCACGCGAACGCCATCTGCATGTGCGTAACACTATGACAATAACATGCGCGTGAAAACGCGGGAAAACTATTCCCATCGCAATGGCGAATAGTAAATATAATAAATAAATATACATATTTACAATAAAATCTATTACAAGCATACTATCTTAGTACTTTAGTGTAGAGTACTTTTCCACAGAGTATCAAGTCAATAACATACATAATTATTACATTTACATGATGAAATGATTTTTTTTACAATTAAATATATATTAAGATAAAAAATGTATGCAATACACATGCAAAAGGAACTTTCAGTTCTGTAATTTTTCGGAAAAGTTTCAGGTATTTTTGAGAAAAAAATAAAAATGGAAAATTCAGTAAATGCATGTTATTGGAACTAGTAAACAGCATATTTTATATCCTTGATATAAATATGTAATGAAATAAACATCTACACATTTGCAATAGGTAGTTTAACATTTCAATTCATGATAGGGATCAAATGTAACAGCTGCCGTTTGGAAAAAATAGTAAATAGATAATTAATATTGTCAAATAAATGAGAATAAGACGCCCAGTTTGTTTCTATTGTCCTCTCAGTTTCGATTTCGGTTTACAGTATGTTAAGTTTCGTTCCAATTTTAAAATGGAAAAATATGTACAAGGAAAATGTTTGAATATTTTTCCATCTTTTGTGAACATTTGGAAATTTCCGTTTGGATATATTTCGGAAAATTTACCTGACCCAACAGCATTGATTTGATCCGTGGTCAATCGAGTCATAGTTATGGTATTTTTCTTTTTTATAATTATTAAAATAAAACTATTTACTAGATCTCGTTGAAAACAATAATATATATTATATATTTTTTTTAGTTTTATCATTCTCTTACTTTAGAAGTTACGGGGGAGTGGGGGGGGGGGGGGCACATATTACTACTTTGGAAGTGTCTCTCGCGCAAACTATTCAGTTTTGAAATAACTGATAGTAGAAACCTCAATATCATTTTTGAAGACCTATCCATAGACACCCTAAACGTAAGGTTTGATGAAAAAAACTGAGTTTTAGTTCTAAGTGTGAGGAGCCCTCAAAATGTATTGTTTTTTTTTCTTACTTACCAAAGGAGATCAGTCGATTTGGTCCAACTACGGACAAGAAATTAATTATGACTAAAAAATCAGGCGTATTTTTGTAGATTCATTTCTCTATTTATTTTTATCCTACACCGTGGGGATCAGATTTTGTAAAAAAAAAGGATATCATAAAATATTCTACCACTTTTTGCATTGTTTGCAATATTATCAGAATTGACATCTGTCTTATAATAATTAGTGTTTGTCAAATTACCTTCTTTTGAAACGGATATTTCTACCCCCAGAAATGATTTCTTTGTCAACTTTATATTGAAAAGTATTTAACGTGTTTTTGATTATGTAATACATTTTACAATATTATTAAACGAATTTATTTACATAGTTACAGAAAATATAAAATATTGTCCAAATAAGATATATGTGAAGTTAGTAGAATATGGTAGTTTTTGTAAAACTTTAAGAGGATATATCTTAAATACTCCATATCGTAGCTCAAAAAGACTATATTATATTTAAAGGATTTTGAATCTTTATTATTTAATTCTAGGTCTCATTTGTGTCCGTCAAATTTTCACTACTAGGCCCAATTTCCTTAGGAAATCGACCGATCTCCTTTTAACAATATAGGTAGTTCTTATAGTTTCGGAAAAAAGTGGCTGACATACGGACGGGCAGACACACAAACATGACGAATCCATAAGGGTTCCGTTTTTTGCCATTTGGCTACGGAACCTTAAAAAGGCAAATTACAAAGTGTTTAGTTCCCTGATTAGGTATGTACCTAAACATTTTTATTTTTGGGGGTTGCGGTAAAGAGGAGGTGTACCGCGCTCTCAAAATTCGAAGATTTTAATTGTCTATGTGACCAAGTGTTTGGGTGAAGCAGGGCCTTCATGAACTTCCACAGATGTCCGACTGTCACCTAAAACTTGCTATCAAATATGAATAAATAAAAATTAATATTTTTGTACCACTTTTTTATAGAAAATATCAACTTGTAGGATGACACATAAGAGTTAGGATAAAAAATCGCTTGTAAAATATTATTAAATAAGCACACTCCATAGGAATCCAAATTATAAGTTTGGCTAATTTTTTTTACACATCTTATATTTTTATTTATTTTTTATTCTGGCCCAGCATAGCAAGCAAATGCCGCCTATTAAAATTAAAATGCAATATGTATCAGAATTGTTATAAAGAATTGTTTAACTTGTATTTTATTTTTATTTTTTTATTTATTTAATAAAGACTCACCAACATCATATGCATTAAAAAACCCAAACACTTATTAATTAAAATGCTGATGCACATGCTTATTAGAGGTGTGTACAACACAACTTGTAAACAACTTGTAAATGGTATCAATATGAAGTTAAAATTATACCTACTCAATGTGCAGAGTACAAGCGCGGTCACCGGCAATACTACTACTTACTAATCGCGGTTTGCGTTGCATATGTTCCTTTTTGTAATAACATTTTAAAGGGTATCGAAATACTTCACAAAGTGGAGGACGGACCTGATCAAACTTGCCTACAGATCTCAAATCTCTAGAAAGACCGCCTTGAGTTTCCGTGTTTCTTTTGATTTTATGAAGCAGCAAATCTGTTTATTCACGTCAGATGAGTATTCCAGCATCTATGCGACAGTGAGTGTTTCTACCACTCCGGTCAAGCCGTCACATTCAGAATATAAAATTAGCCACACTAGGTATACGATGGGTAAAAATAGATGTTGTAAAACTTGTTTTATTCATTAGTTAACAGCTCCTGTTTATTGCTCTGTCTAATGAATTTCAGCATTTGACTAGTGACTATTTGATTAAAGAACGGCTTAAATCTTCGTTTGAAAAATGAGACAAAAAGATATTTGGGTATTAGGCTTATTACTCGTAGTTGAAAAGGAGAATGGACCTACATATGTATGGAATCTGGTATCAGCACTAATTGGATTTGATGATAAACCGATGGAAAGGTGTTTTTGTGTAGGTGCAGTTTTTTTACTTGACTGTCTGATGTTTTTATGAAATCCTGGCAAATCAGTTTTCTACAATTTCATAATTATTTTTTTCAATCCAATAGCGAGACGAGCATGCCGTTCACCTGATGGTAAGCGATACGACAGCTCATAAACAGTAGCAGAACCAAACAACACCTCGAATCACAAAGCAATGCTTGGCATTCCACTGCGCTTGCCATCCTGAGATATAAGATGTTAAGTCTCAATATGTCCAGTAGTTACTCTGGCTACAATGTCCTTCAATCCGAAACACAACAGTGCCTCTAAACTGGTGTTTGACGGGAGAAATAGACAACGCAGTGGTACCCACCCAGGCGGCCTCTCCCATATGAGAGACCTACCACCAGTAAAAATATCATATATTTCTCGTTCATTCCTATTATAAGCCCAGTATTGATCATCAATCAATCAACCACTCTCAATCGTATTCTCGATTGTAGAGTAGGCCCGTGCCCTGCAGTGGGACGTATATGGGCTGATACAGATTGATCATGTCTATATTTGTCTATATCTACTTTACACTGTTAGCACGGTAATAATACATATTATTACCGTGCCTTTAGGCTGCTTGACGATCGGGGGCATTAATCTTCAGTAAGTTTAGCTAAAATATTGTGATAACATTTATTCTAAATCCGAAGACGACTGATTTTTTTACTTAGAACTATACAAATTGGTACTACTTAGGCCTTGACATATCGCTCATTAATATCAGTGAAATAATGACTAGTTCCAAGTTAGTATAATTATGTTCAAAGAAAGCCGCAGGAGTACGTCGGCAATGCGTGCCTGAACCTCAACATTTCCGGACCTCGACCGAGGGATAGACATAACAACTGCTGGCTAGATGCCGAAGACCAGGCGTAGTGGAGGAGGCTCAGATAAAAGGCGGACTCTAGGACCGACAGGGATAACTCTGTATCAGCCCATATACGTCCCACTGCAGGGCACGGGCCTCCTCTACAATCGAGAGAACGATTGAGAGTGGTTAGGCCATATAGTCCACCGCGCTGGCCTAGTGCGGGTTGGCAGGGCGACAGGGATAACGCCTAAGTAGAATAAATGACTGATTCCACCAGTAATGACATCAGATAAGAAAATCTACCAGAGAACAGTTTGCGTGTAATATTTTCGCGTGTCAAAATAAATCAAACCGATAACGTACTGTTGCTCAAGTTAAGGTAATATTAATGAGTAAAGCAAATAATTTGACTTCGAGAGTCACGAATATGTAAAAGCAAAAATCAATATTGTCTTAATAACTTAGTTTGTCATAAAAACCATATTTATTTGTAAGTTCCTAACGCGTTTGTTATTATAATAGTTTTCTGCTGATGAATTTGTAGGTGCTGCTGTATGGATACCAAAATTAAAGACTATTCTTAGCTACAAATGCCCTCCTGCTACTTTTATATTTGCAGGTGAAGCAATAGCTGTTTTGGAAGCGATTATATTTGTTTTCTCCCATCGTATAAACAGCTCTATCATTTTCTCAGACTTCTCAAGTCTTCTTCATGATATCCTTAAGCCCCCCTTTCACAAAACATATTTTTTATCTAACGTTAAAGATTAAAGACGCCCTGCGTCAAAGCTATACTTCTGGAATTCAAGTTGTTCTAGCATGGATTCCTAGCCATTCTGGTATATCTCATTACGAGTTTGTTGATTAAAGTGTGCGTAATGCTGTTTCGTCTGGAATGTTGATGTTGACGTACAAAGACTGTTTTTATCGAGACTTACCATTTTATACCAAATCCAACCTGATAACAACATGGAATGAAATATGACAGCTCATTTCAACCCTTCATATCGAAGAAGTCATGGTTCTTTATTTTTAGGAATATCAAAATACAAATTACGTCTACAATTATTTATTCGCATGCGATTAGGACATGTATGCACTCCAGTATTCCTAGCTAAGATTGGTATCTGTGACCATTCTTTGTGTGAGTGTGGCCTTGACAATGCAACCTTGGAACACATATTTCTAGAATGCCCCAGAGTTCTAATCCCCTTGTACGAAATTCTGCCGCCTGATGTACCTCGTCCGGTAAACTTGTCATATCTGCTAACATGTGTTTTTACCGGTTCATATTTATATTTTATGCAAATTTATTAAAACCAATAATATGTTCCTATAAACCCTTATCATATTCTAATTATAAAACATAGGTACATATATTTGATGTATCATATATGTATGTGTACCTATAGGTACCTATTTACATGGACTACTCTAATTGCTAATTACCTCTTTCCCTAATTGTTGGTGCCTGTCTGTCATTATTTACATTGTTTACTGATTTTACAATTAATTGGTCAGAGCATTTTTTTAATTTCGAAAATGATATGGTATCCATCATATTTTATTAGTTTAACCTCTCTACCTGTAAACTTAATCGACATCCCAATAACAAATACTTGACATAGACAAAATCCCCGATAAGACGAGGGAGCCACCCATTATTAAAAATAAGAAGAAGAAGATTTTAATAGTATTTTTTAACTTAATATAAAAAAAAATCACTGTTAATCAATTTATACAAAACAGTCGTTGTCTAGCCCTAAAGGACTAATCAATTTTAGTATTCAAGCCACGGCTATTACATTGTTATGCGTCATATTATCCATTCATTTATCAGTATCCTTCAAATTATGTCAATATATGAAGAAAACAATAATAACAAACATGATTTGTAGTAATATTTGATAGGCAGTTAAATTGGTTCATGTACACTATTTATTTAGCTTTGGACAACTTACGAGATACGATGTAATTTTATTCATTGTTTCCCTATCTGACTTCATTAAGCCTTTGTCTTATAAAAATAAATGAACCTCAGATCTGAACTATTGCCTCCGCTATGGCCTTCCCAGTTAAAAATAACCAAAACAATAACAATGTATCCTGTCATGTTTTTTGTTTACCTATAGACATCTACTACGACTCATTGAAAATTATCAACGTTAATAAATAATTGCATATGAACCAGTATCATGGGTTTAAAATGATTTCTTTCTTTCTTACCGCAGTCGATAAATACATGTTCTCTATCACACGTTCTCAACATGGACAAATTCGGAGGATCGGAAATTGAGATAAATGTGCATCAGTGTTTAACATACAATACACACGTTAATTTACGCACAGCAAAATTCGCAAGTCCAATTAGACCGGAGCCGAGGCAACTGCGGCCCGGTCAGCGACGTGATAACCTCTTCACGACTACTCGGACCTCCGCCGCGCCGTTGACAGACGCAAGCGAGAACTTCGCCCTTCTGCGACGCGTATCACATAGTCTATAAAGGCGAACGGCGCACACAAAAGAAGCAGTTCGCCTTCGATCTCCGCCGATGATGTCCACTTAGACATTACGGAGATACATCAGCGCAGATATCGCTTGCGATGACAAACTCGCACTCGCAGTTCACGATACCCAGTGAAGTTGAACACGCTTCAAATATTCCCTCCGTTTGGTTCGCGCATGCGTTTCTAGCTACGTTGTGATTGGTCGCATTTAGGAACGTTTCTGAACAAAGCAAAACATGAGTGGAACGGAGAGCAGTGTCAGTCGATCCGCGTGCAACAGCAAGGCGAGCATGATCGTAGTGTCCAACAGACTGCCGTTCATTCTTAAGAGAAATGAGAAAACCGGAGAATTGGAGAGAAAAGCCAGGTACATACTCGTATTGTTATTTATCTAATAAATTATATCGTATAAACAAGTCTGCTCAAACCATTTCGAGAATACTACCTATTGACTATGTTAATATGTCGAATCATACTCAACAGTGACATTACAGAAGCGTGTAATAACTTTAAAAAGAGTAAACAAATCAACTATGACCTGTAGCTGATATAATTTTATAGATAGCTAGTTTATAAGATAACACCAGACATTACGCCAATTAAAATAAACAAAGTTAACACGATAAAAAATCAAAATACCTAAGGCTACGATTGTGATGAATGAAAACAGATAATGAGTCAGATTATATTTACCTTGTTTCATCGCCCACTTAAAATTATCTAGAAATTCTGGCGAAATCGTAAAACGCCGGGTGATTGCTTCGCTTCGATTCGGGAAGTTTCCACGAGAGCGTCCGGTCAATGTTATCCTTCCGATTTTAGTATTGAAATTGACACAAGTAAAACTCATAATATTACCTATTGCCCTCTTTATGTTTTTAATCTACTCGATCAGGGTAACATAACAATATAGCTTGGAAATAAAATATGTTATCCTGCTGAATTAAAATGTTTGTTTTTTTTTAGTAGATGATTCACGTCTCTTTAGTTCAGTTTGTATAGTCAATTGTTGTTGTACTGTCAATGTAGAAATCAGAAAGACCTTGGACCAAGAGACAAGGCCAAGTTCGCAACAAACAGGGCATTATTATGTAATTTTTCAGGCCCGTATTTTATAAAGAATTTGTATCGATTTTAAATATTATTATAGAAATGCAGTAATTTCCGTAGATTGTTGATGTGCAAAACAGACTGCATTCTGGTGATGACAATTCGATTATTACGAATTTTATTATTTCACTGTGACAATATTAGTTTTATCGTGTTTGGAACTTCTGATCATGCATACCGGGTATATCCAGACTGCTACCGAAAACGAAGCCGGGTAGTAGTTTTAGTGACTACAAACACAATGCAACTAAAAATTTCGCAAAGAATCGCGGCAATTTTTTTTTATCTTTTTTTTATCACCATTTTTGGGTGGTAAATCCATAGTTTTTGCTAAAATAATAATTTAAACTCTTTTATATCTTAGAGTCTTTATAAATAAAAGGGTATTCACTATTATTTTAGGAAAAAAATGTATTTACAACCCAAATACGACCATATGAAAAAATAACAAAAAAAATAGTCGCTTTTTTTGCAACATTTTCTGTTTCATTGTGTCTGAAGTCGCTTAAACTACCACCCGGCTTCGTTTTCGGTAGCAGTCTTGATATACCCTGTATAATATGAACTCAATTTAATTTACCTTCTGTTATGTTATTAATTCTAAGTTGTTAGTATTGATACCTACACGATTATAAACTGGCTGTTGCTTCTGGATACATTTAAATACATCTTAACATCGCTTCCGCAACTTCCATTAATACGAGTAGTAACAATTGTTATGGAGACACGAGGCTTTAAAAAATATTCGATTCTATTCGATACGAATGTTCTGCCAGGAACAACAGCCGTAGGATCCACTACATAATCTTACTTACCAATCAAAACGCAACAGCAAAGTGGTTACTATAGGTACCGGTATTCTGTAAAACAGCGTTAACTCTCTTTAGTAGGTACCCAGCCTATTGGCATTTCAGTAACTTTAATGTATTTTAATGGACTTCTTCCAAGATGTTTACGTGAATTGCATTAACACATTAACCAATGGGCCTTCTTCTTCTTCTACCTGACGTTATCCCTGCCGGGCCAGGGTCCGCCTTTCGGCTAATTCTCCTCCCTACATTCCATTTCACCCGATTTTTGGCATCTTCAATAGTATATAGTATATAGTATATAGTATATAGTATATAGTATATAGTATATAGTATATACTATTGCCCCTCACATCTTCCTTGACGACATCTAGCTATCGCTTCTTTGGTGTAATCCTCGGTCGAGGTCGGGGAATAGGCTATTATTGAGGCTCTCACACATTGCCGACGTACTTCCGTGGTTAGGACGTGACCATACCATCTCCATTAACCAATGGACCTACATATACAGGGTATATTAAGAGTGCTACCGAAAACGACGCTGGGTGGTAGTTTTAGTGACTTCAGACAAAATGCAACTAAATTTTGTGGTATGGTGGTATGGTGGTAAATACATAGCTTTTTCTTAAATAATAGTGTTACACTCATTTATTTTGAGACACGCTATGGTACGCAACTCTTTAAATTAATATCTTAGCAAAAACATGGCAAAAACTATAGATTTACAACCGAAACACGACGATATTTAAAAAATAATAAAAAAAGATTGTCACGTTTCTTTGCGAAATTTTTAGTTACATTGTGTTTGTAGTTGGGTCAAAATACTTCTTGATGCCTAAAAATCGGTCTCTTGAAATGAATATTTGATTTTATGGAAAAACAGTACAACACTCTGAAAAAATATATTAATTTCTAAATATCACATTATAATCTAGTACAGGGAATAATATGTGACCGCAAAAATATAATAATTGTTTGAAAATTACGGTAACAACGTTGTCATTTATAGTAACGCAGTAGCTTTTCATACAAAATACTGATGTCCCTGAGCGCGTGACTCGGACTGTACAGAGCAATTTCTCACAATATTTCCTTAAAAGACCTTTATCTTTAATATCTCTATAAAAATGTGAGTTGTGAACCTTATTAAATGCCAATAAATATTATTTACGTTAATCATTTCCAATAAACAAGACTACAATAAAGACTGATTTTGTTTGTGTCCCCAACATATAAAAAAATCGTAACTACCTTGCGTTACTATATGGAAATAAACCTAAAAGTGAGTGTATTACAACTTTTTGTACTTCATTCGGTTCGACATGCTCCACAATCGACAGTACGATTGAGAGTGGTTAGACCATATAGTCCACCACGCTGGCCTAGTGCGGGTTGGCGGACTTACATACCATAGAAATTTTTATAAATCGGCTATGGTATGCAGGTTTCCTCACGATGTTTTCCTTCACCGTTTTAGTGCGTGCGTGGTGGCCTGTTGGTAAGTGCGTGGTGGCCTGTTGGTAAACGGACTAGACGCGACTGCCAACATGTTCACGGTGGTCGCGGGTTCGAATCCCAGGGCACACCTCTGACTTTTCGGAGTCATGTGTGTATTGATAGTCAATCACCACGCACTAAAACGGTGAAGGAAAACATCGTGAGGAAACCTGCATACCATAGCGATTCATAAGAATTTCTATGGTATGTAAGTCCGCCAACCCGCACTAGGCCAGCGTGGTGGACTATATGGCCTAACCACTCTCAATCGTGTTCTCGATTGTAGAGTAGGCCCGTGCCCTGCAGTGGGACGTATATGGGCTGATACAATACAATACAATACAATATCCTTATGGAGGGATTTTGCTGAGAAAAATAATCTTTTTATGTTTAGTTCCTGAAAAATAAAAATTTATGCAATGCGAAATTATTCAGAATCTCTCGTCAAGAACATATTTTTTTTCACCAACTTATCGTACATAATTTTTTATAGAAATTGCATATTATGATAGAAGAACATCTTATCAATAAATTGACATTTTTATATTTCAACAAAATTAGTTTTCATGTTTTCTACAAATATTTTAAAAGCCACTATAAAACACGCTGTCCGCCGTGTATCAAATCAGACCGCCGCAAGGCCTTCTAGAGGGTGGACGTATCGCTCGTCGCTCCGGCCTGGCTGCAGTCGATTTTTGCCGTGCGTAGTAAAAATAGCCACGCGCGGGCTGCGATTGCCACATCTTAGTACTTTGGTAGTAAAACATATTTTTTCTTTTTATTACCTGCAATGATTTTGTAGTGAGTATAAATGATGTTTCCGGTAATATAATGGGATGTAATTCCGAGGCTAAATTATGCAGCGCCGGATCTAGATATTTTTCGAGGCGGGGCAAAAACTGAAGAATGCCGCCCCTGCCTGCCTATATTTTTATCTTAACCATCATCATCAACAATTTTTATCAACCAGACGCCCTCTGATGACACAGGCCTTCGGGAAAGAACGCCATTTTACCATAACTTCAAGCAATTTTTCACGCTTTATATTAGCTTCACTTGAATGTAGCTTCACTTTTCAGGGTTAACGTCACTCGCGTCCGTAGGCTTTGACTCTAGTTTAACTACACGTGGGCTCTAGGTAGTACTAAATGAATGACACAGTTCGTAGTAGGACTTGAGTGTCCACGCAGGTAGCAATCACCATCCACGGGGCGTAAAGACCGCCACAGTGATCCCCGTAAGGGGACCGCGTTCCGGGATCAGCCCATGTTATCCTGGTTTTTCGAGGGATTTGAGTCCGCGCTGTCGAAGGGAGGAGTGTTGACCCGCCGGCCAAGGAGACCCGTAGAAATGGTTGTCCGCTGGCCGCCCGCAGTGCACTACAGGGGCCTAATCGTGGCTAACCGCCACGAGAGGCTGCCTCACCATACCGCGCATAATATTGGCTGGGTCCGTCGTGCCGGTTGGTGAGCGGATGAGGGGTCCCGGCGGTACAAACCGGGAGAGTATGGGGGCCCTTCCATCCAACGGATCGATTCGTCACATGCTGACCCTTTCGTGCCGGTGTCCATTCGGCCTTCTTAATACCCGGACTTAGGCTCCTCGATGCCTCTTCACCAAACCCATCGCTTCAACCTCATGACAGTGCAATAAAACAGAGCATGTCCTTCAGCGGTGCATAACCTCACCACCACGTTTACTATGGAGTTCACCAACGTCCACGGACTCCATGCCGTCCACCACCATTTCGAAACAGCCCGGCCTCTTAAACTTCAAGCTTAAAGTCCGGGTATGCTTATATGTTCGGTCGGATATCTGCTGTCGCCGTTTGCGCTGCATGGGGGATCCCTCCTTCTCCGCTCTATGAGACTGAACGGCCCTCCGTTCAGTCTATTTTCTGCCGTCCAGCATTGCCACCGCTCGGGGTCACTGGCTTACTAGCCGCAAGAGAAGGCTGCCTTCCTGACAAATCTGAATACGGCTAATTCCCGCCTCGAAGACCGTGGTTCCCAGACGCTGCCTAAACTACCTGATTGCGGTTTCTCAATGGCGCATTAGGCAGTGTGATGTGTGGCGTGAGCTACGATCTTTCGATGTGTGAAAAGCCAGTTTTAAGAGATTGTGGAGCCGAGTTGTCTCCTGCACTGACTTGCCTCTACCGAGCATCCTACCGTCCTACCCGAGGTGTGCCTGAGTCTTGGAGGGAAGCCAACGAGCAACCGATCCCCAAAAAGGGGGATCGGTCAGACCCTACCAACTATCGCCCTATCACTATTCACTATCACCTTAGTGATGTGTAAGGTCACGGAGCGGATCATAAACGCTCAATTGATCCGCTACCTAGAGGATCACTCGTTGATCAGTGGCACACAATTCCGTTTCCGTCAAAATCGATCAACGGGTGATCTTCTAGCGTTTGTCCTGCACCGCTGGGGTGAGGCGAATGACCGGCGTGGCGGGGCTCTTGCTGTGAGCCTTGACATAGCTAAGGCTTTTGATAGAGTCTGGCACCGTGGTCTTCTTTCCAAACATCCGCCATACGGTCTGCCCGACAATCTGTGTTCGTGGGTTTCCGGCTTTCTGCATGGGCGTAGAATACGTGTCGTCGTCGAATCGTGCGACGTAAAATGCCGGAGTTCTTCAGGGCTCGATAATACCGCCCACCCTGTTTTTTCTGCATATCAATGATATGTTGTCGCTAGGCAACACTCATTGCTATGCCACATAGAACATAGATAGAACCAAACCACATAAAATATGTTCATTCTTCTTTATTCGATTAATCAACTAGGAAACACAAATTGAATATTTGAAACTAAACATAGGCGTTGAGATCGGCGAAGGAGTTTCCAAATATAGCTTCAACTCTTTTTTACGGCGCCTCTATCGCATATTCATTAATATTCGCGCCCCGCGAAAAAAAAGTTCTGCAATGTCCGTGTAAGTGGTGTTACGTTGTTAATGACTTGTATAGTTATCTCCCAAGACTCAATATGCCGCCCCCTGAACTTGCCGCCCGGGGCACAGACCCCGTCTTGCCCCTCCCTAGATCCGGGCCTGAAATTATGTTATGTATTGTAATATAAAATTAAATATATTTCGTAATTATAAGGGGTTGTAAGGCCCCGAACTCTTTTCATGTGTTCGAACACGAAATGATTAATAAACGTCCGTAGTGTCTACTGATTGAACACTGATTTGAATGCAACTTAACAATGTAATAATAACGAAAATATGATTAGTATCTAAATTTGTATTGTTCATTGCTTGCACAGTCATATTTATCTACTTATAATGCAAATAAAATATTCTTATGATATAATATTACCAATATATAAGTCATAAGTTACATTTCAATTGAATGTTAGAACTTTGAAGCGCACGGATCAAAGTTGGTTGCGCTGACTGTATAGCGAGGCGACGCGGCAGCTCTACGCACACAGCTTTGGTCGCTTATGTGTGCGTGAAATTAACGAAGAAATACCTACAGTTGACTTTGCGCGCAAGGTGTATACGCTCTTAAGCTAGACTCTATTAATACACGTTGAAGCTAAAAAGAAACATATTGAAAGGTACCACGCAAATAAAAAAGTCTCAGTGATTAACTTAAATAACGAATATTAAATTTGTAAAACAGTAACTCAGTTGTTTAATTTTTTTAAACTTTGATATACTAATTCTTTAAAACTAACGCTGCAGAGGGTTGTATATTATAGGCCAAACTATAAATAATCTAAATCTGCAAAAGAAAATCAAGAAATGGAATACTTTAATTAATAATAAAAAACAAAAATTTTATGCTCGGATTAGGCATCAAAAAGTATTTTAGCCCAGTTACTAAAACTACCACCCGGCTTCGTTTTCTGTAGCAGTCTTGATATACCCAGTATATCATATATTTCTGGTACAGTGTTATCCTGATGGATGGCAAAGACCATACCATAATCGACGTTTTATTTGTACAAGATGAACCGATGGCTTTCAATTTCTAATTTCTACTTCCTATGCATCTGGTTGTTTGCTTTTAGAAGAGTAGCTGTAGTTTCATTAACAGTAGAATGATAAATACTTAGGTGTTTTATGTGTGAGTTAATGCTAATGAGTTTTACTAGAAACTGGAGCGATTCAACTTCTTAAGCCCTTTTTCTGGTTTATGCGCAGTTAAACTAACAATTCGTTGAATTTTAATTAAATATAACGTCGTTTTCTAAGTATAAGTTCAATGCTTATAGATACCAGACATTGAATTTTATATGTACAGTCAGCAACATAAGTCGCTGAACACTCACGAGATTTGGAATTGTCTTATCATCCAAAATAATAATTATTTTCAATATCGTATAGCACTTCTCCGCATAGATGACTTAACTTGGTTATATTTTACGACTACAGAGTAGTAAGTATGTACAAATTTTAATTCATAAAAAGGTTATCAAAAAATGTGAAGTGTTCAGCGACTTATGTTGCTGACTGTACCTTCTTTAGGTTCTTAATCTTTCTATTGATATATTCAAAATAAAGACAGTTTAGGAATCCAATGTTATGTAAAATAAACTTAAGTCGATAATGTATTTGAAATAACATTTAATCTTTATCATAATATATAAAAAACAAACTTGACCTTACGGGTCTGTCGGTCATTTACAAGAATGTCCAGTTATGTCATAAAAATCATTTTTACAATGGAATATTTAACAGACCTGACGTGGAAAAATTATAGTAGAAGTTATGCATATTTCAATTCAAGGTTTCACTGTTTACTGAGAACAGTTATCTGATAAGTAAAATAAGAGAGTATAGACTTCCTTCGTAACCACTTTATTTAGTTAGCATTTTACTTAATATTTTGGTATGTGCTTTTTCAAATTACCACCCACCTGGATTTGAAGTTAGAGGAAAAAATAAACCTGGAAGCTTATGGAGTAAGACGTTTCCAACTGGTCAAATCGAAGATCTTTGACTGAGGCCTATGTTCTATAGTGAATTTCTTCTCGCTAAAGATTACAATGTTCCAAGGTTAATGATAATATAATAGAATTGCAATTAAAAAATCCTAAAACTAAAAATATCTAAAGGATGTAATCGACCTTAAGGACTTAAGGAGTGGTATAATCTCGTAGAACAATTAATTGCTCTCAAACCACGTTTGTATGGAAGCGATTGGGAACAGGAGTTTGTAATATCACCTTGGCACAAAAGAAATGAAGAGACAATTTTATTTACATTTCACTCCAACACGCAGGACTTGCAGTCTGGGCAAATAATCAATACTGCCCCACGTTCTACGTAACGCTAGCGCGATTTCTGCGACATCCTTTACAATTCGCTGCGTCCATGTTAGGAGGTTACGGCGACATTATTGATTGAAAATATGTAACGCTAATTTCCCATACAATTATAAAAAACTAAAATTTAGCACAGTTTCAAAAGTCTTTGAATATAAGCCATTTCTAACAGGCTACTGTAGAAATTCTCGACGGATGCCTATACTATGGAACAGTGGATACTGGATATGTGGTGGTAGAGAGTGATGATAAATATAATTCAAATGATTCAATTATCGAGTTGAAATTAAAGAAGTTCCAAAGATTGGGCCTAAATATTGCTTTTTGAAATCTTAGTGGATTTTCTCAAAACAGAACAATTGAGGGCCAAAATGCATAGTATATTTTAGTGTCATGGTGAATACAATTATAACATTGTCTTTATATCCTTGGAATGCAAATTTTGTGTATGACTTAAAACCTTATTTGTGGTAGGATATTCGAATCGTTCGTATAGCGAGTATTGTTCACATTGCATCGGTACAAAATCACGTCATAATGTTTCGTTTCGTCTTTCGAGGTCATCTGTCTGTACTTCGTTTAACTTTTGTCGATGGATATTCTGTAAATAAACTGCACTAGTCTGATTGTGGTATGGAAAAATATCCAACAGTCACACTCACACAGTCCCGACCCCATACCTACTAAGACACATAGTTTGTCGATTTCTGGTTATGTATTTGGTCACTCTCAACGCATGTATACACAGATTGCATTTGTTTGCGGTCTTTATTCAATATCCGAGGAGACAAATATCTACATCCATTTTACATCGCGGCTTTCAAATTCGGATTAACTAATGTCATGTATCATACAATGATACACAAAGGCAATAATAGGCTTTGTGCGTCGTCAAACTATTTCAAAATATGTAATGCTTGGAATTTGAAATATAACTGTCCATTTGTCCCACAGCGCCGGTGGTCTGGTGACTGCAGTGGCGCCGGTCGTCATCCGAGGGAATGGCATATGGGTGGGCTGGCCCGGCATGCACCTCGAGGATCCCAACGAGAAGATACCCGAGTCCAATCCGAATGACAAGACGCCCACAGCTGGACTGCTGTCAAAGAAGGTAAACTATGATTTCGCTCTAGCGGTGCAGTCGCGCCATGGTCGGTAATATTATTATAGGCACATTCAATCTTACCACCTCTTTATTCCCAATAAATATTACACTCAGACCTGAAAAAAGTACTTGTAATGTAAATCACAGAAATGTTTGTATCGGTGCAGGAATGAAATCCACGGCCTGTAGCCTTACCATGAGCTCTTAATGCGACTCAATTTAGGATCTATTCTGAACCGCGTCGCGTTATCGTACTATAACATTGTTTAGCCGATCAAATAACGTTACCGCCTAAACTGAATAGCAAATCGTTCGCAAGTCGCGTTGTCATTCATTCAATTCGTACCATGACTAGTGATGGGTAATGGAAAAATTTCGGAAAGAAATGAAAAGAAAAAAAGAAAAAAATCCAATATTTTTCCAATTTTTCCAAATATTTTTCAAATATTTTTCCAAATCAGAAAGTGAACCAATATGTACAAGATAACTACAGGATAACATTAAGGTTTTATTTATTCTTTTTCTTGAATGATGAACTTCTATTATTTGTTGCATAAAATTATAGCGTTCATCACCAGCATATCAGTCAAGTTCATGCGAGATAAACTTATAAAACATCAAATTTGAAATTCTAATATTCTCATTTATTTCTTTCGCATTGTTCTCTGGTTCTGTCATCACTGCCGCATCGCACAACTGTTTTTCTGGATTTGTGGTAACTTTCTGGGATTCTTTAATTGTATAATCCTGACTAGACCGAGATGAAGACATCGATAAATTGATCGCCTTAGCAACTATAGTATCAGGATCTCCTATCTCTTGGGTAGAACATGCATTATGGAAAAAAGTGAAAAAGAGTCAAAATATTAATTTGAAATCTCTTTCGATATTGCATCTTCAGCTAGATGGCTGGTCCAATATAAAAAATGAAGTTATTATATATTTTTAATCTCCACACCTGTCCCTTTACTCGTAGACTTTGTAAATACGCTTGATAATCATCATACATCAGAGTACTTGACCACAAAGATTTTCAGAGTGATGAATCATATTGGCCCCTAAAAGTTCTTTGGTTTATATGTGTTAACGCAAATAATGTTCAAAGAGCCCTGTTGAATGTGAAAGACTTATATCCACATATAACATTACGTTGCACAGCACATACATTGAATTTATTGGCAGATGACGTTCTAAAGATTAATGTAATTAAGACTATCATGAAAATGGTAGTCGATGTAGTGAAAGAAATAAAATATAGTCAAGTTCTCTCGTCACTTTTTACGAAAATTTCAATTGAAAAGAACTGCAACCAAAAATTAAAGCTTCCAGTCAAAACTAGATGGAGCAGTGTACACGACACGCTGCAAGTGATGAAACTTGTCAAACCAGCAATGCAAACGTTGGCGGTGCATGAACGAGTACAATTATCGTCAGAAAACAAATCACATTTGTTAGATGAAAGATTTTGGACAATGATAAACGAAGTTGCTGCAATTGTAGAACCAATCGCTGTTAGCATCTCCCAACTAGAAGGTAACGGTTGTTTAATTCAGAAAACAGTTCCTGTGTGGAATACCTTAAAATTAAAACTAACAGAAATTTTGGCTCTCAACAATATTCTCAATGAAGAAGAAAAGGAAAGTCTGCTTGAAAATGTAGAATCCAGAAAAGGAACAGTCGTAAAACCTATACATTTTGCTGCATGTTGGCTAGATCCCAAGAACTGTGGTGATAATTTAAATCGTGAAGAGTATGCTGCAGCAATGAATTTTATCGATGAACTAGCAACTTACTTAAATATTGAAAATATAATGGAGGAAGTATCCAATTTTAAGTCAAAATCGAACTTTTGGAGCAATCGGTTTGTGTGGTCGCCAATAAATAATGTCACCCCACTTTCTTGGTGGCAAGGCATATGTAAATGCACGAAACTAAGAAAAGTGGCTGAAGTTATTTTCACAGCTCCTGTAACGTCTGCCGCGTGTGAACGTTCTTTTAGTGCGATAAGTGGAATTCACACAAAGAAGAGAAAATAAGAAATAATGGCTTTTATTGCATATAATTGGAATATCGAAAATAGAAATAAGGATGATTTGTACAATGTTTATATTGAAGAGGATGATATCAGCCCACCAACTGAAGATTTACTGTTTGTAGATGCAGACAATGTAAAAAATATTGATGACGATTTGTTTTATGATGATATTGATTCAGATTTAGATTCAAAATAATGATAAAAGTTACGTTATTATTTCTAAATTAATTCACATTGTAATTTCAATACATGTATCCGTAGTATAACTTTGCTTTTTTCTTTTTTTTCTTTAAACAGCATGTAAAACCATTCAAGCTTTTTAATTTCAACTTAATATGAACCATATTTTATGTTTACTATTTCAATTAAACTAATAATTTCGAAAAAAAAAATATTTTTCCCTTATTTTCCCAATTTTTCAGAAAAATAAATTGAAAAATTTCCGAGCTTTGAAATTTTTCGGAAAATTACCCATCACTAACCATGACTGACTTCAAGAACTCAACTGAGCCGCATAACTGTCAAAACTTACGGTTCAATAAAAAATCGTTTATTACTACCGAAACTGAATTGTTTCTGAATCAATGAGTCATTTCAGTTAAATTAATTTATGACGAAGGTAGCTAACATTTAATAGCGGTTTTTGAATTATATTTCTAAGTTGCATTAGCATAATTTATACTATGTAATATTTTAAACGTCGCGATAAAAAACTCATGAACAGTAGCAAAACAAAACAAAACCTTGAATTACAAAGCAATGCTTGACAGGCCACTGCGCTTGCCATCCTCAGTCAGCTACAATGTCCATCAGTTCGGAACACAACAGTGCATTTACACTGCTGTTTGGCGGGAGAAATAGACTTTGCAGTGGTACCCAGGCGGCCTCTCACATATGAGAGACCAACAGATCAGTAATAAGTGATTTTGAAAGTAATATTTAAGTAAAATAATAAAACAAAAACAATTCAATATCACTTTAGCTTATTAATCAAAACACCCGCGTTCTGAGAATTCTCGTTTACTCGCTGTGCTGAGAATGTTACAATCTTAAATTTCATATCAACATGAACTTAAGTAATGCTATAGTAACGTTCATAAGTTTGACACGCACTTAGGTACTTGCGCATATAGATATGTATATTCTGTATCAGCCCGTATACGTCCCACTGCAGGGCACGGGCCTTCTCTACAATCGAGAGTATGATTGAGAGTGGTTAGGCCATATAGTCCACCACGCTGGCCTAGTGCGGGTTGGCGGGTGGTATAGATACATATTATAATCAATTAAACATAATGCAAATTGATATAACGTCAGTTAAAATACTATTCAATGTCAATCTGGAATGATCTGGAACATTCACATTTAATGAAATCTTTTTTTTTTATTTTTTTTTACTAGCCTGTACTGTCCCACTGCAGCCTGCAGGGCAAAGGCCTCCCTTTCCTTCTTCCACCCATCTCTATCCAAGGCTTTCATCCTTCAGTTCTTATTAAAATGATCTAGGTCATCTTTCCACCTTCTACGCGGCCTACCACGTGGTCTTTTGGTGTTTTGGGGAGCCCATTCAGTAGCCAAATTTAATACATCGTCCAATAATACAAATTATCATCTAATAATACATAATATGATCATAAAAATAATCATAACTTTTTCACGCTTGAGTTTCAGAACGCTGCTAACAAGTCCGGTGAGAAAGAAACAAAAGATATATCATTAGGTATAGTACAGCGCTCTCTTGCTAGCTTTACGAATCATTGACTTTTTCGTTCGCTCTTTTGGTTAGCTTGCGACTCACTTGTAATTCAGTATAACCATGGTCATGGTACACAGACCAATAAAAAGTCATGGTACGAAACAAAATGATCACCTAAACTGAATTGCATCGGAATTGAATCGCTAATACAACGGTCATGGTAAGGGTGCTTTTCTTTGGGTCTTGACGTCTGAAGCAATTGTGCCATGCAGGATATCACATTATAAATAAAACACGCCGGTACCTACCTATGACCTCATTCCGAGCCAATTTTAAAACCTATTTTAGTTATGGAATGCTTTGTCTCTTTCGAACGAATTTTGAATACAGTTTGAGCGAAGAAGACAAACATTATCTCTTAAATACATTTTAAAACTGTTTTTGAAAGAGACAAATTATCTGTTTAAAAAGGTAATTCTCCAGTAAAATGGTTACCCCTTTTTATAGGAGGTTCAGTACAATAGTAACCTCTTTGTGAAGATTTTACCTATAGCAAGTTTTGCTGTATTTATTTTTTAGCTTTTGGGACTATTTAATAAAGCTTAGCTACAGAGATTATATAGTAAACGTATATTTTACTTTAGAAGGGTTGGTAATCGTTCTCGAAACCATGTCGATTGGCACTAAGTAAATATCCCTTAGGAATCGAGAAGTATATGCAATCGAACTGAGTGCACTTGCACGAGGTCAGTTGAATAAACAGATAGGTAGGTACCTCCCTGTATTAAACATACTACGCAGATGATTTTACTTTGTTTTGATGCCTGCGGGGTGTTTCCTTTAAGTACATCGCATCGTCAGCTTTGTAAATAGGCGGTGACTTACTGATACGATCCCACAGAATACTATTCCTGTGTCTGATAAATGCGGAAGTCCCAGACACATTTCAACATGTTTTTTATTTTGATTTCAACTATTGGAACAGATAATAGTTCTATAATATCATAAAGACGATGACTGGTGATTCGATTTTTTGTTGTTTTAGTTCTTATAATATATCCAAATGGATAAACATCAGTATTTGGGGCCGAGTGAAAGTAACAAATATTTTTTTCATAAAACATATTCTCATTTATTGAATATAATAATATTTCCTAATTTAATGAATAATCACACTTTAAACTGCACTTTTTTCCGTCAGTAATAACTTTTCCTTTCGGGCATCCATTTCTGAATAGATACTTTATTTGTAGTTTCGTTTTTGCTTTGCTTATCGTCCGTTGCATAAAGCATTGAGATCCATGGAACTATTACTGCGGGAACTTGTGGTAGTATGCTCGATATGAGCCACACGATCACTTTTCTCTTTCTATTCTCTACTTTATTCGTAATATGGTTTACGAATACTTACTTTTGTATATTCGAGCCACAAATTGTACTATTACACATAGTACACGCATGTTATTAAATATTGCAGTGGCATGATGTACAAATGACATTTAAGATTTTTTTAATTTCATCTGTGCATACTTTGTAGTAATATTGTTTTGATTTACAATGATTATGTTCAATTGTGCTCATGTTGGAATGTGTAGCGTTATGATCACTAGATACCTTGATACGGCCTATAGGCAGAGTATGATTGTTGGCTATCTGATAGTCGTTTTCTCTGTGTATAAAAATGGTCCTGTTACGTATTTACATTTTGAGAGAGGGAATATACAGTTGGTTCGTTGGGTTTGTCATTGTAAAGTCCTTCATAGGGGTAATAGGATATCTAGTTGGTAACTTGTCACTTTACAGTGCCATGTCGTTGGCTATTTAAATCCCGAAATAATGTCGGTCTCTAGACGCTATGACTAAAACATTGCCTTTCTGCGGAATAGTTTCCGAATTCTCCGAAGAATAAATGCCTGCGTGTATCGTATATTTATGTTCTATTTAACTCTAGTCAGTGTGGGTGTGCGTATGTACAATTTCTTTGTAAAAAAAAAAAAACACAAATACAATATGTCCTGTCGCAGAGCACGGAATGGCCTGAAATCTTACCACAAAAACTTGAGATCCGTGGATCATTAATTATAATAATTATTGTACTGCAGAGAATGGTCATAAAATCTAAATAACCATTTACTTAAAATGTTGATATGATATACGTAACGTTACGTTTGATGGAGGCGTGCAGCCGACGAGACGGTATTTTTCTTTCTATGGCCGATACCCGTGAGTCAAGAATTACGGCATAATAACACCTAATCGTCTTACGAAATACGTATGATGCCAGATAATTACGAATACAGTAATTTGTAAAGTGGATCACAAATATGAATGATCAGGATAATCTGAACAATTCCCTTTCCAAGTCGCTATCTGCGTTGTGGACTGAAGGGCTTACCTACTCGTGGAAGGGGTGTCAAGCAGGAATTTGGTAGTAAAATATTAAGTCACGTCATTCTGCAACGTGACTGACAAGTCATTTATCCGCTGATCAGATGAAGTTTAGTATAACAACTGCTGAAAGTAGAAGAAGATAGCATCTCAATCATTCAAATTTTCGGGTGAACATAAATAGAAACTTAGTAGTTCACGTTGCATAGATGTTTTGTTTTCGCTCATATGTATATATCAATCAAGAAATACTTCCACCGACAATTGTTTTAAAGTAATCAATAAATTGTTTCATTACAAGAATCGTGTGTTTGTGCCCAACTAGCGGAATAGGTTTGCATCATTGAGCGCATTGTGAGCCAATGAGGAACTGCCGATCCATTATTCTTTGTTCTAATAGGAATGTATAGTATGTTTACGGTATCATGGGAATAACTCTTTGTGATACTTGGTTATAAGATTGAGCCTTGTTGAAGCTCGTTGAAACTGCAATAGGTATCATTGGGCTCGACAACAGTCGAAATTAGCCGAGACATTCAGACACTATACACGACGATAACAGTCACTTTGAGTAATCATCTCAGTTATACCCTACCCGATCATTGAGCCTGACAATCTTACTAACCGAACGAAACGCGAGAGCAGAGCGATAGTCTTGATGTAAGTCGTTCTAGTTACAATACTATCGAGTCACTTGGACTGATGTGGTGCGATTTTTAATCGACTTAAAAAAAGGGATTATGTATTCGATGTGTATGTATGTAATTTTGTCTGAATTGCACAATTTTTGGATATGTTAGTCTATACCAGTGTCAGAACACGAATTTCAAATAAAATCATGTATGTATATCTGTATGTTTGTACATAATAAATGGAGCGCTGTCATACATTCGCGTCTTGAAAAACGTAGATATATTTTCTTGGTCGTAATGTTAGTTGCGCTCCAAAATAGTGAAAATTGAATTAATTATTTAGCAATAAATTGCTATATATTCCTTTGATAACCAGATCATATTTGGCTATAATTTTAAAACGAGTTTGGGTAGAATTAAATAGCCCTAAACTATTTATTTTTACTTTTCTTTTTCAAGTAATTCATGTAATGTTGGACAATATGTCAAATATCAGCCAATAGGAGGGCAAAAAAAGGTGGCCCGGCTCCACCATTTTTATCTAGATCCAACTTAGGAGCTGCATAAGTTTCATCAAAATCGATTCCGTAGTTTTTAGGATAGAGCAGGGGTATCCAACCTTTTTCAGTCTGCGGCGTGCATGTACATATTGACTATTTTGTCTCGGCGTCCCTACCTAGATAGATAAGGGTAAAAGTTTTGATTTCTACAAAATATTTTTTTTAAAGAAGACCTTGAAAATAATTTAAAAATATTAAACTGACTTCAAAATTGTAATAAAAAGAGAGAAATAAAATTAATATTTTGATAGATCTAAAATACCTAAATAGGCCAACATTTTTTGAGGCCGGTGCCAGCCTTTATGTTTGACAGATCAGCTGTGCCCCGCGGTTTTACTCGCATAGTACGTACTCTGATGTTATAAAGCGTAATAGTCGTCTAGCTGGCACCGACCTCAAAAAATTGTTGGCCTACTTAGGTATTTTAGGTTAAAAGATTAACAGTTTTGCTCAGTTAGCAAGAGTACCGGAGTGTTGAGAGCTGGTATATCATTCGTGATCGGAAAATCGGTGCTGACCACCAGAAAGGCCGTATGCTTGTTTGCCTCCTTATTAAAAAACCCACTATAGTAAACACACAAGCGAGTCACGTTTTGCTTTCGGCCATTTCCAAGTAATAATGTTATCGACCAATGAGTTATAACCATAAAATCTTGGCGGCAGATGCCCTATTTATACTGCACATTATCGGGTGCAGCATAGTCAGTTTATTCTGCTTCATACTTGTTATGTCCAGACATGTCAGTTAATCCATTGACAGATAAAAAATAACATATACATATAGCTTGGCAAAAAAGAGTCTGTTTTTAATGAGGGCGCTAAAATCGAATTTAATATTAATATGGCAACCTGATATACGAGTACTAGGACTAAAAGTGTTAAGATTCTTGTTATTTTTATTTATTGTGGTTAATAGTCTCTTTGTTTAATTTAAGAGCGTTTATACCCTGTGCGCGCTTTTTGGCTTAAAAACAGGACTTTTCAAATGAGTTAATAGCCACCAATAAACAATTTAAAGGAAAAATAATTAGTACTTATTTTAGAAAAGGTTGTCATCTAGGGATTTTGGTGGAAAACATTATAGATTGATGGATAATTTGTGAGTACTATAACGATTACTCAACACAAGTTTCGTTATTTAGGCTTTACATGGCAATTTAGAAGCTTAAGATATCCGAAACCACTAAATATAAGATGAAAATAAAAATATTATCAGACTAATAAGACCCTTATGGAGGGATTTTGCTGAGAAAAATAATCTTTTTGTGTTTAGTTCCTGAAAAATAAAAATTTAAACAATGCGAAATTATTCAGAAACTCTCGTCAAGAACATATTTTTTTTCACCAACTTATTGTCCATATTTTTTATAGCAATTACATATTATAATAGAAGAACATCTTATCAATAAATTACTATTTTTATATTTCAACAAAATTAGTTTTCATGTTTTCTACAAATATTTTATAAACTACTATAAAACACGCTGTCCGACGTGGCTCAAATCAGACCGCCGCAAGGCCTTCTAGAGGGAGGACGTATCGCTCGTCGCTCCGGCCTAGCTGCAGTCGATCTTTGCCGTGCGTAGTAAAAATAGCCACGCGCGGACTGCGATTACCACATCTTAGTACTTTGGTAGTAAAATATTTAATTATTTTTATTACCTACAATGATTTTGTAGTGAGTATAAATTATGTTTCAGGTAATATAATGGGATGTAATTCCGAGGCTAAATTATGTTATGTATTGTAATATAAAATTAAATATATTTCGTAATTGTAAGAGGTTGTAAGGCCCCTAACACTATTTATGTGTTCGAACACGAAATGGTTAATAAAACGTCCGTAGTGTCTACTGATTGAACACTGATTTGAATGCAACTTAACAATGTAATAAGAACGAAAATATGATTAGTATCTAAATTTGTATTATTCTTTGCTTGCACAGTAATATTTGTCTACTTATAATGCAAATAAAATATTTTTATGATATTATATTACCGTTACATTTCAATTGAATATTTGAAGCGCACGGATCAAAGTTGTTTGAGCCGATTGTATAGCGAGCCGACGCGGCAGCTCTACGCACACAGCTTTGGTCGCTTATGTGTGCGTGAAATTAACGAAGAAATACCTATAGTTGACTTTGCGCGCAAGGTGTATACGCTCTTAAATCACAAAACAAACAAAAACTGTACGAAATGTGTATAAAAAACTACGTAAAATTATTCAACCAACAAAATGACATTTTTAGTAGGGTTGCCATAATTGTTTATCTATATTTAAACTGTCGTTAGACTATATTTTTACACGCTTTATATTAGCTTCACTTGTATGTTTGTATGTTTGTTTGTAACCGACTTCTTTGGGCGCGATTTTGACCCACTTTAAACGGCCAGATTTCGTTCAAATTTTGCACACCTGTCAAAGACCGATGACAATACAATAATTCGATTAAAATATATAATTATCCTGATTAGATTCGCCAGGATTAATTATTCTTATAATTGATGACCATTGCTACATTCATCGCTAGATGGCGTTAACATTGTATTCTTCAAGTGTCAAATGTTACTACTAACCAACAGATGGCGTTATTGATTGGAAATACAGCCGTAGATGGATGTTTTTAGTCAAAACAGTCAACTAAAAAAGTAAAAATAATTGATACTGAATTTAAGATAAGAAAATGGAGTAAAATACATATATTTTATTGTTACAAAGCGTGGGGTGCAGGAGGATAAGTAATTGTTGTAAACACCCCACGCTTTGTAACAATAAAATATATGTATTTTACTCCATTTTCTTATCTTAAATTCAGTATCAATTATTTTTACTTTTTTAGTTGTATATCTTATTAAAGCGTGTATTTTAGTTTTTTTTAACTATTATATAATTATATTAGAAATGCGAAATAATGATGGAGTACTTACATTATCTGTTGACTGTTTACTTAGTCCCAAGTCGCGAATACATGCAGATCTATTTATAAAATCTACGCAATCAATCGTGATTATTCGCTACTTGAATAGTAAGAACAATACATTATGTTGACTGTTGTACAAATGTCTGAATTGGTCTGAATAGTTAAAAACAAATATACACTCGATCGTCAATTATATTGTGTTTGTGCCTTAGTAACCACTCTCAGGCATTGCTTACAAGCGAAGCCTACAGAAGAAGTGCATTAACTGGACTGCACTTGTTATCGGGTGCAAAAAGTTGTACCTTTAGTCAGTAAAAAGAACATCCCATGGACACAAAAAAAAAAAACATTTATTCACTAGAGTTTCCTGTACTTTACGCAACGTAGGTTAAGGACCTTTTCAATTATAATAAGTCTCGTTTATGTAAGGAGTCGCGATTTGTTCATCAAAAATATCTGGAAATGTTGAATATGATTGTAACTTTCCTATGACATAAATAACGTCCTTGATAACATTTGCTTATGGCATCAGTACATACATACGTGTAATTATCGCGGTCTTACATTATTTAGTGTCGTGATAAAAGGCTTAAGCCATCGCTACGTAAAATGCAGCACTATAACAGGAAGTCACATTCAAATATCCTTGTGTAGATTATAATAGGCGAGAACAAATCATTCAGGTGTCTTCTAAACCAATATTAAAAAGAGGACAAATTTTATTCTTTGTTAGTGTAGTGTAGTGTATTGAATAGGCTCTGAAACTACAGTATCTATACTGAACAATGGTGTAAAAAGAAAGTAAACATTGTAGCCAAAAAAGCACTCCGACTTGATGCCAATACGGCTAAACTGAATGCATACAATTAAACAACTCACTGAACCTCACCCTCTTGAATACAAATAGGGAATTTTAGACCATAGCCCGCTTTCCGCGATTGAATGATAAGATATTTGAGTACAGATTACAGAAAGGAAACTTAGAAGTGAAATCACAGCAGTTGGCACAAACTACAGCTGTTAATTAACGTGTAATGTGTTTTTAGAAACAATTGACCCAATTCGGATGAGTCAATTCATTCCCACTGGACTGAGGTAGGTTCCCATTCAAAGGACTGAGATATTAGGTAACTATAGTGTGACTACACATTAAAAAAAGGTTTACTAAAGAATGACCAGACATATTTACTGATGGTAGGTCTCTCTTATGTGAAAGGCTGGGTAGGTACCACCACAATGCCTATTTCTCCTGCCAAACAGCAGAGTAAATGCACTGTTTCGGATTAAATGGGCATTGTAGCCAGAGTTATGTCTCAAGATGGCGAGCGCAGTGGAATGCCAATCATTGCTTTGCAATTCAAGGTGCTGTATAGTTTTGCTACTGTTTATAAGCAGTCGTATCGCTTACCATCAAGCGAACGGCAAGCTCGTCTCGTCATTCATTGTAATAAATAATAAAAAAATAACATAAGAATGCTGGTTCGCTCAATTGCTTTTTCATCGTTTTGTGGAATATCTAATATTAGACGAAGAAGAAGTAGTCGCCGAGTACCGACCGACATGACTTCCTCGGTGGCGCAGTTGTACTAAGCTATGATTGCAAAGCTGTTTCGGGTTCGAATCCCGGGTTGGGCAAAGTGATATTGGATTTTTCTATTCAATATCATCCCGGAGTCTGAATTTGTGCCCGATATGACGATAGACTCGCCACCTATCACATCGTGGGACGGAGCACACAAGGCGAAATATGGGTGTTCTAGTAGCAGCAACCTCTGCCTATCTCTTCTGGGAAAAAGACTTGAGTTTAGTTTTTACAAGTAGACACAAGTGGCAAAGAATAAAGTACTGTACTGTACTGGATCAACCCATAATTGCCACTTGTGACCACGGGCTACCTCTACCGGCGACAATAGGATTGAGACGGAATAAATAATGTGCATAAACATATTTAAATTCTCCGATGTATCTTTTTTGCCAATATAATGACGCAGAAGGCAATCAAAGCCAAAACCTGGTATCAATTAGAAAAAAACGTGTAGAGTAGCTCGTAGGTGGTAGGTGGAAATAGATCGTTTTTAAATAACCATATAACTTTGTCTACACGTGTTCTATTAGGTACACGTGTGTCTCTTCATACTCATTGTTAATTATTTGAATATTTAGATGTGATTAATTAACCCATCTTCTATCTATACGAGTATACTGGGTATATCAAGACTGCTACCGAAAACGAAGCTGGATGGTAGTTTTATTGACCACAAACACAATGGAACTAAAAATTTCGCAAAGAAACGCGACATTAATGTTTAATGATTTTTTAAATATCATCATTTTTGGGTGGTACATCCATAGCTTATGCTAAAATAATAATTTAAACTCTTTTATACCTTAGAGTATTATTATAATAAAAGGGTATACACTATTATTTTAGGAAAAAAATGTATTTACCACCCAAATATGACCAAAGGAAAACAAAAATGTCGCTTTTTTTGCAACATTCTCTATTGAGTGTTGCACTGTGTCTTAAACTACCACCAGGCTTCGTTTTCGGTAGCAGTCTTGATATACTCTGTATACAACACGGTATTAAATGCCCTTTCATTCGTACACGAAATTCACAGCTACCTAGGTATAGTTATAGGAATAATCTTAGATACTATTATTTTATTTTCTTGAAAGACCTATGTTTGATCCGTGGTTTGGCTCTCCAAAAACCTCACTTATTTGTAACTTTCTTGTCTACAGATTGTTCCCATTCACGCGGATCCGAAACTCTTTGACAGTTATTACAATGGGTGCTGCAATGGGACTTTCTGGCCGCTGTTCCACTCCATGCCCGACCGCGCCACCTTCATCGCAGACCATTGGAGAGCGTACATGAAGATCAACGAGAAATTCGCAGAGAAAACAGTCCACGCTCTTTATTTGCTTAACGACAACAAGGAAAAAAATGGCAACTCCCCTCCCATCATCTGGGTCCATGACTACCACCTCATGCTGGCTGCTAACTGGATTAGACAGGTTGGTGGATAAATCATCGGTGGTGAATCATGAATGATGTCTCCTTTCTATAAATACTAATTAGTAATTTTCTATACAGAGGGCGGAAGAAGACGAAATTAAATGCAAACTTGCATTTTTCTTACATATACCCTTCCCCCCATGGGACATTTTTAGACTGTTCCCATGGTCAGATGAAGTATTACAAGGAATATTAGGTAAGTAATATATTATTGTTGTTGTTTTCTTATTACAATACAGATGGGTAATTTTTGGTAAATCTTTTCAGGTTGTGACATGGTCGGATTCCACATAACGGACTATTGCCTGAACTTTATCGACTGCTGCCAAAGAAATCTAGGATGTCGTGTAGATAGGAAAAATCTTCTAGTCGAACTGGGTGGCCGAACAATTTGTGTTCGACCGTTGCCGATCGGAGTGCCGTTCGACAGATTCGTGCAATTGGCACAGAACGCCAAACCAGTGCTCTCTACAAACCAAAAAGTAATATTAGGTGTCGACAGACTGGACTATACCAAAGGATTAGTGCACAGACTGAAGGCTTTTGAGCGACTGTTGGAGAAGCACCCGGAGCACATTGAGAAGGTGGTGCTGCTGCAGATCTCAGTGCCGTCTCGGACGGACGTTAAGGAATATCAAGACTTGAAGGAGGAAATGGATCAGCTCGTTGGCAGGATAAACGGGAGATTCACCACTCCAAACTGGTCGCCTATAAGGTAACTATAGTTTAAGATAATATTCAATTAATTTTAACATTCATAAAATATAAGTGTGATTTAAATCAGGGATGTTGCGAATATTCGCATCCGCATCCGCAAATGGGGAGCTTCCGCATAGATTTAGACATCTGCATCCGCATCCGCAATAATTGATGCGGATACGGATGTAATACAAAATGAGACAGGACAGAAATTTGGCGGTGCCGTCGAATGGCGCGTGCCGTTCGCACGTGACATTGACCAATGGGAGCTAAAGAAATAGTGACATGATCCGACGCGTTTGTTGTTGCTAAGATGTTAGATTCTAGTGAAAATTTACTTGTAAATTGATTATGACTCACTGGAACACAAGTTTTTGGGTTATAATTATCGTCCAGAAAAATAATGTATAAATACTTGATTTTACTGCATTCATGATTGTAACCAGTTTTGTGTTAAATAAAAAAAATAATAGAAAATCAGAGTCGAGAAATACCAGAAAATGGTAGCACCGAAGCTGTACTCCAAAAAGAATTTCTTTCTTACCCCATTACAATGATATATTATACAAATACGACGTAGATATCGCACTAGCACTTCAAAAGTGAGGCGTTCAAATTCGGGCAATTGGTGTAATTTCATCTAGTCGCATAGCAACGGCGACAGAGAGAAGACCTCAGTGCTGTCAACATAATTTATTTCGAAAATATTGTCTAAAGTGTCGAATTGTGTGTTTTAAAAGTGTTAAAACAATGGTGCAAAAATACGAAACTAAATGGGACCTATACACCACACGTAAGTATACAAAAACCACACAAAATTTAATTTTTATTTTAAATTAGCAAACACCGCCTTCAATTGTGTAAGAAGGATCGCCTAATACAAAGATTGTTAAGTGCGATAGGGACAAAAAGCGTACGTCATAGATTAACAAGTCAGAAGCGAAACCGATCATACAGAAAATTGACGATGACAGTTTGAATGGATTTGGATAATTGTATATTTGTTTCTAATTCAATCATATTTAAAACGATTAAGTTATTTGTTATGAAATATTTTCATAATAAATAACTTAATCCAACCACGAACATTACAAAATACATTAGCTTCCCCATATATTTTGAATGACTATATTATTTACATATATCATTGTATGTTTCCAGATTTCCACGTGATGAGCTTTTGAGACGTAAATGGATATGCACTATGCACAGCTAGTACAAAAAGAGGGGATCGTAACTGGATACTTTAAAACTGATTAAAATTGGTTTAGCACATTTAATTATGAATAAAAATATACAACTACGAAAAAATATATATCCACCTAAAAAACCTGCACCATCGGTTGTTTACCAGTGGCAGGTCGCTCATACGTTAACGCCATGTGTAGGTACCACCGCAATGTCTATTTCCCCCGCCACACGGCAGTTTAAATGTCATTTTATGTTCCGGTTCAAAGGACATTCTCGCCCAAGTAATCGCTTTACTTATACTTAAGATCTTATGTCTCGGGATGGCGAGCACAGTGAAAGCCAAGCATTGCTTTGTAATTTAAGGTGTCTTGGTTTCGCTTATGTCCACGAGCGGTCATATCACTTGTCATCAATACAACAAATAATAATATTATTAAGAAATCGATTTTTCAGTGCCTGCTTACACGGTAATCAATTTATTTTTTATTTTTTCAAGTTTGTAAGTAAATAAAAATGTATTTGTTACAGGATGGCGTACCACATGTAGACTCATGTAGCAACCTCAAAGTTAATATATTATATACTTATAAAACCAAATAGGTAGTTTTATTTATCGTCACCCTTCTGTTACTATCGCTTCGATTCTATGTTTGGATAGCGCAATGCTATCTCTTTTCGTCTCGTACTTTCTGTATAATCTGTTTCATTCACTAAAATTGTCATAAAGTATTAACAAATGAGTATGTATATGCATAGCAGTACAGTTTTTGAACGTCACGCAATATGGATATGCGTCATCTTTATTAAAACATCATTGCCCCATTAAAAAAAGAGTCTATGTGGATGAAAATCCTCTTAAGTGGTGTTTATCGAGAGGAATTAAAGATATTATTACCGATAGCACAAAGATTTTTATCCACTCCACTAAGTAGTGATCCTAGCGAACAATTATTTGCAGCGTGAGTTTAATTTACCAACCTCTTCCTAACCGCCTTGTTATCAGAAAAGGCGGCGCGGCGTTATACTTAATAAGTGAAACGGTGTTCTTTTGCAAGCTCTTGGGGCTACTCAAAACGAAGGTAATGCATTTAATTTTCAAAAGAGAAGATGGCTAGAACCTTGCATAAGCATGGGATCGAATTCTACACTTAATTATATCGGAACCCAAAAGACCAACTGCTCGACATCAAGACACAGTGAGCTTCTTCTGCGTAGACCGAAATGCAAAAACAGATTAACGTTTTAAATTAGCTTTTTAATTTAATAATTGTAAATTACAGGTAGTTAATTTCCGCCCCGTGACCATGAATCCTTTAAAGTAATCCAATTATCGGGAATTATCGGAAAGTTGGATGGTCGGTGCATAAGAGTCGTAGTGGACGGCTGTTGCTCCGAGACCAAGACCATTAATGCTGGTATTCCACAAGGATCGGTGCTATCGCCGACACTCTTTATCCTGCATATCAATGACATGTTGTCCATTGATAGCATGCATTGTTATGCAGATGATAGTACGAGTGACGCGCGGTACATCGGCCAACGGAACCACTCTCGGGATTCCATTATGGAAAGACGGAGTCAACTTGTGTCTGAAGTCGAGAGCTCTCTGGGGCGGGCCTCCGAATGGGGTGAATTGAACCTAGTTCAATTTAACCCTTCGAAGACACAAGTTTGCGTGTTCACTGCGAAGAAGGACCCCTTTGTCATGGCGCCGCAATTCCAAGGAGTTACTCTCCAAGGATCCGACAGTATTGGAATCCTTGCCATCGAAATATCAAGCAAGGTCGAGTTTAGGAGTCATTTGGAGGACAAATCCTGAACAGAGCCAAGCGGTACTTTACGTCGGGTCATAGATTGACGCTTTACAAAGCGCAAATCCTGCCCCACGTGGAGTACTGCTCCCACCTCTGGGCAGGTGCCCCAAAATACCAGCTCGACCCACTTGACTCCTTGCAGCGACGAGCATGTCGAATAGTCAATGATCCCGATCTCACGGACAAATTGGAACCGTTAGGACTGCGGAGAGACTTCGGATCTCTCTGTGTGTTCTATCGTTTGTTCCATGGGGAGTGCTCCGAGGAGTTGTTTGAGTTGGTACCACCGTCGCCCATGTACCATCGCACCACACGTTTCCGCTGTAGAGTTCATTCCCACCACCTGACACCATACCGTTCCCGAACGGTACGTTTCCAGCGTTCTTTTCTACCACGTACGTGCAAGCTCTGGAATGAACTCCCTGCATCGGTGTTTCCTCAGCGCTATGACCTGTCCTTCTTCAAACGAGGTTTAAGGAGAGTACTCTCCTCGAGGTAGGCAGCGACTTTGTTGTACTGGTCCCCTGGCACTACGGAGGTCCATGAGCAGCGGTAGCCGCTTACCATCAGGAGGGCCGCTAGCTCGTCTGCCTACAAGGCAATAAAAAAAAAAAAAGAAGTTAAATAATATAACAAATTCACATAAATAAATCGATAAATATTAGTAAGCGATAAAATCTGTAAATAATAGTTTAATTTCAATATTCATTCATATACTATATTTATATAAGATCTAAACATCCGCATCCGCGAATGTGAGCCTTTGAAAATCCGTATCCGCATTCGCATCCGCGGATGTGAAAAAATTGATGGGTTATGAGCAGAGTAAAAGCAGGATTGATATAACAGTAAAGGATTTAATATAATATAAAGAATACACATACATTGACATCGAAAAGAATATGACAAGAGCGGACAGAACAAACTACATTTGAATTAATTGTTTCGTTTATATACAATAGTGACCAGTCCTAACACCTGCCCTTAAACTAAACAATTTGTAAACCAAGATTAGAGACACAGTAAAAATGTTTATCTTTACCTAAAGATTTAGTTAAGACATCAGCTGGCATGTTTTCTGTCGATAAATATTCTAATTTAATGATTTTATCTTTAACAATTTGCCTCACATAATGATGTCTTATGTCAATATGCTTACTGCGACTGTGATTAGTTTGGTTATTACACATTTTATGCGCTGACTGACTATCATTATACAATACAACTGAATATAGCTTACCTAAGCATTCATAAAGAAAACTTCTAATAAATTTAGCTTCTTTTGCTCCTTCACACAATGCCATATATTCTGCCTCCGTGCTCGACAGCGCTACGGTTTTCTGCTTACGGCTTTCCCATGACACGGCTGAGTTACCTATTTTAAACATGTAACCAGTGTAGGAGCGTCGGTCCAATTGATTAGATGCCCAATCTGCATCTACATATCCTGTAATGGATATATTTGATTTTTCATAGACTATTTTATAATCCATAGTTCCTTTTAAATATCGCAAGATTCGTTTAGCAGCTTGCCAATGCGAATCAGAATAACAATTATTGAATTGACTCAATAAGCTTGCTGCATGTGCTATATCAGGTCTTGTGCAAACGGCTATATACATAATACATCCAATAAGGCTTCTGTACTTCGAATTAAGTTCCGTTTTATCACCTTTTTCAAGCTTCATGCCACATCCCAAAGGTGTACTTACAGGCTTACAGTCATCCATATTAAACTGTTTCAAAACCTTTTGTATGAAGTTTTTTTGATCAAGAGTAATTTTATTCTCTTCTTGATTCAACCGCATTCCTAGTATACACTTAGCTGGACCAAGATCTGTCATTTCGAACTTTTTCATCAGTTTCTCCTTCAATGATTTCTTTTCAGATGTATCTTTGCTAAAAATCAAAATATCATCAACGTAAAGAGCCAATATCGTAAGATTAGCAGTGTTGTCTGATTTAATATAAACACAAGGCTCACTGAGGGTTTTCTTGAACTGAAGTTCTGACAGAGCTTTATCAATTTTGTCATACCAGCTCTTTGATGCTTGTTTTAGTCCATATATTGCTTTATTTAGTTTGAATACATGGTTTTCTTTACCCTTTACTTTATACCCATCTGGCTGTTCCATATATACAGTCTCCTGTAAATCTCCATTCAAAAATGCTGTCTTGACATCCATATGGTCTATATGCAGATCCAAATTAGCTGCCAGAGCAATTAACGTACGAATAGTAGAATATCGTACCACAGGTGAGTATGTTTCTTTGTAGTCAATTCCATATTTCTGGGTAAAACCTTTGGCTACAAGACGTGCTTTATAACGAAGCAATTGACCTTCTGCGCCAAATTTCTTCCTAAACACCCATTTGCATTTCACAGCTTTCTTCCCTGTAGGCAGCTGGGTCAAGGTCCAAGCTTTGTTTTTCTCAAATGACTGATACTCATTATCAATAGCATCCTTCCAAAGTTCTTTATCAGGTCCTGACAGCGCCTCTCTTATTGTCTGTGGTTCCACACCGTGACTAGCTGCTGCCATTGCAACCACCATGCTTATAGTGTCATCAATATCTTCGTAATCACTTGATCCTTGGTCCTCAGCCATATTTGGATCCCATGTAACATCATTAGGGTCATCACTATAGCTGGAATCAGAACTAGAAGACAACATTATTATTTTCAGTTGTGATCACATCATCATTACTAGTGAGATTTAACTGACAGTCAGTCTACACAGACCTTTGTCTTCATAAGCTGCTTTTAAATTGTTCCAAGCCTCAAAGCCAGTAGCTGCGTTTCGTACATGCGAAAACGATGACGGCTGCACCATTAAACATATTTTTGCAAGAGCCCGTTGTTGCTTGCGATCGTCTCTGTTCTTAGGGACACCCAACTCGGCCTCTTCGATACAGTCCCATAGGTCTTCATGGATCAAGTACATACGCATCAAAAATTTCCAATTTCCATAATTGGATATACCGCTGAGCTTCTCAAAATTAATTGATATGCCTGAACTCGTAGCTGTAGACGACGATGATGCCGACACCGCCGGTGCCGATTGATGAACATTTTTCGGCATTTTGTTTTTAATAATTTTCTATCTACGCACACTTGTTTTACAAGAATCCTGGGCCCATAACCTGATGGGTTATGAGCAGAGTAAAAGCAGGATTGATATAACAGTAAAGGATTTAATATATAAAGAATACACATACATTGACATCGAAAAGAATATGACAAGTGCGGACAGAACAAACTACATTTGAATTAATTGTTTCGTTTATATACACAGTAGTAACCAGTCCTAACAAAAATCAACATCCGCAACATCCCTGATTTAAATCAGAATATTCGCATCCGCATCCGCAAATGCGGAACTTCCGCATAAATTTGGACATCTGCATCCGCATCCGCAATAATCGATGCGGATGTTTTATGCGGCTGCGTATGTAATACAAAATGAGACAAGACAGAAATTTGGCGGTGCCGGCTAATGGCGCGTGCCGTTCGGAAGTAGTGTTGTCAGGTGTCAGGCTTTACGCGGGACGTCCCGCTTTTCAGGGGTTTGGTAACGCGTCCCGATTGAGCCTTCGGCGGGACGCCAAATGCTTTTTGACCACCGTTCTCAGAACGAATAAAAAACGAAATCTTACACACTTTTATTTATAATCCGTACTGTATTTCGCGTTTTCCTACAATTATTTACCTACTTAGTATCTATTTCGATTCTAAAGTAGTTTCGATAGGCTAATTTCAAAAAAATATAGTGCTTTGAATAAGTTCTTGCGGTTTGTTCACGAATTCCTTTCTTATTTTAGATGGCAAAACATGTGCAAGGAAATACTGTTAGTGAACTTATGTCTTAGTGAATATTAGCTAGCTCCAATGAAAATTCCTTATTAACAATTTCAAGTTTAGTATGGCTAAGAGAGCTTTTTTTTACGACAAGTATATGTAGATGTAATTCAAAAGAAAAACGCATCTTAACTTCACATGATTCTCTTCGAGCATTATTGCGAGCATAATTTGTCAAAATTCATGTGCAAAGACGTGTCGGAAAATATAAATTTTCATCTTGGCGATAAAGATCGCTCTGGTAAATCGAATAATTTTAGTCTGAGAATTTAAGGAATAACTTGATGTACACCCATAGTAAACGCTAGAGGAAAAATTAAAATCGTTTTGTGTAAATTTTTGAAATATTTCGAGTAAGATAAGAAACCTCTGCCTATCCCTTCTGGAAAAAAGGCGTGACTTTATGTATCTATGCATGCTAAGAAACCATGGCGCCTTATGAATTGAAGCCTCGAGAGATATAGTACTTGGTCTGATTGAGCTGCGCTTTCATTATTATACTAATAACCAAAAACGGCTATTGTCTTTGAGAGCCTCCAAAGACGCGACGTTTTTCTATGTAATAAGTATATGCTGCTAGAAAGAGGGAGAGTAATAATTTGTGAAAGCAAAAAAAAATACAATTTTCTCTTCTTTAATAGGCGTCCCGCTGAAGAACTCAAAATCCCGCTTATTTGAATGTCCTGTCCCGAATTTTCAAAAACTAAACCTGGCAACGCTATTCGGACGTGACATTGAACAATGGGAGCGAAATAAATAGTGACATGATCCGACGCGTTTGTTGTTGTTATAATAGATTCTTTTAGTGAAAATGAGAGTCGAGAAATACCAGAAAATGGTAGCACTGAAGCTGTACTCCAAAAAAATTTCTTTCTTACCCCAATAAAAAAAGAGTCTATGTGGATGAAAATCCTCTTATGTGGTGTTTATCGAGAGGTATTAAAGATATTATTGCCGATAGCACAAAGATTTTTATCCATTCCACTAAGTAGTAATCCTAGCGAACAATTATTTGCAGCGTGGGTTTAATTTACCAACCTCTTCCTAAACGCCTTGTTATCAGAAAAGGCGGACCGGCGTTATACTTAATAAATGAAACGGTGTTCTTTTGCGAGCTCTTGGGGCTACTCAAAACGAAGGTAATGCATTTAATTATCAATAGAGAAGATGGCTAAAACCTTGCACAGGCATGGGATCGAATTCTACACTTAATTATATCGGAACCCAAAAGACCAACTGCCCGACATCCAGACACAGTTAGCTTCTTCTGCGTAGACTGAAATGCAAAAACAGCTTAACGTTTTAAATTAACTTTTTAATTTAATAATTGTAAATTACGGGTAATTAAATTCCGCCCTGTGACCATGAATCCTTTAAAGTAATCGAAATATCGGGAAGTTAAAAATATAAAAAATAAACATAGATAAATCGATAAATATTAGTAAGCAATAAAATCCATAAATAGTGTAATTTCAATATTCATTATACTATATTTACATATACTATATTTACATATACTATATTTATATAAGATGTTAAACATCCGCATCCGCATCCGCATCCGCGGATGTGAGCCTTTGAAAATCCGCATCCGCATCCGCATCCGCGGATGTGAAAAAATCGACATCCGCAACATCCCTAATTTAAATACCTATCACAACGCAATAAGTGTGTCCTTGTAAGAAACCTTCCCAGCACTCACTGGTCACGTAAAACGTCCTAGATGCGTTAGGGTTTATGAAAGAAAGAAAGAATATTTATTACTGGCACAATAAATAACAGAGGAGTTGACATAAAACAGTTAAGGTAAAACAAAAACAAATAAATATTGCGCCAGCAAAGGTAGCTCTCATTCAGCTAGTATGCTGCAGCACCACTTAAGCAGCACTGCAACGCTGATTTTCGATGAGAGACCTTCATGACGTGCGGACGTTCAGTCGTTAAAAATACTATGAATACCAATAACGCCTATCTTTACACTTTGTATAATATTTTACCTAACATAAATATTTATAGGCCGTTCAACTTCTTGTTGTAGATATATTTACGGCTGCGTGGGACAAGATGAGTTGGCAGCGTTCTACCGGGACGCGGCAGTGGCCCTGGTGACTCCGTTGCGAGATGGCATGAACCTGGTGGCTAAGGAGTTCGTGGCTTGTCAGATCAACAAGCCACCTGGCGTGCTCATAGTGTCGCCCTTCGCAGGCGCCGGCGAGATGATGCATGAAGCCCTGATATGCAACCCGTACGAACTCGATGACGCTGCTGAGGTTATTCACAGGTTTGTGATGTTTTAATGAATATTATTATGTCGAGTTCCATACCATTAGGTAGAGGAGATAATTATTATAACACTGACCAAATAAACGAAGTACAGGTAATAAATTGTTCGGTATAATGAAATATTGCTGTTGCTTCTAATTTCTCACATTGTAGGTAAGTACTTCTAAAATACAACGTCTACTCATAGTCGTATTTTAATAACAATGCTAAGAAATCGCGTGAAATAAACCAGTTCACACCTGGCTAGCATGGTGAATTAGTATGGAAGGCTAGGCCTGACCATGGATCTCAAATGAGTTTTTATTGTCAATGTATTGTGGCAGGGCGCTGATAATGCCTGAGGACGAGCGTATAGTCCGCATGAACCACCTGCGGCGGCGCGAGCAGCTCAACGACGTAGACAGCTGGATGAAGGCCTTCCTCAAGGCCATGGACTCGCTCGAGGAGGACGAGGACGACATCGGCGCCACCTCCATGCAGCCTGTCACCATTGACGACTTCGACGAGTACCTCTCCAAGTCAGTATCCACTTACCAAGGCTGCATGAACTAACTGTGCCAATACCTTTGAAAATGCGACTTCGAGTAGTACCTTTCCAACACTTCCTTTTTACACTTTCTAGTGGAGACGTCCGTATTGATAGGTGGCGCGTCCTGCCGGACGCGTCGTGTAGTGACCATCGCCTGATTGTGTACGAGTTCTTGCCTAGATTGACACAGGGTCCGGTACAGAATAATTTTAATTTTAGATATAAATCTAGAGGCGCTAACTGGGATTTATTTAGCTCGCTATTTGCTCGGCATGCTGGGGACTTCACTCGCAATGATCTATCAGCTGAAACCTGTGCCGAGATTATGTCGGACACTTTTACATATTGCGCAGACATTACCATCGGTCGAGATTCCATCACTAACACTCGGAGGTGCGATTGGTGGAATGACTTATTGGTCCAACTACGTCGGACTTTTCGCAGAGCGCGTAGGCGTTTCAACGGGCTTAAGAGACGTTGTGTCACAGGGGAAGCAATTACATCTGCTTTAAATAAACTGAGAGTTGCCAGATCACATTATAAAGCGGCCGTCCAAAAATCGAAAAGTAATTTGTTACGAAAAATTGTGGCCCGGTTAGATAGTGAGGGTCCGTGGTCTCCTTTATACCATGAATTTAAAGCGAATAGTTCAATCAATTTGGCTTATATTGAGAATTTAAAAATTGGCAACAACTTCACAACTGGTATTGAGGAGACAACGGAGGCTCTGTTACAATCGTTAATTCCGGATGATAATATTGAAAATGATACAGAATACCACATGCAGATTAGGATGTGGGCGATGGAGGTAGATCAAAGAAGCGTGTAAATCGGCCGGCGATGCATTACTCACTGTTTATAACAGATGTATTGCTGAAGGGGTATTTCCGCGGGTATGGCGTACCGGTTTCTTTCGTATTATTATACGATACCCTTGGGTATTCCCAAGGGTGGCGATAAATCTCCACATGATCCTAAGTCGTATAGACCTATTACACTCTTACCGTCGCTAGGTAAACTTTTAGAACGTCTTATCGTCCCTCGATTGCTACCGGGTGGACCAAAGTTTCACGAAAAACAGTTCGGATTTACGACGGGTAAGTCAACTATCGACGCGGCAATATCGGTTAGAAGAACTGTAAGTACATCGGCGCGCAAATATGTACTCGGTATTTTCCTGGACATATCCAGTGCTTTTGACAACGCTTGGTGGCCGATGCTGCTTCTTAAGTTGAAATTACGAGGTTGCTTTAAAAATATATATTCACTTATTTACTCGTATTTCTCGCACGGAACAACTAAACTTAAACTTGGACACTATGCCGTGTCGAAACCACTTACGATGGGCTGTCCACAAGGTTCGGTCTTAGGTCCTTATTTGTGGAATTTAGGGTTCGACGATTTTCTTGCAATTCCCTTGCCGTCAGGGTGTTCTTTGACCGGATGCGGACGACGGCCTCTTGCTTATAGAGTCAAATAGTAGGTCGGGATTAGAAATTATGTCGGACGCGTGTTTAAAACTAATATGTGGTTGGGGCCATCGAGATCGCTTAACCTTTGCACCACAAAAAACGTTCCAATTACTTCTGAAAGGAACTTTAAAATCACAGCCGCGAATTAAATTTAATAATATCAATGTTAAAAAAAAGGAATCGGTTTGTTATCTTGGTTTAATTTTAGAAAGGAATTTTTCCTTTCTTGAACATATTAAGAACGTCGGGGAAAAGTCGAAAAGGAACTTTTTTGCTTTGACAAGAATATCAAAATCAACGTGGGGGCTATCTTTCAATACACTAAAAATCATCTATGGAGCAACTTACTTAGGATGTATCTGTTATGGATCTCCCGTATGGGCTGATAGGGCTACTATCGGTGCTGTGCGAAGAAAACTGCTCCAGAGCCAACGTTTGGCGTTGATATTCTTGTGCAAGGCATATAGAACTGTTAGTACCGAAGCTTTGCCTGTCCTAGCGGGTGTACTTCCAGTCGACCTGGAGGTGCAACGTCGCTCCGCGATGTATTACTCTAATAGAGAGAATATGGATAAAAGTTTTTTCACCGCACGTGAACTTTTAAAAGTTGACAGATTATTTAAACCGGTTTCAGTGGTATATAGCGAACTATTACATGAATGGCAAAATAGATGGGAGGTATCTTTGAAGGGCCGGCATCTATACCAATTTTTTCCTTGCGTACGTGATCGTTTAACAAAGACATGGCTAGATGTCGATTATTGCGTATCACAATTTCTCACGGGCCATGGTAACTTTAAGTCTAAACTATACTCTTTTAAGCTTGTTGCGTCGCCTGCGTGTCCATGTTCAACACCTAATTGCGAGTATGAGCAGTCCGCGCATCATATACTTTGGGAGTGTAGTCTTTGGCATAATGGGCGTAAAACCATGCTAGATAGTATGCAAATATCATCTGGAGTTGTATACTACATGGACCTTGTGGAGACTAGAAAGAACTTCCGTGCTTTCCGGCGTTTTTGCCATACCTATTACTGGAATCAAGCATAACAGTTCACATAATAGGTCCCATTTAAATGTAATAATAATTTGATCCGTGTTGCTTTACAGCTGGCTTCTCCGGCTGTAAAAGTTTTTTTGCGAGGTTATTTACCTCTTCAGTTCAATGTTTTGTCACCCGCTTTGCACGGAGGGAAGTGGACAATAATTTATTTCCAACTCCTCCTATTAATTTAACTTTCTGATTAATTTCGTTGCGGGTTAAAGACAAGTTAGACATTCCCGGAGACTCGCCGAGCTTCAATGCTTGGTGTCCTTACTTTGCGTGCCACTGTTGATCCTGGCTCACAGGAGTTACAGTGGTGGGTGTGAGGGCGGGACAGTCTCCTAGTACCTTTCCAAGTCAGTATCCACTTACTAAGGCTGCACGAACTAACTGTGCCAATACCTTTGAAAATGCGACTTCGACTAGTACCTCTCCAAGTCAGTATCCACTTACCAAGGCTGCATGAACTAACTGTGCCAATACCTTTGAAAATGTCATCGCTATTTGAGACGTATTTGACCTTGCTTATGTATGGGATTGACATTTTCAATTATTATTGTATGTGCAACTCAGCCTAAATAAATAAATACACTCAACAGTCATATACATAGTCCTGACCACACATTAAAATCGAGTCGTCTACTAAACTTAAACTTTTCGATCTCACTAACACCCATACCCGAAAATTATATAATAGTTAAAAAAAACTAAAATACACGCTTTAATAAGATATACAACTGTATCTGTATCTGTATCAGCCCATATACGTCCCACTGCAGGGCACGGGCCTCCTCTACAATCGACAGTACGATTGAGAGTGTTTAGGCCATATAGTCCACCACGCTGGCCTAGTGCGGGTTGGCAGACTTACATACCATAGACATTTTTATAAATCGCTATGGTATGCAGGTTTCCTCACGATGTTTTCCTTCACCGTTTTAGTGCGTGGTGATTGATTATCAATACACACATGACTCCGAAAAGTCAGAGGTGTGCCCTGGGATTCGAACCCGCGACCACCGTGAACATGTTGGCAGTCGCTCTAGTCCGTTTACCAACAGGCCACCACGCACATATACAACTAAAAAAGTAAAAATAATTGATACTGAATTTAAGATAAGAAAATGGAGTAAAATACATATATTTTATTGTTACAAAGCGTGGGGTGTTTACAACAATTACTTATCCTCCTGCACCCCACGCTTTGTAACAATAAAATATATGTATTTTACTCCATTTTCTTATCTTAAATTCAGTATCAATTATTTTTACTTTTTTAGTTGTATATCTTATTAAAGCGTGTATTTTAGTTTTTTTTAACTATTATATAATTGTTTTGACTAAAAACATCCATCTACGGCTGTATTTCCAATCAATAACGCCATCTGTTGGTCAGTAGTAACATTTGACACTTGAAGAATACAAGAAGCTTATACCCAAATGGAGATTGCATTCCGTATATAAAAGTGAAGCACAAAAATTTTACCTTGAATGACGTCGCTGATGCCTGCTATCCTTTTCTTTAGCGTAACAATGAATGAACTTCACGTGAACTTCATTCATTGTCACTCTAAAGAAAAGGATAGCAGGCAACAGCGATTGCATTCAAGGTCAAATTTTTGTGCTTCAGTGTTTTATACGGAATGCAATCTCCATTTGGGTATAAGCTTCTTGGAAGAATACAATGTTAACGCCATCTAGCGATGAATGTAGCAATGGTCATCAATTATAAGAATAAAATTAATCCTGGCGAATCTAATCAGGATAATTATATATTTTAATCGAATTATTGTATTGTCATCGGTCTTTGACAGGTGTGCAAAATTTGAACGAAATCTGGCCGTTTAAAGTGGGTCAAAATCGCGCCCAAAGAAGTCGGTTACAAACAAACATACAAACATACAAATATACAAACATACAAGTGAAGCTAATATAAAGCGTGTAAAAACCTGTTGATCACACAATTATTTGCCTCGGTGCGGGGATCGAACCCGCAACCTTACATTTCACAGCTGACGCGACCGACGTCTAACCAACTGCGCCACGGAGGCTGTGAACTAAATATAGTTATATTCGATGGAGTTGCCAATAGATTTCTATATTAGAACTTTTAAGTTTGTGATATAAATATGAATCACTAGCGGCCCGGCCCGGCTTCGCCCGGGTGCAGATAGTTTTTGAGTCCAATCCACATCAAGAACATATTATTTCGCGTGTCTACTAACTATATTTCCCGCGTGCCGTCGACTATATTTCCCTTCCGTAGGAGAGGACATCCCGTGCCAACAATTTGAATTTGAAAGAGTAGAAAATATGTATATTTGGTTTCCTGACTCATCCCACGGGAACACTACATTTTTCGGGATAAAAAGTAGCCTATGTGTTAATCCAGGGTGTCAGCTATCACTATACCAAATTTCATCAAAATCTGTTGAGCCGTTTTTTCATGAAAGAGTAACAAACATACATACAAACTTTCACCTTTATAATATTAGTAAGGATAATGTAAATTAATTATAACATCTACGACTGTTTGAGTTTGATCATTTCAAATCGAATTGCAAATGTGGAGGGCCAAATGAGAACTATTTAACGCAGACCAGTAGGAAATAAGCTGATAAGGATTCGTGGCCTAGATAAATGTCAAAAGTTATGCAAGTGTTGAATATAAATAAATCCTCATCAAATAAAATTTATGCCTGCTAGGTAATAGAACAAATTTAGTTTATTGTATGATTTATTTACTTAATAAATAAATAACCCTAATGTCATTGAAATAGGGTCTATTATTAATACGGCTCTTCTGATTTCAAGCAAAAAAGCAACCTAATGTCATTGAAATAGGGGCTATTTTTAAATCAAGGCAAGTAGGCGGCGCTTACGACAGTCTAAGGGATAATATTGAATTAAAAACGTTATTCATAGACGTCAAAAATTACTAATCAGCTATTTAACAGCTTTTTTTCTTCACCGTTTATTGCGTGGTGACTGACTATCAATATACAGAGTGATATTGACATTTATGGTATTTACTTTAAAATATATGTTCCTTAATCCCCCTAGGTACTATAGGGTTGTGTCCAAGATTTTATTTGAGCAGTAAGTAATCATTCCTTAAAAGCATCGTTTATAAAAACAAACGAATTTGAAAACAGCATCAAAATTGAATGTAAAATGACTGAGATATTAATAAATTTAGTAGTACGGTGGGGACACTCGTTGTCTCTTTCGCACGCGTGCACCTTATGGAAGATGACGTCACGCCGTGCATGTTGCATCCTTTTCTATCACTCCTACCACTAACTTTTATATATTTGTAACTTGCTTATTACTTAACGGATTTTAAAAATTCTTTCTGATTATGATTATGCGTAACGTAACCTTCCGTTATAACCAAAAATAAAAATCTATGAAACTAGCCTATTGTGCCGAATTTGAATAAAAACTGCCTGATAGTTTTGTCAAAAATCACGATTTTAGGTTTCAAGGTTTTTGATAAACCCCTATAGATACTGAGTTTTTTTTTTGTTTAGATAAGTTCCTTAACCGAACTAAAGTTCATCTAAGCGGTAAAAACACTCTTATCTACATGGGAAGTCCAAAAATCGTGAAAACGAAAATCACGATTTATGACAAAAAATCTTCTCATATTGCTTTCAAATTATATACAATGTCACCTGGGGTGATGAGAAACATATGGGTTAATTTAAGTAACATGTGTCAATATCACCCTGTATACACGTTTTGTACTTACCTTCCTTCCGTCTACCTGGCGTTTTTTTTTTATTTAGACTCAGGCACACATTGCCGTCCTGCTCCTGCGGTTAGGAACACACGTTTTGTACTTATTGTAGCTAAAATAAACATTTTATCCATGTACTAGCGGTTTGGCCCGGCTCCGTCTGGGTGCAGATATTCAAAATGGCGGCCAAAATGTTCAACTCCGACTAAATAATTTTTTTATCTTCCGTAAAAAAGTTTTTTTTTCATAAAAAGTATCCTACGTTACTTCTTATACCACCAATAATATGTGTACAAAGTTTCATGATGATCGGTTAAGTAGTTCTCGCGTGACAGCGTAAGAAACATACTTTTAATTTTACATATTAGTAGTATTAGTATAAGTATTACTATTAGTAGCATTAAACATTTGTAATATGAGTAGGGATGTATGTATGTATGTGATCGTGTGTAGATTCATCGGGTACACGCAGAAGATATTAGTAGTATAAGTTTTAGTATTAGTAATATTAGTAGCCTTAAACATTTATATTAGTGGGGAAGTAGGGATGTATTTATTATTGAGTAAGTGTGTGTGTGTGTGTGTGTGTGCAGATACATCGGGTACACACAGAAGCTGGCGTTGTTGCTTGACTACGACGGCACGCTGGCGCCCATCGCGCCGCACCCGGACCTGGCCACGCTGCCGCTCGAGACCAAGCACACGCTGCAACGCCTCTCCAACATGTCCGACGTGTATATCGCCATCATCTCCGGACGGAACGTCGACAACGTCAAGAAAATGGTCAGTCTCATTACTCATTATTCATTACTCGTTATAATCAAGGTAAAGGCAAGACGCTGGCAAATTTAGACGTAATTAAACATTATGATTCAAACTTTAGCAAAGGAGAATGCCCATTCATAGTATCGGTAAGAAATATCTGATACTGCTTAAAATTCATTATATAATTTTTATGGTTTGTCCTTTAACGTTTTCCTGTTTTAATCCGGATGACAGGTTTTTATAAAATAATTATCATCCATTGACGTAAAATATATGGACGGGGCGGAGAGTACGAAAAGTGTTGTCACGAAAGTGGTCCGCGGACCAATGCAACCGGTGGTGACGTCACAGCGCACCGGTCTGTAAGTCGTCGACAAATGCCTAATTGTATCATCGTGGTTGCAATAAAGATGACTGAAAGTTCACAAAAAAAAGATAACATTTCTTATCATCGCTAAGTAAAAATTATATAACTTTATATCAGTATAACATTCATTTTAGCATTATTGAAAAACGATTTCATGGCCGCCATTGACGTAAAAATCCAACAGATGGCGCGATTTTTACGGGCATCTTTTTGACGTACCCAATGTACTGAAGGGCCTATCCTTAGTTTTTAAATCAATGTTATCATCACATTTTGTTCAAAAAGCCGAATGCAAAAAGAATATTTTTATTGGACTTTAAGTTAATTTCTTCAAGAACTCCAGGCCTGAGTCACAATTATGTTTATATTTACTGTAATATATATTTTTCCCTACAAAAAGTAGGTTTCATCGAGGGACAAAAATCTTCGCATTGATACAAAGTTTCATACTAAAATGTTCATTCCCTTTATTTTTTCCAACATTGTAGTATAACAGCTGAATTTCATATGTGTTATGAAAGCAATTATAAAAAGTTGTTTCCTTGGTAGTCAGATACTTTTGATGGATCTTTCATCTCGCCAGACACATTAAAGCGGAGCATGAAGTCTAGAATAGTTTGGCACGAATTGGGTGTTGGGAGGGGGTGGAAGGGGAATGGGGGAGTGCCCCATGCCTTTGGTACCACTTCCATGAAAAGGTAACGCACCATTCCGGAGAAAACCCAATCAAAGTAAAATAAATACTTGTTTTCAAAAGTTGCTTCTGTTTGACGTAGTACTAATGATTTGTTTGTAAATCGCCCATAATAATGATCCGTTTTACCCAATATGTGAGGTAAAGAACTATTATTATTAATTTCTCGAAACCTATGCATTACCTTTGAATAGGAGTGATAACGTATTAATCAGCGACCCAATCCCTATCATTTTTATCACTTTTACCTCTCTCAGCGTGTCGAACGATTCTGAGTTTTCTATGGGTGTAAAGTGTGAGGATAAATACACTTGAGCGGTGAGCCTTGACCGATTAAAAATATTTTCAACATAATAAATCATAGTACAATCAGGTATATTATACTCATAATTGCTTCTACGTTTTTTATCCTTTTACATGATTGTACTATTAAGAACGAGATACGAGCAATTAGGTCCTCTAAAAGTATTCCTTAGGAGCAAAAAGAATAATTAGTATAATATCTATCCGTCACACTACACAAATAATAAACCGAGTAAAAATGCTTTAAATGAACACCAATGAGTTATAAAAAAGCAATAAAATGGAAAAATTGTTATGATAAGTTTATTGCATAATAAATGTTTGTGTAAGTTATTGAGAGGCCAATGGCGAATTGTTGGCGGATTCCGCGAAACAAGGTTATCAGTGCGAAGAAGAATCAATGCGTTTAGATAGACATAACGTGAGCAGTGTGTGAAGTGTTGTTTACGCCAAATATCTTATTTAACAAGTTTATAAAAGTACTGGACCGATTTTAATAATTCTTTTTTCATTAAAAAAAAAAAGCTACATTATCACTGAGTAACATAGGCTATATTTAGTACTAGATTACTATAGAAATCTTTAGAAATTCCTATTAAAACCAACCGAAGGTGTAAAAAAATTAGTCATAAAATATCTTTCATCGCATACGCTGCGAAGAGTATTAATGATAATATTATAAATATGAATGATTCAAGAGGAAGGTTTATGTGTATAATACATGCATATTATTGTAGAGAAATCTACATGCACCCGGGCGAAGCTGGGCCGGGCCGCTAGTTTAATATATTTATATACATTTTACCTATCAAGCTAAATATTTTCATTAAATCCTATTTTATCATTGAAGCTTTATCCTAAAAATACAATTTAGGCGGCCCTCTCTTTATTTTTCTTCTCTGATGTCCATCCCATGGAAGTCGGTAAGAGATTGCTTCGAGCGGTACGACCACCAGTTGAACTTTTATGTTAAATGCTATCAAGATTTATATGGTGTACAAAAAAATTAAAATAAACAAAATATTAAACGTGGTGGTAAAATGACTTAGCATAATGGATATTTTCTGTAATGTATGAATGATATTTATGTCAGTTTTATAATTAAAATGTTTTATGTTAGTCGCGTATCTTTTCATAAATAAATTATAAAGATATTCCTCCGGGTTCTAGACAGGGAATATCACATTTTCTAATTCTCTTTAGCTTCGTTTTATTGAGGTTACACTGTATATAGGTACCACATAGGTACATAGGACGTAGTATTCAATAAACGTGCGATATCGTGTCCTACGTGAACACGATGTAAATAATAATTGTCAATAAAATACTTTAATATAATTGATACGACCCTATATAAACGTACGTATTGTCGTTTTAAACGTACAATTATGTTCACCAACAAATGTAGGCATATAGATCTTACTATAAAATGAACACCTCATATAATTCCTTACGTTTCAAAATTAATTTACACAAAGCACCGATGGGGTAAGGCGGGATAGTCAGCCCTCTACCTTACTGCATTCTTTATTCATATAATAATTTATTAAATTAACGAAGTTATAAATCATTATTTTTATCATAATATAACAACCTTGACTGCCTGACCTGAGTTATCTGCATTTTGAATTAAGATTAACTGATAAACTATTTTACGTCTCTTACAGTTATGAAATGGTTCATACATTTAAACTGAGTGGCAACATACTAAACATTACCTGTACCTCAAGTATTTAATATGTATATGTGATAATGAACTCAGGGAATCCAGATAATAACACACGCTAATATATTTAATAAAGATGTTTGTGCTAATTCACCGTGCAAACAATTACAAAGTGCGTGACACCATTTGTAAATGTGTTAATGATATTCTTCGTTAGAAATCTAAAAAAAGGTTTCTTTTTGAACCTTGTAATGTTATTCAATATTACACTCTTTGCTTAGGATGGACAGTTACATATCTAGATAGATAGATTATAAAATGGAATGCAATAAAAATATTGCATTCAATTTTATAATATACGTAATGTTTTGTAGCTACTTCATCAAATCCTTGCAGTTTTTGAGTATTGGCAGGTATAGACTACCAGTTTCATTGTCTGATAAAAACAACCATTAGTAAAGACCCCTTCTGCAGAACTGTGTCTTGTCGGGTCGAGTAATATAATATCTATTAGCTTGTGGCGAATATCGGAAATTCGTATCAAAATATATATTTAACGCATTTATCGAGGTATTGTTTTTGATATAAGCATCAAACATTTTTACTTGTAATCTAGAAGTTTTGCATGTCCAATATAATAAAATGTGAACTGTGAAGGAAGAAAAATTGTTCCTAATATTCTGAAAAACTGCATGACAACAACACATACCGACTCCAAACGATCGTAGATCTATCTGTATATTGTTAATTATCTTCAAATATCCATAGTTCTCACTGCTCATTAATTCAATCATCAGTCAATAACATTAGAAGCAGAGACTAGACCTGCCCCCTTCATTACGTAACGCAAACAAGGCGACACAAGCGCGTGCCGTGTGCCCACAAACCGGGTTAACAAAATTATCAACAGTATATATAAATATTTTCGTTTTAAAACTGAGATAAAATCGGTCATAGTTCATGTTGATAGCGCGGACCTTGTTGCAAACCTACTGGATATTTCACTAGACGCGACTATCTAACGAGGTTTGTGATGAGCCTGGTCTTTGATCTCAGTGTCTGCCTAATCTTTAAACATGCCATTATCGCGACATTATTGGTCAACAGCTCACGTAATTTTTACCCACCTACTGTTTGCTTGCTTCATTAAGAAGTGTATTTGCAATAATTACACACTAACTGACAATAGTTTTCTAGATCTTAATCGTAAGCCGTAGGGATAATGAGAGGTGTATCAAACCTACAACTTCTTAAAAAGTCGCTTATGATACTTCCCGGGTTGAAAACAATCCAAATCTAATCCAAGTCCAGTCTCAATCCAAAAATATCTATCGATTTGTTTAATTATTTTATTAGAAGATTGCTTCCCAAAAAGCTAGCAATTTTCATATTATAAAAACTGAAAGGCAAGCAGTTCAAGCAACTGATGTGTGCCTAACGTCTATGTATCTGTCCAGTTATTTTTTTTTATTTTCATTCATATAATGGTTTCCAACTAACATTACACTTAAATATAAAGTAATTTGTATCTGCTAAACATCTGTAATAATGTAACCTGTATTCAGCAAATAAAGATTTGATTTGATAAAGATAATATTATGTAAATTTGGAGCATGAACTATATCTTTCTATCTGATTATCCGTTCTAGGTGGGAATCGAAGGCATCACATACGCGGGTAACCACGGCCTGGAGATCCTGCACCCGGATGGAAGCAAGTTCGTTCACCCCATGCCCATAGAGTTGCAGGACAAAGTGGTGGACCTACTCAAAGCGCTGCAGGAACAGGTAACATATATACCAACATGCGGCTAAGGGACAACGATTTTGATAGACACAAGCAAAGCCAAAAGCCTAATTTGAGAACCCCTGCAATTATTCTTCTTGTGTAAAATTACTATTTTTTAATAAACATTTTTCATTTTCATTTTTCAAATAGTGGCACAAGTACCTAACTATATCAGAGCATTTTGGTTCCTCTTAAAAATATTCCTTAATATTTTTGATTGTCTTCTTACTATTTAAATTAATACAGGCCAGGATTCCATGTGAATTACGTGTGGCTAAGCTAAATAAAAATATTTGAGCAATATAATCTTAACGTTCATTTGTAATACTTATTAATTTTATTTGCATTTTTTGTGCGTGAAAATAAGTCGTTATTATTAGAAAGGAATGTTAACCTCGTAACATTAGTTCAGTCAATATGGAAATTGCCCTCCGAATAAAAACCTACCCTTATTTAACATAATTAATCGTTAGGAGGGCATGTCAAGAGGTCATAGAAAAATTAAAAAGGTCGCGCTATTTGCTGATTTTGAGAAATTAAAAAAATTAATAAAAAAAAATTGAAATACGCTTTTTTCTTGGAAACTATTGGTTTTAGGAAAGAGTTTTCCGAATAAAAAATGTAGAGGGCATTGCGAACTACATTTTTTGTCATCGGAGTGACGTCATCCGACTTGAAATACAAAAAATAGAGGGCGCTAATGGACCAAAAAAGTGTTCCAACGCTATTTTCGATAGGACAAAACGTTTTTTTTTATTATAATGTAAATTAGAAAATTGTTCGTCACAAAATTAACTACAACTTTTATTTAAACAATTTTTTTATAAAACTTACCGTTCTCGACCTGGAACTTGTCGAAGTGTACAAATTGTACATTATGTACCGTGCCTTTGCACAGTACTCATGCCATTCAGTTTTTGTCTTTTTTTTAATTCAAATGAAATAGCAGTAATTGTTTTATGATTTTGTTATCAAAAAATTTGAACATTTGTTCAGCAAAAATTTGAACTTGGTGAATCTATCTACGTTTTGCATCACATTATTTCAAGTCGGATGAGGTCACTCCAATAACAAAAAATGTAGTTCACAATGCCCTCTACATTTTTTATTTAAAAAACTTTCTCCTAAAACCAATAGTTTCCAAGAAAAAAGCATTTTTTTTTTATTGCTTTGTATGGCGAGACGAGCATGCCGTTCGCCTGCTGGTAAGCGATGCGACCGCTCATGAACAGTAGCAAGACCAAACAACACCTTGATTTACAAAGCAATGCTTGGCATTCCACTGCTCTCGCCATCCTGAGACACAAGATGTTAAGTCTCAATATGTCCAGTAGTTACTCTGGCTACAATGTCCTTCAATCCGAAACACAACAGTGCATTTAAACTGCTGTTTGACGGGAGAAAAAGACATTGCGGTGGTACCCACCCAGGCAGCCTCTCACATATGAGAGACCTACCACCAGTATATTTAATTTTTTTTTAATCATTTTTTGAATTTGTTATGGAAACGGAGACACAATATATCACTTATGATATCTTTGATGATGGATCGGAAAAAAAACGATTTCGGGGAAATATTTTTTTTAACATTTGTTACATCGTATGTTTAGGTACCTAACATTATAGTACCGACTATAGTTTTATTAAGCATTCTATTTGCTAGATGGTATGATGATAATAAGTCACACAACACCATGAACATGAAGTATAAAGTAATGCTTAGCATTCCATTGCGCTCGCCAGATGAACATTCGAAGTTCGTACGAGTATATTTTTTTTATAGAGTAACCCCCCTGGCAATACAACAGTGCCTTTACAGTTTACACTGCTGTTTGGCGGGAGAGATAGACATTACTGTGGTACACAGGTGGCTTCTCACACATGACTTACCACCAGTAAGCTTAACAAGTTATTGCTAAACAAAGGTGTTTGATGATATTGTGTGCGTGCAGGTGTGCAAGGACGGCGCGTGGGTGGAGAACAAGGGCGCGTTGCTCACGTTCCACTACCGCGAGACGCCGGCGGCGCGGCGCGCGGCGCTGGCCGAGCAGGCGCGCGCGCTCATCACGGCGGCCGGGTTCACGCCCGCGCCTGCGCACTGCGCACTCGAGGCGCGCCCGCCCGTGCAGTGGGACAAAGGTACGCTATCATATACATATACATGGAGATAGAGATATAATATAAATACAAATAGGTACACTTACAATAAATTATAAGGATACGATATTCTAAACATATCAATAAGTACTTCATAATAAACTAAAGAAACACACATATAATAATAAACACCCGACAGTCACATGCATTGTCCTGATCCCACACTAAGACCGAGTCTTGTGTCGTAGGTATCAGGAACCACGAGTCTTTACGGTCTCACAAAGACCCAGACCCGTAAGAAATATTCGTGCGCCGCACAAACATTGCTTACAATGTGGGGACCGAACCCACGGCGTCTCGTTTCACAGGCGGCTTCAAACCAACTGTGCCACGGAGGCTGTCAAATGAATACTATGGTTTCCTCCTCTCTCCTAAATTGTTGCCGCGTCCAACAGGGTCCACATTGAACCTTTTTATAAAATTTAGCATCTTAATAACATGTGGTGAGCAATAAAGATATTGAGTATTGAGAGTGAACACTCAGAATAAGGGCATAAGCGCCGTCTGTTGCTGTACGACGTTACAAGGAAACATGATTCGTCAATATTCAACCTCTGAACATTCGATGTTTGTGTAGGAGCATAGAGTAACCCTCCAATCCACTACTCAAGTATCTTATCTACTTAGATTTCTTACTTACTTTGTTACTTAGATTTGATACTTATCAAGTATATAAAGGAAAAAAATATTATTAATTTGCATTTCGCAACTCCATAATAATCACAATTAAGTTTTATCTTCATTCATTACAAGAATGATGTGTTTCAACCTAACTTTACGAAAACAACGAGTTGATGAACACTTTTACATAACGGTGTGTGTGTGATAGTTTTAAACATTTATTCAATAATAATAACATTTACTATATTGTGACACTGGCTAAATCACCGATGATACGGTTGTGGAGCCAAACTACATTTTAAAAGAAGAAGAAATACATAGATTAACAACTTAATTCCATCAGGTCGAGCGTCTATTTACATTCTGCGAACGGCTTTTGGACTGGACTGGAGTGAAAGGATCAGGATTATCTACGCCGGTGATGACGTCACCGACGAGGACGCCATGCTGGTAAGATTTTTTCAATATTTTTACATAAAATACATTAACGCCTTTTTCCCAGAAGGTGTAGGCAGAGGTACCAGGACACACCCACATTTGGCTTTGTACATATGTTCCACCCCACGATGTGATTGGTGGCGAGCCTATCGCCATATCGGGCACAAATTTCTGACTCTAGGCTGATAATGAATAAAAAATCCAATATCACTTTGCCCAACTTGGGATTCGAACCCGAGACCTCAGCTTTGTAACCGTACCCAGTATAACAACGCCAACGAGGCAGTCAGTTCAATATTTTTAAATAACCGTTATTACATCCTTAAAAAACGATAACAATTAAATACTGAATTGGTATTCATTATGTACAAGTGATGGCCTCATTGTTCTAGACAAACATGACGACTGCGAACAATCTAGTCAGTTGATCTCAAGAAAAAATCTCATTATAATTTCTGGAGGCTGCTTTTTAATCACTTAATTTCAAACAGAAAAGGAAAAAGTAATTATTTTTGTAACAATTATCAGCACGTATTTTTGTTGATACAAAATAAGTAGGAGAAAACAATATTGTCTCCCTTAAATCATTGTTAATCAGTTGTTCTGTGCTGTTTGGTCCTGTTAAATGTCAATCAACTTTTTAACAGCCTGTATATTGAGTATTTAATCAAAACATTCATTCCAGGCGCTGAAAGGTATGGCGGCGACGTTCCGCATTGCATCATCGAGCATCACCAAAACGTCTGCGGAACGGCGCCTCTCTTCCACCGACTCCGTACTGGCCATGCTCAAGTGGGTGGAGCGACACTTCTCGCGCCGCAAGCCACGCGCCAACTCACTCACATACAAATCCGCGAGGAAGGCACGCGACTCCATACAGATGCACATGTCGTACCACCTCCCCGCCCGTACAGACCTGCACTCCCCTCCCTCCCCGTCCCGCACACCCGACAAGACCTCCAGCGGCACCGATTCCAGTTAACTCAGAGATACTTCCCATCTTCAAACGCCGACGCATCCACGCCAATTGGACTCGGTTATCCAAACTTAAGGCTCAGTTGCACAAATTTGCCGATACATTTGACCTTGAAAATGTCAATCCTATACATTAGCAAGGTTATGTACGTCTATAATGTATGGCGATGACATTTTCAAAGGCGAGTCAGTTTGTGCAACTCAACCTTGACCAAACATCTGGTATGAAAACGGCCGATGTTCACGGTAAACGTTATTTCCTCGAGATAAAAACAGGTACATTTTTTATATAACTGGGTCTAATTGTATGTTAAGGCTGATCACTTACCTATTATATGAGCCGCCGGTTCGTCGGACCTATGCCATAAAGAAACTAATATACTAGTAATTGTATTTAATACTTATTCCATTTACAATGACTGTAAGGATGATATAACTCTCAAAAATCTGAACTGAATTTTTTATATGAATTTACTCACGTGAAATATTCTGAGTATTGACGTAGTCAGTATTTGGACTGAAGTAGTTCCTAAAATATGTTCATCTAATTATCACTTTTTAAATTCACTCCAACATTAAATTGTCAAAAATAATTGTAGTTGTTGATTCCAGTTTTAGAGTTGTTTAATGCACAAATAATTCGCTAAATGTGTATCTTGGTGATATTTTGTTATGCATTGTGCTTACGTTCTACATAAATGTTGGCGTATGTTGCATGTTTTTATTTTAATGTTATTTATGTGATATTAATATTTTATTATTAAGAAGACTAAATGTCAACAATCTTTCTTGTACTTGCTATAAATTATTATTGTTTACTATTCGAGCTATTTTCACATTCTAGTAAATTACGTGGTTTAACCAAGAGCATTTCATTTAGAAATATTAATACAAATTTCTGACTCAGTGTTGATCGATAATTTTCAATTGGTTTATCGAGACATGACTCGCTACGTCCACCAGCTGTCGTATAGAGCTTGGTTTTTGTGATTTTCATCGGATTTATATATATATACCGGGTATATCAAGACTGCTACCGAAAACGAAGCTGGGTGGTAGTTTTAATGACTTCAAACACAATGCAACTAAATTTTGTGCAAAAAATTGCGACGAATTTTTTTTGATATTTTTTTTCTATCGTCGTATTGAGGTGGTAAATACATGTTTATTCTTAAAAAATGGTGTACACCCTTTTATTTTTAAATACGCTATAGTACGCAAGGCTAAATTATTATTTCAGCAAAAACTATGGATTTACCACCCAAACTCGACGATATTTAAAAAATAATAAAAAAATAGTCGCGTTTCTTTGCAAAATTTTTAGTTACAATATGTTTGTAGTCACTAATACTACCACCCGACTTCGTTTTCGGTAGCACTCTTGATATACCCGGTATATGTGTTATATGTATATAATTTTATTTGTACAATTGATATCAATCGTGCTAATTTATAAATGGCTTTGTATGTAAACAAATGTGATGTATTTGTAAGAATGTATTTGATTGGTTTTTGGTACCTGCAAGCTACCGTAGTGTCTCCATACGCACTGAAATTTCTCGAATTTCAATCTACCGTGTATTTTTAGATATTTTTATTTTAATGTAAAATAAATAAAATGAAAAGTACAACAGACAGAAAATAGCCTTTTAATTGATAATATATACAAAATTGCCTTTATCTACTAATGTTAATAGAAGTACGAACGTAGGAATGTTTATATTGTGCCTTAATTTAATAATATTATCGAAACCGCGTCAAATACTTTACACGAATTATTAGGGAGAGTTTATAACAAACAATATCTGAACACATCAAATGCTTTGTCGACATTTTTATGTACATGTATGTGGTGATGACTCGCAGAACGGTCCGTATGTATCACCGGTGATACGTAACCTACATCTTACAGGGTATGGCGTGAACATCAATGCATTATATTATTAATGTGTCAAAATATTCTAAACTTCCGACGCTTACGCATTGCGCCCGATCGAGAAAATATACAAACTATTTTCAGTTTTCATGAAACATCTTAATACTGCTGAATGCTAACGAATATATAACCTAATTCAAATGCCGTAATTATATACGAACATAAATAGATTCATAAAAAAATTGCTTGCCAATGTTGACGGCTATGAAAAAAAAAAGAGAGTGACGCAAAACGCCAACTAAATATGAAGAAATTATTGTCAGAAGACCTTACTTATAAAATCCATATTCCTATACTATTCTTAATTGTTTATAGTTCTATTTTTATGGTGTCTTGCTATTCGCTGCACATGAAACATTAAGAAAAGGACAGAATATTCATATATTCTCAACACGCATGACGCAATGCATAACCGCTTCGGACTAAAACATTGTCCTCTCCCATCCGTCACACACGACATTTCACTAACATTCAATTTGAACCACTTAAGTAAACATATATTCACAAAACGTTCGAGTTTGTATCACAATAAATACACTTAGATAATAATGCCTACACATTACTACGAGACACGACTAGCCAGGACAGAATGAAATAGAACAAACATATCGGGTACACCGCCAACGCCTTCTTGCCTTCTGGTTGACTGTCGCCCAGAAACTTGGTGGCGGCTGGAATTAAACAAAACATTATTTAAATAAATACACATAGCAGTCACATACATAGTTCTGACCCCACATTAAGAACACTTAAGTCTTGTGTCATGGGTATCAGAAACTACGAGAGACTTCGGTCTCACAAACACCCAGACCCGAGAGAAATATTTGTGGGCCACACAAACATTTCATTTCAGCAGCCTCTTGTTTCACAGTGGGCGTCTAACCAACTACGCACTATTCAAGCTTTATATACAATAATGTATTAAGGCGGACTTAATCATCATCATCATATCAGCCACAGGAAGTCCACTGCTGAACATAGGCCTCCCTCAAGGATCTCCACAATGGCCTGTTGGAAGAGGCCTGCATCCAGCGACTTCCTGCAACCTTGTGGGCGGGCGTCCGACATTTCGCTTGCCTGTACGTGGCCTTCACTCAAGAACCTTTCGGCCCCAACGGCCATCGGTTCTACGAGCTATGTGCCCGGCCCACTGCCACTTCAACTTGCCAATCCTATGGGCTATGTCGGTAACCTTGCTTCTCCTACGGATCTCGTCATTTCTGATTCGCTCTCGTAGGGTAACACCGAGCATAGCCCTCTCCATGGCTCGTTGAGTGACTTTGAGCCTTTTAATGAGGCCCACAGTGAGAGGCCACGTCTCGATGCCGTATGTCATCACTGGTAACACACAAATAAAGAAAAAACATAATCGATTTTCTAAAATTTCAATAACCAGTACCAAATTTTAATAACAGTCGTCGTTCCTAAAATTTCAATACACACGTATAACATTCTTTGTTTTTAACCATTGACATAAATATATGGACAAGGCGGAAAGCGCGTAGTGTTCCGACATAAGTGGTGCGCGCGATCCAGTACATCTCTGGTGGAGCGTTACTGATATTAGTCATCACTTGCAACGATTGAAAATTGAAAATGCTCGCTTGTATTATGAGTTTCATAAAAATGAAGATAACATCTTTATCATCGTTAAGACGAAATCTATTAAATTAAGTTAATTTGATATTTATTTTAGCGCGATTTTCACGGTCATCTTTTTGTAACACCAAATGTTCTGAAGGGCCTATCTTTTGTTTCTAAATATTGATTCATTCATTCATTCATAAATAATATTTGTATATACAAACAATATTTATTTTCTAAAATTTCAACAATCAGTACAAGTCAAAAACTGATACTGAAAGTTTCATGCCGAAAAAAATTCACCACAATATCACAATGGATTTGTATACAATGAAATATTTTAAAATGTATCGGAAACCACGAGACACTTTTTAATCACATAAACAGTCGACCCGACACAAATGTGTATTACATAATATACAGGGTATATCAAGACTGCTACCCAAAACGAAGCCGGGTGGTCGTTTTAGTGACTTCAGACACAATGCAGTGCGGGGATCGAACCCGCAGCTTTATTTCACCGACGGCGTCTAGCCAACTGCGCCACGGATTTTATACACTGCGGTATATGCCAACTGCGATATTACTTACCATAAGTGGCCCAAAGAAATCCAGTCATAGATATGGCGAATCTCAAGAAGAATAGGAAAGTAGTCTGAGTGCTGAACAGTATGATGCGGCATATGATGAGCGCCATCGCGATCGGAAGCAGGCAGTACCCGAGCACGCACACTGATTGGAAGAATGATCTGGAACGAATATTATATGGATCCGTAAATATAAATAATTAATAAATACGCCCAATACATATCACATGACATAGTCCTGGCTCCACGAGTCTTGTGACGTGGGAACTAGAAAGTACGAGAGACTTCGGTCTCACATATAATTTTATATTATAAATTATTAATATATTATAGTATGATTTGATATGAAGTTTCCCTACGGCCATTTTTTATTCCATATCTATCGTCTGACAAACCTCACCCAACGGTTTTTAAAACGATAAAATGAAAATTCATTCCTTTTTCTATAATTGGGTGTTTTACTAAAACGTGCCATTTCATATTATTTATTCTATACGCTGCTGGCACCATATCACCATATCATCTTTTCAGAAAACCATAGGTTCTATTCTCTTAATTCTTAGCAAAATATGCTTCGAGAATTATTGTTTTATTTGACCATCATTGTGAAGACTTTAGGGGGATTGAGGGTTACCCATAAAGTGCTAGTTTTAGCATACGTGCATGACATTGACTACATAGTCAAGCCGTGATCTAGTTTGTTTGTATTATGTATACTTCATACATATTTTTAATTATCCATATTGTATACAACACGCCCTGACCAACAACAAAGCAATGATGTCAGAGAAAACTTTCGCGGTAAATTTAGCGAAAGTATATAAAATTTACAGGGTATATCAAGAATGTTACTGACAACAAAGCCGGGTGGTAATTTAAGTGAGTTCAGACCAATAATTTTATTATATAATAAATGGTTCAGGCATAATGCAACTAAATTATTTGCGAAATAAGCGAGGTATTTTTTTAATTTTTTGCTCTCGTCGCATTTTGGTGGTTAATGCATAGTTTTTTTCTAAAACATACTTTGCACCTTTTTTTAAGAAGCCATGGTCCGCAATGGTTTAAATTATTATTTTGGCAAAAATTATGGATTTATCATGCAAACAAAACAAAATTAAAAATACAAAAAAATCGCTCTTCTTTGCGAAAGTTTTAGTTGCATTATGTTTGTAGTCACCAAAAGTCTTCGTTTTCGGTAGCAATCTTGATATATTACACAATGTATGTATGTATTAATTTAGGAGTTAAAAAAAAAAAATTACTGGCTATTACGAAAAATAGCCATTGTCAGTAACGTCGAAGTCAGATCAGTAGTGCCCTATATTCTCGAGGTTGATGTGTATTTAAATGAATAAACAATAAATTGCAGCATTACAACCATAACATTGTAGCATTACAAAATAATTTAATAATCGCAAATTAACACCAAAAACCAATTTTCTACAATCTGATAAGAGCAATCGGCTAACATAGAACACACATTTGGTATAACACTCTTATCATTAAAAACACATAACCGACGACTGAATTTATACATGAGTTCCACAATGATACTAAACCCTAACAAAGTATATAATTAAAAGTACTACCATTATAGCAAATTGTGGACTCTAATCTAGGGAACTATTGATTATTTTAAGTTTCAGTCATGGTCAAACAAATCATTTGATAACTAAATATATAATAGTTAAAAAAAACTAAAATACACGCTTTAATAAGATATACAACTAAAAAAGTAAAAATAATTGATACTGAATTTAAGATAAGAAAATGGAGTAAAATACATATATTTTATTGTTACAAAGCGTGGGGTGTTTACAACAATTACTTATCCTCCTGCACCCCACGCTTTGTAACAATAAAATATATGTATTTTACTCCATTTTCTTATCTTAAATTCAGTATCAATTATTTTTACTTTTTTAGTTGTATATCTTATTAAAGCGTGTATTTTAGTTTTTTTTAACTATTATATAATTGTTTTGACTAAAAACATCCATCTACGGCTGTATTTCCAATCAATAACGCCATCTGTTGGTCAGTAGTAACATTTGACACTTGAAGAATACAAGAAGCTTATACCCAAATGGAGATTGCATTCCGTATATAAAAGTGAAGCACAAAAATTTTACCTTGAATGACGTCGCTGATGCCTGCTATCCTTTTCTTTAGCGTAACAATGAATGAACTTCACGTGAACTTCATTCATTGTCACTCTAAAGAAAAGGATAGCAGGCAACAGCGACGGTCAAATTTTTGTGCTTCAGTGTTTTATACGGAATGCAATCTCCATTTGGGTATAAGCTTCTTGGAAGAATACAATGTTAACGCCATCTAGCGATGAATGTAGCAATGGTCATCAATTATAAGAATAATTAATCCTGGCGAATCTAATCAGGATAATTATATATTTTAATCGAATTATTGTATTGTCATCGGTCTTTGACAGGTGTGCAAAATTTGAACGAAATCTGGCCGTTTAAAGTGGGTCAAAATCGCGCCCAAAGAAGTCGGTTACAAACAAACATACAAATATACAAACATACAAATATACAAACATACAAACATACAAACATACAAGTGAAGCTAATATAAAGCGTGTAAAAAGGTAGCTGTCTATGAATAAGGTTTTTGATGATTAGTCAACAACATGACCTACACTGTGCCTGGTATTGGAAAAAAATATATGAAATACTACATTTTATGCTCATAATCAACAAACATACTCACATGTTTCCTCCCAATAATTTTGAATTTAATGTTACAACAGCAGCACCTATCCAGACGAGCACAAATACTTGCGCGAATTCTGGCCCTCCATCTTTGATGTCGTTGACGCGCTCAGCGCCCTGAAGGATGGTTGCCATAAGGGTACATAGCAACAGCGGGCCCCACAGATCCCCTTAAAAAAACATTTTGTTATTAATCACACCTCCTAAGGACATCTGCATATCACCAATCTTCCGTAAGTCAATATGGTAAGTTTTCTTTTTTGTAATTTTTTTTTTTTTTTTTTTTTTTTTATCTCTCCTTCACGCTGCAATCTGTCTCCATTGGGACATTCAACAGCTGGTTGAGCGGATTAGTAATTTGTCACGTTCGGAATGCGACCTGTGTCTCATCCTACTTAATTTTCTTTTTATTTAATAGTGTCCTGTGGCATCCTCCGCTTCAAACGACGAATTGCTGAACTTTTCTCCATCAATACGTTGGCCATGACGTTAGGGTGGTTCTTTATTCTTTCGCTGTATGTTTTCGTATAATGACGAATTTCCTGCCTGATTGTGGCCATGTGTAGATCATGATGTAGTTGGTCGTTTGTAACGAACCAAGGGGCATTGGTTATTATCCTTAATATTTTATTTTGGAATCTTTGTATAATTTCAATATTGGAATGGGACGCCGTCCCCCAGAGCTGAATTCCGTAGGTCCAAATTGGTTTAAGTATTGACTTGTAGACAAGAAGCTTGCTATTTAGCGACAATTGTGAGCGGCGGCCCATTAACCAATACAGCTTTCGCATTTGTAAACCCAGTTGCTTCCTTTTTGTGAATATATGTTTTTGCCAAGTAAGACGCTTGTCCAGGTGCATCCCCAAATACCTGACGTGGTCTGATTGTGGCACTTCTAGGTTGTTAAGTTTTACGGGTGGGCAAGTCCCCCTTCTTAGTGTAAACGTCACGTTAACAGATTTAGTTTCATTAGCCTTGATTCTCCACTTCTTTAACCAAACAGATATTTCATTAAGTCCACATTGTAGTAGTTTCGCTGCCTCAGTGGGATCCTGGTGAGATGCTAAAATTGCAGTGTCATCGGCAAAGGTACCGGTGGTTATGCACTCCGGAGTGGGTAAGTCAGAGGTATAAATTAGGTATAACGTAGGCCCCAGCACGCTGCCTTGTGGTACTCCTGCTTTGATAGGGTAGAGTCTTGAGAATGCTTCGCCATTCTGGACTAAAAAATATCTGCTCTCTATAAATGATTTCAGAATTTTGTACATGTATGTTGGAAGAAAAGACTTGATCTTATATAACAGGCCTTCATGCCAGACCCTATCAAAAGCTTGTGATATGTCCAGAAATGCACTTGCGCAGTACTTTTTGGTTTCAAAGGCTTTGTCGATTTCGGTTATAAGCCTGTGAACCTGTTCGATGGTGCTGTGCTTACTACGAAATCCAAATTGGTGGTTGGGAATCAAATTGCGTTGCTCTATTAATGGTGCCAATCGAAGCGATATAAGAGATTCATATATTTTCGCAGGTATCGGCAGTAAGCTGATTGGCCTGTATGATTTTGGGTCGTCAGGTTGTTTGTCAGGTTTCTGCAGCATGATTATCTTAGCAACTTTCCATTGTGGTGGGATGAATTTTAGTTTTGTGATGGCATTATAGATTGCTGTGAGTAGTCTTACCCCAGAATCTGGTAGTTCCTGTAAGACTTTGTTTGTAATGAGATCGTATCCAGGAGCTTTCTTAGGCTTTGCTTTTCGGATAATTCTTACTACTTCCTTTTTAGTGAATTTGTCGGGTTCGACATCATCCTGATCAGGGGTATTCATAAAATCGGTAACTTTCTTTTCACATTCGGGGGGACCTTCGTAAGGATGGGGTTGGAAAACTTTTGCCAAATGCTCCGCGAATGCGTTAGCTTTTTCTTGATCACTGCGTGCCCAGTTGTTATCTGGTTTTCTAAGTGGAGGGCATGCTATTATGGGCCTTTTGATTTTCTTAGTGGCTTTCCAAAGGGAGTAATCGGTAGCTGCGGTCGAGTCTAGACCTTCCAAGTATGCTTGGAAGCCGACGTTACGTTCGTGGTCTAAAACTTGTTTTAGTTGTCTTACTTTATGGTTGAATTTTTTTTTCGTATCAGGACATCTATTTTGTTGCCATAGCTTTCTGATCGCTCTTTTTTCCTTAATTAAATCCAATAAGTTTTGGGCGACTAGTAGGTCTTCAGGTTTATGTTGGTTTAGTGGAGTCGAGTTCCATGCAGCATTTTGTATGTTTATATTTAAAAACTCAATAGCATTTGTTATGTCTTCTTTTGTTTTCAATGAAATGGGTACTTTAAATGCTTCGTCTAGGAAGTGTCGAAAAAGGGACCAGTTGGTTTTCTTGTTATGTAGCGTGCATTTTTTAATGGTTTCTTTGAGATCAGTTTTTATATCGACGATTATGGGTGAGTGGTCTGATGATAAATCCCAACAACTATTACAAGATATACTAGTTTTAGGTATTCCTTTGGTTACACAAAAGTCGATAAGATCTGGTATTTTTCGTGTATCTGCGGGCCAGTATGTTGGTTGGCCTGACGAGAAAACATGGCTACCTTTTTTTAAGATGCTATTGAGAAGTTCACGACCTCGGCAAAATGAGTCTAGAGCCCCAGAAAGTATGTTTAGCATTATAGTCGCCTCCGGCTATAAAACGATTACCCAGGGTGTCAAAGAAATCATTAAACTGACTTTCTTTGATTGTATGTCTTGGGGGGCAGTATAGTGCTGACACTGTGATGTTGCTAAACCAGTCGCATACAACAATGTTAGTTGCCTGGATGTAATCCTTGCAGTAAGATTGAGATTGGTGATGTTTAATATTAGTTTTGACAAGGATAGCTGAACCTCCGTGTGCTTTTCCATCTGGGTGCATGGTATGGTATACTGTATAGCCGGGAATTTTGATAAAACTCTTAGGTGTGAAATGAGTTTCAGATATAAGCATAATGTCAATTTTGTTTATTTGAAGAAATGTTTTTAACTCATTTGAGTGGTTGGACAGCCCATTAGCATTCCATACGCATAGTTTTAGGGCAGTGAATTTAGTGGCAATCTTGACATGAGATCTACTAACATTTGGGTCATTTTAAGCATTTGGTTCATGAGGGTCTGCATTGATGCATTAAAAGTGCGAAGGGCGTCAGATATAAGCTGTTCAGTATTGGGCGTATTCTGGTTATATAACTGTGTTTTGGGCTCATTTCTTGCAGCTGCTGCATAATTATCATCTGGATTTCTTGCATATTTAAATTGGTTGACATTTCCTTGATTAGTATTACAAGGCTGTAAGATTTCTGGTTTAGTTAGCTTTTGTTTTTTGAGACGAGGAATTGGATATTTCATTTTTTGTAACTCTTTATACACAATGCAGCCCTTATAATTGGCTGGGTGGTTTCCTTCACAGAGAATACATTTAACTTTGTTTTTTGTAAATCATACAGAAATTAAACAAATGAGAATGTGATTAAAACCAATTAAATTGACCAAAATTGATGGCCCAACCACTATCTAATATTGTCTTGCTAAAATTTTTATATCTAAATATCAGACATTATAAAATCTATTTCTGATTATACTTTTTTTATACTAACAGTTAATAAATAGAAAATTGTTTTATTATGTTGACACTATGTCTTTAAAAAAAGTAATTATAAATCTATATAAAATAAAACTATTATAATATTTAAATAACTACTCACATTCTTTTAACAAACTAGATTTTTCTCTAGGAATGAGGACATGGTAAAATTTGTTTCCAACTGCCCTGAGATCTCGGAGCTAGAAAAAGAAAATAACAAATCTAAATTAATTATTGGAAAACTATTCCAAATTAGCCACCTACAGAAAGTTTGATTGTAAGCGTACACAATAAGCATAGCTGATTCCATGTTATTTTAACATGTGGAGATTTTTTTCGAATGTTTATTTGATTACCAGTAGGCTCATCATCCAAGCCTCATCATTCACGGGGGAGGCCTATGTTCAGCAGTGGATGTCTTGTGGCTGAAGAGAACGATAGAGAGAGAATAGTCTCTATCAGATGTTTTAAAACACAAAATACATAAAAAGTGAACTGAAACATTAAAATACACAAAATAATGTATGATATAAAGAGGTGTTGTTTTTCTTATTTTAGACTTACTCCATGTACAAAAAACATATTTTGAATTAAATAGTGTGTATTCTTGCCAATATTACTAACAAATAAAATATATCTTTACAATGGTTTAAAGGAAGTCTTCTAAAGGCTATCTAAACAATAGCTATAACATTTTCCTTGTGTTAAATCTAGACCTAACATAATCAGATTTTTCAATTCACTAATTTTAAAAAAGAACACAAACAAACTATCTGCAAAGTTTCCTACATTAAGAAATTGAACAATATGTACAACTAATAACTTCTAATGTTCTAAAAACACACAACATTCACATGCTGACTGTAGCTTGGGTATATCAATCTGAAGATAGCACAACAGGTGTTTGATAGCTACAGTTTACTTGTTAACATCCAACCTAATAACTATACTGCAGACACCCACTGGTTATGAATTTTGTAGAAAAAATAAAGATCATACATAAATTAAGGTATTACTAAATGTAAATATTCTTAGATTGCATTTGGTGAAAATTTCTGAATATATTTAAAGATTACCATAAATAGTCTACAATTTTTCTAGACCCATACATTAAAATAAGATACCCTTTTTTAACAGTTGTAATATAATTGAATACTTGAAAAATTACCAATTGAAGATATCAACAAAATATTTTCATAAGATTTTCAGCAAAAAAAAACTCACAAATGTTTCTTTAATAGGCTCATCAAGAGTGTTGAACTCCATGCTGTCACCGGATGGCACCCCACCTCTGCTAGGAATGTTCATTTCGCCTTCCACGATACCTACGTCCCCTGTGGGGTACATCTGAAATACCCAATCCAAATTAAAATCTTTTTAGGGCAATAAACCTAATGACCCATAAAAGAACTTTATGAACCAAGAGTAAAATAATAGATATTATCTACTAGAACTATTATATATTCAAGCAGACATGTATACATAAATACTGATTATTTCAGTGAGTCATTCTTTCCTTCAAATTAGCAGTATTTAAAGGACGATTTTAAAGGTTAAAAATTGTAACAATTTCTATTGATATAATTCATGCATTTACTTCTGTACATGTATTAGTAGTTATTCTTTGTAGTGTGTATTTTTCTCCATCTGAATACTCTACTTTGGCGATAAAATAAGTCAACAATACCAGAATAATGGATAATTGTTGTTTGTACAGTATGCGTAAATACTTTATTAATTTAAATAGAACAACAATTCTTACGTCGTATTTGGAGTCAAAAGTAGTCATCTTAGTGTGTTTACACTTCTATAAAATAATAAAATGTGATAAAATAAATAAACTCCAACACATCACATCAAAATCCGAATCGTGACAGAATCGTCTGACATTGACATTTTGATTGGTGTTTTTTCAATTCATCATACAGGAAAGGCAAAGGCGTTGATAGCAGTTATAGTCGATTTCAAAACTATTACTACGACATATTTTTATGTTGAACGCTGATTCAGAAAATATGCGAATATATATTACATATTTATAGGTATTGTGTAAGATCTAGAACACAATCCATATTAATTTTATTGTAAAATGATTTTTCTCATAGGTCAACAATAAGTTATAATTTTGCATGTTAGTCTGTGGAAACCGGAAATAATTGATTGTCAATGTCATTTTTTTAAAAATACGATTGTTTTGCTCAAAACTCAAAAATTAATTATCAAATACGATTGTGAGTCTCTTCTTAGTTTTACTGAGTATTATGTGGCCGCATTATGAAAGTGACTGTTAAAAGTGAGTACAATTATAATACGTGTTATAATAATTAGGTGTAGATTTTGGACATGTTTGTTTGGCGTCATTGTTAAGGTTGGACTGGTGTGGCTACTTGGCGGTGGGTTGCGAACGACGACAACTGCGGCATCTGTCGCATGCCCTTCGACAGCTGTTGCCCTGACTGCAAGCTGCCAGGCGACGACTGTCCGCTCGTGTGGGGCGCCTGTTCTCATTGTTTTCACATTCACTGCATTGTGAAGTGGTTACACTCTCAACCACAGCAGCAGTGCCCTATGTGCAGACAGGATTGGAAGTTTAACAATAAGTAAAGATAAATTAGGTAAGTAGTTTGAATATTTGTTTTGTCTCTGTTTAAAATTAGTATACCTTAAAAGAGACATTATTGACCTTTCTTACACACGAAAACATTTACTACTAGCTACTGCTACAGCTAATCTCTGGCATGGTCACTCATCAATCAAAACTCTAAATTACTTCATAAAGTTATCTGTGAGACAGTGTTAAACAAATCCTCGACAAGCATACCCAATCATACTATAAAAATCACAAGCACAACTATAACTCTTAATATGTGTCATTCAACTGAATGTATTAAGATCTAATATAGTATTGATGTGTGTCTCTATTGTCATTTTGTACAACCTGTGCAAGTTCAGTTGAATCTTGGAGGTGGCAATCAAACATTTCTGTACATACAGTGCCCATCCCAATAAATCAATATCTTGTTCAATACCAAATTAGGAGAATCTATTATAAACTGTTGTATAACATTTATAAACATATGAAAACAAGTGCAATAAGGTTTATTACAACAATTATAGGATAAATATCATCATCAACCCATAACAATCCACTGCTGGACATAGGCCTCTCCCAGGGTATGCCACAGATCCCGGTCTGCTGCTTTATGCATCCAGTCTCTGCCAACTCTCTTGTATTATCATATTTATCAATAACTAAGACCACATTAGAACACTAACAAAATGATTCAAAGCTGGACATGAGATAAGTACAATTTTTGTGAGAATGTGGTACAAAGCATGAATTTAAGATTGACACTATCTTTTAATTTGAATGTTCTTAAAAAGTCATCAGAAGACTAAGTCCAGGAATCATATATGTATAAAAATATACAATCATTAAATCATAGTATAATTTTTTTTCCTGGTATTGGGGATATATTATGTAAATTTGCTGCAATGCTTGGATCATAAATGTCTTCCCGACCAATCAAATTGTTAGGGTAGGGGGAGGAAATGTATGGGAAGCGGAAAGGGGTATTGGGCATCCATCAATTTCACTCACTGATCGAAATGCGACTGACAAGCTGTTGCTTCACATCAATGAAATAATTAAGAAATGTATTTATTATGTTAGATTACAGGGATATTAATACCGTAAAATATTCATATGCAACAGTGGTTACTTTAACTGTTACAGTACATTTTTTGGTAAAGAATTCATTATTCCTACACAATATCTGCAACCCAACATAACATGTGAGTAGCAGCTGTACTGCAATATTTTCATTACTATAAAACAATAAGGCAGAGAGTGCTTTCGAAACGTCCAACAATAGGGTCGGCGCGGCAGGAAGCGAGCGGAGCGGGACAGCGCGGCGCACAGCTCGGACCGTGCGCCGCACGACATCACTCACTGTTGCATTCATTCACATAGTAAACAATCACTTTTACATTATTAAATGTATGGGTCAATCTATTGTTCGGCAGCGGACCTGAATCCGCAACATTGCAACATAGCTACCTCATTTAAGTAAAGATAGTTAAGTTACGGAAAGTAAATGCTTTATAGTTTATACCCGGCTAGATGAGTAACGGTGCGCCGCCGTAGTGGCCCGTGCCGACGTACGGCAGTCGAAGTCGCGCGCTCGCGGGGGTCGCACGTGCCAGCCCCGCTCAGGAGCGCTCGCGAGTGTTGTGAATTACGGTGCGGTGTTATCTCGCTCCCAGTACTATAGTACGTTTATTATAGTAACGTTCGAGTGACAGCTTCGAGCTCCACGATGTTGATGGTTCAGACTAATGCGCAGCCCATGAAGAATAGCAAATTGAAATGTCCACCGCCCGTTCCTCCGCGGCCGAACCAGAGCGTGGTGGCCGAGGCTCTGGCCAAAACCAGAAAGGCTGTTGCGGAATCCAAGGTGAATTTTACAAAGTCGCGTGCCTTCACGAAACAGGAGCAGCACAGTGTGTCGTCGAGGGCGAAAACTTTAGACAGATCCAACACAACCATTCAGCCGACAGTGTCACCGAAGCAGAATGGTTTGGCTCGCGTAAAATCCTTCATCAGAGATGTGATAAGCGACCGAAGCTCGTCGTCAGATGAACGCAAGTCCAGCGGACAGAATTCCAGAAGGAGTTCCAGTGACAGTTGTTCTATACCGGCACCGACTTCAATCAAAAAATCAAATGAATCACTCAATTCAAAAGCGGTCAAAACCTGCAGGCAGATACTAGTGAGATCGCTATCCACATCGAACAAACTAGATCAAGATCCAAAATGTAAAGTGACGAAGTCATCGAGTTTCGCAGAGAAGACGATGCCCCTGCGCAAAGCGCCCCCACCGCCGTTATCGCCTAAACCTAAGTTGAAGCCAATGAAACCTTTACCTGTACAAAAGAATTATTTAGAAAACGCTAAAGCTAAGCAGTCGCCTGAAATAAGTCCTTATTCGTCGCCAATAGACGCGAAACCGCCGAAGAGCCCGGTAGCTGAAGCGCCGTACGCTTCAGTAGATGAGGTTCAGGAATTCGACGACAGATTACGAAACAGCCCATCGAAACAAATCAACGTCGTTAATTCGCAGAGCGACACTGCCGTGAGCGATCAAATAGAAAACAAAAATAACAATTCACTAGAAAGAAAAACATCACGCGTCACGGAAATGTTGATTTCTGAGATTCTGGCGGGCAGGAATAACAATAAAGACGAATCGAATGTCGTTATAGATAAAGGCAAAATTACTGAGAACGCGTGCAACGGAAACGACTCGCCCGAGGTGGAAATGTTGAAGGACATGAACAACCACGAGATGTTGATATACGAGCTGCAGACGATGCACTCGCAGTCAAACGTGCCCGAAAGTTTGGACGCCAAGGAATGTGTGGACAAAAACGGGCAATGCGACTCTGAGGACTCGGAGGTGAACTACGCGGCGTCGTCGGTGACGAGCGCGGACGACGGCTACGAACAAGCGTACGCGTACATACTCGACGACGACCTTAAATCGAGGTGCGCACATTACACAACTACTAGTACTGCTTCAAATGTCTTTATAACATCGTGGGAAAGGAACTCTTTATTAATATTTGAATATTGGAATTTTATAGGATATCCTGTCATTAGAATGACTCATATAAAGAAACACCATTCAAAACAGGCTTCTCTAAACATCAGACATTCAAAAAATGTTCATTATTGGCTCTGAGTTAGTAGATCTTAGACTGATGCTTAGCTGATAAAGGTATAAAAATTACAAAATGAAAATAACATCGATTATAACAGACGGACACCAAAATATATCATTAAGTTTTTATGTATGGTGCCTAACAATTTTAGAAATACCACTTTCTTTTAAAAAAAAAATTCGTTTTGTAACAGATGTGCAAATAAATTGCTATAAATTGAGTTATCCAAACATTAAAATGGACCTTGAGTCACATACATAATGTAAATAAATATACGTACATGAAATGAATTATCTACTAACCACATGTTGCATAGTCCGTAATTTGCGATTCAGACCTCATTTAAAACCAAAATTGTTTCCTAATCTATTTAAATTGTTAAGTAAACAAACCTTCGGCTCAGACTTTAAGGAAACAAAACATACAAAATATAAACGTAGACCCTATAGTAAATCTAGACCGACGAGCAATCGCCATGCAATCAGTGTTGTAAAAACATTAGCAACGAGTTAAAAGGTCGCCGAGACACAAGTAAACCCGGTCATGCACGTTGTCCGGTCTGTCGGTACAAGACGCACCATTTTCTAGGTCACGGATATGGAACGGGCCTCTTTAATACAAAAGTCACGCTCGAGAATTCAAAATGATTTTTAACAAAGCGATTATGTTCCACTCGGATTCAAGTGATGGAATAAATTACAAAGACTTATTAGTTTCATATTGACCAGCCGACAAATCTTTTAGTTAGAAGTATAATTAATGTGATGCTATTTCGTATTCAAGTTGTGATTGCGGAGTCCATGCTCAATTAGTAGGACTGATTCTCGTGACATAACTACGATATGTCGACGTGGGATCGAATTTGGCTTGAAGCCACGTTTAGTGTCAAAATCACTGGTATTTCGGTACGGTTTTAAGCAGTATCATTAAAAGTTAACCCTGTGCTGAAAATTATTACAATAATATTTTGTACATTGTAAAAAATGTAATACGTACATAAGTTTACACCTACATACCACGAACAGATAAGAAGAAGTTTTAACTAGTGGCAATTACTGTCTAACCCATATTTTTCCTACCGAATAACTCACACAAAATTAACCTGAGGTGGAAAGCAATCCCAAGCAAATAGTACAAAGATAGTACATAGCCAGTACATTCCATCATTAGCACTTTATGGTGTGTAATATTAGCAGTAATAATACACATAAACAATAACGGAGTGCTTGCTTTCATTTGCTAAGGTAGTTAGGTACGAAGTAATCCGAGGCGAAAAGCAGTTCCAGGAATGTTATGAACAAGCAAATGCATCGAATCGATGATGTACATATTATGCACAAGTGAATATTGGCTGCAAATGCCCATGTACTTAATTTTTTTTTGTTAAGAATTCTGGCTCATATTAACATTACACTAAAATGAAACCACATTTGTTGGCGGGTTTATGTCATTTTTTATGTGACTGATCTCAAGCCTCAGATACACTCAATCCGCAAATAGCCTATTAGATTTAATACTGTATGATTGATTGATATATTAAGAATTGTTAATTGTTTTATTCTAACCAGCACTTTTAAGAAACAAATTATAGTATCTTAAACGTATTGTAGGCTCAGTAAGTGCAGCACTTGAAAAAAGGTAATATATATTATTTTCTCGTTTGAACATGGCAGAAATTATCCAGAGTGTATATTCTGTTAAGAATAGGCTTGTAATCTAAGCTAGGAATTCTATACATGTTTTCTTTAAGAATGCAACGATTACGTTTCTTACATCTGTTCTTAGTGTATTCCTTGCTAGGACCATTAAGTGCCCGTCACAACTCACAAGACCTTAGAATGCTTGTTTAATATACGCGGTAGTATTATCAAAACTGCGCTGACTTGCAAGGTTATGTTGGTAAACTCCCCTCAAACGTCGATTTGACTCGAAATTTTGTATATTAATTATCGATTACTATATCCATTAACTGCTCGTCGCAATATTAAATACTGGTGGAAGGTTTCTCATATGTGAAAGGCCATTTGGGCGGGTACCACCGCAATGTCTTTTTCTCCCGTCAAACAGCAGTGTAAATGCACTTTTGTGTTTCGGATTGAAGGACATTGTAGCCAGAGTAACTACTGGACATATTGAGACTTAACATCTTATGTCTCAGGATGTCGTATCGCTTACCATCAGGTCGACAGCCTCCGTGGCGCAGTTGGTTAGACGCCGCCTGTGAAACGAGAGGCCGCGGGTTCGATCCCCGCACCGAGAGAAATGTTTGTGCGGCCCACAAATATTTCTTCCGGGTCTGGGTGTTTGTGAGACCGATAAGTCTCTCGTAGTTCCTGATACCCACGACACAAGACTCGATCTTAGTGTGGGGTCAGGACTATGTATGTGACTGTTGGGTGTTTTTATTATAAATAAAAAAAAAAACAGCTTGCTCGTTTCGCCATTCATTGCAATAAAAAAAAACCATAGTGATGTATTTGTCTGTTCAGATTACGCAAGCAGTTCCGCGCGATAAGCACCATGTCCCTGCAAGGCATGCCGCCGCTGCCGAAGAGCCTGAGCGGGTTCGCGGAGGGCGAGCCCGAGCCTCCGGCGCCGCCCGCCACGCCCAGCGACAAGCCACCCACTGATCTCGACTCACAACTCGTCTACCTGAAGAAAGAAATGGTGAGCATTCGGTCATTATTGTTGTACCCATATTTGCAGGTGTGCTTTGTTTCTCCGAAGAACAGTAAAATTTATTCCGTAAATGTGATTTGTACATTTATTTATGCAATCAGTACGTTTAGAATAAACTAGTCTACTTCTAGTCGGTATTGAAATTTTCTAATTTCTATCGTAGGTAATTTTTTCCCAACAAAATTAGGATTGCCATTATTTTTGTCACCCTTCAAATTAAATTTGCGAATAGAACGTTGAAGTATGAGTTAAAGGGATTCGGTTGCAAAGGAATATTCCAATCCACAAATATTTAAGCGAATAAGAATAATTTGATTGATTTTCACAGAGGTTTTTCAAAATTCTTAAGGCCTGTAGAATCAGGCGTTGTAAAAAGTATATTGCGTTTGATTCAGTAGCCTTTTCTAAACATATTATCAGATTGTGCATTGATTATGTTATATGCCGTATAATATGGAAAGAGAAAGTTTTTCGAAATTAAGTTTCCTCCCATATGCTGATATGTACATACATATGTCAGTAGCCGTAGCTGTCGATGATAATAGTATGTATCACAATTTTCAAGAAAAATATTTTCGTCGTTCGTGTTTATCGCGCTATGTTACTGAGTCCAGAGGAGAAATTTAGTATCATTTTTCGACATACCTATGTATCTGGTGATTCGCTTTCTACACAAATATTAGTCGGTTCGTGAATGCTTTCCGATAATTTCTTTCAGATAAATCTTACATTAAGATGCCATTCCGACGTTTAAATGCTTTGTGGTACGAATACAGATATAATTGTGAATTTCAATGGGTCAAGATAACAGTCGATTAAGACTAAACCCAACTAGGATTTGTTTTTTCACACGAGTAATATGATGATCAAAATTTTATACTGTCTACTATCCACAAGATATATTGCTTTCTTCCCTTCTTGGCTTATGAATAAGCTCCCTCATACAGACATCAATCTTGCCTTTATCGCCGCTGTTTACGAAAGTATTAAAAAATCACCTTTTAACATACATCGTAAAGTTTATTAAGGGAAAGGTTACATAATACATCACCATATGAGATATCGCGTTAGTGCGCAGTAAAACACCAAATTTGTAAATAAATGTGTCTACAGGATATTACAAAATGATGGTAGCCCTTTATGTGCCGGCAACGGAACTTTTATAAAAACAACTCGCATGCGACACCAGAAATAGAATGGCCTCCCTCCGTGATGAACACGAGAAATAGATATTAACTCGAAAAACATATGGTTTGTTGTGCATTTGTTCTTATCTAAAGGTCGGTGCCAGAAGCGGTGTTTCTGATTTATTAACCGACTTGCAGGAAACGAGGGTTTGAACCCGACCTGTAGGATGCATGGAGACATGTTTGCAAATATTTTTTGAACCATCGATCGTGTTTCTATATCGATTTAATTAATCGATATAGCTATTACTGAAGAACATTTTTAAACATTGAAAGATTGAACATCTAGTATAATGTACAAAATATATATTATAGATATTGGATGCCTTTATCTATAATTATAATTGATGTTACAGTACCCAGCGGTGACGTGATAGATCATTGAAAACGTTTATTCAATTCCATCTTCAATTTATTCCCTAATTTCATCACATACCGTATACCGCTTATTTGAGAAGTACTGAAATATTCCGCGTGTAGAAAAGCTTCGTACACGCATTTTCTTTACGTGTTTAGCAATTTTATATGTCACGTACATTCGTTATTTCTCATGGGTATAAAGGCGTAAATAAGGTTGGTGGATTATTAAATATTGGATCGACATCTAGGCTGCAAATTAGTAATTCTATAGAGATGATTGTTCTAGAAATTGATTACCGCACTAATAATGTGTATATTGTGTACGTATAGAAGCCTCTAGCGCTGAGGCATAATATATTAAATTAGATGATGTCCATTTATGGGGAAACAATATCCCTATTACACAGGATATGTTGGTTGTTAACCATACCATTGTGCCTAAGCATTCATGGGCACCATTTATTCTGCAATGAATACCAAACATGTTTATTAGACCGAATTTTGATTTGCAAATGCATGCGGAAACATGCATGATTTTTGTTTCAAACCATCAATTCTCAAAGCGTTACATACATCAACTTGGATTTGTTACTGAGCTGTAAAAGTAACAGCATTTATGGAATGTCACATAATCTCCACCTAAATATTGGGAATTCTGTATTAGTTAACTCCATAAAATGTCGCGCCTTATGCAATCTGTAGATAGCATGACAAACTGTGTATGACACACACACAAATACGACAGATAATTCTAGTACTGGGTAACCAGTGCTCGCCGCGATTAGCCGGTTGAAGTGACAATAATTATTCTATTATGTACAACAGACATCTGTATCGTTTTGCACTCGTTACGTATAATAAATACGTTTTTATTGCTTTACTGTACCTATCAGATATATCAAAAGAAAAATCCAGAGAATAATTCGTTTAAGAAATAAATATATAACGCGCATTAACTACCTATTTATAACTGTAATAAATATAAATAAGTTATTTTCAAAGGTGTTTACAATATGACACCATCTATATGTAAGGAGTTCTGCACCCATCTGCAATATACATGCAATGTGCGATGAAAACATTCCCTCCAGCGAGCATGACCGTAACAATTCCATCGTGGACGTCATGAATTACTCATGATCCTATGAGTTACGCTCGGCGATGAGTGCATTATCTAACACCACGAGCCTTGACTGTATTCTTATGCGAGTGCCAACTGCGCCGTAACAACACGCTCCTATGTGGCTTTCACACATTCTCGTATATTGTTCGAGGAAATAATAGAATGCTGCACATCCTTGAACATATCTAATATTAATAAATTTGCTATATGGGTGAATGGAATCTGTAGAATACTGATTGAATCCAGAAAACTTCTGACTATTAATTGGCTTTTAATGTAGTAGCACAGCCAGTAGCTGCACCATAGTTGATGCTACTGAATGTGACGAGAGAAGTACGTCTAGTGAATGCTGTTCAGATTCCTGTCAACAGTTGATACTCAAGGCTCATTCAAAGTCATCGTCGAAACCGCAAATATTAGCATGGTAACAATCACCACAACTGGTAACAATTTGGTACGGGACACTAAACTGCTTTGTTGATATTTGGATTCAATATCCAAATACCATAATGTATGGCCAAGATAATTTTGGAACTCCTAAGATTAACTGGTGAAGCGAATTGCTTACGTCGTGCAAAAGAAATAATTTTCTGATCCAGTTCCAATATAGGATAGCAAATCCGACGCGCCGAATTCTAATGCTTCATAAATAGTTTTTTCAATCATCAAAAAAAAAACATTTCTGATATGTTTGCCTGGAAAGGTAATATTACTTGAATTATGTCGGAACTACTAAATATTTTTAGGGATAACAAATGCCATCATTCTAAAATTCGCTGTGAATGTTTTTTTGCAAAGCTTATTTATGCACAAGATATGTCGAAAATAATTAACAATTTTATAAATGGATAACTGTTGCTGTTACTGAATAACATGAATATCATGAACATGTCAACAAAAATACCGTGAAGTAAGAAATATACCTAAAGATTACATCAAAGAGTATTTACATCATCGTACTGAAACAAATAACAACGAGGTCATTTTCTTTCCATAAACAATTTGGATTATCGAGTCTATAATTTATCTTTATCACGCAGCTCCGCGAGTACATTGAGAGGTTTCGTAGCAATTACAATTGGTTAGACACCTTGAAGACCTTGTAATAATTCGCATCCCACGCGTTCTACGTTCGTGGCGTCACTAACTGCAGGTATCATGTTGTTTATTGAATTCAAATTAGGTAATGAATACTTGTATCATTCAGTCCTGCGTAATATTAAGTAATAAAACCAATCTTTGTTTTGATTACAGTATATGTTATGGGCCAGGAGACGACATAGCATACTGATATATCGAAATATACTAGATTTCTGTGGAATGTTTAGATACAACAGACCAGAGCCCCGGGTAAAAGCTTAATTATTTGAGCTGCATTTATTGAAATAGTTAATAGTACTGATGCTATAAACTTCGCATTTATCTAATATACCCAGTCAGAACTATGTGTTTTTGCATTATATGTTCCGGGTCACTTCTTGCTCAAGATTTGTGGTTTAAAAAAACTTGATTTTCTATAGACTGTTTCGACAAAGGTGTTAATGATAGTGACACCCACAGCTTGCCGAAATTCTTTTCGTCCCATGATAGTAGGCATTGCATACTTCACAAGTTGTTGCTGCAGATTACGATACTAAATATACAGTTTCGTTTGTAGACCTTGTACAGTTAAGTTTTATGGAGGATCTACGTCATGTATTGGTGTATTGTACGTTTTATGTCCCGCTAAATAGTTGTTCTAGTTTTTTCTTATTCGCCGTGTACTATGATTTACCTCCAAGTTGTTAAGTCTTGATATTCGCTGTCTTCTTTATCTCACACAAGTAAAATCGTACGCTTACATTTTTTTAAAGCGTCGTATATTCATTTGAATCAAAAATTAAACATGCTTAAGTTACAGTTCACACGATATTAAAGTTATTATTAAGTTCTAAGCAATTAAATGGAATAGATAGCGTAAATTTAAAAGTATGCATAACTGGGCATCGTTCTGTGGCGCCCCGCTGCGTTGTCGTAATCTTATTAGTATTTTCACAGCTATTGGTGGAAGAAGCCTTGTAGTGGACTCGTCACCCTCACCTTTACATTTTAATATGTTAAATAAATTGTACGAATAGTATCTCCTCAGCCCATCTGTTCGTGTGACTGTGAGAAATATTATATCTCTAGTAACAATTCAAGCATAACATGAGAAATAAGCTAAAATTAACTATTGCCAAACTATGACCTTCAATACAAATTACAAACTTACAACTCCTAGTTCCTACCAGATCAATATTTAAGAATTCGTGCTCTTACCGGACTAGTTAAGAACATGCATTGTCAATCAGTCAGTGTTAAGGCTTTAATTAAATCAATGTAGAAGTTATAATTATATAAGGAAACTATCTTTAAACATAATTAATTAGCACCCGTTAATTGTTATTTTCGACGCCAGTTGAATAACCTTAATATAAATGCGGAAATATGCGCGGATGTTTGGCTGTTCCTGTGTTTGAACTACTAAATTATATTAATGGTTTGTACTGATAAACACGATGGTGTGTTAATTAATGAATTGACCTGTGCAATTTTCCAGAAGGGCTCATCAATGAGTGTTTTTATATGGGAAGAGAAACGGTATTCTCGAATCAGTTAGTTTCAAGATTGGATTACAGTAGAAATTTTATCGTTCATTCAATAATTCAGGCAAGGCAAGCAAACCAAACGTGTGTTGTAAAAATCATACTTTAAATTTTTTGTTCTCTAACCTTGACTACAACTTAGCCGGCTATTCCAGTTTGCCTATTACGAGACAAAAACCTTTCCAAATTACTCTACCCTTGAGAGTTTTGCATGTTTTTGTTAGGTCTCCTTCATGCGGACTAGCTCTTGTCCCTAAGAGACTCGGAGTTTACTGATAAATCTTTTCATGCCACTCTTAAATCAGACCGACAGTGCCTAATGGCAATTGCCTATGAAATAAGAATCTCGTGCGTACCAGATTCGTTGACCTCAAACTCAACCACAAATGTTTGTCGCCAAAAAACAGTATTCAAGCATTTTGGTGTATTATTTGTAAAGCTCTTTATACTTTATAATACTCACGACTAGCATATAAAATTGGCGATTCACAGATCGCAACTTTGCATATAACTGTTGTGTTAATTGACCCTAATTACTTAATTATTTGTTGGTATTATAAAAACTGACCCACACCTTAAAATAACAAACGACATTTAAACGAATGTATAGTTTCACCTTTTTTTATTACCACAATATAATTCACAATGTCAAGATTACCATAATTTTACAAACAACACGACACACCCATGCGCGACACGAAAGTACGCGCGTGGACGTCCAAAAAAGCCGACGACCACTTTCTACAAAAACTTCTTCCCACGCGATTGTATTGTGAGTCGGAAACTCGTCGGGAAACGGACTAAAGGTAAATATGCTTACAAATGTAATATGACTCATACGTCCAAAGTGCCTTCGATAACGAATGAAGACATCTTAATTGCTTTTTAATTCGGTTGTTAATGACTGGTAAAAAAGTTGTTGTAGATTTGTAGGTAAAATATGGTATTTTAGATTTGTCATTTATTTTTTCATCGAATATTTACGTACTAAGTTGGCACCATAATAGAAAAAAATCTACTGTAATAACATCGACAATGACCTGTTTTTGTTTACCCTTTTTATAAGTATATCATTCGGTCAAATTGGATATTAAAATAATGATCGGTTAACAAAAATTCCAACATAGCAAAATTTTGGTAGAGGCCTTGGGTACACCAGTAGAAATAAAATGCGAATAGTCTCCATTGATTCCATGAGTGCTAAAGCTATTCAAGGTGAAAGTCAAATAATCACCATTCCTAATATATTCCCACTCTAAAAGTTGGAGGAGTTACAGTCTACATTATATGCACATATTTTCACTCCACCTGTCAAATCTATAAAAATTTAGTTCGTCGGAATTTGTGTTATTTGAAATGTTTACGTTGACCGGACCAGTATAAAATATTGCGTCATGACATTCACCTGCTTTTTTGGAATAATTTAACCTCTAATATCAATACGTTATGAATTTCTAATTTCTGGCACAGTGGTGTTAATACACACTTGGATATTATTAAGTAATCATTGCTAACACTAACGATATCAACATAAATCTTGTGTGTTTTATACTTTGGCCATCGGTTTTCTCACACAAAGGCGCCGCGGTCAAATAAAAACAACATCAAAAGAATATGACCAGCATAAAAGCATTCAAGTATCAACAGCTCGTAACATTAAACACCAATAACTGCCGTACTAATAATAAAATTGATTACGTGGGCTGTAAAATGTGGCTCTCGGAGCGTGTGTAGAATGTCCTGAGAGCGATGCGCCATGCGACCCTATACTGCCCTGTCGCTGCAGTCTGTACCCGCATTGTCACTCATGTCCGCGTTGGCAACGCGCAGGACATTCCCAATGGAGCTAATTGTAGCCGAGTGTGCTAAGTTTAGCCGTCCTGGGATTAAGGTGTTAGATAATTTCAATTAAGTATAATGGAGCCATTATGTTTGATTAGCGAATAAGCGAGTCCGTAGTGTATATCAATTTGAACTTTCATTGGATATTCTAGGTTGTTAATTACGGAAGACATAAATAGTTCAGCTAAGTCTACGTATATTATACCGGATTGTAATCAATCACTATCGACTTTTAACAATGTAATGCATTGGGAATCGCCAGTGACTACTAACTAATAGGTACTGTCACAGATCACTCCCAATAGATACCGCATTACGATAGTTTTGTTTTGAACCGAAAACGCCAACGAAGGGAACTGCGCGGGGGGTGGGCGGGTTGCAGCGCGCTCACGTGGACTGCATTCAAGAGATGCGGCACAAGTCGATAAATAAAAAAAAACGTATCGATAGTTGCATTTGCCAGTAAGTTCATGTGTTATGATCGCTTCTATAACTTGATTACCAACTTGTTAAATGTTTGATAATATTTTTTCACCGGTCTGATCTAATAAATTATAACAACCGGCAACCGCTGACTACGAATAAAATAGGATTAAGATTTATTTTTAGTATGTGACGGTTTAATTTATATTATTCAACGTGTTGTTTATTGAGAGTGATATGTGCATAGTCAAAATAAAAATGAAAGTTAAAAAAAAACTTTGGAATATATTATTTATTTGTGTTTTATTTTCTTAAAACTATAAGTCCGCAACTATAATTGCACAAGATAACCAATATTACACTACAAATAAATATCTACTAATGTATACATAAAAATATTTTTTAGGCAGGAACTTCTTGTTTGAAAAGTGATTTATTTTCCACGTACATAAATATCATGTTTTACATCGACACCTATATCGAAAATGAACTTTTTTTTATCTGTATGTCAGTCTGCTTGTTGCCGCTAATCTCGGGAACGACTGGAATTTTTGACGGCATTTTCCTGAATCCTGTGATTAGCGCTAGTATCTGTGTATTACTGATGCAAATAAAAAAAAACTAAAAAAAATTCGGGATAGCGATTGTCTATTTTTCTCGCTCGCTATAACCTTTTTAATGGTAATGAGATTTATACATAAACAATGGAGAGCTTTGTTAGTGTTCAGTTTGACTATATAGCATACCGTCTCTCATTGATTAAGAGTATAAAATAAATGAAGTAAACTTCTCTTTCATCCTATAGGCAAATACAATCAGCGATCCTATGTTTCGCCTTTTGCTGTATCCTATAATGGGATAGGGGGCTAACTTAACACAATTGGGCCACACATTACAGAGCCCGGAACTGATACTGAATAGAAAATTCCTATATCATTACCCAACTCGTAATTCCAATTTGAGACCTCAACGTGGTAGTCCGAAATAATAAACCACAACACTTAAGCTAAATTAGTCTTCCAGAAAGATATAGTCAGTAGATACTTGATTCGAGAAATAGGACCCGAAATACCATCAGACGAATACGCTTAAACGAGCTTCATCTGAAGGCTATAAATGTTACTCTTGGCTGTTGGACAAAATCAATATAATAATATTATATTATTTGAAAATCAAATTATTCTCTCCACACAAAACTAAGAAATTATAAATTTTGAAATAAATAAAATGTACCAGAATTTTTTAAATATTCTGTCCGGACACAAGTATCAATTAAACGACGACGATTTTTCATTGGGAAAAAACATTCTTGGGTAAAATGTCGTGAACAAATTACGCTATTTTTGTAGGCCACCAATCGTCACCTCGACATGTTGCATCTACCCATTTTTTTTCCTTTCGGGACATGCGGGGAATCTAAAATGAAAATGGTATTATTCAAACATTATGTTATATACTAACCCACAGTTTTTACTCGACGAAATGAGAAAAACGGAAGAGTAAAATTATTGAAATAGTACCTAGTTAAAAACTTGACCTTTTTCAAATTACATTAAATGACGTCGTCATGGTGATTTGCAATTTTTATTTACATCATTAAGCATTTCGTGACATTGTCATTTGATCAAATTATTTTACATTAATGTTTTAAAATATCGATATTGATTGGAATTATATTATAAACATGCGTCAAGCACTAGAAGAACGTGTGATTTCAACAGAAAAAGATGGCTTATTATGGTTATTGCTATGCGAAAAAGAGACGGCTGATTTTCGATTCAAACTCGACTGTTTGACATCAATACATCAACCAGTATAAATTGAGCTCGCTTGTGAACAAATTAATTTAAAGAATATTAGTTACCGATGAAACATTATTCCGTTTTTTTGCATACTTGAAGTTTTTGAGTTTTTTCCACACCATTTTATTGAGCAAGTCATTTTTAACTGTACTAAGATATTCTCAAAACTTAATTTTCGCCAACGCTCAACGATATGTGCGGGTCCACTACTTGGATGACACTGAAGACGCGATATTTGGCATCGGTTTATATATATCTGATAACTTAAATGTGTGGCGCACAGTCGCTGCCTTGCATTAGGTTAGGTATCTATTGGGAGTGATCTGTGGGTACTGTGCACCTGCATACAGTAACCAGACATCTTGAGAGACACCAAATTATGCATTAAACAAGAGCAAAATTTGTCTCAAAATCCTCTATCTAAACACAAGATTAACTCTAGCATAGATAATGTAATAACTTTTACTCTATTACATTAATGATAAACTAGATAAAACAATGAACTTAATACAAACTAATGTACATGACTTAAGACAATTATAATAATACTCTTTGTCTGATAAGGGAAAAATTTCAAATTTCTATGGTATGTAAGTGCGCCAACCCGTACTAAGCCAGCGTGGTGGACTATATGGCCTAACCACTCTCAATCGTACTGTCGATTGTAGAGGAGGCCCGTGCCCTGCAGTGGGACGTACATGGGCTGATACAGATAAGCGAAAGCATTTTCTAAGTTTTAGTGATTACATCCTTACACTAGGATAGTCTTATAGCCTGCAGGTTGAACGGATTTAATATCTTCACCTGACCATCACTTAGCTCAAGTCTTGAATATTTGTTGAATAAAAAATCTGAATCAAAGACACAGTGACCTTATTTAAGACTCCTTTGTCTTAAGATAAAAGAATAAGACGTTTAAATAATTGTCACACAGGCCAGTGTGGGTGATACCGAGCAACTCATATTTGCTGTGCGTTTAGTAAATATTGTCAATGCACTCAAATAATTTTGTAGCGCTCGATGCCATTATGTGGTTCATTAAACATAGGGGCTCTTCGTACTCGCGTTGTTATGGCTGCTTAATTAATTGCTTTTACCAAATAGTAGGGTAACAAAATTCACTGCTCACCTCATGTTTTGTTTCTTTCAAATTCAAATTATGCGCCTTGCAGTATTACGCATGAATAAAACATTTCCTGTATATTTTTCAATTACTAAGGATAGCCTTGGCAGTTTGAGAGTATAAAATGTTTTACCTACTTTATCATTCCTCGTCGCGATATTAAAATCTGTATTTTTATAATACGACCTCAAGGAAAAGACGGAATTCATATATGTATTACAAATCGATATTGTTTTGTATAATACTATGTCGGGTTCGCGTGTCGTAAGGACCTAATTAATTAATGTTATATCGAGTAAAAGACTATGCGCGAAATAAAATAACATACCTACATTGAACTTCCTCGTTTGGAAATTAATTTGAATTGAATGAAGTTGTAATAACTTAAGAACTTATAAACATAGTGACTAATGGAAAATCATTCCACTGGCATGTCGTTCCACAATAGAGACTGTCCCGCCCTCACACCCACCACTGTAACTCCTGTGAGCCAGGATCAACAGTGGCACGCAATGTAATGACACCGAGCATTGAAGCTCGGCGAGTCTCCGGGAATGTCTAACTTGTCTTTAACCCGCAACGAAATTAATCAGAAAGTTAAATTAATAGGAGGAGTTGGAAATAAATTATTGTCCACTTCCCTCCCTGCAAAGCGGGTGACAAAACATTGAACTGAAGAGGTAAATAACCTCGCAAAAAGACTTTTACAGCCGGAGAAGCCAGCTGTAAAGCACCACGGATCAAATCATTATTACATTTAAATGGGACCTATTATGTGAACTGTTATGCATGATTCCAGTAATAGGTATGGCAAAAACGCCGGAAAGCACGGAAGTTCTTTCTAGTCTCTACAAGGTCCATGTAGTATACAACTCCAGATGATATTTGCATACTATCTAGCATGGTTTTACGCTCATTATGTCAAAGACTACACTCCCAAAGTATATGATGCGCGGACTGCTCATACTCGCAATTAGGTGTTGAACATGGACACGCAGGCGACGCAACAAGCTTAAAAGAGTATAGTTTAGACTTAAAGTTACCATGGCCCGTGAGAAATTGTGATACGCAATAATCGACATCTAGCCATGTCTTTGTTAAACGATCACGTACGCAAGGAAAAAATTGGTATAGATGCCGGCCCTTCAAAGATACCTCCCATCTATTTTGACATTCATCTAATAGTTCGCTATATACCACTGAAACCGGTTTAAATAATCTGTCAACTTTTAAAAGTTCACGTGCGGTGAAAAAACTTTTATCCATATTCTCTCTATTAGAGTAATACATCGCGGCGCGACGTTGCACATCCAGGTCGACTGGAAGTACACCCGCTAGGACAGGCAAAGCTTCGGTACTAACAGTTCTATATGCCTTGCATAAGAATATCAACGCCAAACGTTGGCTCTGGAGCAGTTTTCTTCGCACAGCACCGATAGTAGCCCTATCAGCCCATACGGGAGATCCATAACAAATACATCCTAAGTAAGTTGCTCCATAGATGATTTTTAGTGTATTGAATGATAGCCCCCACGTTGATTTTGATATTCTTGTCAAAGCAAAAAAGTTCCTTTTCGACTTTTCCCCGACGTTCTTAATATGTTCAAGAAAGGAAAAATTCCTTTCTAAAATTAAACCAAGATAACAAACCGATTCCTTTTTTTTAACATTAATATTATTAAATTTAATTCGCGGCTGTGATTTTAAAGTTCCTTTCAGAAGTAATTGGAACGTTTTTTGTGGTGCAAAGGTTAAGCGATTTCGATGGCCCCAATCACATATTAGTTTTAAACACGCGTCCGACATAATTTCTAATCCCGACCTACTATTTGACTCTATAAGCAAGAGGCCGTCGTCCGCATATCCGGTCAAAGAACACCCTGACGGCAAGGGAATTGCAAGAAAATCGTCGAACCCTAAATTCCACAAATAAGGACCTAAAACCGAACCTTGTGGACAGCCCATCGTAAGTGGTTTCGACACAGCATAGTGTCATGTGCTATTGTGATTTAAGATATTGTCGTCGACACGTGCGCGGCTCGCAGACACTGTGAAGCGCGCTAATACTGCTCGACCCACTATAATCAGACTGTGTCATGATGCCTGGAAGGAGCACGTGCTTGTATTTATAGAGCGAGCGGCACCCGGGGGCGGGTGACGTCACACATTATTGTATCATACAGGAACATATTCCGCGTAATATGGAAAGGTGGTTAGGAGTAGGAAATAGGGACTTACGGCTTAAGTACATGTTATTTACATGTTTGGCACAATTTTGATTTGCAATTTCATATGTACGTCAGATTTAACTCGTATGGTTCTATCGCTTAATGTATCGTGATTTTGTTTTACCCAATTTCAAACTTAATTTATTCCCATAGCTAGACAAGAAACGATGCAGTGAAATTGGAAAATAAAAGTTAATTAGCCGACCTATGGTTTTATATCAGGCCTAGCACAAAAACCTCCCATGGCGTCTCCCTGACGGTGATAACTCCAGTGTCGTCGACTATTAACATCCGCATCGGGTAATCAAAGGGCATATTTAAAACTAGTAACAGTCCTGGCTGCGGGCCAAAACACTGTACCATACAATTTCCAACTAACCCCATGTTTTGGTAGACACTAAGGAAATCACTTGTATAGCCTTACACTTGCCTTACACGGTGTTAAATAACAGTGCCGAACTTTCTAACTACATAGGAATTGGCGTGTTAACACTCCCTTGCTGGTACTCATTGTAAAGGATTTTGTGACGCAACCTTGTTGTTTGCCAGTTTCAAAGAGACTGGTGACAGCTTTATGTTTATGGACTAAACTTGTCACCGCGAATGAGATCGCTCAAGAAAATTATCGTTTCGAGGTGTCATATAAACGATAGTTGCATTATGATTCCTGATTTTTTTTTTGTATTGTATCAGCCCATATACGTCCCACTGCAGGGCACGGGCCTACTCTACAATCGAGAGTACGATTGAGAGTGGTTAGGCCATATAGTCCACCACGCTGGCCTAGTGCGGGTTGGCGGACTTACATACCATAGAAATTCTTATAAATCGCTATGGTATGCAGGTTTCCTCACGATGTTTTCCTTCACCGTTTTAGTGCATGGTGATTGACTATCAATACACACATGACTCCGAAAAGTCAGAGGTGTGCCCTGGGATTCGAACCCGCGACCACCGTGAACATGTGGGCAGCCGCGTCTAGTCCGTTTACCAACAGGCCACCACGCGCTATGATTCCTGAATGCTTTTATTTAATGTATTTTTGTGATTCAATGCATTAAAGTTTAATTAATATCCTGGGTATTTGTATTATATCCTATACATAAAAGTTTAACATCCTAAGCATTCACTCGATCCAGACGAACGCAAGGATTTTCGCATTAGTTGATCTTTAAAGTGTGAAATTCACTAGTAAATCAGCCTGTAAGAATAGTTTGAAATATGGATTGGCTCCCGTTGGTGGAATGTCGTATTTTATGAAAGGAGGGACTTGACATCTAATGCGGTAATTCATTTTATTGACGTTCAAGCCGCTATTATTAATTTGGTAACATAGCTTATTTATCTGTTGTTAAAAAATTTAGACAAAAAATAACAAGGTTATATTGATTATGAAATTATTTGTGTTCTCAAATAGAGTAAGATCCCAGGCCCCCCAGACGTTACTTATTTTCTCATAAAAAATATAAATGGGATAAAGTAGTGTTAGTACGTACTTTGAATGTGTGCATACCTGCTAGCTTGTGTCGACGGCCAATTCATAGGTACCAGGTGCTAAAGGTAGATAAATACAGTACTGATTTTTCTTAAATTCTCAATGCTGATTTTTACATATGTTTTAGATAATTTTGTTAAAAATTAATAATAATTATTGCCAGACACTTTCCATCGGCGCTTATCCTTAACAGACGCTTTAAAGCTTCAAAAAAAATAACATATTTTTACTTATAATCTCACTCTTGATTTTTATATATGATACTTAGGGAACTATTTGAACACCCCTGGTCAGCAGCCAGACCAATTGGAGGGGTCAAACATCCCCCCAGACACACATAAAGTGTCGCTATGTGTATGAGCGTGAGGTCATTATTTGTACGCTTGAGTGTGAGAGAGATATCTATTTATCGATATCTTTCTTACTTAAAAATGCAGAGTACCAGATAGCATTTATGAAACTCGGCGATATTCAGTGACTTAGAACTAGAGCAAAATGTGTTTAACACTATACAAAAATTTGTTTGTGAACTGTACAACGTGCCCGGAATAATTGACGTAGATGCTGCCCGACTCCAACTCTTCATCAACACTTATATGGTTTGTGACGTAAATGAAGAGTTCAATCGCAAAAATGTGAAAAACTTTGATGCAAGTAACTTACCACCATGCAAAAGTGAGCTTTTACAGCAGTTTGGACGAGCTAATTACATCACTAGTCTCTGGAAGAAAATTAGTATTTTTAGTCCTGACAATAATGGGTGGACGTTGGAAGACAATAAATATATATCTTAAAATTACACAAAGCTATACATGTCTTTCTTCTTTCGGATTATTTGTAGTTTGAACATTTTGCAATTCAGCGTGATCTTTACTGTCATCATCGTCTAAGTTTGATAAGTCATCATCAACCCAATGTTGGCATTGACTATCTTCATTATCATCCTTATTACTTTCATATTCTGTTACAAAAATAACATAATTAAAATTAAAAGAGTTACACGGTTATATCAATTATTCAAAGTTAAAGTATAATACCTGATGCTTCTTGAAGCGATTCACTGACAAAGCTCGGCAATTGGTCCCCATCGAACCAGTTAAAATGATATTTATTGTCTTCCAATGTCCCATTATTGTCAGAACTAAAAATACTGCTGCCAGAACCACGCGTGCTGGCTTGCGAAGCCATAGCTTGACGGTCCACACCATCCCGGCGCGAACCAAACGGTTCGCAAATTCGTTTCTGTGCCGCACCGTCAGGCTGTGGAATTGTTTGCCGGCGCACGTGTTCCCTCCTTCCTACAATCCCGGGTCCTTCAGCCGTGGTGTGAAGAGGCACCTAAGCAGGCCGGCATAATTGTTTCCATTGGCATGGGACTGCCGTCCGATGCCAATGGATACTCTGCCTGGGCGGCATTGGCACTTTCCATCAGGTGCAATGCCGCCACTATACCAGGCCATTATAAAAAAAAAAAAAAAAAAAAAATACTAATTTTCTTCATATATTACTGGTGGTAGGTCTCTCATATGTGAGAGGGTGCCTGGGTGGGTACCACCGCAATGTTTATTTCTCTCGTCAAACAGCAGTTTAAATGCACTGTTGTGTTTCGGATTGAAGGATATTGTAGCCAGAGGAACTACTGGACATATTGAGACTCTACATCTTATGTATCAGGATGGCGAGCGCAATGGAATGCCAAGCAATGCTTTGTAATTCAAGGTGTTGTTTGGTTCTACTACTGTTCATGAGCGGTCGTATCGCTTACCATCAGGCGAACGGCATTCTCGTCTCGCCATTCAAAGCAATAAAAAAAAATGGGCATTCTTCCAGAGACTAGTGATGTAATTAGCTCGTCCAAACTGCTGTAAAAGCTCACTTTTGCATGGTGGTAAGTTACTTGCATCAAAGTTTTTCACATTTTTGCGATTGAACTCTTCATTCGCTCATACACATAGCGACACTTTATGTGTGTCTGGGGGGATGTTTGACCCCTCCAATTGGTCTGGCTGCTGACCAGGGGTGTTCAAATAGTTCCCTAAGTATCATATATAAAAATCAAGAGTGAGATTATAAGTAAAAATATGTTATTTTTTTTTGAAGCTTTAACCCTTTCACGTATAAAACTGATTTGTAAAAGTTTTTATGCTAATAACTTTTTAAGGTTGTCTATTGAGGTATATTATAAGGCTATTCCTTGTAAAAATATCAAAAGATTTAGCTGACTATCCAAAAATCGCTGGGACAAATATGTCCCAATTTGCGTTAACTGGCGACAGTGAATTGATTTTATGGTGTATGTCAATTTAGGTTCTTTATAGATTTATGAACATATAACAACAAGTTTCATTTATATATATATTTTTTTAACATATATTGATATTGCATAGAGCACACACATTGTTAGGGCAGTTCTGTAAAGAACCAATTTTATATTACCGGGGGTGATTGGAAAGATGAATTGAGTGGAATCACTTCACTGTGATGAATATCACATTTCAGAGCTTTATATGCCCTATCAAAATCTGGCGTTGTGAGTGATGCTCGCCCCGACTTATTGCAAAAATGTGAATTTCTTCTTATTTGTTTGATAATTATCTAACTAAATAAGGTACACCCATATCAGGCGGCTACTCCGCCTACCAATAATTTCTCAATGAAGGTAACACATGATATCTTATAGTTCGCACCAATAAAATCTATAATTTCTTGAAGATATGTAGACACTAAACCATTAGTATAAGCACCGTACAAAGATTCCGGTAATATAATTTCTCCAAGCAAAGCTTTGAAATTCAAAGTTGCCTCAAAAATATCTATGGGTTTCAGCAGTTCTGTTGCAACTACACCACTCAATTATGAATTAGGATATCATAGAGCCTGGAATTAAATCTGAATCTGAAGTGATACCTGGTGCACCGGCTCATCAGGCTCAATCCTAACTTCAGTTATCTTAGAGAATGATTGCCTGCTCTAATTTATCCAAGACTAGCGCATATTCATCGTCACTATTATCAGCCCCCACTTGATTTTTATTCAAACGAAATATTCTAGTGCCCCTTCGAGCCTAAAATAATGAAAAGCTAAAAAAATATTATAATTATTGCAGAAGGAACATAAAATATAATATTCGCAATATTAGAGATTGTCGACCCTTAGTGCATATTGGGACAACTATGTCCCCAGTAATATATGACATATTTTTATTGCTTTATTATGCAAAATTACAATAAATAATTAAAGACCTATAAAGAGTGCCTACCCTTTTATCACAATAAAATGAAAAAGTTGTCAAAACTGTCAAAAAATAAATTTTAATAAATTTTTGAAAAATATTTACCAATCGCACCAAAACATCTAATAGTAATTCGGAATTATTTGTTTCTTTTTTTAGGCGCATTGCTACCAAACTTCAAATATAAGAAGTTTAATTCAAAAAACATTCTATGAACATTATTTTTTGTGTAAAATTATTTACTACATCAGTAAAAACTTAAGTTGAAATTCAGGGACACTGGTGTCCCATTTACGTCAAAGGGTTAAAGCGTCTGTTAAGGATAAGCGCCGATGGAAAGTGTCTGGCAATAATTATTATTAATTTTTAACAAAATTATCCAAAACATATGTAAAAATCAGCATTGAGAATTTAAGAAAAATCAGTACTGTATTTATCTACCTTTAGCACCTGGTACCTATGAATTGGCCGTCGACACAAGCTAGCAGGTATGCACACATTCAAAGTACGTACTAACACTACTTTATCCCATTTATATTTTTTATGAGAAAATAAGTAACGTCTGGGGGCCCTGGGATCTTGGACCAAAACCAATAACTGTATCGTAATCTAAAGCAACACAATTTACGGCCAGCGTTTCTCCACCCGTCATATCGTAAAATCTAGACAGAAATTGGAAAATAACTAGGTAACGTAACCAGAATGTAGCACAAACGAAAACCTAATAATATGGAACTGGCCATGTATTAATACTGCACGTTCTATATGAAAGACTGGGCAGCATCTTTGCTTCAGAATCACTCTAATCTTAGATTATGAGGAGCAAATTACTGCAGGATATAATTTACAAAATAACGAAATTATTGATAGCCAAATTTAAATTTGAAAGATAAATTTCATTACAATAAACAAAGATTAATATTCAACGTTTAATTACTTAGAAACATAAACAATTTTGATTTGAAGCTTTGATTGTTTTTATAGATATTCGTTTATTAATATAATAACGTTTTAATTATAATCTCAAAACCACAATCTGCTCAATCCTTACATAATATAATTACCCACCGTATAAATAACCAGATATAGTTACTTCCATAACTTCAACTGAGTCGTCTTTCTTCCAAGGCCACACGCGTTGTCAAGTTTATTGTTGTACGTCCAATTTGATTCAGAATTCATTAAGTTACCACCATACATTAGTGTAACGTATACGTCATTAGGGCGTTGTTAGAGGGGTTCTATAAGTGTTAGAAGCGTTGAAGATTAACAACACGGGTATAAATAAAGACGACACCGTCAGCATCAAACGGAGCGAAGAAAACTGCTTTAACCCATTCAATGCGGCAACAAATTTTGCTCTCGCTACCCAGATGCGGCATACTTATTAACGCAAACGCCGATCGGCGTGAGCCGCCCCTGAGAGATAAAAAATATAAAACGCCGATCGGCGTTTTCAGCACTTCGTTATGAATTTCGATGGATTCATTTCGAATTCATGAGATTTTTTCAGTAGTACGCTATAGTTGTTGCAATAACGACTGTTGTTAGCAAGGAGCAGAATTAATTTAATTACTTTAACCAGTTTTATATAAGATTCGTGAAGATTTGGTGATAGAAATTTCAGAAAAGGAATATCTGCAGTTTTTGTAATAGATTATGGATTTAAATGGTAAATAAATTATCTTTATTTGATAAGTATTTCTATTGTGCTCTTACAAATTACAAACATCCTGTTAAAAGCATAAAAAAATATATTATTGATAACTTCGAATATTATCAGGGGTTGCAAACCATTTACTTTTTTAATTTCACAATAATTAAATGTCAATACATAGATAATGGATAGATACTTATTATTATTAAAATGATCAAATTTATTTAAATAAAATAAATTTATTTAAAAAAAAAGTATCCTCAAATTATTGTTAATTGTCGGTGTTTCTCAATCTCATAAATATCTTCATAAATATTTTCTGTCAATCTTCTTGATAGAAAAAAAATACCTAACTGGGTAAAAGTACCTTACTCAGGTATTCACACGCACGGAATAAAATACGAAACACAATTTGAATAATAATTTATTTATTGTGAAGAGGGCTAACATACTAGAACAATTAAGGTCAGTTTGATCATCAAAAATTTGCTTTTATTGATTATGGTTTGGTTTTAGCAAGTATAACAAATAAACGTACGTTTTATGCATATTTTGTGGTAACAATAATTCTAATTACAATTGAATGTGAAAAGAATTGGCTACGGGAACTATTCCAATCTGCATATTCTAGATTGGTATGCCAACAAAACTCCAATGCCAAGAAAATGCCAAGAAAACTCAGGTGTGTGCGTTCACGTGCAAAAATCCCCGTTCTCTCCCCTCCCCATTCTTCAGGGTACTCCCCTCTCAATGCGGAATGACCTAAGTATCCTTGGTGTGGATATCCGCTGTGATCTCAATCCAAGGGATCACATCGAGGGCGTAATATCTGCCACATCACGCAGGGTTGGGGTCCTGAACAGGGTGCGTCGGTTCTTCACGCCCGGGCACCTACAAGTGCGTCTTTTGACCCAGCATATAAATGTATTTTCTGGCATATCCCAAATACATCTGCCAATGTGTAAAATTTTATTCCATATTTGCTAGCTTTGGACTTCATGTACTGACGAAATGAGACTCTGCCTCTCCAAAGCATCAATGATTCGTCAATTGCGAGTTCTCTACTTGGGTAATAAATTTCTTTCATTCTTTGATTTACTGCGTCTATCAAACTTTTAGCTTTTTTATAGCTTTCATTTCCTTCTTCAGTTTGGACATTTAAAACTCTAAAAATGTTTAAAAATCTATCTCTTGACATGTGCTGGCTAAATATGTCAGACCTAAATAAAAAATCCGATTTCCAATAATCAGCTAGCCTGTTAATTTTAATGTCACCCATGTGCAATACTAGACCTATAAATGTTTTCAACTCATCAATGTTCATTGCAGACCAATTCTTCATTCTGCTGAATCTTCTAAGATTAATGTCACTTAACATTTTAGATGCATATCTATTCGAACACGTTAAAATAAGATTCAAAATAGAATCATTTAAAATCAAAAATAGGAAATCTAATGGATCTTTATTGTCCATGTTTACTAATAGTCCAGGGCGTCCTTGGAAGACAATGTTATTATGACGAGGTGGATTTCCACTCATCCAGCCATCCAAGTTTTCACAATCATCTTCGACAATTTCTTCATGATCACTATCATCTTCTATGTCTTCTGCTATGTCATTTTCAAATAACTCGTCAACGTCATTCGCCAATATTCCATACAGTTCGGCTGTTGCAGAATACTGTGATTGATCACAAGCCTGCGCTTCGTAAGTTGGTGAAAACATTGACGATAATACTATTTCCAGAGGTTCATCGTGTCTATGAATCGTGTCAAAATATGTTGAGGGTATGGGTTCCGTACCTGAAACGGACAATATAAACTTGAAAATATCGTATATACTATGAATTAAATATCTGTATCTGTATCAGCCCATATACGTCCCACTGCAGGGCACGAGCCTACTCTACAATCGAGAGTACGATTGAGATTGGTTAGGCCATACAGTCCACCACGCTGGCCTAATGTGGGTTGGCGGACTTACATACCATAGAAATTCTTATAAATCGCTACAGTATGCAGGTTTCCTCACGATGTTTTCCTTCACCGTTTTAGTGCGTGGTGATTGACTATCAATACACACAAGACTCCGAAAAGTCAGAGGTGTGTCCTGGGATTCGAACCCGCGACCACCGTGAACATGTTGGCAGCCGCGTCTAGTCCGTTTGCCAACAGGCTACCACGCGCTCCAAAATTAAATATACCATGTGATATTTAATTAATTGGCAATATTTGAACCTCGTATTCTACACATAACACTGTATCGTGCCCAGATATCGTGTAATAATTATGATCGATTTTTCAATTTAAACAAATAACAATACTTGATGTTTATCTGAATAAAATTCCAAATTAATAAACAAGATAGAATAAAACATACTTACCTACACACCCCTTTTTCCCAGAAGGGTCAGGCAGAGGTGCAACCAGAACAACCACGTTTCGACGTGTATTTTCTGTCCCACGATTTGATAGGGGGTGATATAGCCATTTCGGGCACAAATTGCTGACTCCGGGCTGATAACGAATAGAAATATCTAATATCGCTTTGCCCGGCCCGGGATTCGAACCCAAGTCTACAGCTTCGCAATCATACCGCAGTACAACTGCGCCACCAAGACAGTCAAAATAATAAATCAAATCAAATATAAGTTCCGACCGATGTATCTGTTCAATAGTTAGTTGTGCAACTAAAGAGCAGAAATGTTATTTACTGCGAGTGCTGAATTTGAGTCCCAAGCAAGGCAAGCATGATTTTAAAGTAGAATCATAAGCGAAGTAAGGGATTTAAATGTACGAAATTCAAATAATTTTGCTCTCGTGTAACACACATCATTTTTCACTTCACTTACTTGGGAAATTAAACAACAGAAATAGACTGAAATAACGATTTCATTTAAAATAAATACCTTCGTCGCTAATTTTGCTCATCTTTTACAATTATTTAATTAATTTTATTCGCCACCAGTGAAAATTTGTTCGCGCTATTTTATTAAAGTGCGTTCTGAAACAGCATCCGTGATATTTATTTTTCAAATATTCAAACAATAAATAATTACAGGTTAAATATCAGTTTAACTACTATAATAAGTACTTACTTAGGTACTCGCATTTAAATACAATAATACATTTAAAATGTAATAAATTATATATATAAAAAAAAATTCATTTTTTTTTAATATTTTTCAATTATTCGTTATTGCGCGTTTCCGAACGTGTTATTCTTTGAGGTCGAATTTCAAAATCGGAACTTCAAGATGGAATGTTTTTCACTCGCTTTTTTTAAGAGCGAGAAAGATACAGAGTGCAGTGCAGTCATGAGTGCCGTATGAGTGCAGTTCGAATGTTTCGAATTGTGTTTTTTTATTATTATTTAAATGAATGGCGAGACGAGCTTGCCGTTCGCCTGATGGTAAGAGATTCGGCCGCTTGTGAACAAATCCAAATAACACCTTAAATTACAAAGCAATGCTTGGCATTCCACTGCGCTCGCCATCCTGAGACATAACATGTAAAGTCTCAATATGTCCAGTAGTTACTCTGGCTACAATGTCCTTCCTTCCGAAACACAATAATGCATTTCAACTGCTGTTTGGCGGGAGAAAAGACATTGCGGTGGTACCCACCCAGGCTGCCTCTCACATATGAGAGACCTACCACGAGTTATTCATTGTTGTGTTTAATTCTGGGCTGAAAAAATAATAATTAAAAAGTTACTTTGTGTCACGCAGTGAGCAAAATCGCATTTTGTTAATATAGTAGGTGAACTAAACACTGATAAAGCTACTTATCTTTTAATTAAAATACAATAGTCGTAATAATCTATAGACACTTACCTAATTCTCAATTTGTGTGCCTGATAAACGTATGATGCACTCAATCAATCTTTCAAAATACCCAAAGTCGTCGTCTAAGCAAAATCACAGGATCCGGGAACAAAGCAAGGGTCGTCGAAAAATCACATAGAAAATTTAGAGAACGTCTGTTTACCGTCAATGGTGTCAAACAATGCAATTAATCAGACGTTACCTGCGCCCGTGCGCATACAAAATAAAAGGTGTGTTGTGATTGGTTTCTTTGCAGTAATATGAGTATTATTATATATAACTTCGTTTACGAGTAGTAGATTTTAAGTAAAACATAACGAAGAAGTTTTGGCTATTTGAAAATAATAATATGAATAAATAAATATAATATTGATGTTTTTATAACCAATAGTTGTGAATCCCTGAAAAACGCCGATTGGCGTTTGCCGCACCTGAGTAAGAAAACTCAACTTTTCTAGAACTGAAATATCCAGAAACTATTTGTACCAGGCTTTTCCCTGATAAATTATAAACACATTGGTCTATATTTTATAATTAAAACTTCCAATTTGGGAAAAATATAAAACAACTCTACATTACGCCGATCGGCGTTGTCAGCATCTGAGTAAGAAAAAATAATACGCCGATCGGCGTGCGCCGCATTGAATGGGTTAATATAGAAGACAAGATTTGTTTGGTTCCCTGAAGTCTGTCACTCTAGTTTTTTTAATTATTTTGGACGAGTACGACGATAGAATAATCCTCTAGGCTTCAATATAAGTTATTGGTTTTAGTAAGAACTCGCGAATGCTAATCAATTTTTATTTTATTTGCAATGTTAGGTTGAACATCAGTTTTAATTGATCAAAATTACATTGGTTAATGGTGTAATAAATAATTATAGGTTATGAAGGAAATATCCGGAATGAGAATCGGATACTTACATAAGTAAGCATTTCTATATTTATAAACGTTTATTTATAAATATAGAAATGAACGAATTGTTGGTAATTGTGCAAACAATCACGGAATACCCAATTTTAATTTAAATATATGTGATGAATTCAGTTTCTAAAGCGTAGTATAGATGCAAAATATGTGGACGATTGGGCAACGTCACCTACGCTGGGATCGGTGTCAATGAGGGCCAGCACATGAATGGCAGTGCGTCGACCCGCAGACACGCCACAAGCGTATTACGCGACATTTGATAGGATTACTGACTGTAGTCCTCGGTACTGACCACTGAGGATTCGTTCATATCGGAACTATCGATTTTAATGTTAATTTTTTATGAGCGCCCCGTGCACAGTATTGAGGACACTTAGTAAAATCAATATGAATGTGCTTGAATATTGTAAAATAAATCTTTAATTCCTATATGTAATAATGCGTTGAGTACGGTCTTTTTTTAAAATAAAATAAGGTGTATAATACAAATGCGCGTATCTAATCCTTAAAAACTCCTTTTTTTCTTTTAAATTGGTAATCTGATATTCGACATATATCTGAGACTCTCACCCTTGTTTTCGGTCATTGACTAATCCGTAATTAGATTCCTATTTTTACGACAATAGCTTTACCCCCAAATACTGGATTGCTACTCAGCCACCGGACTCATTTGATATGACGTTATTTTGAGGTTTCGTTAAATTTTGAAACGAAATACTGGATAGCCATTTAGCTCATAAATCGGTCTACTCAGCAAACATCCAGCTAAATTTCCACAGATTAACGAAAAGTTTGTTTTCAGTTACAATTTTTATTGTATAAATATAAACGTTCCATTTGACGCAATATTCTTCATACATGATTTCTCAAAATTGGAAATTTATCCCTTTATATTTAATATGAGGAATCATTGTAACGTTTTTACTTTTGTTACGATTATGTTTAAAGCTATATTATATATTGCCATGTTATTATTTTAAAAATCTGTTAATAAAATCATGTGGGTGAAAAAACTTATGTCCCTAATCCCTATATCCGAAGCGAGTTTATTAAAAATATTATGATGTTTGTTTATTTTATTTATTGTCATGTTGTAATTGCACTCGGTTTGAAAGTTAGTTTTTGGAATATCTTTTCAATAAATAGGTATATAAAATACCAAACAACGGCTGCAGAACCACCTAAGTACCAAATGGAGAAGACTATGTAAATAAATACGATATGAGAAAGAAGCTGTGCTGGATATTATAAACAGGTAAGTATACACGTATTCCTCTAAGTTTTAACGAATTTATATGATAATTAACTATTTAATATATAATATGAATCGATTATTCACACATTTTAAATCATCATCATCATCTACAGCCTGTAGGATCCCACTGCTGGGTACCTATAGGCTTCTCTCATATTATGCCTCCTATATATTATCTCCTCCTCATATAGTAGTATTATGTAATAAATATGGAAAATAAAGTATGGTACAATGTGTATAACTATAAATAATCCTTTGTTTCAGGAGCTGGAGTGGAGTACATAAATATTCAATGTGTACTTATATAATAAGACCGTCCAAGAAATATGGCTCATATATATAGTGCCATGTATATCAGCTATAGACTAAATAAGTAAGCTCAACAAATATATATAAAAAATAAAAAGAGATATATAAAATTATGACATACTTTAACTTAAACACTTTTGCAGGTAACGCTATAGAAATCATGCATACAACAAATCATTTGGACAATACACACCCTTTTGAAATGAGTATGTAATATAAAAATATACAAAAAAGAATGAGACAAATTGTGTGAAGGAAGAAATATTTGCATCAGAAAATAGTGTTTTAAATCAAAGTTGAAGAATGTTATGAATTTTAATTAATATGTAATACATAAAATAAATTGTTTATTTCACCTATTTTCATTGTTAAAAAATGTCATATTATATTTCTATTGTACATTTTTAATAGTACATTTATTAATTTAGTTTTAAATTAATGTTAAAATAATTGTTATTATTTTGTGTTTATAAAGGAATATAGATATAAATGTAAGACAGATCAAAAGAAATGTAGATAATAAAAAAAATATAATATGTACTAATGATGTTATTAAAATAAATATACTACAATAAAACATAACTCATTTTTATTTGTATTCATTCCATGGTAATTCAATAAAATGCACTGTACGGTTTAAAATATGTATTTTATTATAATATTATTCCTTGTTGCAACATTTTCATTGGTTATACTATGTGGAGCTGGTGGAAATGATTCAGAAAGATCAATCTCCAATATATGATCATTCTGGGAACATGCTATATTATGTAACACAGCACATGCCTCTATAATAGTAAGCTAATTTTCAAAAACTTATAGCCCAACTTGCAGACAAGAAGATCTTTGTTGTAAAACCAAAGACCCTCTCCACTGGGTTTCTTGTTTTAGTATGGTCTTGATTGTAAGCTTCTTCAGTCTCCCCTTTCCAGAAATGCACATAAAGGAGAATCATTGAAATTTTTACTATCATGCACCGCGCCTGGCCATCGGCCTATAATGTTTCTTATCCTCAAGTTAGGGTCGCAGACTGCTTGCACATTTATAGAAAAATGGCCTTTTCTGTTTCTAAATGTTTCTGCTTGTGGTCCTCCTAAAAACAAGATAATAAAAATTAGAGCTCTAGCAAATATTCTTATTTGAAAACTACAAATAATTTTATGTAAATTGAAAAAATATATTCATAAAATTGAATTCTTTATAGGTTTATAGGTTTTATACTATTGTAGTTGAACATTGTTCCAGTATATACTGAATAGCTACAATCAGTACAAATCATTGTATGATTAATTATATTATATTATATATTTAGCCCTGCAACTATTTAGAGAGCTTGGTTATATGGGGTACAGTGGGCTGGGGAAGAGCCAATTACCTGCTAAATGTTTTGATTCCAACAAGCATATATATATATATAAATTATTGTGTAGAAATCATTTAGAGTGTGCCTTTATACTGTGCATAATATATTATTCTATTCTATGATTAATAATATATTATGTACAGTAAAAAGGGATACTCTAAATGATTACTACACAATATAAAATACGCTAGGCATTTTAGAAGCACATTTAGTTAAAATAGGATAAGAAAACATATATTTGTGTACATGTAAAAGCTTAATAGTTATGTATACATTATTATAAGTAGAAATTACCTGGAGATTTGATCCTTATATGTATGAAATTTATAACTTCAATCACTCCTGTGATCGCATAGAAAACATTCGCAATATGGCATTGTTGTTGTTAGTTGGGAATTTTCATGCAACGATTTTGTAGTTTAACTAACTCTGCTGCAACTTTGTGTTGTATAGTCGGCTGTTCCACATGAAATACATCTCCAATAATCTTCTGGTAACTGCCTGTCGTAGAATATCATAAAGCAAGTAACAGTTGGTCGCAAGTTTTTATCAATCGACTTCTATTTGTAGTGGGTTCTATTTTGTCTCCAGCAAGGAACACAGATGCAGAACAGTTTCTTTCTTCAGGCGGAACCTCACTTTGTTTGAATGTTTTCTTCTTTGTATTTGTCAAAAGCATTGATTTTTTTCTTGATTGACTCGCCTTGATGAAGCTATATCGTCATCAGACAGCGATGAAACCGACGCGAGAGTCATTTTAGTAAATTTTATGTATAATTTAAAAAGTTAATGCCCAAATACTGGAAAGCCAATTAACTTTTAACTCCTGTTAACTAGCTCTAATGACCTGTTAAATTGATTCCAGTTAAATATAACTTCGATTAAACCACTTAAGAATTAAATATTTAATGGGGCATTATTCATCCGATTCGTATTCTCGAAAGCAACTTAAGAGTTTGACAGCTGTCAAACAGTCAAATTTTTAAGAATTTCTAGTTTTAAGCAGCCGTCGTCTTAAGGCCGCCTGCGACCACTCTTAACTTTTTAAATTATACATAAAATTTACTAAAATGACTCTCGCGTCGGTTTCATCGCTGTCTGATGACGATATAGCTTCATCAAGGCGAGTCAATCAAGAAAAAAATCAATGCTTTTGACAAATACAAAGAAGAAAACATTCAAACAAAGTGAGGTTCCGCCTGAAGAAAGAAACTGTTCTGCATCTGTGTTCCTTGCTGGAGACAAAATAGAACCCACTACAAATAGAAGTCGATTGATAAAAACTTGCGACCAACTGTTACTTGCTTTATGATATTCTACGACAGGCAGTTACCAGAAGATTATTGGAGATGTATTTCATGTGGAACAGCCGACTGTACAACACAAAGTTGCAGCAGAGTTAGTTAAACTACAAAATCGTGGCATGAAAATTCCCAACTAACAACAACAATGCCATATTGCGAATGTTTTCTATGCGATCACAGGAGTGATTGAAGTTATAAATTTCATACATATAAGGATCAAATCTCCAGGTAATTTCTACTTATAATAATGTATACATAACTATTAAGCTTTTACATGTACACAAATATATGTTTTCTTATCCTATTTTAACTAAATGTGCTTCTAAAATGCCTAGCGTATTTTATATTGTGTAGTAATCATTTAGAGTATCCCTTTTTACTGTACATAATATATTATTAATCATAGAATAGAATAATATATTATGCACAGTATAAAGGCACACTCTAAATGATTTCTACACAATAATTTATATATATATATATGCTTGTTGGAATCAAAACATTTAGCAGGTAATTGGCTCTTCCCCAGCCCACTGTACCCCATATAACCAAGCTCTCTAAATAGTTGCAGGGCTAAATATATAATATAATATAATTAATCATACAATGATTTGTACTGATTGTAGCTATTCAGTATATACTGGAACAATGTTCAACTACAATAGTATAAAACCTATAAACCTATAAAGAATTCAATTTTATGAATATATTTTTTCAATTTACATAAAATTATTTGTAGTTTTCAAATAAGAATATTTGCTAGAGCTCTAATTTTTATTATCTTGTTTTTAGGAGGACCACAAGCAGAAACATTTAGAAACAGAAAAGGCCATTTTTCTATAAATGTGCAAGCAGTCTGCGACCCTAACTTGAGGATAAGAAACATTATAGGCCGATGGCCAGGCGCGGTGCATGATAGTAAAAATTTCAATGATTCTCCTTTATGTGCATTTCTGGAAAGGGGAGACTGAAGAAGCTTACAATCAAGACCATACTAAAACAAGAAACCCAGTGGAGAGGGTCTTTGGTTTTACAACAAAGATCTTCTTGTCTGCAAGTTGGGCTATAAGTTTTTGAAAATTAGCTTACTATTATAGAGGCATGTGCTGTGTTACATAATATAGCATGTTCCCAGAATGATCATATATTGGAGATTGATCTTTCTGAATCATTTCCACCAGCTCCACATAGTATAACCAATGAAAATGTTGCAACAAGGAATAATATTATAATAAAATACATATTTTAAACCGTACAGTGCATTTTATTGAATTACCATGGAATGAATACAAATAAAAATGAGTTATGTTTTATTGTAGTATATTTATTTTAATAACATCATTAGTACATATTATATTTTTTTAATTATCTACATTTCTTTAGATCTGTCTTACATTTATATCTATATTCCTTTATAAACACAAAATAATAACAATTATTTTAACATTAATTTAAAACTAAATTAATAAATGTACTATTAAAAATGTACAATAGAAATATAATATGACATTTTTTAACAATGAAAATAGGTGAAATAAACAATTTATTTTATGTATTACATATTAATTAAAATTCATAACATTCTTCAACTTTGATTTAAAACACTATTTTCTGATGCAAATATTTCTTCCTTCACACAATTTGTCTCATTCTTTTTTGTATATTTTTATATTACATACTCATTTCAAAAGGGTGTGTATTGTCCAAATGATTTGTTGTATGCATGATTTCTATAGCGTTACCTGCAAAAGTGTTTAAGTTAAAGTATGTCATAATTTTATATATCTCTTTTTATTTTTTATATATATTTGTTGAGCTTACTTATTTAGTCTATAGCTGATATACATGGCACTATATATATGAGCCATATTTCTTGGACGGTCTTATTATATAGGTACACATTGAATATTTATGTACTCCACTCCAGCTCCTGAAACAAAGGATTATTTATAGTTATACACATTGTACCATACTTTATTTTCCATATTTATTACATAATACTACTATATGAGGAGGAGATAATATATAGGAGGCATAATATGAGAGAAGCCTATAGGTACCCAGCAGTGGGATCCTACAGGCTGTAGATGATGATGATGATTTAAAATGTGTGAATAATCGATTCATATTATATATTAAATAGTTAATTATCATATAAATTCGTTAAAACTTAGAGGAATACGTGTATACTTACCTGTTTATAATATCCAGCACAGCTTCTTTCTCATATCGTATTTATTTACATAGTCTTCTCCATTTGGTACTTAGGTGGTTCTGCAGCCGTTGTTTGGTATTTTATATACCTATTTATTGAAAAGATATTCCAAAAACTAACTTTCAAACCGAGTGCAATTACAACATGACAATAAATAAAATAAACAAACATCATAATATTTTTAATAAACTCGCTTCGGATATAGGGATTAGGGACATAAGTTTTTTCACCCACATGATTTTATTAACAGATTTTTAAAATAATAACATGGCAATATATAATATAGCTTTAAACATAATCGTAACAAAAGTAAAAACGTTACAATGATTCCTCATATTAAATATAAAGGGATAAATTTCCAATTTTGAGAAATCATGTATGAAGAATATTGCGTCAAATGGAACGTTTATATTTATACAATAAAAATTGTAACTGAAAACAAACTTTTCGTTAATCTGTGGAAATTTAGCTGGATGTTTGCTGAGTAGACCGATTTATGAGCTAAATGGCTATCCAGTATTTCGTTTCAAAATTTAACGAAACCTCAAAATAACGTCATATCAAATGAGTCCGGTGGCTGAGTAGCAATCCAGTATTTGGGGGTAAGAGTGGTCGCAGGCGGCCTTAAGACGACGGCTGCTTAAAACTAGAAATTCTTAAAAATTTGACTGTTTGACAGCTGTCAAACTCTTAAGTTGCTTTCGAGAATACGAATCGGATGAATAATGCCCCATTAAATATTTAATTCTTAAGTGGTTTAATCGAAGTTATATTTAACTGGAATCAATTTAACAGGTCATTAGAGCTAGTTAACAGGAGTTAAAAGTTAATTGGCTTTCCAGTATTTGGGCATTAATGTTATAGACGTTTCGCCTGTACAAGATTCTCGGAATCTTCCTCAGCTTGATGTCGTTATGTGTTTGTCTTGGGATTAAGACTTCATTTTATGGCTTTGTAATCTTGAGGATTAAGGTTGTTTTAAATTGGTTGTTTAAACAAATTCTTGCGTTTCCAAAAAAGTTTAAATTCTTTTCTTAGAATACGAGATTAATTAAAACATATACCCCCTTATTCATAAGAAATCGCTAATCAACCATAATAACGTAAATTAGTTAAATATTTTTAAGAGGAGATAAAACGTTGATTACGGTCAGCCACGCATAATTATTCATAAGATTCCTTTTGACGTTTAGTATCTAATACGGCAAATTAGGCCGTGAATGTTGCCACTATATGGAAAAAAATTGATTTCATTCCCTCATCATTCACTGTTCAGTGCTATACTCTGTAATTTCAAACAGATTTTGTCTATGGAATCCAAAAAAGACAACGTATTTGTCTATGTTGTTTGTTTTGTTTGTTTTTGAACATATAAATTTATCTTAAAATGTTGAAATCGGAGTGCTTTTGAGAGCTAATGTAGTGATCTTTGTGGACGGCGTTATTGTGATATTTACGCCTAAAATGCGAACTGGACAAAAGTATGATTATTTGTTGTAGTAAGTATTTTAAACATACGTCTTCATATTGTATTTCCCTAAGGCTACATATTGGTAATAACATTTGTTTCTTTTTCAGCACTCAGAAAATAATGGATTTGGCTATATTAGAAACATAATTTACTGACAGCAAGGTTGTCGGTAACAATATTTTGATACAAGGATAAGAAGAGAGGTTATATCTTGCCGGATCACCCGATATATTAGTTGGCTCAGAAACTATTCAAGAAACAAAGTGTACTTAAGCAAATAGATTTCAAGAAATTACTCCTGAAAATATACCATTATTGGTAGAACTCAATTACATATTATATTAAACTTTACTATACTTCTCATCAGAAAAATTGAAACACCTTGCAAGTTGAACGTTGTGTAATGATTATCAGAAAAGTGTGTTTATATTTAATTTGAATTCGGAACATCAACTCATATTAGTCACTACTAAACAACATTTGACATTTATACCTAAATACACATATTTTTCTTATAATCTTCACACAACATTAAGTTATAAGATATTCCAATTTTTCTTATGAGACGTATATTTTATTACTAATATAATATAGAATTATTTGTTTACTAATATAGAATTTTATACAAAATAATCCCACTGCATTAGCTGCCGGGCAAAATAAGCATAATATAAAAATACCAATAAGTGCTGTCAGATCTATTTTTGCCAACATTCCCATTACCTCCAATCCCGAATTTATACTACTACAATTATTAAAAATGTGATATAAAGAACTGCTGTAAGGAAGAAAATTATGCTATTAAATAATCCTTCAACAACCAAGTAGTGTATATGTCTTACATTGACAAATGAATTAATATACACATTTTCTCTCACATGCATACACACACACACACACACACCCTAACATACATATTTCCTATTATTATTAATAATGTTACATAAATAGTGTTGGAGTTACATTAAGTTTGTTTTTTTTTTATTTTTTAAATGTTGTTTTCATAAATTGTTACCTTCCACACACACCCATTGTTGCAGGGTTGAGTGCCCAAGACAGGGGCTTGTTACTTTGGGACCCAAATATTATATAGTTAAATAAATGTAATTTTTCAATAAATAAATACATATTGTTACTAAAATACCTGACCATATTTTATTACCCTATATTCAAGGATATTGTCCGGGCAAAATACACAGCAATATGATTATTTGCAACATACTTTTATAGATACTAAGGTATATAAGGAAAAATAATTGTGTAATAAATATTATAATTTTGAAATAATATTTAATTGTCTATAACTACTTTAAAGGTGCATTATTTGAAAAATATATTTGATATAAATGTAACTATGAAAACTTAAGAAATAAAATGAAGTACATGTAGTGCAAAATTTTTATTTACAAAACCTCTAAATCTATCTACATCATGACTCAAATTGAAAAAGAATTTGATGCTTGCATTATTATAGACCAAAATAATGATTTGTTTTTAAACACATGATGCGGGCAAATTCCAAAAGGTTGATGTGAACATAATTAAGAGACCAACAGTGGACTTCTGTGGCTAAAATGAACAAACTTGTTGGGGCGTTATATCTTTGGTAATTGGTACTAAGTCCTCAATGCACTTCAATGTTGATGACTGATCAAAAATATGTCTTCTTATTTATCTTCTTCTACTTGCTTTCATTTCTTGCTTTAACCTCTTCAAAAATTGTTTTTATGTTCCATGGATATATAGATGGTACAGCACCTCTCTCCAAATATTTGTGTTGTTGTTCAACTCCTGAAACAATTGATTTTAACATTGAGATCAGAATGTAGCCATTCAATAAGATAAATTTGAAATTATGAGTAAAAAGGTTTTGATTAGGTTAGTTCAAACAAGCTGTGTGGTTGTTTTAATGCAGAAACTTGAAACATTACAGTAACTTTGTTTCTCTAATTAATCGTAAATAAGACCATTTCGAATGCACTGTGGCCTGTTGGTAAACGAGCCAGACGCGGCTGCCAACATGGACACGGTGGTCGCGCTTTCTAGTCCCAGGGCAAACCTGATTTCTCGGAATCATGTTTTTATTGATAGGGAATCCTCATGGCATGCATTAAAACATCGTGAGGAAACCGCACACCATAGCGATTTGTATACATTTCTATGCTACGTAAAGTAATCCGGCACCCAAATATAGGCTGATATAGTATAGTATCAGTTCGGCTTACCTGTGTATTTACTGATAGTTCCGCAGCCACATCGAACACTCGAACTCACTCGAACTACATCAACATCAATATTCAATATTCACTACTTTATATATTTTTATGCCGACGGATATTTCGACGACCAACTTAGAGAACTTTTTGCACAACACATTATAATTCAAATAATTTATTATTTATAACTTTAATTAATTAACCAGTGATGACAATTGACAACGCTAATTTGACAGTACAAATCCGCCATCTTTCTGCTTAAAATTTGCTTAAACATGGGTCCCGGCCATTTTAAAGTTAGTGCGCTATAATATAGCTGATTAGTGATTTTTGACGGTTATGAATAAATTTTAAGTGACAGTTCATATTAACGGCAACTAAACACTGCGCTAACTTCTTTTGCATAAGGGGGATAGTATAAAAGCCGTTCTGAGCCTTGATACTATATTTTTTTTAAACAGAAAAAAATAGAATTTCCTGTTAATTTGAGATGTTCTTAATTATTTTTTTAATAACTATTCATTTCATTAAAACAACTTTTGAGTTTGTTATGTATTTCTAAAAAATATCTAGGAGTATTATGAATAATGAGAATATTAATTCTATTGTTGTTTATAACAGAAAAAAATACACAGTGTCTGTACAAAGTATACAAATATGTTATTGAATTATAATTTGGTAAGGTAGTGTAACTATCAATTTAGTTCATTATTTTGGATATCATACAATAGGTAATAGATTATATAATATATCCGATTTCCCAACTTCGATTTGAGTTAAAAATAGCAACGAAACACGGCCGTTATACAAAAACGTCAACAAGTGATTGATTTTCAAAACCAGGCTACTTTTTGTTCGACATTCACGTATTTTTTTCGCAAGTAAAGTTGGGACCGCTCGGTGACTCCGTTCAACTCATGCGATACATGTGTTGCATCATTCAGTTGCACTTTTCAAATGCAGCGTGAAGAAACACTTGTTCAGCACATTGGAAAGATTAATAGCGGGGTTCTTGATGCAGTTGGTTCAATTGTTTCAAACTAGGAGCAGAATAATAGTAGCTATGTTTTTGCAAGTTTTTGTGGGTTTTTGTCCGCGGTCACTTGACACAAACTTCAAACTATGCCATTAGCATGTGTCTCTGCATGTGTAAGTCTGTAGTCGAAACAAGACGCTGCATTATTATGTTTTATAGCGAAAATTTATTCGACCTAAAAAACTATTAATTTTATTATCCTAATCACTTGAATTATGGCTTGAGGTTTTAAACTTTTTGGTGACATTACAAGCAATAATTGCATAGAATTGTCTATGACAATGTAAAGAAGTGATTCAGAATTTCTTCTGCACCAGCAGTTAGTAGGCAGGTACCGCCGCGCTGATTCCGTTACGTTCAGCTGTTCGCAGTTGGCACATGTGCGTTGCATCACCGCTTGCACCTTATTAGCTAAGGTGTAGTTGTCAGCCACCTGTTCTCAACGGCGTGCGACCAGCACTTAGCGATGCCGCGAGATATAATGGCGTAATCCATGTGTTTTGCTACCTTAGGGTTACCATCACATCTAGTATTTGTAGGATCTTCAAGGATTTCGTTTATACCTAAGGCCTGATTTTATAATCATCAGACAATAGGTCAATTTACTAAGTTATAACGTTAGTGAATAAAGGAGTTTCACAAGATTTGGAATCGTTATTGTAGAAAAGCTGTTTGAAATGCACCATCGTATCAAGGGCGGATCCAGGATCCAGATTTATTAATTATCTTGTTGATAAAATTTATAAGCACATTTAATTCTTTGTATGTCGATAAATATAGTAAAAAGTATGTGTGTGTTCACAAATCACGCCTGTAACAAACTTTAAAAATTCATTATTACTAATTTGAGTATTGAAATCGGACCCAGTGTTCTGACATGAACTATATGACCCCCCCCCTGGCGTAAAATATGACATGAACTATAATGTGACCCCCCACTGGCGTAAAAGCTGGATCCGCCCTTGCTTCGTATATAGACTTATGTTATAGAAGATAGTAAAATTAGTCCACACCGAGATTTTGATTTAAATGAATATTCAATTAGAGAAATTATGTTGGCTGACGATGATGATATTATTAGGAGGATTATGATGGTTTGCGTCACTGTAGATGTGAAATATCGCATTGAATACATTTCACATGGCAAAACATGTGTTGTGTCACTATACGACATTAGATAACTGTTAATAAACTTGAAAAATGAAAATTTAGAACGTTGCAATAATGTTGAAATAGAAGTGTGGTCTAACAGAGCTTATTGCTATGAATTCTCTTTTTTATAATTTTCACCGATGTTAGTGATGTCCTGCTTCTCATTTAAGTGGCTTAATCCAGTTTGTGTGTATACGTCCAGCATTGATAGCTTGTAAATTGCCAAAGCGACGAATTTTTAGTAGTTATGCAAGATGTATAGATATTTTGCGCCATAACTTGATGTAGACTCCTAAAATGTTTGCACATTATAAATCGAAAAACGTGATGCAAACAATAAATAACTTACATAACTTATTAGTTCAGCCATAACAAATTTTCATCAAATATACATAATTGTTATTCACGTAATTTTAATTGTAACTCAAGACTATAACCGTTCTCATACGATCGCATCCATTAAACACTAAATGGAGTTGTAATTTTTTTATTCGAAAGTCTGAAGACTCTAAGAAATGTACAAATTCATTTGCATATAAACCGATGTGGAAGTTTATTTTATCGCAAAACCTGATCGTTCGAGTGTGCGTAACCTACAAATGCCAATTGAATGTGAAAATTTTAGTGAATGAACAATTCAACTAATAAAATCTGACTTCTTCTTTTTTTAGATTTTTTTTTTATTCAGGCTCGTGAACCATAAATAATCCTATTAAATAGTGTATCAACTAAAAATCCACACTTAAAAAAAAAATACCTACCTAATATCAGCGAAGCGTAAAATTCAATTTTGTTATCATTATTTGGATACTTTTGTGGGCAGTTTTCGCTCTCGATTTGGGCGGCAGAATCAACACGCAAATACAATACATTTTCACTTTCACATAGCATTCGCCATTAGTACAATTTCACGTGCGCTCGTATTGGATCTCAATAAGTTTAATCGTGAACACGTGACCGCTCATTAAAGCTAAAGGTAAGGCCATGGGACTATGAGAATTTCACTGTGTCCGTTCACCTTTAACGATTTCAGTACCAGAAGATAGTTCATAGATGTAAATGTTTACTTTGCTCTGCTCTATACTACTAAGTGGTCATTATTGAGGATTGTGATTGTTGGTCCGATGCAAACAGAATAACGTTGAATAATATGCAAATAATATCTACTATAATATCTATTATACTCCTGCCTACCATACGGACCTTGTGGAATGTACGAGAAATTTCCATGCTTTCGGGCACTTTTGCCATAACTATTATTGAACCCTTTAGCAGGTCTCATATAGGACCCATGTAATTGTTTATCTCTTGATGCTTAACATTTAGCAGTTATTATTTTTTTAAATCTCAAAACATCGACGGAGAAAATGTGAAAGTTTCAACTTGTAATATCATGTCTAAACTCAATACGATAGCCGCAAGTCAGTCGGCAAAATCAAGCATTTTTACTTATTAAAACGGCTTCAAAAATTTTATATCTTCGTTTTACGACTTCATAAAACCTCACCAACAATAAGTAGGCTTTACGACGTGAGGCCTATTTTCGGTTCCCAAAATTGCAGTAGCACAAGATTTGATTCGATTTGTATTATACTTTCTGCGAAGACTGACGCGGTTCCCAACATCATACAAAGGTAGTACTGCCCCCTTGGGCATATTATATCCTTATATAGGCTGCCTTTCCAGCAATACAGGCTTCATTTTACATAACTACGAGAACAGAAATAGGAATGAATGTCCAAGAAACCATTAGGAATGAATGTCTTTATTTATCCACGTGTCATGAAATTAGTGGACCGGTTTGATAGTATATTTTAGTGTTACATACATTAGTGTTTCACATCTGTTCCGTACATCAACATCAAATGCGCACATAAAAATCTATTTAAATTCAACCTGCACTGACATTGTGAGGTTAGGCGGTATCGTACTAAGTACTCAAACACGCTTAGTCACATTCATGTTTTGCAACCGGTTATAAATATAAATTATTGTGTAAATGCTCATTCAAAAATGAGTACACGTGTTTTTAAACCGTACGATTAAATCGCTGTTTCGAATCCATAATTATCAAATAAAAATTTAGTGATTGCTTTAATATTAGCACTACAATTAGACAATCGGCTCGTGTTTGACTCTGGACCAATAAGGGTACAGATTTTTGTGGACTATAATTTTCAAATAAATCATACTTAGACTCTTTTTTTCTAATGCTTTCCAAAGCCTGTTAATAGTAACTATTATGTCTATTTTTTACTGATAGATCGTATCGAATAAATATTTATGAATGTAAAATTAAGTGGGTAACACGTATTGAAGACGCGCTGGTATAATTTGCATACGAGAACTTACAGGTGTTGTGCTCTGTCGCCTTTGCTATTTATATTATTTTGTCAAGCTGGTGGCACTCAGATGCCTTCGACTACCATCTGTCCCATGTCACCAAGACGAGGGTTAACAGTTATTTCTAATACTTGTTTTACGTGTCACCTGTTTTAGTTTCTCAATGCCAACACATAAATGAAAATAATGTGTAAAGGGCTTAACATTCTAAACAATTGGAAATTAGATCATCGTATTATTTGACGAAATACGTTATTTAATGTGAACCCTATTTTGTTGATCAAGATAAACGATAATATTTCTTATGCAACGGTTAGGGAGGAAAGGTATTAGTAGCTCGATACTGCGTCAATACATACATTAAATTAATATACCTAGAATTATGAATCACAGGGTGGAGTGTGTGCAATCGACACCGAGCAAAACATTCGGTATCGGATATTCAGAAGCCACTGGAGTTAACAACGACCCGGTTCCGTTCACGTATCGACTTGGCCTATCGTCTCTGTAGCTGAACGAAATTTTAAAATGTAAACATCCGCGAGACACTTTCTCATGTACTCTCGATAGTATCAAGATGGCGTTTGCGTGCAACCGCAAAATCAAACAGTATTGCTTACACGCAAACTGCTGCGGGCAAATGTGATGATGCGAACTGATGCGTTTTGATGTGGAATATCACATTGCATCACGCTAATAATACTGTCTTCGATGGATGTATCGGAATTTAATATCCATTTTCTTTTTCTTTTCGTTTCTACTATTGATTATCATGAATTGAGAAATTTGTTTTTAAAATAGTAGATAATGTTTGTTACGGCTTATTAACGTCCCTCAAATTATTTGTTCCTATAATATTTAGTAAACAACAGCATGGAAAATAGCTTTACGCCGCAAAGCAACGGCTAGTAGAACGATCAGATGAAGTTGTTGGAAGCGGCATTGCGCAGCGCAATTTCCGTCATGATTTTATTACCAACACGGCAGGTGGCGTACTTACCGCCTCAAACATCCGTTAGTAATTTATAGAAATTGTTGTTTAACACTACATTACAATAGCTGTTTTGTTATCAATCACATAGTTACTCTCTTCCTTTGCCTAATCTTCGAGCATTCATAGTATATGTCAAGTCAACTACAACACAATATTTTAAAGTAATAAGTATTGGAGTAATAGTTACCAAGGCTTTTGTGTCAAGCATGACCATAACCTTAAAAGTATTGAATAATACACAATTACTGATACTAACTGTGTCTATTGCTTTGGCTGTGTTTTTATTAGAGAACCGTCCACTCTTCTGAAATACCAAGTCTAAGAAGCAAGCTAGCCGTTAAACCAATGCCCACAATGTAATTAAGGTTCGATTTAAGAAATCAATGCAGAAGCCAAGCCCACATCAATTTGTTTATAATATGATGAAGATAAATATTCAGAGCAAATATCATGTACCGTGAACACGGTAACAAATTCACATTTAATCTACACTGTATACTAATATATAAAGCTGAAGCGTTTGTTTGTTTATTTATTATATTCTTTGTACGTTGCCAAAATAAATTACGCAAAAATCACGTATGACAGGATTGTCCCTTTTAAAAACCACAGTCTAAAAAGTTTAAAAAAGGTCGGCGATAGAGCATGTCTATCGTTCTGTGTTGGCTCACTATAACCTTTTTAAGGCTAATCAGATATGTTCTAAAATAATGCATCATTTCTAAAAGGGTTTTTATGGTTATGGTGTAAATCCTTATCCAAATAAATCCCTCCTTCATTACAAGTATTTAATTTTTAACATACATTCCGTTACATCAATTTCAATTAATACTTTAGAAAAGGTGACGGTTTAAAATATCCCCGCAGTAAAATTATTTTAAAATGAATAAGTCGGATAGAACTAGATGAACGGAGATGTGAAAAGCAGTATAAAAGGCGACAATAAGATTGGATTAATATCAAACAATACGAGAAATATCATTATGCTTCTAATGTGGATTGGATCCTAAAAGTAGTCGGGTGGTGCCGGGCCGGCCCGCTAGTGTAACTTAATGACGGTGGATCGTGACTCACGGCAACTAAAATTGTACCTGCAATAGAGCATGAACACGCCGTTAGCAAAGGTTTGGTTAAATGCTTCATGTCATTTTGATATACTACAAGGAATCAACACAATTTGAGGGTAGGAAATGAAAACCGTTTTGAGTATTTATCAAAGATGCTTTGTCAACGTGAGCATCCATTTTCATTCATTTGTCAAAGTGTTGGAACATCATCAATATTCATAAATATTTATCGAACAAGCATCTGGTGGTAGAAAATATGGTATCTAATGTCATCGTTTTTTTTTTTTCTATGCAGTATAGAGGCAGCTGTGCAAGCGGCTACAGCATTATATTTTCGTTGCTCTCCATAGTATTCTGGGTGCCACTTACCACTAACTTCATAAAAATAAAGAATAAATGCCGCATGAGATGCTGCAACATGCTTGTATATGTACCATTTACATGGTAATACAAATCAGTTTTTTGCTGTGGAATTATGATAATAATACTAAATTGGCGTAACAGCTCAATCGAAGCCTATTTGAGGACATATATTCATATCACACAACGTATGTACATAATGTATGTTAAATTGGGGTGGTATTGGTTGTAGCTTAAACTCTTTCAATTCTAATGAGCACAAAATATTCTATGACTTCGAGATTTAAACAATTTGCAAACCAAAGCCAAAATAACCATCTGATGAAAATATTACTTCAGTCAGCTATTATATAATCTTTATCTGCAACGGCTGAATACGATAGCAAAATTGTATAACAATGGATACTGATCAAACTAGAGAAATGCATTTGGAAACTATAATACATAGAGACTATCCTGTAATTGAATCGAAAGCGTTGATAAACCAACTAAATTAATGTAAAGTGTTACTAATGTTTTTACTACTGATTTGGACAAAAGTTAAAATTATTTTTATTTTCCAGGTTTCATCTCATTTATTCGGTGTGAACGCGGAAATAATTAGGAATAAACTCGGTTATAAGACTTTCCTCAGTAGATTTGGATAAAATACCAGATGAAGTACCAAAACTTTGGAAATCAAACCACATTTTGATTTTATGTACCGATTATGGTATAACAGATATGTATGTGTTAATAATCGAATATTACGTGAATAAGACTGTTGATATTTATTATCGTAATGGGTAAATGATTAATTTTCAAACAACTCATAGGCTCAGTTGCACCAAGTAACTTTGCCAATACCTTTGCCTATGAAAATGTCATCGCCATACATTTGAGATTTATTTGACCTTGCAAATGTATGGAATTGACAGTTTCAAGGGCAAAGGTATTGGCAAAGTTAGTTTGTGCAATTGAGCCTTAATGTTCATATTTGAATGTGTGCATCTATGTGTAATTAATATCAATGGTAATAACTATGAAAAATCGAGTGTATTCGTTCTGGCGCCAAACTATCACTATAAACTTGAAAAGTTAGAAGCGTAAGTTTTAAATTCGCTTTTATAGAAGGAATTGCATATTCGTAAACTCTGGTTCTCGCAGCGTCCGGATTTAGTTTCTTTCTTGTTAAACATGTTTAAGGGCGAGTAGTTTCACAATTACACGTCTACTTAAAACGTTTGAACAAATTGTTATGTCTCTATGTTTGAATATTTTCAAAACACACTGGTATTTTATGGGCATGAGCTGTTTATTTTTCTTTTTTATTTTGAAAATGGCATGCACATCAAAGGCGGCGGTGTGTGCAGCATATTGGGGGCATCTGTCAATCTTGCCACACAAATTACGACAACCATGGCAGGAACATTATGTCATCTTACAAAATGATAGAAAATCGAGGAAATTATGTCCGTGATTTGTACTGTTATGCAACCGGCCCATAAGCACCGCTGGACTGTACCGATTGTATCATTAGCCTACATACACATTGTCATTTGTGTTTCGCCGTTAGTAGTTATTGACTACGAGAAATCGACTTCTGCGATGTAATTTGAGAATGCATTCGTGAGAAAAACAATGGTGCATTATCCATCAAAAGATTATTGTAATTTTGCACAGTATGTTCGAGCTAGAGTGAGTTAGGTAGTTTTTTCAAATTCATTCGCCTCTACAATGTGCATATTATAGTTTTATTTGATTGTAGGTACTCATTGTAATTTCATGTTTTAGATTTGTATTTCCCTTGAGATCGCATTTATTTTTTATTCTCCCAAAACGTTTTTAAAAGTTTGTGTAGATTAAGAAGTCAATGGGTGATGTAAGTTTACTCTGGACATTAAACATTTCAAAATGTATGTAAAACAGTAGGCGTATTTTGTCTAGGTCCTGTTTGTAAACAGCACTTAACTGGTTCACAAGCAATCAATTGCGCGAAACAAAGGAAACAATTATTAATTTATTAATCACGAGTATCCGCTCATTGCGTTTAGACCTTGTTTTATAAGTCCCCGATGAAAGCTTAGCACAATCATGTTATTTTGCAATATCACTGTACTTGAAATCCTAGTGGCCGATTTTAAGACTTCTTTCCGCCTGTTTGGCGGTATTTCGGTGCCAAACGCCAGCTACCTCCCCAATTTTATCCACCTTGCATAAAAACCATTGGCTAGCACGTCAGTAGACATCAACCTAGGGCTCTTTGGCGTGGCTTGTGGCATCGGCTTAGATATTTTCAAGCCTAGACATAAATTGCGAATGCGCTTGTAGTTTCCATAATACTTGATCAAACTATTTAAAGCGAAATTTCTTAAGCTTATTTACTACATCGTACGATTTACATACACATATAAAATCAAGCCTTTCGCCTTTTCCCGGAAGGGGTAGGCAGAGGAACTACCAGGACAACCAAGTTTAGCCTTTTGTGTTCCGTCTCACGATATGATAGGAGGAGAGCTTATCGCCATATCGGGCACAATTCATGATTCTGGGCTATATATGAATATAATCTAATACACCTTACCCGACTCGGGATTAAAATCCGAGACCTCAGCATTGTTATCGTACCGTGGCACGATGGCGCCACATGGGCATTCATAAGACTTAAAAAGTAACAGTTGCAACAAAGAACGCGTATGAACTATGCACTAATGGAATACGAGAATTAGTGTCTGAGCTGCAATAAAATATCCATTTGTCGCTCGGTGAAATATGAAATTTACTTCGTATAAGGAAAAAGCTACATGTTCTGCAATGTATGCTGCAATTATTCGTAAATTGAAATATTGCCGTCAAATATTAAGTTATAATTACCTATTACTTTTACAACATTTATCAAAACCATCACTTCTTTATACATTAATCAAATAATGTACTACGGTAGTGTATTTGTTATTTAATCTAAAAATACCTTGATTATTAAGTTCATTGCAATAATAGCCTATGCTTTGAACGCGAGAGTAAGTTAATCAGAACGGTACGAATATAAAGCGCGACTTGTTATCAGCACGTTCCTTTTAATGTTTCGATTGGTATCAGGAAATAATCCTACACTCACTAGTATTATACGAGTTCCATAATGATGAAATATACTTGAGAGTCTGTGAGAAGTGTCTTGTTAGCATTCCGTCATGGTGCTCACTAGAGCACGACTAAAGGCCACAGGCTCCACCAGTCGTCTCACTGCGTGTTCCTATTTTAATACCAGTTTTTATATCATATTCTGTGAACTTTGATCTTCTTTTTGTGGTAGTAATTAAAATAATTCGAACGTAAATGCACTTTTATTATTTTATATTAAAGCTGTATTCTATTCGAAAAATACCTAAAAGGTTCCAAAGTTTTGAATGTATTGACTTTATTTATCATCATAAAATAAATTAACCACCATTATTTTGGAGTTCATGTGTTTATGTGAATTTAAAAATTAATTAACTAAATATTTTACATAAACTTCACAATTTTTTTATTAAATAGTAAAATTTCAAAAAGTCATGAGGCAGATCTTTTAATTTCTATAGCCAATTACGCTATTCTTATCATTGCAAACATGGTTAATTTACTAATTAACCGTAAAATTAGTCACCGTATAGGAGTAACGTGCTGTTTCTATCCTCTGCACCAAAATAAATTTGCCTAAAGATTTTGCCACAGTTGGTATGGGTATTATTAACGTTAAAAGAACCTTGAAAAACTAACATGAACGTATTTCGTCCATACTGTATCTCGCAATATGGGCAGACGTTATTTTTACCTTGATCGTAATATTATATTTAGAAACAAACTAGATCGTTGGCGAAATTATAGCTGTAGTGGGTTCCGTTGCCCACATCGTAAAATTTAAATAAATGCATATGTGTTTCATCAAAGCGACGTTTTAACACTAGGTTGTAACTTTTTACAAAGTATTACAAAATCCGTTCTAACTAGTAGACATGCATACGCAAGAAATATGTACAATTTTTTTTTGTTTCAACAATAAGTCCACCTTATTGGCGTCTATGACGTGAAAATATATTTAGCGACTTTTACACAACGCATCCTATGCTATGTTATACCTGCAACCTCAGTAGATCAGTAACCTCAAATCCATTGATCGAACATGGCACGCTGCCCATCGAAAGTACAATTTTGCCAAGGACTTACGTTGCATTGTTCTGTAAAGCCATACAGTAAACCCGTTTAGCAGGCTTGTTTTCCGGACGCTCGTCATCAATACAAAACCGCACTGGGCTGACGTGTTCGAGCCTTGTAAAAATTGAATGAACATTTTTTTCCGCCGTCTGCTTGTTCTTCGTTTAGAGACCAATACGATACCTGCCAGGTTACAAGGTAATTGAATATTAAATGTGATACGTTTGAAACGCTTTCAAAAAATAAATATTTAATCATGTGTGACATTTTGTAATTAATATTAACACAATTTATTCTAGCTCATCTTAATTAAATGTTTTCTGAAATGATATTCTGTATGCATTATGAATGAGTCAGTGTCTAGAATACTAGCTTCCGTGTTCGTTGAGACAGTATTATATTCGTATAATATAATTGCAAACAAAATTAATTATACAGGTATAAAAGTTTATACATCACTGTACTACATTTTAATGCCAAATACATTTGTAACATCACCTATTAACCACACACTAGAGTGCTACCGTATACTTATATCCTAAATGGCAAATGAATCATACGAACTCGCTGGGTACGGATAAACAGGGATCATATCTCTGGTCTGCATCGTATCTCGACAGGAGTAAAGCTGTCCAATTGTTGGCACACACGAATCATAACGTGAGTCACTTTCGACCTTTCTCGCAGCTAAATTCGCCCTGCCAACGTCTTACATATGTACGTGCACACCCGTTTTGTCTGTAGGATCCGTCTTGTCGTCGTTAATTGATATAATTAAGAAGTCATTAATTTAGACTTGAAGCAGTTCCCCTCCTCTTTTATATCCTTATCATTATATTTATTCTTAAATTTGATAATTTGTTCAAGGTTTTTCTAGGAGTTTTACCGAAGTAAAAAAAATAAGACAGACAAAATTTCACATCATAAAAAAAATTATTGTCATTCCCATAATAATTTTTACAGAGTAAAACAATATCGTCTATCATAAAGTTTAAACTTTATGTTCAGCTTATGTTATTTTAGTATTATATACAACATTTGAAGAAAATATTGTTTAAAACTAAGCATTTTTTGATGTGTCACGTTTACGTTATATTTCCAATCTGGACACTAGAAATACAAGTTATTGCTAGTTTTCTGATACTAGATTTATTTCCTGCGACCTTTGCAAAAGGTCATGAAGCATGCCCCAAATGTTAATTGCTTCTTGGTGCTTTCAAGGCTTTGTCATAATCTACCACGACTTTTCAAATGCACTGGTACTGTATGTTTTCTTAGACAATAGTTAATTTGCCATAATTTTAGGTGTATTTATTGACGCTTTCCATTCATAGCGTTTGTAATTTCGCTCGTGCACTGATGCGCCTTGTGCCACTTTGGGTAAGGTCGATTAAAGTCGACGACACTACCAGCCAAACCTATGCGTGTGTCGAATGCCAAATGATTGGTTAAGATATGCCACATCAGTGTATTTTGTACCATAAGTGATACTGGAGAGGCACGCGTTTATAAAATATTATATAGGATTATGTTAATTAAAAATTATACATTTTAGTATTACGTGTTGAGAATCTTTACTCTTTTTCTAAAAAATACCTTTATTTCTCATTTATTATGCATGGTACACGAAAGGAAATGATAATATCTTTCAATTTCTTTTAATGTGCATTATTTTGGAATTAATATCTGAAGTTAACAAAGTGTCCGGTGATGTATTTTAATATTCATAAGCGTGTGATTAGAAATTTTAAGTACCTTTATAATGCATGCATGACGAACGTACCAAACTGCGTGTGCGTTTTTCAACATTGTTTGTGCGAAGGTTTTCCCTATGACAAAACGTTAATTGACAATTATGTGAAAGGTAATTAAACCTGCAATTGATTACACAAGCAGTCTTTTTCGATTGTCCTCTATTGTTTCCAGCACTTCTGGCTCCGGTGCGTCTGTGTCCGACCAATTCTTTCCACCGACTCTGGGCCCGTGACTAATCGACAGACATATCACGCTATGTTGTGTCATTTTTTCGCGTACTCCGCGCGGCTCTTCATATTTGGACGTTTATAAATTCGGTTTCTAATTTGATGGCCTCATGGTGGTGCTTTCTCTATTTCCGATGTATCACTACGCATTGATTTTTATTAACTTTGCTCGTCTATCGAAATACATCACCATTTGCTTAGGAAATTGTAACAAAATGTAAAGTTAGGAAATTGTAACAAAATCGATAAGAAACTTGTTGTACATATCTCAACCAGATAGCAGGGACATCCACTGTATATTTAAACGTCGGCATAACAAAACAATCTTTACACATTAAAATCCACGCCCACACTGCATTCCTGAATTTGTTTTGCTAACATACTTCTATTAATATTTCGAATACTTCGAAGTGTTTGCACGCACCCAACGGTTCAGATTATTCCAAAATAAATATCGCTTTCCTCGCTCCAAATGGTAAAACTTGATTAAAAACAGAATTTGACAGTGACCATGGAAGTTTATTAACATAAATAACTATAATATTGAGTAAACAGGTAATTGTAACCTGTTTCCATATTATTTCACATCCTTCCACACCCTCGAATGCCAAATAATTTTGCGGCTATGGATTAGATATACATATAATCATATGCTTTATGGTAGCTGATCAACAAGCATAATTATGATTTTGGTTTGTTTGGAAATATCTAGTGCTGACGTCACGCGTGCTGAGCGGCCGTTGATCTTCTGCGTGGGATTCAATTTGCTGGTTCACGTGGGCAATTCTTTTTTTTTTTTTTTGCAAACCCACAAAAGCATATTATGTATAATCTAAACTCGTAATCGATTTGTTTTGATTTTATAGTATGATTTTCAATTATTTTTTAGCAACCGTTCGTGAAACTACAAGTTAGAAGAAACCTCAGTGATATGTGCGTGAACTCTTCTTAGATTAGGTTTAAAATTATTTAGGTCCGACATTAAGGTAATAGCTGTAGCTGTCTACTGCACATAGGCGACTTATTTTTCATAAAGCGCTGGATATAATTATCATAGAATTTGGAAGAAATTCTATGTAGCTAAAAACGAAATACCACCAAATTAATTGGCATTGTACGATTATCTAGCACAAGACAATTGTTTGTTTAGTCAAAAGCATTTGCAAACAAGATATCGTAAGTGTTAAACAGAAATGCAGATGCGCTTGTGTATCAGGTGCAACCGCGGCCAACTTGCGCAACACAAACAAACCGACTCCAACTTGTTGAATCACATAATGGACTTGGCGAAACGAGTTCCATGTGCTGTGATGTAAATAGGAACTTAATAACTTCATTAAACATTTGCTAAATGGAGCGTTTGTAGACTGTAGATGATGAAATTATACCAGAAGGAGCATTATGAAGTTGACGGCATATTAAACATAATTTAATATACCGGTAGCGTGGTGGTTACATTTATTTATAACAAGATTATGAACTGCCGTCCATGAACCATGCTTGTGCTAGGCTTAGCGGCTAATTTACATCTTTTATTAACCAAAAGCCGTATTGCTAAACAAAGACTTATTTTCAAATAATGTACAGAGACACTTATTTTGAAATAATTCCAATCATTTCGAAACTGGAACACGACTAGGAGTCACTACAGTAATTTACACTTTTATTAACTTAAAAGTTATACCATACCATGCCGTACTACCATGCAGGCTTTTAACAGTATTTAGTCCCACGTCAGTGTTACGCCATAATTAATTAGTAGTTTCCGTTAGTGTTAACTCTAAAGCAAAGAGTTGGCTATATGTTACTCGTGACGATAGTTTTCCATGGGGCGTGATACACCGTCAGACGCATAATAAAGGGTTACTCACTTGACCCATATACGTGCTAGGTAAGCCAGCAACCATACTTATAAACTGCTGACATACTTTTAATTTACTTAGTAAACTCGTTAGCAACTGCGAAAGCCTCAGGAAAGTAACTTGATGGTGAAAATGTAATGAAAGATTTTGTAATGTATGTACATTATGATATACTCGTTAGATATCGTCGTGATTTAAGAGCACGGTGCTGTGATGTAAAATGTCCCAAACAATAATATATTTTTGCAATATGTTGCTTTGTAATCAGTATACTTTTTCACCTCTACTACAATAGTATTTACGTCCCATTACGGAATAACTTAATCTAAGGATTTCATTACATATGTCTCATTAACGTTTTAATATGACTTTCCATTTTTGATTAGATCAATATCAACATTATCTCCGAATTGATCTTGACAATAATTTATGCCTTTTCACTCGTAGGTAAAAGTCTCAAATGAATATTTTATGTATATGTATACAATTATTTGTCTAATAACCTGTCGCAAATCCCGTTAGATAGTATATATTATTCTTTACTCCAAGTTATATTTTTGTTTATAATTTCATCAACAATAGTTATCACGAATAATAGGTATACAAGGAAAATATTATGTTGTAGTAACGTAGCTTTAAATTCAAAGGATCATTGCAATGTACATTCCGACGTTGATGTACGTTTTACTAAACATTGATGATTCATGTGTAGACGTTTGTTTACTACAAAGCGAACGTCCGTGATTCACTTGCTATTTGATACTGTAGATTAGTATTAAATTATGTAGAATCGTCTTTTATAAAATTATTTACTCCCATGGCCTTCGTATTTCTTTAGATGTGCTTCAATTTTATTAGTTTGCTGTCTTGAATTATGTGTTATGTGTCCGTCATAAAACTGGAGAATTGTGTGTTGGCGCAAAACATGTGTAATAGTTATATGTGCATCGACATGTCTTGGACTAAAGCATAAACAATTATTTAACCTTATTATGATTTTCTTGAAATTTACTATCATTAAAGAAAATCACTTGATAACATTAAGTCCTTTGTGTCACGACGTATTTGCTGAAAATAATATGTCCTATAGTACCCTTGCCATGTTTTATCGAAAATTGGCACTAAACTTGGTATTTTTTCCACAGATTTTCTCTTTATTAAGTTTTTAGTTGGGTATGACCTTCGTTTTTAAATAAGTATTCGGAATTAAACATTTTTATACTCAATATTCGACTTAATCTATTATGGTATCCCAAACATTTCTTAGGGATTTTTAAGAGGAACACTTATTCAGTGATGCTTGTTTGTTGCGTACCTTCAACCGTTTACACAACGCAAACAATGGAAGTATTCGAAAGGCACACAATTTTCCAAACGCTTGCAACATTTTTTTCTACTGCTTTGCCTATTGGTCATTCCGTGATTTAATATAGCTTTCTTAGATAAATAGGCTATCCAACACCAAAATAATTTTCAAATTCGAACCAGTTTTTACTGAAATTTGCAGTAACGAACAAAGAAACTCTTCAGCTCTATATATATATAAGTATAGATTTAAGTCTTATAATTAGTTGAAAGAGCGGTGCAAAGAGAATAGGTAGGAGTAAAATAAACATAACCTCGAATTAACATTACATTGTGTCTAACGGTTGTCATGTTATGCAAATTATTGTGTTCATGCACTACTGGCACTGCTAATGCTTCATACACGTCTGTCGTTATTTGTAGAATTCTTCACAAGAAAGAAACGATTTCTAACACATTAAGAACCTTATTCATAGACAATTTATAAACTTATTTAAGTTATCGAATGTTTTGTGTTCATCGTTCAAACTGAATTTAAAATGGTTCTACGCGCTCAACATTAACCTTTAAATTTCCAAATTCCCACCATCTATGTCCGTGGATATTCAAATAAATAAAGAAGGGACTGGTGCAATCCAAAACTTCATTTCAATTCATTCTACATTTTAAAAGAATTAGCATCGTTCCTAAAAAATATTTTGTCTATGGGATCAAATGTTTGCAATAGACAGAGTGGGACATGCTGCAAGCAATTCTTAGCAGCCATTTCTTAGTTGGTAATAATAACTGATAATTAAAAAAATTGATTGGTATAAATGATCGATGCAAGTTGTATCGCATCTGTAAACTAGTCGATCTATGCACAGATCGCGGCGATGACCTTCGGCGGCTATCTAGGAACAGCACCTGACTGGTCGGACCACTATTGTGCTGTGTATAAACGTTTGCTATGCGGACCTGTCGTTTACTCTGCGATTATGATCCATTTACATTGTAATGGTTTCTAGTTAACTATCGAATGATATTCCTTTCTATTGCCCTTCTCAAACATCGTTATGGTCTGGTATTACGCTAAAAAATACTTCATTGTCTGTACAAATAGGAAACAAGTTGAGGATTGTGCTCAATGGCGTGTGAACGGACATACAGATGACTGGAATTGAATAATATGGCTGACGATAATGATTATTATCCCTAACAAAAACCCCTGACCCTAAAATGCAGTGGCAAAAAGTTGACAGCCTCCGTGGGGCAGTTGGTTTACAAGCCGGCTGTGAAACGAGTGGCTGCGGGTTCGATCCCCGCACAAAGACAAATGTTTGTGTGAACCAAAAGCATTTGTTTTGGGTCTGTGTGTTTGTGAGACGCAAAAGTCTCACGTAGTTCCTGATAACCATGACACAAGAGTCGATTTTAGTGTGCGACAGGACTCTTACTGTATGTGAATATTGAGTATATTTATTAAAAACAATATAAATATATTTGTAATATTGATGATTATGAAAGGTGTAGGATAATTCAAACAATTGCGTAAGATTTCTAGAATGTTTTAATATGTCCCAAAGCAATAAACAAAGACATGTTTCGAATTTCAAAAGAAAATTACATCAACAGCGCCACACACACGTTTATTTTTCTTTAATGGCAGTACTGTTATCGAGGAAAGCTGTAGTCAACATTTTATTTCATTAATTTAATTTTCTAAACAAGTGATCGTACCTACTGAATTGTCAGTCATAGCAAAACGTGTATTTCACGTACACACGACAATGCAATACGAACAGTCTCGATTGTAACCTCTTAAAAAACAAAACCCTATTTAGTATGATAAATTAAAAACAAGTCTAATGAGACTATATTTAGGGTCTTATTAATAAACTCGGATTAGCGACGGATTAACTTTAGCCCAAGGCTTGAGAATTGACTCGATTATTTTGTTCATTGTTTTTACTTTTAAAATTAGTAGATTGCCATAACAGGATTGTCATATTAGGTTATAGTACAGCCGTGTTTATTATTAAACACGTGACTACCTCGCTATTCAATATAATCGAGTGAATTCAAGCCTTGGGCTAAAGTTAATCCATCGCTTATCCGAGTTTTTATTAATAAAAGCCATAATATTTAAAAATTTCATCATCTCCCATCATATTCATTGTTAATTAGTCGAATTTTTAACGGCAGCATTATTCATCTATGCACATATTTGCATTTAAACTCCGGTGAAAATCAATTAATACACGAAAACAAACGTTGGCCGTAAAATTTTAATTTACATAATATATTAGTATACATTCGAAATTATGATTTAAAATACAGTCTTGTGTTTCTATTCATCAACATTATTTTAATGAATTAATGATTAGTGTCTAAATTTTCATTACTCCCGTGAATATACATACATCGTGTCCTTCTCTTTGAAGCGATAAGATTTTTCCAACCGTAAGTATCTAAAGTCTGTATTAATCTTGTATTTATCCAAGTACATCCATTGCATATTAGGTAAAAATCTACAATAAAAATGTACGCATACATTACGACACACTGTTTAACTATTTGTTTCATGATGTTAATCCAACATCCTACAACTCAGACAAATGTTAAATGCTAACAACCTTTAGTATCAAATTTGAATTATTTGGGTGTACGAACTGGACGTAATACTATAAACACAAAGGTACTAAACACTGCAAAACCCGCTTCGATGTGGGCTGGCCCGCCGTCCTTGCTTTGTACTAACTTGAGGTCTCAGGTAGCTTAGCGCTCGCTTTAGCAAACTGCACCTGCTCGACATAACTGCTATTGAATGCTTTTGACAAAGATTATGTGGTATTTACAAGTTTGTAAAAGGATTTAAGAGCAAGTTTCACCAACATAAATCTATGGCTTTTAATTGTATTTTTGACCAAAACGAAATATAATCCTTTTGTCATTTTTTGTATACGATTACTTTTAATTCGTTTGCTTATTCTATTTACAAATTTTAATTTAGTTTCACGTGTCCCAGTGTTTGTCTTCAAACATTGTTAATACGAGACTGAAATGTTTATCTGATAATATTATGACCAATTTAATAGAATCAAATTTTCTATTATGAATGAACCTAGCATCTTTTGATTCGTAGTGTATGGATTCTGACACTAGACCAAAATTGCAAATTTCTTGCATTTTATATCAAAACTATAATTCAGCCTCATTCATCTTATTTTAAATTGCGTGCTAACTAACGAAAAAAAGAGCTACAATAGAATCAAATTGTAATAAGCTGTACCAAAAGTTTTAAATTTAGAGGAACCGTGAAAAAATAAAGTCCCACATTACAATACTTTTGATCGACAATAATGCAGACTTCGTCCTAGCGATTTGATTTCTAAGTGAGACTCAAGAAGAACTTCAATGAATCCTCGAATCACGTGCCTGCTAACCGCCATTGTTCCATTAGTACCACTCGAAAGGTTCAGCAGGACGGTTACGTTTGGGCAAGCTGTGAGAGGCAAAAATTCGGGATGCGCAGCTGCCGCCGACTCGCTAATTGAGACGGCACGCGCTGCAACACTAGTTAATCGTCTCGCACAGTCAGCGATGTCTGCCTTTAAAGTGAATCTCGACACTTGCCAACATACTTTTGGATTTTATGGCCACACTTTTGGCTAGCGAAATTTCGCATAGTATCCCAGCTACAAATCAGTACTAATAGGCAAGTAAAGACTTTTATAGAGATCGTTCAATGTATTGTATGACACACCCACAATCACAGAATAACTTATAATCATATCGTAAGATTATTGAGTACCATTGCGTTACGAAATAATATAGCTGAGAATATAATACGTCTGATGCAAAACAAACTGTAAATAATATGGCCATTTATGTGATTATACGGTATTTAGTTTCAAGTAAACGCTAACAGTACCAACTAATGTCAACAATGTTTTGTAGCTGTATTTATTGAAATCAAATATTATAAAAAAATAAGCACAATGATGGCATCATATTACAAAGAAATAGAATCATCGGAGGCAATGAATTAATGAGTGATTGAATTAAGATAGTGTTTATTTGATGTATTAAGTGGAGTGGTTAGAGAAGTTGATAACTTTGAGATAACGGACAGATGTTGAGTTTCAATTTAGACCGCTTGCATTCACGTTTATTTTAGTGTGGTTGTCTACTAAGTAATTTGAAATTTCATTAAATGCATAGGTGTTTTTTATTTATTCATGAACTACTTATTTTAAATTAAAAAACTAGATCATGGAGTTTGCAAAATAAATTCACGAATCAGTTTATTTGCATAGAAGTCAAATGAATTTAAGAAATATGTTAATAGCTTAGTTGTTATGCATTTGTAACTGTCTTTACATCATATATTAAATAAAATCAAAGCTCTATGTTTTAAAATAGTAAGGAAGACATAAATATTTAAAAGTCCAAATCTTAAATGTCCCATCACTAATCTTTGAAGATGGCAGAGGGTAACATTAAAAGCGAAACGCGGCTAATTTCGAAAAGTGTTTATTTTCATAAAAGTCAAACCACTTAGGCTGTGGCCAAGTTAGCTTCTGTTTTTTTTTTCAACCACTTTGAAGTATCATTTTGGTCTGTCTCGCCCCTGCCCTTCGAGCATACGTGTATTTTTTGATACGAAATGTTTTGGAACCGGATCTTAAACATTATTTCTTAAAAATGGTATACTAGTGTGTGTCCGTGTCTGTGTGTGCACGCGTTGACAGCGATCTCTTGCCGAATTGAGGTGAGCAGCATCGCAAAGTCTATTACACCGAGTAACCCCGTCGTTTATTACTTTTAAAACTGGAATTTAAATTGATTTTTGATGATCAACAGATTTGTGCAGTTGTTAACGGGATTCGATTTCGGTAACCCCTTTCACTGTTGTCGAGGTGATTGCGATTTCATTCTCGGCGACCGACTTTGAGAGACGCCTGAGAACATGTTTTGTGATGCTAAACAGGTTAATAATGTTTATGGAGAGATAATGGTAGGTTACTATCGATAACTCTACCGTTAATAACTAAATTAGAAAAACGGAAATTAGAAGGACCTTAAGCAAAAAAATATATTTTAATAATAAAACTGATTTGTCAGTAAGTAATTAAATACGTTAATTTTCAAGCATCCTCTGATAACCATTTAGCAGCTGTTGATCTGCATTCTTGTGTGTATAATACTAAAATACTAAGTGTTACCAAATACAGACTATGCTCATGATAATATTACACGCTGTTGACGCGGTAACGCTAGTGTCAATTTCATGGTCTATCTATCTAAACTTTCCATGATAAACGCTGAGTTAGTACATTGTCGGTTCTTTTATAAAGCCTGTTTCGTATCATATTCCGTTTTCCACGAATACAATAAGCAATATACAAATAATAACAAGCTTCTTTTTCATACATAGGTAGCAAAGTGTTTACAGCGGGCGTTGTGATTCGTGTGATTATATCTGTATCTCAAGACTGCTACCGAAAACGAAGCCAGGTGGTAGTTTTAGTGACTTCAGACACATTGCAACAGAAAATTTTGAAAAAAAAAGCGACGTGTTTTTTTTTGTTATTTTTTTCCTATGGTCGTATTTGGATGGCAAATTATTTTTTTCCTAAAATAATAGTGTATCCCCTTTTATTTATAAGGACTCTAAGGTATAAAAGAGTTTAAATTATTATTTTAGTAAAAACTATGGATTTACCACCCAAAAATTACGATATTTAAAAAATCATAAAAAAAATTGTCGTGTTTTTTTGCGAAAATTTTAGTTGCATTGTGTTTTTACTCATTAAAACTACCACCCAGCTTCGTTTTCGGTAGCGGTCTTGATATACCCGGTATGTACTTATTTCAATTATCTACCAATGAATCGTGGAAGGCAAGTTTGTTGCACAGTAGGCGCCGTGCTAACCGCAGTTCGTATATGGTAATTCAATCAGACTTGTGCAAGAAAACCCGATGAAAGAGCGTGTTCACCAATACGGCGACATTCGTCTGTACGTGGGTGGACTGGTCCCATGCGTTTTTCTAACGCCTTCTTATAACTGTAAGGAATAACTTAGAGTTATTGGCGTGTCACGGCCCTTACACGCAGTAACTGTACTGGCGATAGTGGAACATGTACCCGCATCGCCTTTCGTGGTGTTTACAATTACGGTGCAGCCCTGATTTGTACCATCCGAGAAAAACATTGTAATATTGACCTGAAGTTGATTTATGTTCTATTGAAGTGATTATCGTATCCGGTTGCAGTTGATTGCCGTCTGCAATACTGTAAAGAGCAAGTTGCGCCGACCCCATGTGCCTTTAGAAAACCAACAGCTATTCGAAGAATTGTGTGTCCGGTTGTTTTTAACGAACCAAAAAACATGTCAAACTTAATTCAGAGATGTAGGCTGCTACTTCCTTGATTTCGGTGAAAAACAATGCTGACTTGTAAAACAGCTACATTGCTCTTTATCGTCACCAAATACAATTGTATTTTGAAAATAAATTGTAGAATCTGGCGAATTAGACCCAAATACTATCATACACTGATCGAATTGATTTCTTCTCTTCTCTCGAAACTATTCTCGAAAATCTAGTTCCTTCGTACAGTCAAACCATAATCATGGGTGATTTTAATACCTGTCTCCTTAAGAACGACCGACGTTCTTCCTCCCTATTGAATACCATACAGTCCTGTAATCTCTCCATTCTTCCTCTCTCTGCCACTCATCATTCTCCTAACTGTGCTCCTTCTCTCCTCGATCTCATCTTCGTTTCCTCGTTAAATCATGTAGTAAAACATGGCCAATGTCCCGCTGACGCCTTTTCCTCTCATGACTTATTATTCCTATCATATCGCATCCATCCTCCTAAACCTTCTCCCAAAATCCTTCTGCAGCGAAATTTTCGAGGTATGAATCTTGGTAATCTTCGCAAGGATGCCGACAACATTGACTGGAGTAAGCTCTATCATACAGATAATGTTGATGAAAAGATCGATTTTTTTAACAACATGATAATTGATCTTTATGATAAACACGCTCCAGTTAGACCAGTTAAGGTTAAACACTTACCGGCACCATGGCTAACTTCTGAAATTAAGGAGCTGCTCTCTAAAAAAGCTTCAGCCAAATCACGTTACAATCGCCGTGCCAATGAGTTGAATTGGTTAAAGTACGTTGCCATTAGAAATCAGTGTAGCAAGGTGTGTAGGAATGCTCAACGCCGACACATTCACAACTCCGTTGAAAACGGGGACCCAGCCAAAGTCTGGAAATTCCTAAAGACACTAGGAGTGGGTAAATCTCGACAGGACTCTATTCCTAAATCCCTAGATTTAAACTCCTTGAACCATCATTTTTCTTCTTCGTCTTACCTTGATAGGGCGACCAAAGATAATACCATAAAGAACCTTTCTACCCTTCAGACTCCTAATTGTTCTGCTTTTGTCTTCAAACAATTCGCTAGTTGCGATGTTAGGAAGACCATTGCGCTCATCACTTCTAATGCAGTGGGGAGTGACCATGTCAGCCGTAATATGATTCTGCCCATCCTGGACGAAATTCTTCCTGTTATTACCCATATCCTTAATCACTCCATTTCCACACAGATATTTCCCACTGCCTGGAAAGAGGCAAATATCATTCCTATTCCTAAAAAACCTAACTCCTCTGTACTTTCCGATTTTCGTCCCATTTCCATTCTTCCATTCCTATCCAAAGTCCTTGAACGTTTAATCCATAGTCAATTAAATGACTTCCTTACCAAAAATAGCCTCTTAAATCCTTTCCAATCAGGGTTTCGCCCAGGACATAGCACTACTACAACTCTGACTCATATTGCGGATGGCATTAGGTTTGGTATGGAGGAAGGCATGCTGACAGTCTTAGCATTGCTTGATTTCAGCAATGCCTTCAATACCGTCGACTTTGATATCCTACTGAGCGTACTATGTTCTCTTAACATATCTCCAACGGCTGTTGATTGGTTTCGAAGTTATCTGTACGGACGCCGGCAACGCATCAGTGTTGAGGAAAGTTTATCCTCGTGGAGCACTGTATCTGCTGGCGTTCCACAGGGTGGCGTGCTATCTCCTTTACTCTTCGCAGTTTTTATAAACTCCATAACTAATCATCTTCGCTCCTCCTACCACCTCTACGCTGATGATCTACAAATTTACACTCGAGCGCCTTTAGACAAAATAGTAAGTGCGATTACCACAATAAATCTTGATATTTATCATATTTGTGAGTGGAGCAAGGCATATGGCTTAAAAGTCAATCCATCGAAAACTCAGGTTATTGTTGTCGGTAGCCCCAGGATGATTTCGAGACTTGATTTTACCCAACTACCGAGTATTTCTTGTGATGGGGTCACTGTTCCATACAGTGAAACTGTGAGAAATCTTGGTGTACACTTTGATAAATCGTTCACCTGGGGTCCACAGCTTCGAGAAGTAAGTCGTAAGCTGTTTGCCTCGGCAAGGTCCTTGCGGCGGTTACACAATTTTCTACCTATTGCCACGAAGATTTCACTTGCGCAAACACTCCTTCTTCCCATCCTTGATTATGCCGATGTCAGCTATCTAGACCTTACCGAAGTGCAACTTGATAAACTTGAGCGCCTTCAAAATTTCTGTATTAGATTCATATTTGGATTACGCAAATATGATCATGTTTCTGAGTTTCGTGCTAAGCTCAAGTGGTTACCTATACGGCTTCGTCGGAATACTCACATTCTCTCTCTTCTTTACAATATTTTGTTTAATCCTCTCGCCCCTTCTTACCTTAAAGAACGATTTCTTTTTCTTCATGAGTCACATTCGAGGTCCTTGAGATCGTCGGAGAATCTTAAACTGAGAATGCCCGTACACACTACTATATTTACGGATAAATCATTCACTGTCGAAGCTGTTCGATTATGGAACGCCCTTCCTGTAGTGGTAAGACAGGCTCAAACTTTGTCGTCTTTCAAAAAGCTGATGAAAGAGCATTACTTTTCGCTATGAACAGATTATATTGGTGTGTTTTTTATTTATTTATTATTATATATATATATATTGTATGTATTTATATGTATTTTAAGTATATACATGTATATATTTGTATATATAGTGTATGTGTATTATGTTACGAATATGTATTAATATTATTATTTGTGTATTAAATACTTTATTATTATTATTATTTTTTTTTTTTTTTTTTTTCGTTTTGAGCTTTTATTCTTTATTCTTACACTGCCCTCTCAATCTCCTTCTCTTATATCCATCCAAAGGTTGTCTGGCAGAGATCGCTTAGAGCGATAAGACCGCCTTTTGTACTTTTGTATTTTTTAGTATCTCTTATAGTTATAACAAATCAGTGTACAATAAAGATTAAATAAATAAATAAATAAAAATACACTTGACAAGCACAAAGGATATTCCGAGCTTGCCAAATTCTTGCTACTCAAAGGAACGCCACTCTATATCTTTTGAGCGCAATAGAGAACTTTATATCAGAATAGTTAGGAATTTACTCCACATTCAACATTATTTACCAAATTAAATTCTTGATATAGAGGCGATTTAAAGAATTATATTCTCTGTACATACAAACAATTTAAAAGTGCTTTGAATTGGGATCATGATTTCCGAAGAACATAAGTAAGAACGGAGTCGCATATGCAAGAACTTACCGTTAACTCATAATACTCGTATGTCGCTACGTAGATTCGAGTCAGTAACAATAGTAATATTCCGGACATCCCAATGAAGAATATTGAAAAATAAACTCTTTACTATTCAAATATTTTCAAATGTTCTAAATGTCTTGCATTGTGTGATTTATAATAGTAAACAAAACAGACGTTGCTCGCCGCACACGTAACATACATATACAAACACAGCAATAGAATTAATATAACGAGCTTTCTTCCGGTTGTGCTGCACATTATCACGGCGAGAAATCAGATATGCGACGTATTGAATTCAAATGCGACACGTGGGTGATGGCGCCAGCGGCCCACCGACAAACAACACTGGTGGCTTCGACTCATTCTGAAACAAAGTACTTTAGTGACTTCGATCTACCAGGGTGAGAGATGTGCTCTCAATAAATTCATTGAACTTGTCAGCTGATAGAGGTACATTTCATTGACGGATGTCAAGAAGAAACAAATGATTATGATCTTAAACTTCCAAAGCAACCACGATCGGAATTTCATAATAGCTAATCGTATGATGCCTATGTTAGAGACAAGTGCAGACAAACTTTCAGCTTTTATAAAATTCGAAAGTCTGGCGGCCACGGCCTCTTGATCTATAAAGCCCACAATACATTAATTGAAGTAACTACGCATGTTTATAAAATCATACAAGATCATTAATAACGCAGCCGCAATTAGCAATCTAGTGATTAAAAAGTGAATGGAAATAAATGAAGAAGTGGATAAAAGTGCATCTACTGCAGCTCAAGCCATTAATTACTTTCCCTTTCATCGTGCCTACATATACAAATATCTACATAGTTAGGTTTACAAGTACTTGGAGAGCGCGTATCAAGTATGAAATTTCAACTGGTAACAGATTCCTTGTGTGCGAAACATTTGCAAAACCTGACCCGACTAGTTTTGACAATTTGAATAGAATGAGTGAATGGTTTATTATAGAATGGTTTTTAAAGTCCTGGACTCCAATCAGATTTTAGAGATCATAGACATGCAAGTTCACTCAGCAAATTGCCAACGTCAGTTTTAGAAAATATTATGATATTTATAAATATTTCTAACACAGCTTAAATATGCTTAATGTGTGATGGACTGGTCAAAAGAAGACCACCTGATTATGTTGGCATCCAGTACTAGAGCTGTCCGTCTTTGGGAAAAAATTAAGAGGAGGAACAAAACCACATGAACAAATGTGCTTCAACAAGACATGATAGCATGCAATGCTTCTGATTCTGTCATTAATAGGGTGAAGTAGGGAAAGAAAGTGAAGAAGGCTGACCCCACCACCGTGTGGGATTAATAGTCAGTAAGAGAGTGAAAGGTTAATGTTCTTTCCGAGACAGGGAGGGACATTAGATTGTTTTGCTTACTGAACAGAGTCGGGAAGCAATTTAGTTGGACTGTGCAATATTATGACCTGTGATTATGACGTATGTTAGGAAGTAATATCATCTAAGGCCAGTCGATATTCCATTTGCATGGCATTTTACTTAAGCAGGTGAGCATTAGACACCCACTGGTGTTGGTAAGAGGTCGGCTGTGAATCGAAAGGCCGCGGATTGGATCCGCGCACCGAACCAAAATATGGTGAGGACTAAAAGTATTTATCTCTGTCTGGTCTAGTCTGGTCTGGTCTCGAAGTTCGTGATACTCAAAACACAAGACTTGTTACATTTTAATGTGATATCAGGACTATATATGTGACAGTTTGGTGTATTTATTTATTGACTTTGCCATACCATAATTAAAAAGTCACTTTCTCTTGTTAAAATCTGTCTTTTCAGTAGTAGTGTATTACGTCACTTCAAACCTTGTTCTATCTACAGAACCTCTAATAGGTATATACCAACTATGTCTATATTTATACTTTTATCACTTAAGAAATGGTAGGTTTGTTATATTTTTAAAATATTTGAACAATTTCTTATATGTATATTGCGCCATAAAAGCAGTGCTGTATTGATAACTGGCAACGCTTATGATGCAAGAAAAGCAATAAACGCCAGCTAGTTATTTATTAACCATTTCCTAATACTACTAATTGCTAAAGAATCGGTACATTCATTTTAAATTACCAGCACTTTACGTACTTAGACATAAAACATACATTTTCATCTGTATTGCGAATTGATATCCGAAAATTAATTCAGAAAATTTCCACATACAATCATATTTTGATTTTATAGAAATGTATAACTTATGTACTTTTTATTATATTTATTTTATGGACATTTGTATTGATTATATATTAATATTAGATTTAGTAAATTGAAACCGTATTATAATATAATGTATAATTGATTTTTGTGCCAATAAATAGAAAAAAATATATGGCTATAAATAAGACTAAAAGGCAAAACCTTTTTACAAAACATTTCAAAAATTATAGCATCGGGAGAAATAATATTCGTAAGTATTTTAACAACGCAAGTAACTATTGAAGTATCTAGAAACGGTATCAAAGACCTTCACCCACATACACGTGATTTGCGCGTGCTTATTTCAACTTGGAGACTTTTTTCTAAACGTTCTAACCCTGATTATAGATAAGAAATTCCATTACGACTACAATGTGGCTTATGAACGTTCACAACCAGCAAGTAGTTTCGGTAGCCAAGTACACTCATGAACCTTGATGAGAACACAAAAATCTTTACGTAGGTAATAGTGTTGCAAACTAGAATCTTTGCGATTAAGTGTTGTTCTGATTATGTATTTATTCGTTTATTAAAAAATGTATGTATTTGATGTTTTTAATACATTTTATTTTTGCGATCTTCGGTCTATTATAAAAATACGAAAAGACGTTGAAATGAGTTGATTTGTTACTATTTATAAGTTGTATTGTTTATTGTTATCTCGAACAATAGAAAACCAAGCTAAAAATAACCCTACGTAAAGATTTTTCACAACAACCTGTTGAAGCGACCTGTATCCTGCGACCTCCCACAACCTTGCAACAAAAGTATGTTGATGTGTATTATAACTCAATATGCAAATATCGCTTCACGCTAAAAAATATTCAATCGATCAATACATTCGTATTGATGAATCGATTCCGATTAAAGTAGTGACGATGAGCGAAAAAACAAAAACCATCTGTCATCACTTGATTCCGATAAAGATATACTAAACATCAATAAACTCGGTCCAAGTATAGATGGATCGGTACACAATGGACCGGACGTTGATGCACTAATAGGGCTTTCCTTTGAACTAGTTGTTACAACAACCGACGTGCTTGTTGATTCGACTTTTGTTTTCGTTCCGAGAACGAGTACGGATCGAGCGTACGCGCCACTTAACGGTTCACCTGATTTGATCCTTTTACTTTGATGTTTAAATATTTATAATCAAGAAAATCAAACGGTTGTTTGCTTCTAAATAAAATATCTTAACATAAACATATCAATTATCTTGATGGATCATAAGAACATAATCGTATGTGAAATATTGCAGTGTATTTTCCTGAATATTCTCATTGAATTTAATACTGTAATTTTTAACAGTCCATACAGGTTCTACTGTAGGGCAGGGGCCTCCTCTATAATCAAGCGTAAGACTAAGAGGGGTTATGCTACGTACTTTAAAAATTGAAATTAAACTATTATTTACGGATTTTATCGTAGATTTGGTTTATTTTTTACTTTTTTGACTTTCCGACTGTTACAATTATTGTAACAATTACTGAGCGAATGACTAAAATACCTCAGCCCGCTCCGTGACCACGTAAACTGGAAAGTTTACGTTTTCACGGAGTAAATTGAAACATCGGGAAGTCAAAAATGTAAAAATTAAAACAAATCCACGATAAAATCCGTAAATAATAGTTTTATTTCAATATTTAAAGTACGCAAGTTTCCCTACGATGTTTTTCCTGCACCGTTTTAAATAAATTAAGCTAATTTATAATCATTAGCATAAAACCATTAAATAGCTCCATTTGTAATAAAAAAGAAGCACTCGCCCATCCTTCTCTAATTACCGATGAATGCAGTACAGCCCTTCCTGAAGTCAACAGCAGCCTCGTTTGGGGCGTGGGCAGACCCAATCCAATTAACGGCCTTCACGCCACCCCTCAATACCAGTCCATTAGAAAAGGGCTTTTATGACGCCTTGTATTAGATTTAGTAAAATGGACGCCTTTTTTTACGATGACCACGTAGAAAGTGCGAAACGTTCAATGTAATGCCTCTCCTTGGTGAATTTGAAAAAAATTATTGAAAATTGACCAATAATGTGATAACTTTGATTGTTTCTGTCACAGGAAAAATAAAGAAAAGAAAATAGCTATTTACTTGAATTTTCTTACTGTAAAAGAACACAGGATAAAATTTAATATAGCTGTCTGAAATTGGTTACTTAGTAAGTATCTCACAATTTATGCTTCCCATAGTAGAAAAATAATTTGAAAATGTGTAGTTCCGATCGAAAGATAGTAACAGCATTGTTGTAAGATGTTTCTTTTTTGCTCACAACTATTTTGGTTATAACTGAGTTGTGATGCAAATTAAAGAGAAACAAAAATAATGTCTAAGATGTAGCAGGCAGATTTAATGACGTAACATCTCTAAGCCACTTTTCGTCGTCAAGCGGCCTCATTCCGTTCATGTTTCACTGGTTTTATTGTTTATTAAATCTGTTTTCCATTGCGTCTCCGCATCGTAAAGTCTATTCGTCCTCGGAACTGTTTATTTCAGTTCGTAAAAATCGTTTGGCCCAGAAATTGAAAATTAAAATTAGTTTTCAATTTCTCATTAAGTCATCATTCAATTTCATCTCATTTATAATTCGCGAGCTACAAACGAATTGGTTCCATTACATATTCTTTCAACTTTTTAGTTGAGTCTTTTACTGAGCATATTATTTTAGTTTTTTAAACTATTGTTTATTCAGTAGCAGCAGTAGACACATCAATAATAGAAGTTGATGATAACGACATGCTATATGGAATAGCGCCAATGAAACGTTTGTGTTTCACATGCAAAGATTTATCCTACTTGTCGTAAATTAACTTCCATTGTGTTTGCCGGTCGGCCACTTGGAGCTTCAATGTAAAGTGGATAAAATTGGCTGCGAGCGTTTCGTCTCACTTACTATATTAATCAAACCATTTTAGCGTGTTAACACAATGTTAATGGCACTGATTTTATTTTTTAAAGGAGATGTGCTATCTTGGGCCGTTTTGTGTACGTCTAATACAAATTCTAGAAAAAAATGTGGAATTCAAATAAAATACATTTAGATTTCTTGGACAACAGGGGGCTTTATACAAAAATGTGATTGTTTTAGTACAGAAGCAATATTTTCTTCTATAATCTGTCCTCCATGATGCCTAATTGTCATTTCGTTCAAAAATGCGCGAACCCATTATCTTTAACTTGAATATGTCTTATTTTTAAAACCCCCCTACAAATTATAATTATTGTCTATATTTCTTTTTCTATATTCTTCGCTTTTTAAAAGACGATATATGTTGTTAAAGAAGTCACTTTTATTATTTTATTTATATTACATGATTTTAGTTTAAGAACGAAAATGTTTAACTTGACAGCAATTGCAAAACTCTATGTTATTTGTCTACGTCTGTGGCCGTAATTCGTATTATTTTTTATTATTCGCATACATTTCGCAAATGTGTATTTGCTTCTCTGTATACCTGGCTTTGTTTTATGGATTCTGATTCTCGCAGATGATATATCTTGACGTTTAAACGCAATTACTAGTTCGTATTTTGGTGAGTAAACATATTATATATTATTTAGAATGCCACATGTTAGTAATACTGTTATGTCTTTCTATGTTCATATTTCTCTTCTAACCCACAATTCTGCTTTTCAGCACATCAAAAGTGGCGCTTTGCTTGAATTGCACTTCTGCAATTGTTGTGAAATGATTGAATTGCACTTCTGCAATCAAAAATTGAAATGGATTCTATCATTCAACAGAATCTTAGTAACTACATGGGCTGCCAATTCACTCTCGTGTAGAGTATTTCAAAACCTTTTATTGCTGAAATGGCAGAACAAGAAGTAAGTATTCTATTTTCTTCATTAACTTGGGAAATGTATGTTTTATGCCAATTATTCAAGGTCAATACAAAGTATGGAGTATTACAAAAGTATTCATGTTAGAGCTGAATTGCATTGTGTCCACAGGACAAGTCTACTAGTACAAAAATATGTAAGAAGTGATATTTTATATATTGTTTTTTAAATTGTTAAATGAATTACATTTTCTTTTATTTCCCTCTGGACACTCAGATGATCTTGTGTTATGTATAATATATTATATTATTATAGTGCCCGATATGGCGATAGGCTCGCCACCTACCACATTGTGGGACGGAACATACAAGGCGAAATGTGGGTGTCCTGGTACCTCTGTTTACCCCTTCTGGGATATAGGCGTGAGTTTATGTATGTATGTATTATATTATTATTATTTCCATAATAACAACACTATGTCTGATGGTAAGCACAAATGCCGTCCAGGCGGAATATCTAATGGCATCAGATGACTGTCCCAAGACATTTCATACAATTATCCGGCCGGCCTGCTAAGATGCTTCTTTAAACAATAGTCCGCTATTGTTTAAAGAAGAAGACCTGGGATCATACACATGTGACTGCAAAGAGTTATTTATTCATCATAATTCTTCGATATCTTCAATATTAAATCTTTTTTATTTTGTTTTAGTTATCAGGACAAGCAATTATCTGTACAAACTGCTGGCTGCAAATAAATCAAGCTGTAGACAATGAGGAAGATTTTATTCCAACTCCGCCGTAAGAAGATTGTATCAATCTCGATTCTTTTGGACATACTTAACACCCACAAGTGCTTCATGTTGAAAGGATACTGGACAGTGGGTTGCTGTACTCATACCATGATCATACTGTCGTATTTAGCCTTTAGGTTGGGCTACCAATAGTACAATAAAGGAGCACCGGCATTGTTCCTAGATGTTTTGACTGGAGATTATTTTTAGGCGAATATAAATAAAAAATATAAAGCAAGATCTGGTTGTACTTTATTGTCCTTAAGTTTTGTTTGATTTTAGTTTTCTTTCATCAATTAATCCTACTTTTTCCTTATGTGTGCTCAGAAATAACCAGTTAGAATAAATGTCAAATACATTATTTGAAATAGAATATCTTAAACCTTAGGATAATATAATTTTTAAGTATGCAGAAGTCTAATATACCAAAGGGGTAGACTAAATATAATGTTTGAAATGTTAGCTTGTACAGAAATGATTGCTAGTATGTTCTTTTACTAGACATTAAGGTATAGAAATAAACATGGCTGCTATCAGATTCGATTCCATTTTTATAGCATATTCATTTGTATGGACTATAATAACTAAGAGCTTATTAAGTGCATATGCCTAATAATAATAATATTTTATAATAATAATATTTATTTATTGGAACAACAATAATAAAATGATTATTTATTCATATGCACATAGGGCACACCTCTGACTTTTCGGAGTCATGTGTGTATTGATAGTCAATCACCACGCACTAAAACGGTGAAGGAAAACATCGTGAGGAAACCTGCATACCATAGCGATTCATAAGAATTTCTATGGTATGTAAGTCCGCCAACCCGCACTAGGCCAGCGTGGTGGACTATATGGCCTAATCACTCTCACTCGTATTCTTGTAGAGTAGGCCCATGCCCTGCAGTGGGACGTATATGGGCTGATACAGATGCTAGCAGTCGGGACGAGTGATCAGTCTGTGCCGTGCTGTATCTCATGCCTAGCAGATTTTTATTGTGGATTATTTAAATAGGTTGTTTAGCAGGTATTATGCACCGCACTTACGGCCAGATATAGGTACACTTTCTTAATATTAAATAACTATAAACATGACGAGATTCTGACAGACTTGTCGCAATTTATTGTATAGACATTATGTTATATTATATAAGATGATCAATTTTTTTTTATTGCTTTGAATGGCGAGACGAGCAAGCCGTTCGCCTGATGGTAAGCGATACGACCGCTCATATACAGTAGCAACATTCCACTGCGCTCGTCATCCTAAGACATAAGATGTTAAGTCTCAATATGTCCAGTAGTTGCTCTGGCTACAATGTCCTTCAATCCGTAACACAACAGTGCATTTAAGCAGTGTTGTTTCACGGGAGAAATAGACATTGCGGTGGTACCCACCCAGATGGCCTCTCACATATGAGAGACCTACCACCAGTAAAAGTATGATACTAATTCCGTTGACGTAAAAACATTTACGAGTTATATAGAGTACAGTAATTTATAGCACAGACGACTAAAAATAATATTTGATTTATAGGAAAACGAATTACGACTTCATATTTCATAAATGTCAAGTTTTGACATCGGTTGTCAAACATGCCGTTTCAGACGCCATATTGTCCCCTTGTAGTGTTGCTGTTCTTGGCTTGGTATTTATTTTTGTATAAAGCTAATATGTAACGTATAATAGTATTTCATACAGAAATCGAATGCCAATTTCACTAAGTAAATTTGGTGTAATGTACTACAAAAACGGCCCAAGGCCCATACATTTCTGGCCCATCTCCTTTACAATTATTGCCTCCAAGTCAGTAAATAAAGCCTTTTTTATTTATGTAGTACTTTCAATCTAAGCGACGACAAAAGACAGAAGAATTAAGTACTTTGTAATTTTTTTATTTAGTTATTAGAATTACCAACTAAAATAACACCTAACAAGCTTTAGTACTGTTACGTCTCCCACTACGCGCTTCTTAAATTAGTAGAGCAACCAACAGCATTAAATGAAATTGAAGCTAAAACGAATAACAATCATAGATTGTAAATCTTAACAATACGTCTAGAATAATCATCGACGTCAACTGAAGCGTGTTGTCTAATCGGATGCAGCTACAGCACTCATTATGTACTGTCAGCAACGTAGTTCTCTACAATCTTTACAACAAAATGTTTAATATCTAGATATTCTGTAGTCCTAAAATATAATCAAGTAAATTCGATTGTCGAGAAGTTCTATAAGATATTGGAAATAATTATTATTTTGGATCATTAGACTATTAGAAATCTCGTAAATGTGTAGCGACTTACATTGCTGACTGTACCATCTGCGGTGGACCGTGCCGTCAGTCGGCCACTTTCCCTCTTTTCCTAAACATTCTCTTCGGATATGCGAATAATGTTAATTTTCACTAGGCGGCTGCATCGCATGTACATATGCACCTGCGGCTTTAATCACTACGACATGCAGATATTTCAATTCTTAGATGAACCTACAGGTAATTTAATGAATATACTTTACTGATGGTAGGCCTCTCATATGTGAGAGGCCACCCTGGTACCACCGCAAATGTCTATTTCTACTGCCAAACAGCAGTGCTGTGTTTCGGTTTAAAGGGCATTGTAGCCAGAGTATTTACAGGACATCTATACTAAACATACTTGGACACAAAATTATCCAAATATTTGTGGTACTTCTAGATTAGCTTTCGACCATGACTGAGTTCACCTTTGATGTATGTGACGATTGAATTGTGTTCTGTGTTTTTATTTTAGGCTTTTATGTATTAAGATGTTAATTTTCTCCATTAGTAATCTGATGATTCAAATATTGTGTAAATAACAAATTTATATTTATTTGTTTCATTTTTATATTAACGGTGACTACAGTAAATCTTTTCAAATTATACAGTCCAATTATTTTGAAGAGTGCTTCTGTGATAAATATTTGCAAACCGTAGCCAAGTTATCCGTGTATTTAATTTAATTTTTCTTGTATTTCAGGCATTTATGAATTAAGTTTAAGTTTGAAATATAATAACGATGATTAATTAGAAAAACAAATTAGTGCGTAGTAGCTTTTGTTTGGTAACAGACCAGACGCGGTTGACAACATGTTCATAGTGATCGCAGTTTCAAATTCCAGGGCATCTCATATACATTTTTAAATTAGATATTTATAGGATAATAAAAATAATGGTAATTATAGAGACGGTGCATTCTTGATAGTCGATAATGTAATTCAGAAATATAATAGTTTATTTTGCATTGAGCGATAATTAAATCTCTTCAGTTCAGTTGGCGGGATCTTCTATTAAGAAATGAGACATTTAAAAGTTAAAATATAGCATGTTCACACACATCTATCAAGCATCCAAGTATACAAGAGTGGACGCCAAATATTGCTTAACCGCAGTCACCCAGACCGCATTCGATGTACAAGCCTTGAAACCTTTTCATGTTATTTTTAGATGGAAAATAGTAATCGTGATCAGCGTATCTTTATGCAATAATAATAAGATTTCTTAATATCTATTTATTTGTTAAATCAACCTAACGTTTAAAGTGTAGTAACGTCTGGCAAAACGAATTTTACCTATTTTTGCTAGTTGTTTATTTGTTCTATTTCTGTTCTGTCACTATATTTGGAGTTGTTTTTTTTTTTGCTACCTGTCAAATATATGTTAGCCTATGTATCGAAGAAGAAGAAATCATAAGAAAATGCAATAAAATCACCTGTCTAACTAAACTATGTAGTTTGAAAGAACTGTCACAAACTAGATATTATTCTAGATCACTCCAACTTACCTGTCGACTTAGTTCGAATAGTTTGATCCGACCAATGCTGTCTAAGTAGGGTTGTTTACACTCGACATTCTACGCCTGCCTTTAAAATCAGGATATTAATCAGACATCCAGTATTGGCACGGAAAATAAAACCATATTTTATATTCTTCAATCTAGTTTTTTTACACACGCGGTGTAGATTTATCCAATTCGTGATGTTTTTTTGTTATTGTTGTGTTGTTGATTTTTTACATCTGAATTTTGAACAAGCGTACAACTGTTACTAGTTATTTCCATATCTTTACAATCGATAGCCTATTGTAAGTCATTAAGATAGTAACGTGAGTAATATTATTAAAAAATAAGATTTTGTGGGTCTGTTCTATAATTTTAGCGATAGCCCTGACGAGGCAACATCAATTGGCGATCATGTGCCGTTTATTATAGTCGTTATGGTGGTGCATTCCGATCTAACGCAATGGACGGCGACTGCGGAAGGTCATCCGCAATGCCTGCTCTCGCTCCATACAGACGTTACATTAAATTAACATTCATTTTGTCTTTAATTTAAAACTGACTTATCTACAACAAACAGTATCAAACGAAACATCGTGTACCGACGTAGTACATCGCCAGGATGCCATTGAACTGATGAAATGAAATGAAATTAATTTATTGAAATTAAAACGTTTTGACGTTTAAATTTCTCAATTTAAATTTATTTTAATTACGTTGTAATTGAGGCCAATAGTAAAAGCTAAGCCCAAATTAAACAGTATTGGATCACAAAATATATTTTTTCAATGCGGGGAACGAAACTGTGATTTCATACGTCAGGCTCAGGCGTCATAACTTGTTATTAGACAGAGCTTGCGCCGCCTTTGATTTGGTCTATAACCTTTACTAGTGCACCGAACTTTATACTACCATGTCTGTACCGTCCGTTAAAGAATTGGTAATTAAATGTTATTTGCGAAGATTCAACCTTGGATAGTAGAAACATCTTTGTTTATCATTTTGGTTATATCGTTCACGCAACCGACTTCGTTACACTTTCATTGATAGATCTGTTATATGTACCGTTTGCTTCGTTTGAAAAGAAAAATATTGTTTGATTAAAACAGTTGTTGTTGTGTTATTATTGTGATGTTGCGGAAAGTGAAACTTCAAGAAAACCACAGATATTTTGTTATAATATTACCATTACGACCTTATTTAAAGAGCAAATATTTCAAAGTACATTCTTAGATTGTGTGAACTCCACGTAATTATAAGGGCATGCAAACGATTACATTTATGTAAATCAGTTTAGTACTATTTTATTATTCAAACAAACATTTGTGTATTTATGTTGATTCGTTAGCAAAACATTACATCAAGATTTCGTCCTAAACACACACACAAGAATTTACAAATGTAGGTGAAACGATCGCGATTTGACGAAGAAAAAACTCATATTTCAGCGAAAGTTTACTTAATTTTGTAGAATTAGGTCGGCCACATGTTCGTATATTTACTTTTAAGACACGGTTACGATGTATGTATGGTACACATTGCACACTGAAAACTAGGATATACTGATAATTTCACTTTCTCTGAGCAGTTTTAAACTTGCGCCGAATACTGAATCTGTAGTGTCGTAAAGTTGTTCAATGTGCTGGGTTTTACGGCGCTCTTTAGTGCCAAATGGAACGATAGAATAAAAAACTCTGTTTTGCGAATGTTTATTTTATGTCTCTACTCTGTCCTGTGCTGTATGTGTTGCCCCTCACATAGCGTTGGTGGCCCGTGCTCTTTAGTGGGAAGTATATTATTATGTGTTTACATAATATAAATTAGTTGCTGTAAGATATAAGATATAAACCGACTTTACGTCATATAATAAATCAAAATTGTTCACAAGCTTGTTGATTTGTTGCGTTCTGATCTTTTGATAATAGTTATCACCTGATAATCCCAGAAAATGCGAATAGAGAATTCAAAAATACGATTTGATTTTTAATAAGAACAATAACTTTTAAAATTTTAGTTTCTATTAGGTAGTTACTGCGTTTTTATATACTGCTGTTAAATATGATAAATAATTGTTCACTATTTCGAAACAGCACTCTCACAACAGTGTTTACCGCGATATACATCTCTCTCAAGTGCATACTGCAGTAGTCCGGCGGCTGGCACCCATCCAAACCAGTATCTAATCATTCCAATCAATGAATCTGTACGCATGAATGGTTCTAACCGAGTAATGTGTTGTTTCCAGGCCAGTCTACGTCAATTGGACTTGTCGCTGTTGTCGGAGCTGTGGACCCTGAGCGAGGCGATGGCGTCGTGGAGGCGGCAGCTGGAGCGCGGCCCGCGCCTCCGCCCCGCGCCGCCGCCGCCGCCCCCGCCACACTACCTCCGGACATAGACCGGCGGGGACAATCTCCTGGGGTTTCCTTTAGATTATATTTCACAGACTGAAACGCCGCGGTCACCAAATGCTTTCATCGCGGATTTGCATTAGGCATTTGACTGCAAAATATTGACGTGAAATTAATGATTACGACGTGATCTATTCGTTGCAATAAGTGTTTTTTTTATTAGATTATATACATGCCGTAGTATTACTGATTTAATATTAAAGGGTAGTTTACATACCTTAAGCAGTCAAAGGTTTGAATATCGGCTAAAAAGACCTTTACGTTGTCAATTGTGAAAGCTTCAAATAATGTTATGATATTCCGCTTCCACTGACTTAAACATTGGTAGTGATGTGACATCGCGAGATTTCCACTTCTTGTGCCATTCAGACACTAGCAATAATTGATAACCAAAGGTTAGATGCCACATTATTGCCTTTTGATCTATATTATATCATATTATGTGACCTGAAAACCTGTTAACTGTACCGTGTCATACATATTGGTTAGTTTCCGTGACAAATTTGTAAAATTTTTAATGTCTAAGATTAGTTGATTATTGATTTGTGTCGATTGTCGGTAATTTTAATTGTTAAATTGCCCGGCCTTTCCAGTTCTGTAAGGAAATTTTATGAAAGCTGTATCAACAACTTGAATTTACTTTTAAGTATTGAATACGTTTATAAATTGTAAATTTCCTTACAGAAAATAATTTATGAACATTAGTCTGGATTAGATTTGTGTAAAAATAAACGTTAATATTGAAATTACATGTTTGTTTTTTTCATTGGTATCATGTACTTAAACTTATTTTATAGATATATAAGTTATTGAGGTAAACGATTGAGACATTCGAATCAACATCAAGTCATCTACATAAACACATTGAAGTCCAACTATTATAATGTAGTATATAAATATAGGTATATAAAGAGTGTTAACGAAAACGCAGTGACTACAAACTTTTAGTGACTACAAACACGCGACATTTTTTTTTTTTTATCAATATCGTCATGGTAACCGTCATGGTTAACCCATAGTTTTTGCCCAAATAATAATTTAAACCCTTTCGTATCATAACATCTTTAAAAATAAAAGGGTGGATATTTAAGAAAACAAAAACGATGTATTTATCACCAAAATACGACGATTAGGAGAAAAAATCGTCCCTCTTTTTGCAAAAATTGCATCGTGATTGAACTCACTAAAACTACCACCCGGTTTCGTTTAGGGCAGCAGCCTTGATATACCCTGTATATCCCTCCATGTTTTCTCAATGAGTATATAAAGGTAACTTATTATCGTTACTTAGTATTGTTTAATGTTGATGAGTAAGTCAATGAATATCGGTAAACTGAACAGGAAACATATTTGTTAAATCCACGAGAAAAACGAGAGTTAATTAATAATGATAGACCACTTGTTTGGATAATTAGGTATTACCCTAATCCAAACAAAAATGTAATAAAAAGCAAATCTGCAGAAATAAATCCAGGTGTAGTAATATTTTAGAATCTTGATAAAATGCGCCAAGGATTGATAAACCTTGCCCCGGACACATTGTTGAGAACGACGTGTCAAAGTTGATCATAAAAAATTAAAAAATCCTTCATTCGGAAATTTCATCATATTTCTTGAAAACAAACTTGCTTTGATTTAATTTGGGATTTAGAACTCAGCATCTATTTAACATGTAAAACGTCAATAATTAAAATAATATAGAAATCACTGGTTTCTAGTGATATAATATGGACTCTACGTTTCGGAGTTGATAACGAATACCATGATCTTTTTTACCAAGAAATACAACCTTAAACCCAATTCTATAAATACATTGAATACTTATATAAAATAAATAAATATCAAATAGTTGAACATAACGTTGTATGGAAATATTTATTGAAGTATGTAGGGGTCACTAAAGTTAAAAGATATTGTATTGGCTTGAAAATTACAGCTTTTTTATCATTTGATTGTTTAAGGTATTTTTTGTTGCTCTCCTATTATTTGTTAATTCTTGTTAATTATAATTTTAATACAATCATACGTTTCATTTGCGTGTCGGGTGTTATACGCTAAATTGGAGTGTAATATATTTGATGTTAAGTGTAAGAGAAAGCTTAATAAATTACATTTGAATGTGGTCTTTGTTTTATTTATAGCTTAAGAGCGTATACACCTTGCGCGCAAAGTCAACTATAGGTATTTCTTCGTTAATTTCACGCACACATAAGCGACCAAAGCCGTGTGCGTAGAGCTGCCGCGTCGGCTCACTATACAATCGGCTCAAACAACTTTGATCCGTGCGCTTCAAATATTCAATTGAAATGTAACTGTAATATAATATCATAAAAATATTTTATTTGCATTATAAGTAGACAAATATTATTGTGCAAGCAAAGAATAATACAAATTTTAGATACAAATCATATTTTCGTTATTATTACATTGTTAAGTTGCATTCAAATCAGTGTTCAATCATTAGACACTACGGACTTTTTATTAATCATTTCGTGTTCGAACACATAAATAGTGTTAGGGGCCTTACAACCCCTTACAATTACGAAATATATTTAATTTTATATTACAATACATAACATAATTTAGCCTCGGAATTACGTCCCATTATATTACCTGAAACATAATTTATACTCACTACAAAATCATTGTAGGTAATAAAAAATAATTAAATATTTTACTACCAAAGTACTAAGATGTGGTAATCACATTCCGCGCGTGGCTATTTTTACTACGCGCGGCATAATCGACTGCAGCCAGGCCGGAGCGACGAGCGATACGTCCTCCCTCTAGAAGGCCTTGCGGCGGTCTGATTTGATCCACGTCGGACAGCGTGTTTTATAGTGGTTTTTAAAATATTTGTAGAAAACATGAAAACTAATTTTGTTGAAATATAAAAATGGTAATTTATTGATAAGATGTTCTTCTATTATAATATGCAATTGCTATAAAAAATTATGTACGATAAGTTGGTGAAAAAAAATATGTTCTTGACGAGAGTTTCTGAATAATTTCGCATTGTTTAAATTTTTATTTTTCAGGAACTAAACACAAAATGATTATTTTTCTCAGCAAAATCCCTCCATAAGGGTCTTATTAGTCTGATAATATTTTTATTTTCATCTTATATTTAGTGGTTTCGGATATCTTAAGCTTCTAAATTGCCATTTAAAGCCTAAATAACGAAACTTGTGTTCAGTAATCCTTATAGTACTCACAAATTATCCATCAATCTATAATGTTTTCCACCAAAATCCCTAGATGACAACCTTTTCTAAAATCAGTAATAATTATTTTTCCTTTAAATTGTTTATTGGTGGCTATTAACTCATTTGAAAAGTCCTGTTTTTAAGCCAAAAAGCGCGTGCAGGGTATAAACGCTCTTAACAAAAAAGAATAAAAACTTTTAAACTGGTGGTAGGTCTCTCATATGTGTAATTCAAGGTGTTATTTGGCTTTGCTACTGTTCATGAGCGGTCGCATCGCTTACCATCAGGCCGCCTGAATTACACTAAAACTACCACCCGGCTTCGTTTTCGGTAGCAGTCTTGATATACCCGGTATAGATAGAGAATTATCATTCATTATGGCCCTTCAACATGTAAAGAGAACTTAAAAGAAATAATGGTATTTCAAGTTTTTATATCCGCAGCTAAACTGATTGTAGCACGTAAGGGCGTTTTATAAATTATAATTATTGCTGCTCTCCTCAAAAAAGCCAGACAATAAATACTCTTCTTAGTTTGTGGAAAATAGACACAAAAGCATTACTTTCTCCGTCTACGCAAAAACATGTTAGTTTGAAGTACAGACTATGGTACAGACTGGATTTGAGACTGGTCTCTAAATGCAAAAAATTAAGTTGCATTGTGTCTAAAGTCTAAAACTAAGTCACTAACAGCCGCTGCCAATAAACAAAACCCAATCCAAAATTTGCCGTTTTAGATTGACAGCTCAATCGTTTTTCTGATACTATATTGCCAATAATCAATCTCAGTAGTGAATAAACTATGGCAACTTAGATTATATACTCGTCTAGATGACACATCACAACTCACCGCACGGCCCAAAAAAAGTCTACCAAAATTGGTAGACTCGCTTCTTACGTACGTCAGTGTCATTTGAACTACATATGGATAATGTGCTCCTGAAAAATAATCCATTATGCCGGCTTGTGTTGTCAAATTGTGTCGCAATTATGTGGGAAAACTGTACAGTAACACCAAAATCACTTTTCATCGGTAAGTTTTGTTATCAACAACTATTACTGCAAGAAAATACGATTTTTTAAGTCGTATTTTTGAAGGTGAGTTTCATTAGCCAATGTTGCCACTTTATTACTAGGGAGATTTACTGAAACTATGGGAAACAAAATTCAAATAACATTACATAATTTTCGGTCAAAATAACATTATTATTTTAAAGGTGTAATTATTTATTTGATCAGTAAATAATAACTTACCTACATATAATATAAATTAAATACATGACGTCACCCACTAAATAGTAATTTTGTTTGTTCTTTCTTATATTTTGGGTTTTAGATTTCCTACGGATTCCGTAGAAGCAAATCGTTGGACAGACATTATAAAGCAGACACGAAATGAAGACCATTGGAAACCTCACAAGACTTCAGTTGTGTGTTCCGAACATTTTTCTGATGCTGATTTATATTTTACAAAAAACGGATTGCGGAGGCTAAAGAAAGGTTCGGTACCGAGCAAGGTACGATGTGCCTATATTAGATCATTTTTTTTAAAACATTCATAAACTCACGCCTTCATCCCAGAAGGAGTACGCAAAGGTGCCAGGACACCCTCATTTCACCTTGCATGTTCCGTCCTACGATGTGATAAGTAGCGAGCCTATCGCCATATCGCGCACAATTTTTCTGACTTTGTGCTGATAATGAATAGAAAAATCCAATATCACTTTGCAGAACCCGGGATTCGAACCCAAGACCTCAATTTGTAACCGTACTCTAGTACAACTACGTCATTTTTTAATCTAAACAGTCGTAAAGTATGGATTTTAATGACACACATCTTAATGTGTTTAAATTATTTAATGCAGGATAATCTTTATTTTTTTTATAATCTCAAATAATTACGTTCCAGTGTCTGTTTTTGTCAGCGATGGAAATGGAATCTTCAATAAATATAAAAGAAGTAAGTGCCCGAGCCCAATCTGGTGGGCTACAATAATTAATACATACATTAATCCACAAGATCAGCAAATCTTTCAAGAGTTACTGTATACACTTTTATAACAAAGTTCCCAGTCATATTAAAGCTTTATCTATTACACAAATCAAAGCAACTATCAAGCAAAAATCATGCAATAAAGCATATTACAAAATTTCATAAAATCTACATTATAGCAAGGCTTGGGAATAAAATAAAATAAATGTGTAGTATCTCGAAGCGGACCTCTTAGTGTGCTCTGTATAATATCATTAAATTAAGTAACTTATTACATTTGCCATTGTTTTGCTTTGTAAGTGATTGGGTATGTCATGCTCGCTAAAAAGTCTGTACTTGCGGTGGCGTCGTGTGCCAGGTTGGTCACTAGTATGGTTGAGGAGGCCGATGGCTGGCACATGCGTCATACTCGTGAACGGGTGCTGCTTGCGTAGACTGGTCTATCCGATTCGCTTACATTGTAACGGATTGTTGAACATTTTAATGGATTCAATAAATTATTTTCATTTCATTTCTTTTTCATTTTACGACATTTTACAATAATATTCATTAGTTCTTATTCGAATCACTTATTTTTAACAGGACCTGTCCGCTTCCAATATGGCGATTAATATTGAAAATGAAATGAATGAACTTAAACCTTCATGTTCAAAGGAGCCGGTTAGTGGTGATGATGAGCCTACGACCATTTTACAGGAATTTTCAGACTTGGAATCAGTGTTTGATTCACCACGTAAAGCTAAATTACGGCGTACATTACGTCGCAAAATAAAACTGGAGAGTAAACATAAGGCTACCATTAGTTCATTAAGAAAGAAGAATAATCGTCTGAACAAGCAGAATATCTCTCTCAAAAGCATTATCAAGACTTTGAAAAAACAAAGATTCATCGATGAAGATGTGCACGATATCCTAGAAGGAAATTTATTTGCCACTAATTTATACTCACAAATGTCAAAAAAAATAAAAGGTCAAGGTAAACGGCCTGCTAAGTACTCCCCGGAATATCGGAAATTTTGTTTAACGCTGCACTTTTTGTCGCCACGTGCTTATAGCTATGTCAGAAGAAAATTTGAGTCATGCCTGCCTCATCCGAAAACTTTAACTAAATGGTACTGCAACATCAATGGTTCCCCAGGACTCAATGATGATGCCTTCCAAACATTGAAATCTAAAAGAGAACAATCTGAAAGGAACCTTATCTGCGCACTAATTGCAGACGAAATGGCCATTCGTCGGCAAAAATGTTGGAACAATAGAACACATAAAGACGACGGGCTTGTTGACATCGGTTCTGGTCCCGATGAAAATATAAACATACTGGCTACAGAGGCATACGTTTTTATGCTGGTTTCACTTGATGAACCCTGGAAATTACCAGTTGCCTATTTTCTCATTCACGGGATGACAGGCGTTCAAAAAAGTAACATGATTAAGATTATTCTAAGAAGATGCAACGATGTAGGAGTCGACGTTGTGTCACTGACTTTTGACGGACATCCTTCAAACCTGTCTGCAATGGAAATACTGGGGTGCGACATTAAATCTAATCCGAGGCATTTAAAAACTACATTTAAACACCCTTACCCACTCAAACGTCCCGACCCCCAATTTTGACGTAAGCTGTCATTTTTATAGGAAAATACACTAGTAATGAAAAAGCGTCCTAAATTCAAAATATATTACAAAAAGCGTTATGAAAAAAATATATATAATGCTTGAATAAACTACCTTTAATCTTACATTGGCCAAAAATAAATTAGCAATAGGCATATTTCAAAAAAAAAAGACAAACTCGTGTGTTGTTTGAGAACAACGACGAGTGGTGCGCAGGAGTTTATAAAAATGTAAATATTGATTTGTAACTCTCTTATTGTTCTTATATAGTTTATTAAAAGATACCTTTACATTAATAATTATCAATTATCTAAAAATAAGCCATATTCGACGCGTGATTCGCAGTTTTTTAGACACGAAAGTAAATCAGGATCGTTGTTTGTCGGTTTTCATTAAATATTTCTGTGTCAATTCTATGAAAAAATGAAAAATAAAGTGTTAGAGATAGAAAACATATCATAAAGAATAATTAGGTGCCATTTGATAATTGAGAATATATCAAAACAATTCAATATTTTAATTGATTTCCAGTATTCCGTAGAAAGTCGCGCGCCATATTTATTAAGATCAGTGTTAGCGTTCCAAAGATTTTGTTCAAACTAGAATGTGCGGTATGTTTGATGTTGGATGTGATTGTTATAAATTAAGTGTGATAAAGCCAATGATATGGTGATTTAAATTTTTAATTCAGTTTAAATATTTCAATACTTCTTCTCCAAATATGCATCCAAACCGTGGAAAGACGAGTTGGATACATTCGAGCCAAAATCACAAGAGCTCGCCGAGGACAGGGTCAAATGGAATGACAAAGGGGAAGCCTTTGCCCAGCAGTGGGACACAGTCTAGGCTATTAAAACAATATATATGTTGTATATACGGAATGGAAACCGCCATCAGGGACCGCAAACCGTTACGTACATTACAATAAGATAATAGATGCGCGACTGCGAATAATCCGAACATTGAAATGATCTTCTATTAAGCCAAAAACAAATTATAAGATACGGCTGCCGAACGCGGCTGAAGAGTGGTAATAATATTCAGGGTCTCTCGGACGCGGCGCGGCAGAATATTCAATTTTCTAAATATCTTCAGCTACGTCCATCAGCCGCATTTTATAAATTATACCCGGCTTTACTAACTTAGTTATTCTGATATAAAGCTAGTACCTACATATTACAATTGGACAAATTTATTGAAATAAAAAAAGAATAATATTAAAATACATTTTTAATTTTAGGTCATCAACGGAAAAGCAAGAATGCTCGTGAGTGTTTTATTTTTTGATTTCAGTGATAGAGTGCATGCATAGTTTGTGTCAATTAAGCAAATAAAAAACCATCACTAGTGCTAAGAGTTAACTTGAACTTTACATTGAGCGGGCAGTGCGGAAATGGGGGAGACCGAGGCCCGGGCAGAGGCAGAGGCAGAAGCCGAGGCAGAGGCAGAGGCACTGTGCCGGGCTACTATGCCGGGCCAAATAAAAAAAAATACTAAATAAGTCGTACAAATCTTTAATTATTAATTTATAGGTTTGAAATTGTCAGTATTTATTCTTAAATATTTATTCATTGATTGTAATAATAATAATTGTATATTTTTATTTGGTTTTAATTTTCAACCACCACTTAACTACCCTTATTCGTAATTTTTAAATACTATTACAATTTTTGATTGTAATGGATTACGCTATACCTACCAGTACCTTTACCTATACAAATCTCGTCGTAATTAAGGATATTTTCTTAAAAATCTACCATAAACTATATTTTGGTTTCTAAACCAAACACTATGAAAAAGGATAACAGCTTTGCATGTCTCGATCGCTAAAATTTCATTAATGCAAAATCAATAAATACATTAAAAAAACTAGGTATAACAATGTTAACATTTGATAGAACTAAGTCATTTATATTCCATTCATGTTATTACACGATAGTAATTTATTTATTGGCCCTGCGCTGTTTTAAACCGGCTAACATTTGTATCAAATATCGTCTGGACAAGAACTTACATGGGCGGCACTCTTTCAAGCTTTTTTGCACCAGTGTTACCAACTTAGTGGATTTTCCACAAAATCTGGTAGTTTGGTCCTGGTTGGGAAAAATTGCTTTTAGTGGATTTTAAATGGTTTGGGGGCTGGCGAATTATTGAAAAGCTGTCATTATCAATTCCGACACATCATTGTTTATTGAAAATATGATGTCATATATTGTAATCAAATATCCAAATATATAATCAAATAAATAAATAAATACACCCAACAGTGACATTTATAGTCTCGACCCCACACAAAGAACTAGTCTTGTGTCGTGGGTATCAGGAACTACAACAGACTTTTCGGTCTCACAAACAGCCAGACCCGAAACAAATACCTCTACATCACACAGATATTTGTTTCGGTGCGGGAATCGAACCCGAACAATATTATGTTAATATATTAATCAGGATATTAATTAGGATATAGGAATATTAATAATTAGGATTCATGTTTAAAAAATAAAAACAGAAATACAAACCGAAAATATGACTTCCTGACATCTATTGGCGAATAATGATGTGTTAAGCCATTCTATGTATGCCCAGCATTAATTGTGTAACAGCGCCATCATCTACTTGTTTTGGAACTGACAACCATGTGTTTTCCATTTTGAGCATGAAGATAGACCTCTATTTCATATATAGTAATGTACTCTGTGCGGTTGCCGGTTCATAACTTTTAAGTTTTAACATGAAACTTTCGAGATACATACCCTTTCTGCTGGTTTAGTTATTTTAACTCGGGTACACACCTACCTTTGCACACAATTTAAATCTTTTCACTGAATGACAATGGTGAGAATTGTTATTTTGATTTTTTAATAAACACATATTTTAAGCACAAACCTCACAATTAAATAATATTTTCAAAAAATCAACAATCTTACTAATAAAACGATAGCACTACAATTAATAAGCAAACAAAATAGTAAACAATGCTTATCACATATTTAAACAAATAAAACCTTACTAAACAAAAATGCATAATGTGAATGTTAGATTTTCGTCTATTATTTTTACTCGGATTATAGGCAACGAACATTCCCGATTACTCCCGACAAATACCGAACTCCCGTAGCCTGCCGCTAGAGTCGCGGCTTTCGATATTCATGGTTGTGTGTGTTGCGAACTGTGCACCGACAGTGGACACCAAAATTACTAAATACATGCAAACAAATGTCCTGCGAGACGCGGCGGCAAGAGTTGGTTGCAGTTGGTTGATTAGGTACAATAAAACATTTGCGATATTTTTAATCAATGCTCTATACCACGACATGACATTACCCCCCTCGCGCAAATCCATGGCAGGTTATCTTCATATAAAAAAAATCGCCTTACGACATGGCTTGTCTATGGCTCAGGCTATTGAACATGACAGTTACCTCGATGCCCCCACCTCTTACTTCTACCCGACGTCGCCTAGGCAGACGCCATATTTAATTACATTGTTACGTCAAAACTTCTGTCAAATAGTTTTCTTTCCCGCGGTATTGTGCGCGGCATCATTACAGTGTGACGTGTGTGCAAATCCTACTTAACCCGCGGTTTGGGGTGCGTCTGCGCCCCGGGCCGCCATGTTGTTTACAACAAATGCGTCGATAGATTTACTTGTATTTTCTTTTAGTGAATTTGCAGTGATTAATGTGCAGTGAATACGTGTATTAAACGTGCAGTGCAAGTGACGTCAAGGAAACAATTGAATATTTGGAAAATAATGCTCGTAACTTATAAGAAATCATTACTCATCAATTCAATAATCAAAAATGTAAATATTCTCTCCAAATATTTGTTTGTTTTCTATGAATGTAACAATCACAAACAGTAGACACTTGTTACGTATTGACCACCCCTAGATATCGCTGACTTGCAATTATGCTATTTGCCAATATTCAAGTTAGCAACGGACGGATCGCCGACGCAGCGGAACGTGTATCGACCACGAGCCGCCGATTCAGCGCCTCGTGCCGCGCACCGACGTCATCGGAGCGGACACCAAAGCCTTCGCCCCTCAGGCTAGACATCTAGATTAATTAGTTATAACTTTGTAATTTTTATATTTTAATAAATTAATTATATTTAAAATTGCATTTTTTGCAACCTCGGGTCGCGCTCGACATAATTCACTTCGTAATTTTATAAATACCTGTATTGTTGTTGCATCCTAATTAATTCAATTGAAAATGTTTATTATTATCTAAATTCATGTTTGTTCGATTTCGTTTTTTGTGTTTGTTTACTACCCCTTCATATTAGTTTCATATAAATATTTAAATGAATAATGTGTAAAGTCAATGTACCAAATGTTAGAATTTTAATAAAATCTAATTTTATTTATGATGAAACATTTCTATTACTTATAACATAATACACATGCTTATGTAAATATAATCCAATATAAGAGGCTTTACATTTTTTCGTATCTTTGGTACCTCCGACTCAGGTACGCCCAGTTGGGAACCTTGGTAAAATTGTAGCTACGTAAGGCAAAAGTGTACTTTATTTCAACTTAAGATGTCATATTTGTAATAAACACATTTGTATATTTCGACGAATACTTTTGAATGTATAAATGAAATGAAATAAATAGTTGTTTATATCATTTGAAGGGTTTTATTTGTAATCTACACAAATACTAATATCTGAATTTGAAAAAAATTACATCAATTGCCATTATTTTAAAAAACCCAAGATGCACAGTTTCAAACAACAGTAACACTCGAAACTATCACCAAACACTCGACAATTCTACATATTATGTAGTTATAGTCACACTAGAAACATATCTTTTACAAATTCAACCTTAAGCGGATTGTTTAAAGTTGTTTATACAAAGCTGTGTACAAAATGCAATAAAATTTTACGACCGACATTAGTCGGTAGAACAAGGCATGGAATGGAGACGAATATCCTTTTTACTTTTATATGAAGATGAATTTGTTTTTGTACTTTTATCTGAGCGTAGATATGTTTTGGGCAAGACATGTATATAAATCAATAAAACAAATATTTATGTGTAAAATTTAATAGGTATTTAATTTTCGATATATTCGGATTAAAAAAATGTTCACGTCTTTGCTGGCTGATGATTGATGTCCATTCTCCGCATCGTATTGGGTCACGAGGAAACCTTAAATGTAAATATATATTTTTTCCGAGCGTTTCCAGACCTTATCATCATCTGCCTAGCTAGATTATTCTGATTTATATTATTATACCCAGACAGTTATTGCAAAAAAAAATGATGAATTTAAATCCCTTTTCAAGATGGCGGAAAATGCACATGCAGGAAATCTTGGTCGACAATTTGATCTTAAGCTTTTTTACCCCCAAAGTCATTAGCATGTCTCGAAACCATAAGTTGTGGCCTTATTATTAAATATAATAGTTATGAAAAAAAAAACGTCGAATTGACGTTCTTTTCTGCTTATGGCATTCGATTAAAAACGAATATTTATAACATATAAAGACTTGTTACAAAAATGTACACAAAAAAGTTCGAATTAATTAATAAAAAAAAATAAAAACAGTAAAAAATTCGACTCCACTGAATACGATCACTTGGCAACATTGAATCGTAACCCGGAACTGGGAGTCACTAAGCAAAACGCAAACTTAACAAAAATTGGTTATGTGATTATGGGTATATTTTTTTGGTTTTTTATAAGATAAAAATAACTTTAAGTAGTAAAATATGGATATCAAAAGAAAGCTTATAGTATATACTTTATTTATAAATGGATTTTATTGGTATGTAATATGATTTAATGGGTGAAAACATGATTTGAAAATGAAATACCATTGAAATTCGATCTGTATAGAATTTTTATTATTTGTTTACAACACATTTGAATTATATTTGTACAATAATTGTCACATCTAATAATTCTGCATAGTTTTAGATACTTAAAGCTATTTTTTATTTCCCTGCAGCTAGAATAGGTACAAGGATATAATGCTTTATGTTTATGAATATTGAAAAGGCGGGAATCGGAAAATTTCTGTCAAAATAAGTGACAGTGACGTGGACGTGTGAGTGGTTACGCTGATTACGACGTTGCTGTTTTTTTGGATCCCTGCCATGTTAAAATTAATAAGGAATCACTTTGAATCCAAAGAATGTTTCTTGAACCAAAATAAAAAAGAAATACGATGGGAATACATAACAAAATTATGTGATTTACAAAGTAAAACGGGCTTGCATTTGGCTAATAAACTCACGAAAAAACACATTAATTTTAGAAACTCAATAATGAATGTCAAACTTGCAACACAGGTACTTAGTAGAAGCGTTGCAAAATCCATAGAATTTTGTCGGATGGAATTAAAAATCTTAGGTTTTGAGAATAGTAGAGATACCGAAGAGTTCATCATGTTAATAAATAATGTTTTCGATATTTTCAATAGCAGAAATCTAAGCCAACATGGATTTTGCCATCCATTATTTATTTTTAATAAAGAGGAGGTATTCGATTTATTAGATAAAGCAAAAGAATGCATCTTGAATTTGAGTCTTAAAGTTTCTAGAAAAAGAACTTATAAACAAAAAGAACATTCAAAAACAATTTTTATAAAAACCTATACACCTGTTTTAAAATCACAAGTATTTACCGGTTTCTTAGGGATCTTAATTAATATCGAAAGCTTAAGAAAATTGTATGACTCGCTTATACCCACCCAAAAACTAAAATATTTGACAACATACCGCTTAAGTCAAGATCACATTGAGTTATTTTTTGGTGCTGTACGAATGCATGGAGGTCACAATGATAACCCGAATGCGAGACAATTTAAGGGAATTTTTAGAAAGCTTCTATGCCACATGGAACTCAAAGCAGTTGATACTGGTAATTGCGTGCCTTTAGAAAGCGTCAGCATCCTAACATGTACTTCTGCAACAAAATGCATAAATGAAACTACATCACAAACGCGAGCAGAAGATGACAATGAGTGCGATACTGTAAGGGCTGGTCGACATGATATTGTAACACAGTCTGACATTTCTTTATTAATTAATCCAGAATATGCAGATTATTTCGAGCAAGTAGTAGGATACATAGCAGGGTTTGTTGTTCGACGTATTTGTGGATTGATCAAATGTAGTAGCTGTATCCAGGCTTTAAAATCAAACGAAATATTAAAATTTCATAAATTAGTCAGTGTTCGAGATGAGGGTGGTCTTGTGTATGCTTCAGAGGATGCATTCAATATTTGTAAGGCTTCTGAATACGTAATAAGAGACTTTATAAAACAGGGCTATATAGTAACAACATCCTCTAATTATGAAAAAATATGTCTTAAAATAATTAGTCAGTTTGTTGGTCATACTTATTTCAAAAATATCGGTGATTGTTGTCAATATCACCAAACAAGCTTGTTAAGACTAATAATAGAAAAATATTTGCAAATATGATGTCATCATATATGTAAATCAGATAACATAGCCCAGGCAATAAATTCAAAGAGGAAACTATTTCGAAAACAAACACAAAGAGATGGATTTTGACATAATATTACTGTATACTTTGTCCATTAAATGTGTTGTTTTTCTAAAATGCTTAATATATATATGTATATATATATATATATATATATATATATATATATATATATATACTTACCATACCATACCATAAATATATAATTACTTTAAATAAATCTGAGTACTTTACTTAACCTATTTTGTTTAACGTTCATATCAAATAATGTAGAAAAGGTAAATAAATCTGGAGTAGGCATCCCTAAACACACACACATTGACAGTTGGATTACAATAATTACACGATCGATACTCACACATATCAAAAAAAGTGAGGACACTTTTAGCGCATCGTTTGTTGGCCTTGCTCAATCTAGACGAGTATATAATCTAAGTATGGCAACATGACAGGAGACCAATCGAAAAGTAGAAAACAATTGACAACAAAACAGATTGACTTCAATCTAATTTTTTCGATTGATTATTGGCATCGGCCGTATAACTGCCTGCCGGCTTAGTTTTCAGTAGTACTCTTGATATACCCTGTTATACAGAGGAGAATTTATTTTAGCATCAAGGAAATCATACTATAACTGGAATCCTAACGAAATAATATAAACATTCTAAAATATACTTGATATTAATTAGGTTTCTATAGGTTTCTATCATTGGTTTCTATTTGTTTGTTTTCTAGTATTTTCCAATAACGGAAAATTCAAAACGTTCCGAGTAGGATAGCAACAGTGAGGGAATCTGTCTCTGTCAGGCGTAATAGAGTTACAGATAGTAGTAGTCACAAATAATGCCAACTAATCGACTAATTGTGGAATCAATATCTACAGTATTTTTAGTCGTCTGTGATCTACAGTATATTATCGTAGTATTCAAATCAATTCAAGGGTAAATAAATTCAAACTAGATCTAATCTATACAATTTTTAGATGTTATGAATGACATTATCCACTCACACGTCCACGTCACTGTCACTTATTTTGACAGAAATTTTCCGATTCCCGCCTTTTCAATATTCATAAACATAAAGCAATATATCCTTGTACCTATTCTAGCTACAGGGAAATAAAAAATAGCTTTAAGTATCTAAAACTATGCAGAATTATTACATGTGACAATTATTGTACAAATATAATTCAAATGTGTTGTAAACAAATAATAAAAATTCTATACAGATCGAATTTCAATGGTATTTCATTTTCAAATCATGTTTTCACCCATTAAATCATATTACATACCAATAAAATCCATTTATAAATAAAGTATATACTATAAGCTTTCTTTTGATATCCATATTTTACTACTTAAAGTTATTTTTATCTTATAAAAATCCAAAAAAATATACCCATAATCACATAACCAATTTTTGTTAAGTTTGCGTTTGCTTAGTGACTCCCAGTTCCGGGTTACGATTTAATGTTGCCAAGTGATCGTATTCAGTGGAGTCGAATTTTTTACTGTTTTTATTATTTTTTATTAATTAATTTGAACTTTTTTGTGTACATTTTTGTAACAAATCTTTATATGTTATAAATATTCGTTTTTAATCGAATGCCATAAGCAGAAAAGAACGTCAATTCGACGTTTTTTTTTCATAACTATTATATTTAATAATAAGGCCACAACTTATGGTTTCGAGACATGCTAATGACTTCGAGGGTAAAAAAGCTTAAGATCAAATTGTCGACCAAGATTTCCTGCATGTGCATTTTCCGCCATCTTGAAAAGGGATTTGAATTCAGTTTTTTTGCAATAACTGTCTGGGTATAATAATATAAATCAGAATAATCTAGCTAGGCAGATAATGATAAGGTCTGGAAACGCTCGGAAAATATATATTAATATTTATATTTTAGGTTTCCTCGTGACCCAATACGATGCGGAGAATGGACATCAATCATCAGCCAGCAAAGACGTGAACATTTTTTTAAGCCGAATATATCGAAAATTAAATACCTATTACATTTTACACATAAATATTTGTTCTATTGATTTATATACATGTCTTGCCCAAAACATATCTACGCTCAGATAAAAGTACAAATACAAATTCATCTTCATATAAAAGTAAAAAGGATATTCGTCTCCATTCCATGCCTTGTCCTACCGACTAACGTCGGTCATAAAATTTTATTGCATTTTGTACACTGCTTTGTATAAACAACTTTAAACAATCCGCGTAAGGTTGAATTTGCAAAAGATATGTTTATAGTGTGACTATAACTACATAATATTAGAATTGTCGAGTGTTTGGTGACAGTTTCGAATAAGGTTTCGAGTGTTACTTTTATTCGAAACTGTGCATCTTGGGTTTTTTAAAATAATGGCAATTGATGTAATTTTTTTCAAATTCAGATATTAGTATTTGTGTAGATTACAAATAAAACCCTTCAAATGATATAAACAACTATTTATTTCATTTCATTTATACATTCAAAAGTATTCGTCGAAATATACAAATGTGATTATTACAAATATGACATCTTAAGTTGAAATAAAGTACACTTTTGCCTTACGTAGCTACAATTTTACCAAGGTTCCCAACTGGGCGTACCTGAATCGGAGGTACCAAAGATACGAAAAAATGTAAAGCCTCTTATATTGGATTATACAGGGAGCGCAAAAAAATGGCGCACTTGCTCAGTTGGGTACAAGGGCATAATATTAATATCGTAATAAAAAAATAATATTTGGAAAATACCTATCCGTTTTGAAGTTATGACCGTTTAAAGTTTTCAGTTTAATCACCACTTTTTCGCATAAAACCAGTTGGAATGGATGAAGAACAAGATTTAAACACATACGTATTTTTTCATTTCGTCGTTAATTGAACGGTTCACGAAATATAACACGAAAACCATTTTTAACAGCATCAAAACTTTCTTAGACATCGCTTTAACCGTTGTTTACACATGGGTAAGGTCATGAACTCTTAGCTGTATAATTTATCCTTCTCTAACTTCAAAAAAGGATATTTTTTGTTTCATTTCAAATAAATAAATCAGTTAAACAGGGACGTACTCAGATTTAAGCGTCAATAAATTAACAACATAATAACTTTAGGTGCAGTTGCATCCTGTATGGATTGACTATTATTTTGTTTGTCATTATTTTCCTTAGTGTCACAAATCCAAACTGAAAGACACCAAGAAATCACATTGGTCATCGCTTAAATCATGTAAGATTGCGAATTTAATTATGATTAGAAAAGTTTTCGTAATACCTACATAACATTTAAATTATCTAAATTATTAATATTCATTATAAAAATAATCTGATGACACTGATTAATAAAAAATAATATTTTTAAAATGATGGCCCAATTCGGCCCTATTAGTCAAAGGAAGCCGCCGGTCATAGTGTACTTCGTCGGATCCAACGCGGCTCGATTATTCTTCCTTTGAGGTTGCCGCCGCCCTTTGTGAGCGCGAGCCGAAAGGCGGCAATGTCTTTGTCGGTAACTTTTAGCATTTTGCAAAAGAAGACCGACATCTTGAGGTGTGTTCACACTACACACTTGATATAACTTAATTTGATTAAGTACCTATTCCAATATAAAAGTTACGTTAAAAAAAAAGATCTTATTGGACTGATAGAATGGTCCTTACTTGCTCAAGAGCTTATAATATTATTTAAATATGTCATCAACCGATCCAGTCAGTTACAAATTGCCTATTTAATTTTGCTTATTACTGTATTCAACATTACTTTAATGTGTTTTGAAAATAATTTTACTTTAAAGTGATAAAATTTCTTCTAAATTCTTATACCTAGAGAAATGTCGTCTACCATTACAGCATAGAATTTGCATATGAGACTTCTGTGAGATAAAATTAGTGAAATCAATAAACACTAACCACTAATTTACTGCACTGCTACCGTGCCCTGCAGTGGCACGTATATGAGCTGATACAGTACTTAATACTAATTGTTTACATGCATTATTATGAACTCAAATAGGAAAGCTTTGTATCTAATGTGAACAGGCCTTTATCTTTCAAAAATCAAAATAATAATTTATTTTTTATTAGTTGGATTCGGATTGCGATCGCGTGTGCATGTATTAGTCGTGTGCATATTATTGTAAATTCGTTTTCAGTTATTTTGAGTAAATTTTATTAATTTCACTATGCTTTGAACATTACCCAATTTGATAGCTTATGATGTAACTTGTGTTATGTGAAATGTAAAAGAAAAAGTGATTTGTGCTACCAAACTGTGACAGTGTTTTCGTGCGGGTTTTGGCGGATCCTGCGCTTCCATCCTTGCCTATCAAGGTCATTACGGTTTACATTACAAGGTCAGTTAACTATTTTAGTGGTCATTAATGACAACTAACCAGCTCATATGAGTCACCGACGGCCTCCGTGGCACAGTTGGTAAGAACTGCCTGTGAAATGAGAGACCGCGGGTTCGGTTTCTGCCCCGAGACAAATAATTTCCATGAACCATAATTATTTTTCTAATCCCCGCGACACAAGATTTGTATCTTAGTGTGGAGTTAGTACCCATGTATGTGACTGTTGACAGTATTAATTTAATATCCTTTTTATGTACCCTGAGCGTTATGTACACAATCGCACGACTTATAAGTAAATAATGAGCGCTGCTTATTTATTGTTGAGTGTCTACCATTCAGTTGTAAGGTTCAATCACTTTAGCTTAATGTGTTAAGGGTTAGCATATGTAACGTTAGTTTTTTTTTTCTCGGCATCTTTCTTAATATTTTCTAGCGCCATGCAAATCCGTCTTAATTAAGATGCCTTCACCATATACTATAATGTATATTGGCAGGTGCGCCGTTTTCTTGTCCACCCTGTATTTACATAAGCATGTGTATTATGTTATAAGTAATACAAATGTTTCATCATACATAAAATTAGATTTTATTAAAATTCTGACATTTGGTACATTGACTTGAATCATTTAAATATTTATATGAAACTAATATGAAGGGGTAGTAAATAAACACAAAAAACGAAATCGAACAAACATGAATTTAGATAATAATAAACATTTTCAATTGAATTAATTAGGATGCAACAACAATACATGTATTTGTAGGAATGTATTTGTGGTGTAGACGAAACAAAAGTTCACACCAAGCATACGCAGTATTTAATTCCGAGGCACACAGATTACATGTTCTTAAGTCTTATTCACTAAGGTAAGGTAAAGTAATAACAGTAATATTATCTACACACTGCTTAGTCCCTATAACAGTATACACATACTATGAAAGAGATGGAACGATAGTTTTCCAAGGTTCACAGCAAAGCGGTACGAAATATTATCCCGAAACTATTGCGAGCGGCAAGGCAAGCTAGGCGACGCGACGGTGCGACGCGGATAATGTGCCGGTCGCCAGAGCAAACTGAAAGGCGCGGCCGCTCGGCTGGCTGCGTTGGCGCGGGTCCGATGACGTCACGAGTACCTGAGCGCCCGCCGAGCCGGGGCGTTGGTGTGCTGTTATTTATCTAATACAAAAATTAAATTGTCGTGTGTCATGTGTGTGTATCTGTGTACGTGTCTGTGTGTGTGTCTGTGTGTGGAGCCTACATATTTATAAAATTACGAAATGTCTACTGTTTGTGATTGTTACATTCATAGAAATCAAACAAATATTTGGAGAGAATATTTACATTTTTGATTATTGAATTGATGAGTAATGATTTCTTATAAGTTACAAGCATTATTTTCCAAATATTCAATTGGTTCCTTGACGTCACTTACACTACACGTTTAATACACGTATTCACTCATCACTGCACATTAATCACTGCACAAAGCAATCCTTTCTGGTCATTACAGTTGCAACTTCACTAAAAGAAAATACAAGTAAATCTATCAACGCATTTCACAATACTTGTTAATTGTTATCCGAACTCCGAAGTTGTTGTAAATGTAAACAACATGACGGCCCGGGGCGCAGACGCAGTAAGATTGTTGATTTTTTGAAAATATTATTTAATTGTGAGGTTTGTGCTGAAAATATGTGTTTATTAAAAATCAAAATAATAATTCTCACCATTGTCATTCAGTGAAAAGATTTAAATTGTGTGCAAAGGTAGGTGTGTACCCGAGTTAAAATAACTAAACCAGCAGAAAGGGAATGTATCTCGAAAGTTTCATGTTAAAACTTAAAAAATATGAACCGCACAGAGTACATTCATTGATTTAAAAACTAAGGATAGGCCCTTCAGTACATTGAGTACGTCAAAAATATGTCTATGAAAATCGCGCCATCTGTTGGATTTTTACGTCAATGGCGGCCATGAAATTCAATAACGCTAAAATAAATGTTATACTAATTTAAGGTAGTATAATTTTACTTAGTGGTGATAAGAAATGTTATCTTTTTTTTGTGAACTTTCGGTCATCTTTATTGCAACCACGACGATACAATTAGGCATTTGTCGATGACTTACAGACCGGTGCGTTGTGTCGTCACAACCGTTGCATTGGTCCGCCGACCACTTTCGTGACAATACTTTTCGTACTCTCCGCCCCCTCCATATATTTTACGTCAATGAGTACATTACTATATATGAAATAGAGGTCTATCTTCATGCTCAAAATGGAAAACACATGGTTGTCAGTTCCAAAACAAGTAGATGATGGCGCTGTTACACAAATAACGCTGGGTACCTCTATATTTATCGGTAGATGGCCCTGTTACACAATTAATGCTGGGCACACATAGAATGGCTTAACACATCATTATTCACCAATAGATGTCAGGAAGTCATATTTTCGGTTTGTATTTCTGTTTTTATTTTTTAAACATGAATTCTAATTATTAATATTCCTATTTCCTAATTAATATCCTAATTAATATATTAACATAATATTGTTCGGGTTCGATTCCCGCACCGAAAAAAATATCTGTGTGAAGTAGAGGTATTTGTTTCGGGTCTGGCTGTTTGTGAGACCGAAAAGTCTGTTGTAGTTCCTGATACCCACGACACAAGACTAGTTCTTTGTGTGGGGTCGAGACTATAAATGTCACTGTTGGGTGTATTTATTTATTTATTTGATTATATATTTGGATATTTGATTACAATATATGACATCATATTTTCAATAAACAATGATGTGTCGGAATTGATAATGACAGCTTTTCAATAATTCGCCAGCCCCCAAACCATTTAAAATTTTATTTTTTTATTTTTTTATTGCAGTGAATGTCGAGACGAGCAAGCCGTTTGCATGATGGTAAGCGATACGACCGCTCATAAACAGTAGCAACATTTCACTGCGCTCGCCATCCTGAGACATAAGATGTTAAGTCTCAATATGTCCAGTAGTTGCTCTGGCTACAATGTCCTTCAATCCGAAACACAACAGTGCATTTAAGCAGTGTTGTTTCACGGGAGAAATAGACATTGCGGTGGTACCTACCCAGATGGCCTCTCACATATGAGAGACCTACCACCACCTACCAAATCCACTAAAAGCAATTTTTCCCAACCAGGACCAAACTACCAGATTTTGTGGAAAATCCACTAAGTTGGTAACACTGGTGCAAAAAAGCTTGAAAGAGTGCCGCCTATGTAAGTTGTTGTCCAGACGATATTTGATACAAATGTTAGCCGGTTTAAAACAGCGCAGGGCCAATAAATAAATTACTATCGTGTAATAACATGAATGGAATATAAATGACTTAGTTCTATCAAATGTTAACATTGTTATACCTAGTTTTTTTTAATGTATTTATTGATTTTGCATTAATGAAATTTTAGCGATCGAGACATGCAAAGCTGTTATCCTTTTTCATAGTGTTTGGTTTAGAAACCAAAATATAGTTTATGGTAGATTTTTAAGAAAATATCCTTAATTACGACGAGATTTGTATAGGTAAAGGTACTGGTAGGTATAGCGTAATCCATTACAATCAAAAATTGTAATAGTATTTAAAAATTACGAATAAGGGTAGTTAAGTGGTGGTTGAAAATTAAAACAAAATAAAAATATACAATTATTATTATTACAATCAATGAATAAATATTTAAGAATAAATACTGACAATTTCAAACCTATAAATTAATAATTAAAGATTTGTACGACTTATTTAGTATTTTTTTTTATTTGGCCCGGCATAGTAGCCCGGCACAGTGCCTCTGCCTCTGCCTCTGCCTCGGCTTCTGCCTCTGCCTCTGCCCGGCCCTCGGTCTCCCCCATTTCCGCACTGCCCGCTCAATGTATAGTTCAAGTTAACTCTTAGCACTAGTGATGGTTTTTTATTTGCTTAATTGACACAAACTATGCATGCACTCTATCACTGAAATAAAAAAATAAAACACTCACGAGCATTCATGCTTTTCCGTTGATAACCTAAAATTAAAAATGTATTTTATTATTATTCTTTTTTATTTCAGTAAATTTATCCAATTGTAATATGTACTAGTTTTATATCAGAATAACTACGTTAGTAAAGCCGGGTACAATTTATAAAATGCGGCTGATGGACGTAGCTGAAGATATTTAGAAAATTGAATATTCTGCCGCGCGCCGCGTCCGAGAGACCCTGAATATTATTACCACTCTTCAGCCGCGTTCGGCAGCCGCATCTTATAATTTGTTTTTGGCTTAATAGTAGATCATTTCAATGTTCGGATTATTCGCAGTCGCGCATCTATTATCTTATTGTAATGTACGTTACGGTTTGCGGTCCCTGATGGCGGTTTCCATTCCGTATATATATACATATATATTGTTTTAATAGTCTAGATTGTGTCCCACTGCTGGGCAAAGGCTTCCCCTTTGTCATTCCATTTGACCCTGTCCTCGGCGAGCTCTTGTGATTTTGGCTCGAATGTATCCAACTCGTCTTTCCACGGTTTGGATGCATATTTGGAGAAGAAATATTGAAATATTTAAACTGAATTAATAAATTAATTCTTTGATATTGAAAATTTAAATCACCATATCATTGGCTTTATCACACTTAATTTATAACAATCACATCCAACATCAAACATACCGCACATTCTAGTTTGAACAAAATCTTTGGAACGCTAACACTGATCTTAATAAATATGGCGCGCGACTTTCTACGGAATACTGGAAATCAATTAAAATATTGAATTGTTTTGATATATTCTCAATTATCAAATGGCACCTACTTATTCTTTATGATATGTTTTCTATCTCTAACACTTTATTTTTCATTTTTTCATAGAATTGACACAGAAATATTTAATGAAAACCGACAAACAACGATCCTGATTTACTTTCGTGTCTAAAAAACTTCGAATCACGCGTCGAATATGGCTTATTTTTAGATAATTGACAATTATTAATGTAAAGGTATCTTTTAATAAACTATATAAGAACAATAAGAGAGTTACAAATCAATATTTACATTTTTAAAAACTCCTGCGCACCACTCGTCGTTGTTCTCAAACATGACACGAGTTTGTCTTTTTTTTTTGAAATATGCCTATTGCTAATTTATTTTTGGCCAATGTAAGATTAAAGGTAGTTTATTCAAGCATTATATATATTTTTTTCATAACGCTTTTTGTAATATATTTTGAATTTAGGACGCTTTTTCATTACTAGTGTATTTTCCTATAAAAATGACAGCTTACGTCAAAGTTGGAGGTCGGGACGTTTGAGTGGTTATTTATACTTTTTAATGGTTTTCATTACTTAAAATTTAAATATTCGAGAAAAAAATGCACAACCCACGCGTCTATAATAAGTAATTCAAAAGATATTAGGAATGAATTAATATTTCGTAGTCCGGAATGACAACGCTAGTATGGTAATGACATTCCTACTTCCGGAAATGACACTGCATGACTGGTGCGGAAAAAAAGGCGAAATACCCCATTTACGGGTCTTGGTGGCACATCTGCATGCCACTTCTGAGAAAAAGGAATTAGTCTATGTTTATAAATTATGTATTTAACCTCAATGACGTTTTACAAATAGACACGTCATACACTAACATAATGGCACAAAAAAATGGCGCGATGCGTATTGTAATAATTTCAAATTGGTTCGAAGAAAGAGTAAAAAAGCAAGAAACATAAGTTAGAAGAAGATGAATAGACTTCGCTAGTTACGTAACAATAAGTGCCGCACGGTTATTGGCAAAAGCGCGTGTGACGTAGCACCAAGCATGAAGTACAGAATGACGTGGCGGGAGCTGTCATACGTTGCCATGAGAGCGATTTTACTAATTTTATTTAATAAAAAATTAAATTAGTGTGTACTTGTGCACTAAATAAAATATTTTTTTGTTTCACAGTTTCAGAATCATTTGTACTTTTTTTAAATAACTCTAATCTATTCTTACACATTTGGTTTCGAGAATACAGATAGTCAGAGAAACGTGTACCCGCGACACTGGTTGAAGTGTGACTGATTGCGCTGGAGGCAATTACCTTCCAAACGTGTTGCCATTATAAAGCTCGGACAACGCATCTATGCTTTATAAACATCTTAGTTTAACCTGCTATAAGTAACAATAAAATACATGGTGGTGGGTAACGGAGCAGAGATGGTTAAGAGATTTACGGTGGTCGCAGATTTAAATCTCGGGATTCATCTTCAAGTATTCTGGCGTTAGGTGATATTTATAGCGATTTTTATATGGTATTTGAAGTCCGCCAATCTGCCCTAGGCTTGCGTGGTGTCCTAACTCTTCTCAGTTGTATTCTCGACTGTCGAGTTATATAATGGAGTACTGAGAGATGTCCTACAGAGGAGAATCTGGTATTTAAAAATCGCAACCTACCTAAAGTACCTACTAGACATACACTTAACGAAATAATGAAAATATCGTTATTTTTTTATTTTATTACACTTAAAAATGACATAAAGCTAAGCAATGAAGTAGATACGTACCTCATAACTATTATTTAATATGATCGAAATTAAAAACCACATATTGTAAAAGTGAAATGAAATATTTTGCAATGTATTGTAGAATTGGGATTTTTACCACGGATAGAAATACCATGAAGTGCTTTTTGTTTTTAAATAAAATAATATTCTCTAATTAAACATTTTAAGCGCGTTATTTTTGTGTATCTCTAGTACAAAGTTAGTATCCATGAGCACATCACTATCATTTGACATTTAACAATTCACAATTTGTGGATTTGTACAAAAATAAACGAATGTCGACTATTGAACTGCCGACGTTGGTGATATTTATTGTTATTGTTTTAATTCAATAAAAACGCTAATTGTAAACCGAGTCACTTAGAGTTTTATAAAACAAATTCAACCCATGTCAGAGATCTCACTACAAATAAGTCAAGCAAAGGAAGATCAAACTCAATCCAAAATACCAGAATCCGTAAAGGTTAGTATTTTAAAGTTTTATATTTGTAATTCTAGACACAACAAATTCTTCGCTGTACTGCGTTTATATTACATGAGGGAATATACTGTAGTAACATTTTGCAATTTAACTTCTTTCGTTTTGTAACTTAAAGTGAATGGGGATGCAGGAGTTATCGGTTAAAATAATATAAATGTGTTAATCTTACCTTGAATTTGGTGAAAAGATACTAATTTAAAAATCATGCTGCATGCAGTATCTAACATCAGTATGAACACACTTCCAAGCATATTAAGCTTCACTTTAAATTTTACTAGGCAATTTGAACTGAAATATTAAATCATGTTATAATAATCTCAACAAAGGAAACCTAATGAAAGTATTTTTTTTTATTTCACAGAAAGTTATATCAATGGAAAAAGAAAATGAGACGAATGCAAACCGCAAATCCAGAATTGATCTCAACGCACTGCCAACTCGCCAGTACCTGGACCAGACAGTTGTACCTATATTACTACAAGGCTTATCCTCTTTAGCAAAGGAGAGACCACCAGACCCCATACACTACCTGGCAGCATACTTACTAAAAAACAAAACTACTTTTGAGAGTAACAACTCAGGATCCAATAATAGCCAGCCTCAAAATCAGCAAACATAGTACAGCAGTACTGTTAGTTCAATAAAACATGCATATTTGAGGGATAATTTATAATGTTGCTCAAATATATATTATTTAATTTGAATATTGTAAAATTATTTAGTTTTAATCCTTATTTGAAATTCTTTATAAAATAAAATAGTATTTAGTGAGTTCAAGATATATTTCTTAAATTCAACCTATGAGCTAGTGTGGCACTAATATATAATATGCCCAAGCCTCACTGTTGTTTACATCACCTTTTGCATACTGGTTTATATGTAAGAAGTGTAATAAGCAGACCATCTTAAAAATGTAAGTTGGATCTACAGATAAAATGTATAAAGGTTTTATCAGTTTCGGAGTCCAATGAGGATGCATTATATTTTTTCATTGCATTATACAGACAGCATAGTCGTGTGTTTTCATGAATATGATCTTATACAAAGTGCACTTGAATATTTCTAAGGTAGTAAATATAACAATGGTCAATGTTATACAATCTCAAAAATGTAGTAAGATTTTGGTGTATTTATGGCATAAAATAATTATTGATAAGATTTTTATAGAACTTTCTTTGCGAGAACTAATGCAAAATTTTTTTTGCTACTTCCTATCTGCCTGAGATTTGAAATTCTTAAGCAAGTTATTTTATAAAGTTAACTTATTACTATTTGCTATAATATTTGTTCCACTAAATTATAATGCAGTATAAAATATTCAGGTAAATTAGAAAGTAAAGAAATAATATATGATGCATTGGGATACTGTCATAATAGTAGTGCGTAAGTGGTAAGAATGTGAACTCATATAGAATATAAGAGTTATTGTTCTTCCATCATTTTATTACATTGTTAACCCAATGCACCTTACAAAAGTTTAGCCTGGAGGCATTGAAAAATATATAATCCAAAAAATACCAAATCAAATTATTGCATTAGAGAAAGTTATGTAGTGTCCACAGTTAATAGGTATAGACTTATTTGTACCTATTATTTTCTTTAAGACACAAGAGACACAAGTTCTCATTCACAAATTGCTTGCCTCTAGATTTTCATTTTGGTGATGAATATTTGACCTTTTGCATTATGCCTTATCCATTTGTAATGTCGTTTTGTAGTAGGTAAAGTAGGTTGACAAATAGGTACTGCCAAAACCATTGAGCTAATATTAGTACTATGTTTAATAATTCAATGGCCATAACATATTTTGTAATTTGATGTTTATTGCTAACCCAAATGTACTGCATATTATCATTGCATATCATAAATGACCATGTTATTAATACGTCGCGTTGTTGAATTATATACACACATTTGTCTTAAAATAGTGAAAGGTTAAAGTAGGTAATTTTGTTTTTCTTCTTAAATAAATATTGTTAGTACATGGTACATACATTGTTAGTATATACATACACGCATTTGGCCAGCATGGTGGACTCGATGGCTTAATCACTCTCAATCGTACTCGTACCACTGTAGAGAAGGCACGTGCCCTGCAGTGGGACGTACATAAACTCATGCCTCCTTCCAAGAAGGCTTAGGCAGAAGTTCTACCAGGACACCCAGAATATGGTCTCCTATATTTTGGGTGTCACACAATGTGATTTGCGAGCCTATTGCCATATCGGCACAAATTCCTTGCTCCGTGCTGATAATCAATAGAAAAATCCAATATCTGCCCGACCCGGAATTCGAACCCTAGACCTTTGGTTTGTAATTGTACCGTAGTACAACTATGCTACCGAGGCAGTCCAAGTGCATGTGACAGGCTTCATGGTGCAGTTGGATAAACGCCGGCTGGCAAACGAGAGGTGGGGAGCTGGATTACCGTTCCTATTTCGAGTATGGATTTTTCAGCACCAAAGTTGGATTACGACTAAACTCCTACAAAAACAACAAAGTACCTATATAAAAACGTCTTATAATTACCTCGCCACATTTGTTAGATTTGAAACTGATCGCTGATAGATAAACTCCAGTGCTTGCCGCACATTGAAGGACCGCGGTTTCTTAGAAGTGCTTTGTTAACCATTCCATTTTAACCGCAAGTCCAATAAACATAGTACGAGATAATGGACATTTGATATTTTATGTTGATTTAATAGATAGTACATTATATAGCCAGTGGCGTAACTAGCCCATCGGGGGCCCGTGGCAAAATTCATCTAATGGGGCCCTTCGTAAATATAAAAATACTTGACGTTGTAATTTCGTTTTTATAAGTAACCAAGTAAAGTTCGGTCTATTTAAGTATACGTAGAAATTACAGGGAGGCCGTGCTGGTAGAACAGTTTTGCTTTCAGGCTCTGTCATATATCCAACGTAAATATGTGGACCAACTTCCTAAACGCTGTCCAGCCCAATTGAATTCCCTGTCGGCTTCCTTTAAAAAGTTGTATCAACCCAATTGCATTAATTTCTCCAGGTAGACATATTCATTGACAACTTCGAGAGCCATGCCGTCGACGATAGCTGGTCCCGGATCGACGAATTCATTAGACATGACTTTCGTCTTGTCTAGGTTCATACGGAGAACAGCTATTATTTTCATTAAGGCTGTGCAGCAAGTTCAAGAAACTGTGGGGCTAATCCAAAAGTTTAAAGTCTCTCAACGTGCTATGGAAAGAGCTATGCTATGAGTGTCTGATGTCTCTGAAGGACAAAATTCGGAATTAAGTGATCCGTCAGAAAACCGTAGTGACCGACATCATATCACATATGTCGCAGAAAAGATAACCACTGGAGTCATCCGTCATCTAGTCAAAGAGCGTCACACACTACGTTTGCCAAGACGCGGTCTCCAGTCCAGAACACGCTTATTCTAGCGCTTACCCGTTCTGCAACATATGCGGCCAGTCCCTTTCGAGTTCAACCTAAAACTTTCAAAGCTATGGTTCTCAGACAGATCACTTAGTTCCGAATTTTGTCCTTCAGAGACACTCATAGCATAGCTCTTTTCATTGGACTTTGACCGACTTTAAACTTATATATATTAGCTCCTCAATCAGTGTCCACGTCTCGGCTCCGTTAATCATTGCAGGACAAACTGGATGAACACCATAATCTTCAAGCTCCGTGGTATATCCGACGAAAATATGTGGTACAACTCCCTAAACGCAGGTCAGCCTGAATCCTGAAAATGAATCCCACTATCGGCTTCCTTTTCGAAGTTGTACCTACCCAATTGCATTAGTTACCCGAGGTGGACATATGTAGATATGACATGCAGGCGGACGTTTTCTTGCATAAAAACGGCACTCTCACCAAATTCTCTTGTTCTCTACTATAATTCAACCTAGAGTTTCAGTGGTGTCTTTCTAGTCCACGTGCACCATTTTGCTGTTCCTGGTTTTCGAAGATTAGATACAGTTTCGTGGAAACACTTTAAAATTACTCGGTGAACTGCAGAAACAAACACACTAATAGTTATTGCAGTATTTCGTGTGCTTACTGCGCCCATCTTCAAGCATTGTCAGGGTTCTGGTAAATTCTTCAGAGGTTAAGTAATGACACTATGACTTCAGAATAATAAAATGTATAAGGCAGATGTTTTGTTTACATCTTGCAAATGGAAGTTAAAAATGTAAAAATTAAACAAATCCGCGATAAAATTGGTAAATAATAGTTTTATTTCAATCTTCCAAATAGTTTATTCTTACTTTCGTAATTAATGTTAGATTCTCCTCTGCTTACCCCCTTTAGAGCTTGAGCCCAACGCTCTGTCGAGCCAGGGCCCTGTCGGGCCCGAGGCCCTGTTAGACCAGGGCCCTACCGGGCCGGGGGCCCCCTATGCCGGGGGCCCGTGGCATTTTGCGCACTCTGCCACCCTATTGTTACGCCACTGTATATAGCTAATACCTGTTAGCTCTTTTATGTAAGTTGAGAGATGGTATTTTAGACCGCAGATTGAGACTCTTTTACCACAGCAATGGGGACGAGTGTAGGGAAGCAAAGATGTGTAGGAATCGGACCGATGATATTGAATATAAACTTCAATTATTATCGATCTTAAATGTGTAGAGTTTAAGTGATTAAGCGAATTGTACACACCTCTGATCGTCCCCGCTTCATTGATGACGTAGCATTATTCAGCAATGCTTATACCGATATTACAATCATCTATGATTGTTTTTCTTGAACTATTGTATTCCCTATTTACACTGATCCATTTTATTACAACATGTAATGGCTATGTTAAATCCTGACACAACTGAAACATTGTGACAAATACTGAGTTGCTCTTGCACTTCATATACTAATTAAACTAAAAATTAAATTTCCATAAATCAGATAACTCAATTTCTCTATAATATCAAGAGCAGATATGACTTGAGTCTTCTACATTTAATATGTACACTTGAAAACGAACAACTAATTTATTATGTTTCACACATTGGATACTAATACGAAATACGTTCTAGTTCTTCAATGAGTCCTCAACAATATGAATGCATCTAATCTTTCTGCTGAGTTTCCTCCAAGAACTTCTGTCTGTGCATAAGCCAGGAGTCACTATCGTCGCCGCCTTCCTCTTCTGCCACAACTGAAGGCAGCTCGAAGGCCATCACATCAGTCTCCAAGCTCTCGTCCGTCAGTGAAGGGACGGAATCGTGCACTGGCAGTGGAACGGGCTCGGGAGGCAAAAACTCTGCCATGTAAGTTGTCACGTTTCTTGCACGCCATGTCGATATTTTTCCTGAAAGTTTCATACAAAAATTTAGTTATAAAAAAAAACAAAAAGTATATTAATCTGAATCTGTTTATATCTTGATTGAGAGCCTCAATTACTTCTTGGTGTACTTAATAACCTTATTTTAATTTACGCTGGTCAAGAGTTTTAAATATTATAAATGCTGAAATGTAGTCACAAAAGTAAAAGTAAAGCAAAATGTTAGATAGGTACCTAATGTTTCGTCAATTTCAATTTCCTCCTCCCCTCCTTCCTCAAGCCTTTCCTCTTTAGGTTTATCTTCTTTTTCTTCTTCGCCTTCGCCATATTCTTCTAAAGCTGGATCTTTTGTAAGCAGATAAAATCCATGCTGCATGCAGTTCGTATCGAAAACAAAGCATCCGGGACCTTTGGGCATTCCTTTAAACCAAGATCCGTGATATCGTACACGAGGGTATATAATTTGCCCAGGACCCTCAATGCGGCCTTCTACCCACGTGCCCATAAATTTAACTTGGTACTCCGCGAAGAAGTACGTACCCAGCCCGTGTCGTTTTCCTTTGAACCAAGCACCTTCATAAATATCCCCGTTGGGGTAATAGTAAGCGCCGAAACCCTGTTTCAAATCATGTCTCCAATCACCCTCATATCTAGAGCCATCTGGATACAGCATTTGACCAACTCCATACTTCATAGCTCGACGCCATTCTCCTTTATTCGTCATGAAACATCAATTAAGTGAATACAAAGAAAAATTAACAATACCTAGTAAAATTTTAAAATAGTAGGCACACAATCTATTATGTATCGTTCCAGAAAATTATTCCTGAATTTATATTTTATCAGAGAAAGTCAGTTTTGTTGAAAAATCGAAATGGTATTTCAGAAGTAGACAATAGAATCCTACAAAATAGTAAACATGACCTAATTTTTTATAGATGCTATATTTTGATTTCTGAAATACCTTCATATCGTGCGCCGTTTTTGAACACATACAAGCCTTTGCCGCTTCTCAGTCCACGGCAATAGCAGCCTTGGAAGAAATCCCCATTGGGCAGGACAGCCCAGCCTTCACCGTGCCTCTCCCCGTCAGGATTGCGGCCGCCTACGTAAACCTTAAAAAATGAAGTATATGTTATTACATACTTAACAAAAACTCAACTTTTTATAATGATTTTTCTTAAATCAAAATATTCGTTGAGTTAACAAGATGTTCATATTATAAAAATATTATGGAACAAGTGTACCCCAATAGTGTCGACATCTTCAGGTCCCTCGCCCTTTTCCTCTGCCATTATATTTTTTAAATTTTTCTGTAGCAATTACTTTTATCTAAATATTTAGTAATAAGATACGTAGCTTATTTTTGGAACAGTATAACCATGAATTGTCAAATGATGAAGGAGTCAAATTATGACATAGGTACATTTATGTAAAAAGTAAATAAATTAGTTCTCGTCATTGAGGTTTTACAACGTCATCAAATTAAAGTTGTAGGTAAATTAAAAAATGGTGAACAGTAATAAGTAGTTTTATTTTTGTTTGTGTCTAAATAAATTAATAACGTTTTACAATACATAGAATTCGAGCAAGCAAACACAAAACGAGCTGGTATAAATTAGTTAAGTACATACTGGAGTTCATACGTCGCTGACTAGATGCTAAGCATGAGGCAAAATATATTGCATGTGTAGATTTGTATATTTTTTGTAATCATAAACATCGTAAACAGGCAAGATCGAAAGATTTTTATATTTCTACTCAAAGAAAATCACAGACGTTCTCTTGGTCTATATAAAGCGCATTCAAGGTCCCTTTAGAAACAGTACTAGGTCAATGGAATTTACAGATAGTACCTAAACAAAACTAAATTTACGAAACTACAATTTCAATTAATAAGTACCTACCAATAACATATTGTACTTTGGGACCGACGCGACCTGGTATAGCCTCTAATTAGATGAAACCGTAGCTGCTAATTATTTCTAATTATTATATCATCAACTAATTATGTACCTATTCTGTACGTGATTTTAAAACAAAGCAAAGCAAAATCAAAACAAACTATACTTAAACTACTATAGTTAACGTTTAAAACATCTAATTTTGTACTTTTCGTTAAAACATTGTTTATACTTCATAGGTATTGAAACTTGGCAAGTTAACACACCAAACTTATTCAGCGAATAACTAATTTAAATTACTGTTATGTTTTGATCTACAAACAAGGTCAACATAAAAATCCGTTCTTTGGGTCACCAGGCAGCAAGGCGTGTTGTGACCTCAAAGCCAATCAAGTCGGATTCCAATCGTGTAGCAAACGACTTTACCAGTTTCTCACATACATTCATTTCCTTATCCATTACGTTTAATAGACACAACACACTTTTGACAATAAATAAATCATAGTATATGAATCGCTATTATCACTATCAACGTGGTGGCGCCTGGGGCGGAGCGTCTTCCAACTTTCCCCATACCACGTTACACATTTCCCTCACTAGCGCTTGCTCTCCTGAATCTAGATCGGGTGCGGGCCTCCTCCTTTCCCTTTCTACCCTTTCTCTTACTTCTAACACTTGCAGTGCACGTACTACAGCCTCAGGTCGCTCATTTACAGTATTGCCGAGTCCTTTTTCCGCTTCTAGTCTTCTGACTTTTTGTTCTAGATCTCGAACATACTGCACAGTTCTCTCGGCTAGTTGAGGATGTGTTATGGATACAGGTGGCGCAGCACGAGTCGCTTCTTCAGGATTTGTGCCGCTGCTACTACCATCACCTTCATCTCTTTCCCTGCCGTTGGGCCGCCCACAGCTTACACATGTACTTCTCTCGCGTTCTTCATCCAAATACAGACACAGTTCCTTTAATTCTAAATTATCTCGAATCAATTCTTGTTGCTTATCGTCTAACTCTCTTAATTTGCTCTGATACGCAGACACTTCTTGGCGCATTACTGATGCCGTATACCTGCCAAACCTTTGCCACTCACGAGCCAATTTACGTCCTTTTTGTCGATCGTCATCTAAAAAACAACACAAATCACGAAGTTCTTGATTATCTTCGCTGAGCCGCCGGTTCGCTTCCTTTAGGGCCTTTATTTCATTTAATAATGCTTGAATTTGTCGCCTTTGATCGTTCGAAGCTCGCGGTCCCTCAGGCTCGACACGCTTCGTAAACTTAAGCATGTCCGCTGACCTCCTGTGAATCTGTTCCTCGTCGATATTCCTCTGCGCTCGCTGAGCGTCGTCTGCGCTTCTAGCCCGTGTCGTCGGCTCTACTGGCTCGTGAACTATAGCTTTTGTAATTATCTCGGCAGAAGGGCGGAGTATTCTCACCCCCGGTGGTATTTGATATCCTGCGGGATATGCTTGAGGATATTTCACTAATGGAATTGATCCGCCTGGATACGGACCGGGTATCGCCCCTTGCGCACCCGGCGGATATTGTAACTTTGTGGGATCGATAGATTTAGTGGCGTAAGGTGGTTTGAACTCTTTGGCGGTCGCGTCGACAGTGGCAAGTTTGTGGACACTAGCGGCCGGCGGAGGCGGATGATAACGCGGTGGAAAGTTGACCGGTTCCGCTGCCTGTTTACCAAGTTGTTGTTTCTGTTTACTAAATTGGCCCGCGTTCTGGTTGATTGACATTGTTAGAGCCAATTCGCTCGCGTACATCCAGCTCAGTCAGTCAGTGCATCGCGGTGACTTCTCGAAATTCATTTCTAAATCGGCACATTGCGACCGTGCGAAAGCCGAGGCGGCATGAGTTCAACGATTGGTCCTTGAATGAACGGAGGAGGGGAAAGCCGCCGGCTGCGTAGGCTGTGGACCGTGGCATTCGCGCAATTAGTTCTATCACGAGTCCGAGTTAAATGTAAGCACTGTTGTCCATTCAAAATCTTGAGTTAACTTCACTTTTGCACGTCCCAAGTAATGTACTAAGAAGTGTCGTTGATAGTAATGTTTTCACAAAACAGGTTATGCGCAGAGACGGCGGTAACGCGACGCGGCGATGCTCGTGTGTGCGTGGTGCGACTGGCCGGCGGCGCTGGCGGCTGTTACCTGCGCACCGCGTGCCGCGCCGCAGAGCCTCTCGCTCTACAGCCTTCCGTCTCACCTGTAAACACGCACACATAAAGCCTACTATTGTAAATAACACTTAACACCGATTCATTGACTTCACCGACTCCAATAGGCTTTGCTACACAGACATGTCTCCGCCGCGAAACAAAACACCTTCAACCTTGAAATTGCATTTTTCACATAAAATAGAATTTTATATTGCTACTGTTGTGTTATACATTATGCACGCAGTGTCTTTGTGCCCTACGTATGTGCAAAATAAAACCCTTTGATTGAATACCTTTCGAAAAGAAGAAGGCTATAGTTCTATTTTATATGTTACATACTTATTATAATTTTCATATCATATAATAAAAATGCAAATACATGAGTTAACATTGTTTTAAAAAGTTGCATCCTTTATTTCAAATATAATATGCGCCTGATATTTTCCTCATTCTTCATAATGAAATAAAAGCTATAACAAAAAATCAGGCGCATTTTAAAGAAACCTCTAACAAGATAACAATTCTTTAAAAAAACTGCTGGAGCATGGGAGTTCTTATATAGCAAGTAAGCAAAGAAAAAATAAATAACGAATAGCAGTAGAAAGAATAAAGCAGACTTTTAGCTTGGATAAATAATTTGGAAATAACGTAATACAAGAGATACACGGAACCGATGCAATGGTAATGGTAAATGGTAAGTGATATTGTTTAAAGATTAAGCCTGGAAACTGGAGATGCACTTTTACCGGTGGTAGTTCTCTCATATGTGAGAGGCCACATGAGTACCCCCGCATTGTCTATTTCTCCCGTCAAACAGCAGTGTAGAAGCACTGTTGTGTTTCGGATTGAAGCAACTACTGGACATATTGAGACTTAACATCTTGTGTCTCAGAATGGCGAGCGCAGTGGAATGCCAAGCATTGCTTTGTGATTCGCAGGCCCGGATCTAGGGGGGGCAAGACGGGGTCTGTGCCCCAGGCGGCAAGTTCAGGGGGTGGCATATTGAATCTTGGGAGACAACTACAGAACTGACCAATATCGTAACACCACTTACAAGGGCAGTGCAGTTTTTTTTTAATATCGTTATCAATCGTTACCAATATCGTTGAATATGTGATAGGGGCGTGGAAAAAGAGATGTAGCTATATTTGGAAACTCCTTCATCGATCTCAACGACTGCGTTTGAACTGACTGACTGCGTTCAAATATTCAATTTGTGTTTACTAGTTAGTTTTGTTGATTAACCGAACGAAGAAACATATTTTATTTGGTACAGGAGTTTGTCCGCGACCTCGTCTTCGTTTATATTATGATAATATGGTTGTAAAAGCAAACCAACGTTATACCGCTACTACTACATTACATTGCAACACTCCGAAAGCTTTTTACAAAAATCAACATAAGACTTTCTTTCGGGTCCTTTCCATCTTCTATTCAGCTATAAAATTATCCTTTATTTCAACCCCTTATAGCTAATATTCAAAAACAAAGCCGACGCACCCGGTTCAGGACTCCAAGCTTGCGTGCTGTGGCAGATATTACGCCCTCGACGTGATTTCTTGGATTGAAATGGATATACACAGCGTATGTCCACACCAAGGATATTCAGGTTATTCTGCATTGCGAGGGGAGCACCCTGAAAAATTGGGAAGGGAGAGAACGAGTATTTTTTGTAAGTGAACGCACTCACCTGGGTTTTCTTGGCATTGTAATTAACCATATTCCTGGAAACCCATGTGAGCTCAATGACAAGATCTTCGCGTCCCCTCACAATGTTGACTCGGCAACCCGGAGGCCCATAGTGGTATCGCCCAAGAACGGAGCTGTCGTCTGCATAGCAATGAATGTTGCCTAGCGACAACATATTATTGATATGGAGAATAAACAGCGTGGGCGGCAGCAACGAGCCTTGAGGAACTCCGGCATTTACCGACATAAGCGCCGAAGCGTGTCCATCGACGACGACACGTATTCTACGCCCATGCAGAAAGCCAGAAATCCACGAACACAGGTTGTCGGGCAGACCGTATGTTGGAACTTTGGAAAGAAGACCACCGGGCCAGACCCTATCAAAGCCTTGGCTATGACAAGGCTCATAGCAAGAGCCTCGCCACGCCAATCAATCGCCTCACCCCAGCGATACAGGACAAACGCAAGAAGATTCACCTGTTGGTCGAATTTGACGGAATCCCCGATGTCTGTCATTGATCAACGAGTGATCAAGTAACGGATCAATTGAGAGTTTATGATCCGCTCCATGACCTTACACCTCACTGAGGTGATAGCGATAGGGCGATAGTTGGTAGGATCTGACCGATCACCCTTTTTGGGGATCGATTGCACATTGACCTCCTTCCAAGATTCAAGCACAACTCCTGCGCGGTTGGACGCTCGGTAGATGCAAGTCAGTGCAGGAGTCAACTCGGCTGCACAAGCTCTTAAAACCACCGCCGGTATTCCATCCAGGCCATTGGCGTTTCGCACATGGAAAGACCATAGCTCACGCCGCACTTCACACTGCCTAATGCGGATATCCGCCATTAAGAAACGGCAATCAGAAAGTGTCTGCAGCGTTTGGGAACCACGGTCCTCGAGGCGGGAAGAAGCCGCAAAGAGATTTGCCAGTAAGGCAGCCTTCTCTTGCGGTTTATGAGCCAGCAACCCTTCCGGATATCTCAGCGGTGTCACCGGTGGACGGCAGAAGTTAGAATGAACGGCCCTGGCCAAACTCCAATAAGCACGACTGCTAGTTGGGTGATTGCCCAACGCACGCCCAATCTTGCTAACGCGCTGGGCATCCGCTCTAATGTAGGCTTTCTTGCAGGCCTTGATGGCTCCGTTGTAGGCTTCTTTTAGGGAACTAACAACTCAAAGGGATGGATGAGAAATAAAATTACACACCATTCCAATCTTCCGACGAATAATGCCAGACCCTCCGCTCAACCTGCACGGCACGTGGAGGTGAAGCGAACGTTACTGACGACCCAAACATTTTGATTGGGTATTGATCGAAAGTGCCCAGCAGCCAGAGGAACCAGCATGATCAGTCTTGGAGGAGCCCAGCCATAGTTCGTGATATGCATTGAAAGACTACCAAGACCCCCAAGAAAACCCCTATTTTGGCCGACGGGAACTGCACCCACGCGTCATCAGCCGCCTGGCTAAGATACCTGAACAGCCGAGTCGTCTCATTTTTCCCGTTGTGAGACCTGTAAAGGCACACGTAGACGCGGTTCAGGAACCTAGATCCACGTGTACCCGAGAGCGAAGAAGAAAGGGTCCTCCATGCAGCGCAAACGGCGACAGCAGATGTCCGACCGTACATACAAGCATACCCCGGCTTTCGTCTTGAAGTTTTCTTTAAGCGAATAACCAGGGTACAGCAGATTGGAGTTTTTGGCCGGACGTCAACAAATCTGCGTCTCCGTCAAGAAGAGCAAAGCAGACCAGGCCGTCTCGAGATCATGGTGGACGGCATTGAGGTTCGTATGGAGTCCGCGGATGTTGGTGAATTCCAAAGTGAACGCGGTGGTGGGGTTATGCACCGCTGAAGGACCTGCTCTATTTAATCGCACTGTCATGAAGTTGAGGGGATGGTGGAGGGATTTGATCTTCATCAAACCCATCCCCAAGCATCGAGGAGCCTTAGTCCGGACGTTAGGAAGGCCGAATGGGTACCGGCACGAAAGGGTCGGCAGGTGGCGAATTGATCCGCCGGATGGATGGGCCTGAGGATGAGCCGCCGGGACTCCACATCCAGTCACCAATCGGCACGACGCCGACGGAGCCACCCAAGATTATGCGCGGAATGGTGAGGCAGCGTCTCGCAGTGATTTGCCACGATTGGGCCCCTCTACTGTATCGCGGGCGGCCAGCGGACAACCGTTTCTACGGGCCTCCCCGACCGGGGGCATATATTTTTCCGTTCGACAGTGACCGAAGATACCCTCACGATACAACCTCATGCCCAGAGTCAAGCCCCTCGAAAAACCGGAATAACACGGGCTGATCTCGGAAACCGGTCTCTTACGGGTATCACTTATGGCGGTTTTACGCCCCGTTGACGGTGGTCGCTACCCGGGCGGACACTTAAGTCCTACCACCACGAACTGTGTCACTCATTTGGCACTTACCAGGGGTCACGTGTAGTGAAACTAGAGTTAAAGCCTACGAACGCGAGTGACGTTATGGCGACTGTCCCACCCTTACACCCACCACTGTAACTCCTGTGAGCCAGGATCAACAGTGGCACGCAATACAATGACACCGAGCATTGCGAGTGACGTTAACCTTCAAAAGCGATATATAAAGCGTTTAAAAAATGCTTAACATGGTGGTAAAATGGCGTTTTTTTTCCCGAAGGCCTGTGTCATATGGTTGCTAAAAATGATGATTATGATTAAGATAAAAATATAGGCAGGTGGGGGCGGCATTTTTCAGTTTTTGCCCCGCCTCGAAAAATACCTAGATCCAGCGCTGGTGATTCGAGGTTTTGTTTGGTTCTGCTACTGTTTATGAGCTGTCGTATTGCTTTCCATCAGGCGAACGGCATGCTCTTCTCGCCATTCATTGGAAAAAAAAAAGATATTTCTTTCGGATCAGGGTGGTAGAGTCTCATAGTTTCTGATACCAAAGACCCAAGACCATACATTAGTATTATATACAGAGACACGAGACTACGGGGGATACTCTATACTCCGACACCACGACGAATGTTCGAACATTACACAATATGAATACTTTACAAAACGTTCGAATCCTGTATGGTACGTCGTAATAATTTAAATAAATAAATAATTTTAGACTAAGTTCGAAGTGAGTGACAAGTTTCATAGAGAATAGTATTGATTATTAGAAGAGGAAAACCTTTATTTTAAATGTTGATCTTTAACGTCCGAACATTCGAACTACGTGTCGGAGTTCAGAGCAACTCTCCGAACTTGTCGTGGGGTCAGCCGACATAGTCATGTCACATACATAGTCATGTATGTGACTGTGGGGGAACTTATATTTAAAAACATTGGAAATTAAATAAGTGTGAAGTAATAAAACTCGGCCAAAGCGGAGTTGGGCCTCTAGTTTAATGCAATAAAATCCAAATGGTATTAGCACGGATCGCACTTGACTGTGACTTGACAGATGTACACAATAGATTTAAGGAGAACATTGGCATATTAAACAAAACCATTAATATTGCAATATTAGAAATGGCAGGTCCACGCTTTTGTCATTCATGGCACAGCATAAAGAAATACGCTCGTCGGAGGCGGTACCAGAGGCTTATAGGAAATTGACTTGAAGGGAGAGCTTTGCCGTTGCGGTTTCTTTCAGTGTGTGCTATTGACGGATGCCCAATACCCTTTTCCTTTTTCAAACTTTCTTCGAACCTTCCCACTTCGCTTTCGGTTTGATGGGCCGGCAACACATCCACGATCCAAACGTTGTGGATGGTCATGGTGGTGATCACTAACCATCGGGTGACCTGTAGGCTCATTTATTAGACCTATGCAATAAATAAAACTTAGTACAAGGACAATGTTATTATGATCTTTGTACCTAATATGTATTTACATATCCATTAAATTTTTTAAAGTATAATTGCGCGCATGATTTTCAGCAGCACTTTCCAAATACAATCAGCCTGTACAGTGACGATAATCATAGCACAGGTGCCATAGTCCATACAATCTGGAATATTCTTTGAAATATAACCCTGTACTTTGGCACTTGCACACACTTTCTCCAATATTTTTTGGAGAATCGTTCATATATTCTGCGGTCGTACATACGTGTAGCATATGGTAACAAATAACAATGGCCCGGCAAGTGGAGCGGCGGCGCTTGAGGGTCCCTTCGGCCGCGGCACATCAGTGCGGGACCGACTCGAGCAAGGATGGCGCGCGCGTATTGTCGACCGTGGCTGCTGGCCGCGGCACTCGTCGCCTTAGCTTCAGGTAATGGCGCATTTTATTTATCTAGATATTATGTGAGCAATGAACCTAAAATTAATATAGGTATTAAAATAAGTTTAGGTCTTTCGAACAATAGGTAGTTATTATTTTTTAAATAAATTTCACATATTAACTTCGCTATGAATTAAGTGTCATCTTATTTCCTTAATAGAATTATGTAATAGTTCTTTTTTTGTTTTACTTGTAACTCGTGTTTTATTTTGAATTTTATTTCATGTTAAATACAGAAGTCTATTGCACTAGCAAGACGAATATTTTTATAACATGATAACTCATACTTAAGCTTTCAATTGAATATTAACGATGACACGAGATTACCTTCCGCCATTAAATTAATTAACATTAGGTAGTCGTAATTTCTTACGTTGAAACTGATATGTATTAGAAAAATGTATGAGCAGTGTCTTATCAAATTATTAAGATAAGTCCGTGTTGAAAGATTTTTCATAAAACTTTATCAAAGATCTGAACTGAGATTCTGTTTATCACGATCGATACTAGATAGCTATTCTCAGAAACTTTAGAAAGCATTTTACGATTACTATTATGTATTATGAAATATCAATGAAGCGATAATAATATCTTTTGTCAAAAAAGGAAAACTTTGCACGGATTATTCTTCAGTAGCACTACCGGTACTCTTTTATTTTATTCCGCAACTCTTGTAAATGCGGGATGACTTTTAACCAACAAAAATGCCTATTAGACTAGATTATATGTTTTATTTAATAATGCCTTAAAAAGATTTCAAGTGATATTTTTATGCTAAATTAATAAATAAATTATATAACAGTTCAATGTAAATAAATAAATGAGATATTTGTTCCTATTCACGAAACAAATAATAATTTTACTCGAGTTCCTCTATTTTTGCATCTATTTTTGTAGTTTGACATTTTAAAAGTAAAACACGAAGAAAACCAGTTTTCTATTATAATTTTAAATGCGGTGGATATTTCAGGTTGCATGCATCTAGGAATTTATTGCTTAATCCTTTGAGTGCTAAAGATTTTACTAGAGATTATTCTACTTTCTAGGTAATATTTACTATTTACATACAAAGTCTTCAACAACTTTACAATATAGCGCTGTTTTAGAGCTTCTGAAATATACAAACCTAATAACTGAACTACTAGTTACGATAAAGGGGTTAATGCGACTATGAAAATAGTGGTCACGGGTTCGAATAACAGGGTATAACTCCAACTTATCGACGTCATGTGCATAAATTCAATTGCCATTAAGTCATTACCAACAATTTTTCCATAAAAGAAAATATTTCGAGAAAACCTGCATATCTTAGATACTTTACAATAATTTCTAAGGTATGCGTAGTCTACCAATCCGCACTTGGTCAGTGCAGTAAAAGCCTTCTCAGTAAAACTCTCAATTGTAGATGAAGCCTTTACCCTGAAGCGGGACATGTATGGGTGGATAAATATTATTTACTTTTTCCATAGATTCGAGTAGTGAAAAAGAGCGTCATCCTATCAAAGAAGCTCTGCTACTCCACAACGAAGCCTTCAACGCCACATTCGAGGACTGCGTGTGGAGACGAGAGCGAGAACCATGCCCTGATCCTGAAGTCAAGCTTCATCTTTACACAGAAGCAGAACCTTTCAAAAGGGTTGTAAGTATATTTTAAGTATGGTAAAATCTACAATGAAATAAATATTATTTTTTGCTTGAGCTCTGAAGTGGTTTTTTGAAGTCAGTTTATATTTTTATCACGTTTGAAAATAGAATGTGTCAGCCATTAGCCATATTTTTCCAAACAAGGATTAATACATCGGTTTTCTTTGAGGACATGGTCGAGCTAGAGCGTGGAAACTGAAGTAGAATTGACCAGAACGCCACTCCTTCACATATATTATCATTGCCTGGTTTAAGATTTCTGATACTAATGATTGGTGCTACGTAAAGAATATTCTGTATTTTGTTCATCGAGCAAAAGATTGAGTACATAATTATGTGGTATTGATGAATTTGACTACTTATTACCAGTATTGAGAGATGAATAGGCACAGCACATTGAAGGTGGTCACGGTCCAAATCATCGGGAGGAAACTTTCATGCCATAGCGATTTGAGGCAATTTCTATGGTATAAAAAAAACCGCCAACCCGCATTAAAGCAGCGTAATGGACTATATGGCCTAACCCGTCTCAATCGTACTTTCGATTATAGAGGAGGCTCTTGCCCTGCAGTGGGACTTGTATGGGCCGATATACGACGTCTAGCGTTTTCTTACATTTACGCGCAGCAGCTCAAACCTTCAATCAAATATACATTTGATCTAAACGCTAATTATAACGAATAATGGAACTTTTCCGATCAGTTAATTTAATATGTTTGTTACTAGTTATTTTCTCAATTAGAAAAACTTAAGATACTTTAAAAAGAAGAGTAGATTCTTATCTATCTTATTGTGTCGCGTTACAGGTTCGGTCTCTGTTGGACACACAAGAGTTTGATAATATAATTGCGTTGGCCGTCGAGAGTTGCATAATGATTTGTATTTACTCTATCTGAAAATTCTAACTTCGCCCCCATCAGGTGAAATTGTAATCACTGTTTCGCTACAGTAAAAAAATCCTTACATACTTACATAAACGCACGATTTTGTCCCGGAAGGCGTAGGCAGAGGTGTAACCCAGATGGCCACGTTTCGCCTTGTCTTTTTTCGTCCCACGATGTGATAGGACGCACAAATTCCTGACTCTGGGCTAATAATGAAAAGAAAAACCCAACATCACTGTGACCGACCTGAGACCTTGGCGTTGTAACAGTACCGAAGTTCAACTGCGCCACCGAAGCAGTCCTATAACATTTCATTTCTTAAATCTGTATACAACAACACGTAGCATTTTAATAAAAATTGCAGGTAGGCCTAAAAAGTTCATTCAATTTTGATGTAAACTTTTCCTTTCGTCTGTGTCCATTAAAAACAAGAAGTAAAAGACAGTGTTTTTTTAATTACAGTGAATGGCGAGACGAGGATGCCGTTCGCCTGATGGTAAGCGATGCGACCGCTCATGAACAGAAGCAAAACAAAACAACACCTTGTATTGCAAAGCAATGCTTGGCATTCCACTGCGCTCGCCATCCTGAGACATAGGATGTTAAGTCTCAATATGTCCAGTAGTTACTCTGGCTACAATGTCCTTCCATCCGAAACACAACAATGTAATAGATATTTATCGTTCATCGTTTTTTTTGTATTGCGATAATTATTTCCATGTTTGCTTCTCACGCGTTTAAAAAACGCAAAAATTACCATACAATGTATAGAAAACCAGCAATAACAATCGCAATGACTTACACAACTTGGAATTACGAAAAACAAATATTAATGAAATATGCAAAAATTATGTGAGTTGTGACATGTTAAACTAGAAGCTGTATAAATATTACCGTTATTTAGTAATCCCTAATTCAATATAGCAAACATAAATTATTCTCATGGCCGCCTGGGTACCATTGCAATATCTATTTTTCCCGCCAAAGAGCAGTGTAAATGAACTGTAGTGTTCCGGTTTACAAGACATTGTAGCCAGAGTAACTACTGGACATATTTCCTATTGGGATTTCTCAGGATGGCGAGCGCAGTAGAATGCCAAGCACTGCTTTGTAATTAATGGTGTTGTTTGTTTTTGCTGCTGTACATGATCCATCGTTTCGCTTACCATTAGGCGAAAGGCTTACTAGTCACGCCAATTATTGAATTGAAAAAACACTTACTTATCCCTAAACAACACGGGAGTAGCAATTCTTAATAAGTCCAAAGAATGCCCTAAATAAGATTTCAACGAAATAACTATGGTATTGGAAATATTGTCTCCTTTAAAATAAACCAGAGCAAATAAGTTGAAAAAAAAATATGGGTAAGAATAATTTCTAATACAGCAATAAATATTTCATACTACCACTGTTCTAGTTTATATTTACGGATGTAATATGCACAAATATTGATTTTGCTTCCTATTGCTTCCCTCGTCATATATTTTCATAAAAGTCAGGCTAATTAACGGTCAACAAACAGGTAGTTTATAAATTATTTCCAAACAATTTTCATTGATAATGAAATTAAGGAAAGCAGTACACGGTCGTATTCTTTCATCTGTAACGGACACGCGAACCGCGCGTGTAACAACTTATTAAAACTTTATTATGAATAGATAGGTCGTATATCTTCCAAGTTTATTGCACAATGTTTATTTATCATGTTGTGGCCACTTTTTACTGTATTCAGTAAGGTTAACTACTACCGTACCGTTTGCCTGGGTCGCTGTTCACAGGCAGGGTTTAATGGTACGTACTCGAATTGAGCAACAAGTAGATAAAAAGAAGCCACCATAAATACTGATGTACGGTTGAAATTATTATTTGTTTTATAATTATTTGAACCGTAGATATTCACTAATGACTACTGCGCGAGAATCCTAATAACTCAGGAGTATAATATATGTACTCGGAGTTTGAGGAAGTTGACCATCTGTGCTAGAGCCTTTAGTTCATAATTTCGTTCCTAGAGTGCGTACATAATTGACTGGAGCCACAAGTATCGGATCGAATCCGGGTATTTATGCAACTGATATGGCACATAATTATTATAAAACGCTTCCTAGAAAAAACAATAATCCTCGCTGCTAGCCTAAACAAATTATTAGAGAAAATAAAGATCTAGTCAAAAGATATTATCAAGTAATAGAAAAACGAGTAAATGGACATAATATTTAATCAATGAGGGATGGATAACGTGCGTATATCCGGCTTAGAGTATATCCATAGAATGAAAAAGTATTTTAAGGGCTTAATTGCGTAATATGTTCAATATGAGATGCGAATATAAACATAGTAAAGTGAATCAGCAAAATTCCGGTATATTTTCAAAATAAGGACGCAATTCTGAATTCTGCTGTATGTTATGTTGTTCTTTTTTTTAGTTGATGTTGATTGCGCAAATATGGTACTATACTCATACATCCTTTCGTATGTGTTTGTACAAAATCTGAATATGTCTGACCCGCGCATCTAATTTTCTTGAACACACATCACACCGTATCCCCAGGAATAGGCAAAAGTGATTCCAGGACTCCCAACGTCCGCTTTGTGAGTAATATGGGGCAAGTGCCAAGCCTATAGCAATATGGGGCACAAATTCCTGACTACTAGCTGATAATGAACAGAAAAAATAAATATCACCCAAATCAGGATCAAACCCGAGGCCTTAGTAATCTGAGCTTAGTAATCGTACAATTGAAACAGTTTTTTTTAAATAAACAATGTCAGTATGTGACGGAGGACTAGGAATGCGCACAGGGTACCGCTACTCGTCCTCGACGCAGCCCCGGCCTCCTTCTGAGTGCTGTGTTGCACGCACGATGCGCTGCCTAAACAAAACTTTTTAGGTCACACATTTACACGACCTTCAATAGTTAAAAAGGATGGAGAATGCAATCAGATGCCCTGGGTCCATCTTTGTATAAATTATACTATGTATAATGTGTTTATGTTCATTTATACAGGGCATATCAATACTGATACGGAAAACGAAGCCGGATGGTAGTTTTAATGACTTCAGACACAATGCAACTAAAAATTATGCAAAAAGAACGTCGTTATTTGTATTTTTTTCCCTATCGTTGTATTTGACAGCCTCTGTGGTGCACATGGGCGTAGCCAGGGTGGGGCAGAGTGGGGCGCTTGCCCCACCCTGGCTTTGACCTGTAAGGTACCTAACCAACTCTAAAAAAATAAATTATCTAGGTAAAGTACTAGACAGGTGAGCAATAACAAAGTATTTAGGATAATTCGAATTATAAACACAGAAACAGGGTGTTAAAGAAGAATACCGTGGGTACAATTTGCTAATTACATATGATTTAAGGCTGTTGCCCCACCCTGATCCCACGGCTGGCTACGATCATGGTGGTGCAGTTGGTTAAATGTCGGCTGTAGAACGAGAGGCCGCGGATTCGATCCCCACACCGAAACAAATGTTTGTGAGCTTTACAAGTATCTGTTTCGGGTCTAGGTATTTGTGAGTAAAGAAATTGTTTTTTTTTCTAAAATAATAGTGTGCACCCTTTTATTTTTAAATACGCAATGATATGCAAATTAAATTATAATTTTAGCAAAAATTATTTACTACTCAAACACAATGTTATACTATACAAAAAAAATTACGCATTTCTTGGCGATATTTTTAGTTGCATTTTGTTTGTAATTATAAAAACTATCCGGTATGGTTTTCGGTAGCAGTTTTGATATACCCTTTATATTTATACGACATACAAATTGCAAAACCCAAAGCATACAAAAACGGACAATACAATAGTTTCCTTACAGATATGGAGCTTTCATTATAACCACCATTGGAAACATGAAATTAAATTAATGCGATTTATTTAAAACCTAACAAAGCGGAAATAAATAAAATGGGTAATGATTAATTAGTTGATGAAAGCAGGTTAAGCTAATGGTTTTGTATAAATTACAAAATTATGTTATAGTTTTAGACCCTTACACAGATTTTCAATATCATATGTTGTGTGTATGTTCCTTGTATTTCTAGTTTGGATATTTATTACTTTTAACTTCTAAATTTAATTTTACTTTCCATATGCCATTAAGGAGTAGTTCTTGAACAAAACGTACATTAACATAATGTAAGACAATAGGGAATATGCATGTCATTTTTTTATATTTTTATACAATTCTGTATGTTATTACATTATCGGAAAAAAATATAAGTCTTTGAAAATATCAATAAAAAAAGTACAAAAAAATAATCAAAACTGCTATCAGTTTCGAAACATTCAAACGCCATGATGGCGCGAACTCTCTGTGACGTCAAAGGTCACGTTATGAACAACGTAGTATTTGGATTAAGTTTCTTTCATGAATTGCTACAGAACTGTATTTCGCGACAAAATAATCCATTTTATTTAATAGTATAAAGAAAGCACAAAATAACTCATAAACAAACGTAAAACAACAAGCTAAAACTTCATAAGAACGTGACCATTGTCGTCACTTTCCTTTTCAAGCAATAGATCGCGTTTCGGAAAAAATGCGCGGCAAATTTGAAATGTCATTTTTTAAGTATTTATTTTACCGATTTAGAGTTGATAAATTAAAAAAATATCTTTAAGGTATATTTCTATATTAATAAAGATTACAAAAAAAATATTTTGACTTATTTTAAAGTCTGGTGCATGTTCCCTATTGTGAAATGTGCGTTGCAATTCACGCAGCCTTTTTAATTGTTTTTGTTTGTCACAATACTTAGGTAATATTAAGAAAACTACACTTCGCATGTAAAGAAACGGCCTTAGTATGTATAGCGCAATAGGAATTGCTCAGAAATTTCTTCATTTTTCGCTGTTTATTTCGAAAATGTACTCTTGGATCTCGCATATGAGATACCTACCATCAGTGAAAATTACCAGTGAAGTATTTACATTAGCTACGTAATATGTTAGTATAGGATGGAAGTTACGGCCTTGCATTTCACACGCCATCAGGGAAACATTACTGGGGAGTCTGTCAAAGCATTCATACAAAATTGTTTGATTGATTATATAAATTTTCCGTCCACAGGTGGATCTGTTCAGTGAAGACTGGCTGCGACAGAGTGGCTGGGAGCCTTCGCATGAGACCATCTTGCTGGTGCATGGATACGCAGGTGGAGATGACACATTGCCCATCAGCGTTCTCCGAGATGGTAGGAATTTATTGCTCAAGTACTGATTTTCTTAGAGCTAGTCTAAGGATAACTTTTAAATTTCCTTCTAAAATTATCTTAATTTATGAATAAATAAATTAGCAAACCGTACCTACCACAAACTTGAATGTCCGGAGTATGTGTACGTTCTTTTTACATTAGGAGCATAAAATATTCACCAAAAACGGTAGGCAATCTACAAATGTATTTATTCAATATCTTAACCACACAATCCACCAAAACTAATGTAACATGTTGTTGCGTAATGTGTTTTGTCGTAATTGGTTTTTAAACAAACATAAAATCTATTAGCAACATTACGATGTAACTGATGAGTTTAATACGAGTACTAAACTTATTTTAAAAATCATAGCACGACAACGGAAGGAAATCTTTAATTAGAATTTTCCGCGCGTCGCAGTATTCTTTGTGGAATATCCTTGTCTAACGATGGTGAAAGTGATTTGTATTTTCGCGTACGTTCCGCCGAAGTTTACCATGTTGACATGCGGTTGGCAGGTGTCCCACGGCTTTCTCCGCCATAATACGATGCAACGCGAGTCAATGAACTCACTGCATTGCGTATTACAGAAAACGTAGGTATCGGCGCAAACTGCAATACAGTGGCATGAGTGCTTGCCTATTTGTCAATATCAATGTAATCCTACTGTAATAGACACTGTTCGCTAGCTTACCTACTTATTGAGAGCGCAGGACAAGCAAATGAAACGACATAATGATTATGGTAAATGCAGCTTTTGATATATGTAGTATGTATTTATACTGCAAGGTTGTCTGTTGGTGACGAATCAGTTGCAAGATTTAAATCACTGGGCATATTTAACGTCAGGCATAGGTGTATTGTTAATAGGTACTTAATTAATAAGAGGCAGGAGGAGCTGAAGGTGTCATATGCTCAGTAGAGGGTGCACCAAATACCAATAGTAAATACCACACAAGTATCTCTTGGGTACGTTAAATAAACCTTGTTCAATAAGTCCCATACATCGCTTCATCATGGATATAGCTTGAGAGCCTGTGTCGCATAGAGCGACTAGCGTATTAGGTACTCTATGACGTTGAAATTACTGCAACATGGATGCCATGTTGATTGTTCAGCGTACATCCGTCGCGGCGGGTACAACGTGTTGATGCTGGACTGGGGCGCGCTGTGTCAGCCGCCGTGCTACGTGGCGGCGGTGCACAACCTGCGGCCCGTGGCGCGCTGCGCGGCCGCCGCGCTGGACTCGCTGCGCCGCGCGGGACTGCGGCCTGACACACTCACCTGCGTCGGACACTCGCTCGGCGCACACCTCTGCGGCATCATCGCTAACTACCTCACTTTCAGGCTTAACAGGATCATTGGTGAGTTATCACTTATCAGCTATGTCAATGCGGTCAATACTTCGAGTGCGGGGCGAAAGGGTAATGAGACTGAGGTTTAAGGAAATAATTGCATGCTATTCGCAATTTACTGCTTTTATTTTGTTAAAAAAATCTCTTATCGAATCTTTTAAACAAGGTGCTGCGTGGTGTATTTTTCCTCAACTATCATGTCTAAAATTAAGTACCTACATGAACAGTAAATTATATTATTGTGCATGTAATAGCCGTCATACGCGTTAAATAAAACCCACAACACCAGAAGAACTGTCAATGTAATGCCAAGACAAGAAAGTGAAGGCTTTTTTATTGAAAGCACCAATAAAGTCGATATACTCTCACAATAATGCAGACGATGCTATTTTAAGCCGGGTTATAACAATCATATTTGTTCTCAGGCCTGGACCCTGCTCGTCCCCTCATCAGGTCAGCACCAGCGCTGCGACTTGACCCGGGCGACGCGCGCGCCGTACACGTGCTACACACCAACGCGGGCCGGTATGGAGAGGCCGCCAGACTAGGACACGCAGACTTCTGTCTCAACGGAGGCCGCAGCCAGCCCTACTGCGAAGACACGCCAAGTATGATAGTATTTTGTATCAGCCCAGATACGTCCCACTGCAGGGCACGGGCCTCCTCTACAACCTAGAGTACGATTGAGAGTGGTTAGGCCATTAACAGCCGCTGCCAATAAACAATCCCAATCCAAAATTTGCCGTTTGAGATTGACAGCTCAATCTTTTTTATGATACTATATTGCCAATAATCAATCTCAGTAGTGAAAAAACTATGGTAATATGATAAATGACAAATCGAAAAGCAGAAAACAATCCCGATTGACATCAATCTATTTTTTTAGATTGATTATTGGCATCGGCCGATAGTCTACCACGCTGGCCTAGTGCGGTTGACGGACTTACAACTTATTTACTTACTTAATTTTGATACTTGTATCTGCACCCGAGTGGAGCCGGGCTCAACCGCTAGCATTAGGTATAAAATGTATATAAACTCGTTTTGTTTTCTTCCTCTTTATTGATGAATATAAATTGATATTTTTAATTACTAATAATCCCGTAATAGTGAAAGTACTGAGTGAATTCCACCGTTTTGCAGACGAGGCTCTGTGCAGCCACATCTGGTCGATCTGCTACCAGGCGGAGAGTTTGTTTCGCGCGCGTGCGGCGGCGCCGTGCGGGCGGCGCTGCTCGGTGCGCGTGCCCCCCGCGCGGGCCTCCGCGCTGCCGGTGCCGCTGGGACAACCCGCGCCCATGACGTATGTACAAGTACTTATCTAATATTTAATAATAATAAAAAAAATAATTTAATATAGTATCTAAACGCACCCCACATTTACCTACATTTATTCAACAAATCGTAATTCTAGGTAGTAGCTAATCGTCTGATTAGCCAATGTTGTATGTCTATACAATGTGAAATCTGTACCTGCGAAAGTAGGCACGCGGAAAATCAATAAGACGAGAGGATTTTTTTTAAATATAGTCTACGTGTGATCAGTCACACCTAGGCTGCTGTGTCAGCACACACACAGCATATCCAGATTTTTTTTCATTTTCCAACTGACGCTAGATATTCAAAAACTCCTTACTCCCTAATCTCTATATCCCTAGTCTACCAATCGTAGAAGGAGAAATTTAATTGAATCATGTGTGTCCAGGGCATCGGGAGCATACTGCCTAGAGGACTTCTCGACGCCATTTTGTCCGCACACGTCCGGACTAGTGGAGGGGGACACGCGCTGCTGCCTGGACGAGCAGTACGCGGCCGCCGCCACCGCCGAGCCGCCGCGGTCGCGACCTAGACCACTCGTCAGGCTACGAGCACGGAGAGTTAAACAAAACGCAGCCGATAACCAACTTGATTGATTGTTTATTCTATAATCTATATGTACAACGTAATCCTACACCTGGTAGTGCCTGGAGGCTTTTACGATCGTACATATTCTTGTAATAATTAAATAAATAACACCCAACAATTACATACATAGTCCTGACCCCACACTAAGATCGAGTCTTGTGTCGTGGGTATCAGGAATTACGAGAGACTTTTCGGTCTCACAAACACCCAGACCCAGAAGAAATATTTGTTGGCCGCACAAACATTTCTCTCGGGAACCCGCGGCCTCTCGTTTCACAGGCGGCGTCTAACCAACTGCGCCACGGAGGCTGTATATAATCTCTACTGCTTTACTTAATTTTTATTTTATTATTATTTAGTGATGACTATACTATTCTCTCCCAGTCAACCTTTGGGTTATTCAGAGAAAAAAGTAGGCATCACTAAATAGTAAGTAAAGTAATAAATATTACAAGGATATAGTATATCTACATAAATATAACAGCCTCCTGGCAGTAGCAGGTATAGAATTGGTGACGCCCTGGGCGTAACTTCTAGGGTGCCGTAAGTACTATACAAATCCAAGCGATCCAAGTAAATCATAGATCGAATCCGTCCTTTTGCGCTGACACCCAAAGGCTGTCACCCAATCGCGCCCTACTTTAACACCGGCTCTGGGGCCCTACTATATAAATCCGAAACAAGTTTCGAAACCTACTCTATAACACGAAGTTCGAATCTTCGGATCGCAGAAAGAATTATTCCAATATATCGGCAATACGAACATTTGCAGAGTAGGTACATACGTATCGTCACAAACTTCGTTCGTCCGAAGTTTCAAACTTCGTTTCGGATGAATATAGTAAATAAAAATGTAAATGTTCGGATTGCCGATATATGCGAATCATTCATTCTTCGATCCGAAGTTTCGAATTTCGTGTTACAGAGTAGGTTTCGAAACGAAAAACGTCACGAAGATTCGAACTTCGGATTTATATAGTAGGGCCCTAGTATCCAGGGGCAAATGTATGTGCTATCAACAAATATTTGTTCGCGCGTTCACTTTGGGAACGAAAAATTCCTCGTTTTTTGTGAATCTAAGGATGTGACTAGGTATTGGAAACTCCGGGTCATATGGGTCTTCTTTTATAGTACCCACTTAATATAATTCTGCCAATAAGATTTTTATATAACTAACTTGGTTTATATAGATATCACGTTGGAAAATATGCAATGAAGCTAAAGACAACATGCAATAGAATAATTTAAGTGTGACTTCTGCACTATCAACTTAATTATTAAGAGTTTGTCTCATATTAGATTAATACATATTTTAAGAAGTTTACAGTAAGTACAATTCTATTATCGTGTATGTTTTATCTAAGGTACTTTTACTAGTAAAATAATGTAAATAAAACAGAAGAGTACACATTCGTTTAAGGAGTTAAGCCAAAGAATGTCTTACCATAATTTATTTTCACATTCAATAAATTATTTTTACGAAATCTTCTTTTTTTACCAACTAAATATGTGTATGTGAAATGGTTTGTTTTGTGAATGCGGAACACAGTTCATGAAACAATATTTATTACTAAATCATCCTATTCAAGATTAATATAGAAACTGTCGTGGTTGGATATAATATAGGGTGGCAAAAAAACTGTCGGAACGATAATGGAGTTATCAGGCATCATTCGTTTAAAAGATCCGTTTGTTATGCTTTTAAGAGCGGCGTTTCAAACAATATGTCGGCGGTGCATCGTTTGACTTTTTATATACAGTCACTTAAATAGTGTATTAGCTGTGGTTTGACCGACTGCTTCAAAAGCACCGATACGCATTGAAACACACAATTTAAAACGTTGCTAGAATTTAGGATAATATTGATACATACTAAAATGTGTAGGGTAATATTATCCTTTATTATATTTTCTTCGAATTTTCGAAATATCGCATTTGAGACGCCCAAATGCTTGGATCGGACAGGTTTTTTTGTCATACTGTTTTGTATTAATATATAGTATATAATAGTAAATAATATTACTTTTACGGTACCTGGTCATATAGCAAAGAAAACGTTGAAAATACTTTTATACATTTACTATCGAGTCCATTATTAGAATTATAACTTTTAAATATAACTTATGTCTTCTCATTAGCTCTTATTTCCAGACATTAGTAGAGAGAGTAGAGCTGCTTTTTCTTTCTCCTTCTTTCTGACCACGTCCAATGAGCGGTTCTTCCATGTACTCTTTCTCAGTTTGATTGGACGACTGCCCACATATCGACCTGTCAAAGAAAAATAAACTTTAACAGGTTGAATTAACGGCGGATTTAACTTCTGAACTAGTGGTACAAAATTTAAATTTGATAATTATCGGCAAACTAAATTTTATGAGGCATTCTTGATATAGTTTTTAAATATGATGGCTTTCATCTTCACTTATCATTTGAGAATTTAAGAATAAAATATGAAGCTGCAATGATCATGAATTTGAATGATACTAACTAAATGTATAGTACTCTCATGGTTTGTGGAGGGTATTCTGATTTCTGGTAGCACAAGCAATCGCCGACAAAAAGTTATATCTGTTTAATTTCATTTAGTCTCGTGTGTTTACATTACATTAAACGGATATTAATTCTGCCAAAATAAATTATAACAGGTTGTAAGGGTAAAATTTAGACACATTTATTATTCATATATATCACTCACCATCCATTTCCTTCATAGCTTTAATGAAGTCTCCGGGATCTTTGAAGCTGACGAAACCGAAGCCCTTGCTCTTATTTGTCCGCTTATCTCTTATGACTTTAGCTCTTTGGAAAGAACTATATTTGCTAAACGTCCGCGTCTAAAAAGTAAAATAAAATTCAAAATCATTTCTGCACCATTTTAGTGTTATACTAGGGCGTATACAACGAGAAAAACTTATCCACGTTTACGTATATTATATTTAATGAAGCAAGAGGTCATAAATGATCAATTTATCTCTATAATTTTAACTGCTTTGTAGTAATCTTAAAAATAACATATTTGTTGCTGACCAACTCAAATCACTTGGTCTAATATACTTAATTTAAACTTTAAAGTATGTGTTACACTTACAAGCAATTCATCGGTGACATCATTGCCGAGGTCTCCACAGAACATACGGAAGTCATCATCAGGCCAGTCTAGTAGTGTCACATCCTCCCACACTTGACCACCTGCCGTCCTCACCACCTACAAAATTATCGATTGGCACTGTTTCATTATTGTTTACTATTAAACTTATTAAATAAACTGGCTGTGATATCCTATCTAGGTATTAGAATAATAATAAAAAAAAGTATTACAATTCATAAACCATCTTATTTTATGTTGGAACATAATATACTTTTACATATATTTTGTACTATACTGCTCATACATATATTAAAATACTAGTTCTAGTATATAAATTGCACTTATCAATGGTTGCAGCATTGTCCAGGTTATATTGATTGGTAAAAGAGATAATCTTTTAGAAAAATTCTCTAGTGGAAAGTGATATAGTGACAGAAGCAAATATGCTCCACTTCTGGTCGAATATTTCAATCTTGCAGTGACCATCAGGTGTACTTTCTCGTCTCAATATAAATCTTACACTCACAATCAGGTGCACTTTCTCGTCTCAATATAAAAAACAATATAAATATTTCAGGACAATAAAATTAAATACTTTTCTGTTTTTCTTCTCTTTCTTGGGTTTAGCTGTGACGGGCTCGGGCGCGGAGATGAGTGGCGCGGGGGGCGCGGGCGGCGCGGGGGGCGGCGGCAGCGGCTCCGGCGCCGGCGCGGGGGGCGGGGTACGCTCTTTGGAACGCTTCTGAAATTAAACACAAATATCATTTTATAAAATATTAATTGAGTAAACCAGTGGTTTCCAATTAAGTTTTACTGCACACACTATAAAAAATTACTCAAACTTATTTAGTAAGCCATCAGCCATACTTCATAATTATGATGATTCAGCCATTGTATTTTTTGTCAGTAATTGACTTAGCTCATAAATTACCGCATAAGAGTAAATCAATCTTAAATAGCATAAATTCATTCAAGCATTTCAATCTGGGAATTTTGATGTTAAAGCTGGTCGTCCTTTTACGAATAAAGAATACGCCATTTTTGAAAACCGACATAAGTGAAGAACTGGGAATTGGCTACAAAACAGTTTTGACCCATTTGAAAAGAGCTGGGTACAAAGGGGAGGGTAGTGCATCCGCCATGTGCCCCTGAACTTGCACCTTCAGTTTTCCACCTCTGTCAGTCTTTTCAGAATACTTTAAGCAGTGTCTCGTTAACATCAAAAGAATACCACCAAAATTTCTTGTAGCGTTTATTAAATCAAAATATGTGTGCCATTTATACTGTAATTAAAAGTAAATAATATTGAATGATGATATACAAAGAAATTTTGTTCCCAACCTAACATCTAAGCCTATTTCATTACATACCCATTTTGTTAATCCGAGGCAGGCCTCAAGAGGCATTCCATAGTATATCTACTGACCAAGGGTTCTATCTCTGCTCCAATATATTTCGTGAAGCATAAGGATTTTTTTCAGGTCTGGAGGTATGCAATGCTGAAATTCCTCTGATAGTATGTGATACACATGAGACAAGACTTTTATCTTAGTATAAGTGTGGGGTCTGGACTATAAGATATATTTAGTATGAATTCAGAATCACAAACATCAATAATAATGAGGGACCAACTATGGAGAGACAGAGCATAATATTTGTATGAAAAATCGTAGGTTACCCTTTTTCTGCTCTCATGTTTTTCTTTCTTTTCTTCGTCATCTTTCGGTTGTTTATATAATTTGGGCGCCGCGGAGAGCACTACAGGCTGTGGTTTGGGCGGTGGCGGCGGTATCAGTTGTGGACCAGGCAAGCCTGGCCGAAGGTACGGCAATGCTTGTGGGAACACATCCGATGCTCCTGGAGGCCTGAGCCTTTGCACCTTTAAAAAAATGAAATCAGATTAGTTTGATAGTACTGGGAGGAAGGAATGTGTATAGCTATGTCCATTTCAAGAAAACTTTTTCCATTAATTGCCTTATGATAAGCAGTACGACTGCTCATAAACAGTAGCGAAATCAAACAAAACCTTGAATTACAAAACAATACTTGACATTCCACTGCGCTCGCCATCTTGAGATAGGATGCTAAGTATCAATATGGACAGTGGTCACTCAGGCTAGAACATCCTTCGAACCGTAACACAAAAGTTCATTTACATTGTTGTTTGGCGGATGAAATAGACATTGTGGTGGTACCTACACAGGCGGCCTCTCACATAATATGATAAACCTACTACTAAACATCAACTCTCACTCCTAAAGTATTATTATGTTAGATAAAAATATTCATATTCTCAAACCAAACTTGACAGATGTAAGCCACGTTTATGATTGCTACGATGGTTCAGTATGCATTAGTGAAATACACCCACTAATCACTGAAGCCCACTGCTTCCTTGATTTAATATATATATATATATATAATAAATAAATAAATATATATATATATATATATATATATATATATATATATATATATATTTATTTATTAATGAAAACATACAGCATAAATATTACAAATAAATGTTACATAATATATTGCAATAAAGCCAATAAAGTTTTCACTGAAAAACAAACCATGGAGTGAACCTAAATAATATAGTAATCATAAGTCAAACAACAATAATAACTTAATTAAACATAAAAAAAAACATATTTCTTAACCTATGAGCAAAAAGCAGAAGAAATAATAACAATAATATGAACCAAAAATTACAAAATTAGAGAAAAAAAAATATATTAGCGGATGGGAGAACCAGTTGATTTTCTGATAGAAGCAGTATAAAACGACTTGTTTTTATCAAATATATCAATATGGTTATATGTTTTGTCGTAGCTATGACATGCTCTTACAATAAAGTGATTCTTTGAATATTTTTTAAGACAATTGGGAGAAGAGAATGTATTTTTGTAACGAGCGTTATTATGAGGAATTGAAAAATATCTTACTTAAAAGATAAGTAGAATCTATTAACCCATTAATTATTTTATATAGGAAAACCTGATCTCTATTCTCTCTGCGTCTTTGTAGTGATACAATTTTGATGTCAGCGGTAGGAAATTTATAAGATAATCTTTTCAAAAATTTATTTTGAACACTTTCCAAAGTATGGATTTGGATTCCATACTGTGGATTCCAGACTGTCGAGGCGTACTCCAGTTGAGATCTGACCAGTGCATTAAACAATAATAGAAATGTCTCTGGACGGTTGAATTCCATGCTTTGTCTAAACATAAAACCAAGCATTTTGTAAACTTTTTCTGCAATTTTATTAATATGAATATCAAACAAGAGCTTACAGTCTAGTTGGACTCCGAGGTCCCTTACTTCTGTATTTCGTTTAAGTATTGTATCAAATAATTTATAATCATATAAAAGTGTTTTTGTTTTATGTGAAAACATTATAACACTACACTTATCGACATTCAAATGCAAATAATTAGAAACGCAATATTTACTTAAGTTTATCAAATCTTCTTGTAATTGGATACAATCTAGTTCATTTTTAATAACTTTAAATATTTTTGAATCGTCAGCATAAAGCAAAATGTCAGAATGACATATATATAATCAATCACGTCATTAATGAAAATATTAAAAAGTAAGGGGCCAAGATGTGAACCTTGGGGTACTCCTGAAGAAATAGGTACAAAGCTGGACATAAATCCTTTAATAGCAACTGCTTGAGTTCTATTCCGCAAATATGAATCCACCCATCGCAGGAGATCGCCATAAATGCCATAAAGACACTCTATTATTGTATTGATTTTAATAATACCATTAAGTTTTGTACATTTCACATTCATGTAAGTTTACAAGTATGAATTCTAAAAATTATTTTTACAGCAGCTGAATATTGAGTTCCATTTTAGGATTGTTAGTGATGTTACCTTATTCATAAATAGTGTTTAACAATCAAAATTATGACTTTACATGACTTCTACTACATTGAATACACTTGTTAATATCTTATATAGAAATTAATTTACCTGTGCTGGCACCATAATGGATGGTGGTGGTGGAGGCGGTGGTATAGCAGGATAAATTAATGTAGGTTCATACTGAGACATCATGCCCTGAGGTGCCATAGGAGGCATAGGACCTCGCTCTAAGCGCTGCTGCACAGCATCAAATGTACCTGCACCTATAACTGTCCTCATTCCAGGTGTAACAGGTTCTCCTCCTGATATTTCTGCCTCAAATCTGTGTATAAATGTTTTTGTTTTTGCAGAACATTTTTAGATGTCATTTATCAAGCTTTTTTTTAAATATCAACATTTAACTTCATTCATCACCTGCTGTATGGTATGTCTAAGAAGAAATATGTCTAAAGAAGTTATATTAGTCACAGGAAAGCGTGCTTGGAACTTTGAAAGGGCAATGTACTAAAAATACATTAATCTTTGAATGACTTGATTTAATTTCATTATCATTAGAGTTCTAATGCCAGCTTACCATACCAACAGGTATTTACATATTAATATTTTTAATTTCATATGAAAAAGAGTTGTGTCAAATACTCAGGAAATCTTAAATTCTTGTGAAATTCTAATTAACTATTTAATAATAACATATTATTACCGAGACATTTCATCTTGCATCTGTTGATATTTCGAAGAGTCTTCCATGGTGTATCTCTGCACTTAACCTTAAAGAAGTCCAAAAGATTTACGCACTAAAAAGAATTAAAAATTTCGGACTAATTACTTTTTGTTCCGATACATACAAGTTTCTGCAGTTCCATCATTTGATTGAAGTTATAAATAAATAACCGAAACATGCAAATTGAATCAAAATGCCAACAAAAGTAAAGATAGAATCCCAGTATCAACATTACACAAATGACAAATGATTACCACAAAGAATAGACCACTAGCATTACCACTACTTAAAAGTCCGTATGAATGGTTTTCGTGTGGACTAGAAAGATTATGCCATTTTGCACTAGATGTCGCCGTTCTAATGTTTGTTCGTGAATGACGAGACTAGCATGCCGTTCGCCTGATGGTAAGCGATGCGACCGCTCATGAACAGTAGCAAAACCAAACAACACCTTGAATTACAAAGCGATGCTTGGCATTCCACTGCGCCCGCCATCCTGAGACATAAGATGTTAGGCTTCAATATGTCCAGTAATTACTCTGGCTACAATGTCCTTCAATCCGAAACATAACAGTGCATTTAAACTGCTATTTGACGGGAGAAATAGACATTGCGGTGGTACCCACCCAGGCAGCCTCTCACATATGAGAGACCTACCACCAGTACCACTCATTTGAATAATTCCCAATTTTAATCACTCCATTCGTGTGTTTTGGGTGCTTTGTCTGTTATTTTTGCCAACTTTACTTTATCCTCAGACCTCGAATTCTTTGCTTTTACGACGATACTCCAGCTGGCATCCTGTTCTCCAATTTGCCCTTCATTGACTTAGAATACAATTTCGTTTGCCTAAACACCTACACTGTATTAATGTTTTCCCATAAGTAATTTCCAAACGCCTACTTAATTGTCTAGCTTTCCTTTCTTTTGGGGAATATAAATGCACAGTTAATTTATATATTGACCATAACTATTTTCTTGCAACTTCGTAAACCGAAAGAGGGTGCTGACGCCATTATTACTACTACTTACTGCGACGGAAGTAAACCATGAATCAATGACTATAGATTACCCACTCAAACGTCCCGACCTCCAACTTTGACGTAAGCTGTCATTTTTATAGGAAAATACACTAGTAATGAAAAAGCGTCCTAAATTCAAAATATATTACAAAAAGCGTTATGAAAAAAATATATATAATGCTTGAATAAACTACCTTTAATCTTACATTGGCCAAAAATAAATTAGCAATAGCCATATTTCAAAAAAAAAAGACAAACTCGTGTGTTGTTTGAGAACAACGACGAGTGGTGCGCAGGAGTTTATAAAAATGTAAATATTGATTTGTAACTCTCTTATTGTTCTTATATAGTTTATTAAAAGATACCTTTACATTAATAATTATCAATTATCTAAAAATAAGCCATATTCGACACGTGATTCGAAGTTTTTTAGACACGAAAGTAAATCAGGATCGTTGTTTGTCGGTTTTCATTAAATATTTCTGTGTCAGTTCTATGAAAAAATGAAAAATAAAGTGTTAGAGATAGAAAACATATCATAAAGAATAATTAGGTGCCATTGGATAATTGAGAATATATCAAAACAATTCAATATTTTAATTGATTTCCAGTATTCCGTAGAAAGTCGCGCGCCATATTTATTAAGATCAGTGTTAGCGTTCCAAAGATTTTGTTCAAACTAGAATGTGCGGTATGTTTGATGTTGGATGTGATTGTTATAAATTAAGTGTGATAAAGCCAATGATATGGTGATTTTAATTTTCAATATCAAAGAATTAATTTATTAATTCAGTTTAAATATTTCAATATTTCTTCTCCAAATATGCATCCAAACCGTGGAAAGACGAGTTGGATACATTCGAGCCAAAATCACAAGAGCTCGCCGAGGACAGGGTCAAATGGAATGACAAAGGGGAAGCCTTTGCCCAGCAGTGGGACACAATCTAGGCTATTAAAACAATATATATGTATATATATACGGAATGGAAACCGCCATCAGGGACCGCAAACCGTAACGTACATTACAATAAGATAATAGATGCGCGACTGCGAATAATCCGAACATTGAAATTATCTACTATTAAGCCAAAAACAAATTATAAGATACGGCTGCCGAACGCGGCTGAAGAGTGGTAATAATATTCAGGGTCTCTCGGACGCGGCGCGGCAGAATATTCAATTTTCTAAATATCTTCAGCTACGTCCATCAGCCGCATTTTATAAATTGTACCCGGCTTTACTAACGTAGTTATTCTGATATAAAACTAGTACATATTACAATTGGACAAATTTACTGAAATAAAAAAGAATAATAGTAAAATACATTTTTAATTTTAGGTCATCAACGGAAAAGCAAGAATGCTCGTGAGTGTTTTATTTTTTGATTTCAGTGATAGAGTGCATGCATAGTTTGTGTCAATTAAGCAAATAAAAAACCATCACTAGTGCTAAGAGTTAACTTGAACTATACATTGAGCGGGCAATGCGGAAATGGGGGAAACCGAGGCCCGGGCAGAGGCAGAGGCAGAAGCCGAGGCAGAGGCAGAGGCAGAGGCACTGTGCCGGGCTACTATGCCGGCCAAATTAAAAAAAAATATTAAATAAGTCGTACAAATCTTTAATTATTAATTTATATGTTTGAAATTGTCAGTATTTATTCTTAAATATTTATTCATTGATTGTAATAATAATAATTGTATATTTTTATTTTGTTTTAATTTTCAACCACCACTTAACTACCCTTATTCGTAATTTTTAAATACTATTACAATTTTTGATTGTAATGGATTACGCTATACCTACCAGTACCTTTACCTATACAAATCTCGTCGTAATTAAGGATATTTTCTTAAAAATCTACCATAAACTATATTTTGGTTTCTAAACCAAACACTATGAAAAAGGATAACAGCTTTGCATGTCTCGATCGCTAAAATTTCATTAATGCAAAATCAATAAATACATTAAAAAACTAGGTATAACAATGTTAACATTTGATAGAACTAAGTCATTTATATTCCATTCATGTTATTACACGATAGTAATTTATTTATTGGCCCTGCGCTGTTTTAAACCGGCTAACATTTGTATCAAATATCGTCTGGACAAGAACTTACATAGGCGGCACTCTTTCAAGCTTTTTTGCACCAGTGTTACCAACTTAGTGGATTTTCCACAAAATCTGGTAGTTTGGTCCTGGTTGGGAAAAATTGCTTTTAGTGGATTTGGTAGGTGGAGGTAGGTCTCTCATATGTGAGAGGCCATCTGGGTAGGTACCACCGCAATGTCTATTTCTCCCGTGAAACAACACTGCTTAAATGCACTGTTGTGTTTCGGATTGAAGGACATTGTAGCCAGAGCAACTACTGGACATATTGAGACTTAACATCTTATGTCTCAGGATGGCGAGCGCAGTGAAATGTTGCTACTGTTTATGAGCGGTCGTATCGCTTACCATCAGGCGAACGGCTTGCTCGTCTCGCCATTCACTGCAATAAAAAAAAATGGTTTGGGGGCTGGCGAATTATTGAAAAGCTGTCATTATCAATTCCGACACATCATTGTTTATTGAAAATATGATGTCATATATTGTAATCAAATATCCAAATATATAATCAAATAAATAAATAAATACACCCAACAGTGACATTTATAGTCTCGACCCCACACAAAGAACTAGTCTTGTGTCGTGGGTATCAGGAACTACAACAGACTTTTCGGTCTCACTAACAGCCAGACCCGAAACAAATACCTCTACTTCACACAGATATTTGTTTCGGTGCGGGAATCGAACCCGAACAATATTATGTTAATATATTAATTAGGAAATAGGAATATTATTAATATAATTAGAATGTTTAAAAAATAAAAACAGAAATACAAACCGAAAATATGACTTCCTGACATCTATTGGCGAATAATGATGTGTTAAGCCATTCTATGTGTGCCCAGCATTAATTGTGTAACAGGGCCATCTACCGATAAATATAGAGGTACCCAGCGTTATTTGTGTAACAGCGCCATCATCTACTTGTTTTGGAACTGACAACCATGTGTTTTCCATTTTGAGCATGAAGATAGACCTCTATTTCATATATAGTAATGTACTCATTGACGTAAAATATATGGAGGGGGCGGAGAGTACGAAAAGTATTGTCACGAAAGTGGTCGGCGGACCAATGCAACGGTTGTGACGACACAACGCACCGGTCTGTAAGTCGTCGACAAATGCCTAATTGTATCGTCGTGGTTGCAATAAAGATGACCGAAAGTTCACAAAAAAAAGATAACATTTCTTATCACCACTAAGTAAAATTATACATACTACCTTAAATCAGTATAACATTTATTTTAGCATTATTGAATTTCATGGCCGCCATTGACGTAAAAATCCAACAGATGGCGCGATTTCCATAGACATATCTTTGACGTACTCAATGTACTGAAGGGCCTATCCTTAGTTTTTAAATCAATGAATGTACTCTGTGCGGTTCATATTTTTTAAGTTTTAACATGAAACTTTCGAGATACATTCCCTTTCAGCTGGTTTAGTTATTTTAACTCGGGCACACACCTACCTTTGCACACAATTTAAATCTTTTCACTGAATGACAATGGTGAGAATTGTTATTTTGATTTTTAATAAACACATATTTTCAGCACAAACCTCACAATTAAATAATATTTTCAAAAAATCAACAATCTTACTGCGTCTGCGCCCCGGGCCGTCATGTTGTTTACAATAGTGTTGAGTAGGACATGACTTGAAAAAGAGTTTGTAAGAGTAGCCTCATTTTTGTACCGAGCCAGTACAATGTCCCACTTCAATTGAAGTGAGGCGTACTGACACTTATTTATGGCTCTTAACTTTGCCTCACGGCTCACGTCAATGAAATGACCTTACAGACCAAGTAATACACCAAATATGAAGTAGTACACATTAAAAAGTTGAGCCGCTCTTACGTTTTGACGTCATGTACGGGACAAATGTACTGCCTCTTGTATGTCCTGCTCAACACTACTTGGAACACTATACATAAAAATACTTCCATAGAAAAACTATCCTTAACTTAGTATAAATAAGAACCACAATCGTATTCGTGAATAGAAAATACTTTAAAGTATTTTTTTTATTTATGCCTTTTTGCTCCTTATTTGTTATGAAATACGGATTGAATTCCTATGCAAGTATTTTATAGACGCTGCGCCGCGGCTGGGACGCGAAGGGTTGCCGACTCATACTAACAAAATACTTTTAAAGTATTTTAGACCCTGGTTTTGAACCCTAGTATTTTTACGTACTCGTACTTAGAAGCCCTGGTACTTAATTTTGCAAGTATATCTCATCCCTACAGTGAATACGTGTATTAAACGTGCAGTGTAAGTGACGTCAAGGAACCAATTGAATATTTGGAAAATAATGCTTGTAACTTATAAGAAATCATTACTCATCAATTCAATAATCAAAAATGTAAATATTCTCTCCAAATATTTGTTTGATTTCTATCAATGTAACAATCACAAACAGTAGACATTTCGTAATTTTATAAATATGTAGGCTCCACACACAGACACGCACACAGATACACACACATGACACACGACAGTTTAATTTTTGTATTAGATAAATAACGGCACACCACCGCCCCGGCTCGGCGGGCGCTCAGGTACTCGTGACGTCATCGGACCCGCGCCAACGCAGCCAGCCGAGCGGCCGAGCGGCCGCGCCATTATCACACGTCACACTTTGCGTCACACCAAAGAATAGACCACTAGCGTCACACTATCCGCGTCGCAATGCGCCTAGCTCGCCTTGCCGCTCGCAATAGTTTCGGGATAATATTTCGTACCGCTTTGCTGTGAACCTTGCAATACTATCGCTCCATCTCCTTCATAGTATGTGTATACTGTTATAGGGACTAAGCAGTGTGTAGATATGACTGTAATAGCCTTACCTTATTGAATAAGACTTAAGAACATGTAATCTGTGTGCCTCGGAATTAAATACTGCGTAATGTATGCTTGGTGAACTTTTATTTCGTCTACACCACAAATACATTCCTACAAATACATGTATTGTTGTTGCATCCTAATTAATTCAATTGAAAATGTTTATTATTATCTAAATTCATGTTTGTTCGATTTCGTTTTTTGTGTTTATTTACTACCCCTTCATATTAGTTTCATATAAATATTTAAATGAATAATGTGTCAAGTCAATGTACCAAATGTCAGAATTTTAATAAAATCTAATTTTATGTATGATGAAACATTTGTATTACTTATAACATAATACACATGCTTATGTAAATATAATCCAATATAAGAGACTTTACATTTTTTCGTATCTTTGGTACCTCCGATTCAGGTACGCCCAGTTGGGAACCTTGGTAAAATTGTAGCTACGTAAGGCAAAAGTGTACTTTATTTCAACTTAAGATGTCATATTTGTAATAAACACATTTGTATATTTCGACGAATACTTTTGAATGTATAAATGAAATGAAATAAATAGTTGTTTATATCATTTGAAGGGTTTTATTTGTAATCTACACAAATACTAATATCTGAATTTGAAAAAAATTACATCAATTGCCATTATTTTAAAAAACCCAAGATGCACAGTTTCGAACAAAAGTAACACTCGAAACCTTACTCGAAACTGTCACCAAACACTCGACAATTCTAATATTATGTAGTTATAGTCACACTATAAACATATCTTTTGCAAATTCAACCTTACGCGGATTGTTTAAAGTTGTTTATACAAAGCAGTGTACAAAATGCAATAAAATTTTATGACCGACGTTAGTCGGTAGGACAAGGCATGGAATGGAGACGAATATCCTTTTTACTTTTATATGAAGATGAATTTGTATTTGTACTTTTATCTGAGCGTAGATATGTTTTGGGCAAGACATGTATATAAATCAATAGAACAAATATTTATGTGTAAAATGTAATAGGTATTTAATTTTCGATATATTCGGCTTAAAAAAATGTTCACGTCTTTGCTGGCTGATGATTGATGTCCATTCTCCGCTTCGTATTGGGTCACGAGGAAACCTAAAATATAAATATTTATATATATTTTCCGAGCGTTTCCAGACCTTATCATCATCTGCCTAGCTAGATTATTCTGATTTATATTATTATACCCAGACAGTTATTGCAAAAAAAACTGAATTCAAATCCCTTTTCAAGATGGCGGAAAATGCACATGCAGGAAATCTTGGTCGACAATTTGATCTTAAGCTTTTTTACCCTCGAAGTCATTAGCATGTCTCGAAACCATAAGTTGTGGCCTTATTATTAAATATAATAGTTATGAAAAAAAAAAACGTCGAATTGACGTTCTTTTCTGCTTATGGCATTCGATTAAAAACGAATATTTATAATATATAAAGACTTGTTACAAAAATGTACACAAAAAAGTTCAAATTAATTAATAAAAAAAAAACAGTAAAAAATTCGACTCCACTGAATACGATCACTTGGCAACATTAAAGCGTAACCCGGAACTGGGAGTCACTAAGCAAACACAAACTTAACAAAAATTGGTTATGTGATTATGGGTATATTATTTTGGATTTTTATAAGATAAAAATAACTTTAAGTAGCAAAATATGGATATCAAAAGAAAGCTTATAGTATATACTTTATTTATAAATGGATTTTATTGGTATGTAATATGATTTAATGGGTGAAAACATGATTTGAAAATGAAATACCATTGAAATTCGATCTGTATAGAATTTTTATTATTTGTTTACAACACATTTGAATTGTATTTGTACAATAATTGTCACATGTAATAATTCTGCATAGTTTTAGATACTTAAAGCTATTTTTTATTTCCCTGTAGCTAGAATAGGTACAAGGATATATTGCTTTATGTTTATGAATATTGAAAAGGCGGGAATCGGAAAATTTCTGTCAAAATAAGTGACAGTGACGTGGACGTGTGAGTGGTTACACTATAGTGTAGACTCTACACTATAGTGTAATCTGTGAAACTCTACACTCTGTGAAACTCTACACTGTAGAGTACTTCTTAAGTTCCTTCTTGGTCTGTGTCAGTGGCTTAACATTCCATACATTGTTTTTTTCTTTGGTCTGTAATGGTTCCTCCATTTGCAGTAGATGTCGCTTTCCTCAACATCGCGTAATTATTGTTGTTAAGAAAAAATATGAAGAGAGAGAAACAAAAGTATCTGCATATAATTATTATCATAAGAAGAAACATGTTAAAAAACACAACCGCTGAACTGTATTATTTTATTTACTTAGAAACCTACGCTTAACGTTAGTTCTGTTTTCCCTAAAGTAATTTCTAAAAGTCTACTCAGTGAAAATTCCGGGTTTTGGAAATTACTACGGGAAATTATTTTAATGTAAATTAATTGAGTATTGGTAAGACCTGTTTTCTATTGGAACGTCGTATACCGACAGAGGGCGCTGCAGCCAATTTCTGATTCTTAACTCTATCTCCATATATAGAATGTACTCTGTGGTCTTTCTATATCTAGTGGTCTATTCCATTGCTTCTTAGTAGTGTTGAGTAGGACATGACTTGAAAAAGAGTTTGTAAGAGTAGCCTCATTTTTGTACCGAGCCAGTACAATGTCCCACTTCAATTGAAGTGAGGCGTACTGACACTTATTTATGGCTCTTAACTTTGCCTCACGGCTCACGTCAATGAAATGACCTTACAGACCAAGTAGTACACCCAAGAAGCTTATACCCAAATGGAGATTGCATTCCGTATATAAAAGTGAAGCACAAAAATTTGACCTCGAATGACGTTGCGACTGATTGCTATCCTTTTCTTTCGAGTGACAATGAATGAACAAAAAGTCATTTTCATTCATTGTCACTCGAAAGAAAAGGATAGCAATCAGTCGCAACGTCATTCGAGGTCAAATTTTTGTGCTTCACTTTTATATACGGAATGCAATCTCCATTTGGGTATAAGCTTCTTGAGTACACCAAATATGAAGTAGTACACATTAAAAAGTTGAGTCGCTCTTACATTTTGACGTCATGTACGGGACAAATGTACTGCCTCTTGTATGTCCTGCTCAACACTACTTCTTAGTCTGTGGCCTGTGGCATTAGTGCTGTAAAAGTAACGAGAAATAATGTACCCGTATGTACTCGTTACTTTAACAATCAGTACTGGTTACTATCGTATCGTTACTTTACTCGTTACTTATGATATTTCATATTTTATTTATAAGAACGTCGTATTGCGTACGGATACGGAATGACGTTGAAGCCGCGTCGACCGTCGTCGTACGTTTAGTATGGTATACAGCATACTTACTTTTACGTTACTTAAATGCGGAGGTTGCATGTTTTTTATTTTGAACCAGTCTAGTATATAATTTGATAGGTCAAACGGATACAAGTGCAATTTAAGGATCTTACAGAAAAATAGTGAAATTAATATTTAGATCACTTTTAGCAATGAAAATATGTTATCACAATAACACTGCGGTCCATCTACTAATTAAAAAGAAACATTAATAAGTGTCGAATATATTAATTAAATGTTTCATGCTAACATCAATTGACAAAAATATAAATCAGATTAAATGTATACAGGAAACAGTTGGTTTGTTATTGTTCAAGTGTATTACGAAGTATGCATAGCGTAAACATTTAATTTAATAGAGGGCCCTGATGCATAACTGGTAACTAGGAATTACATATCAGTATTTCACATTTTATGAAACAAACGTAAATTGTTTTATATGGTCCTTTTTTAAAATCACAGCATAACCGCGCGCATGTTTATCATAAAACGTACCTACATAGAGTTAGTATTATCGTACCTACCAAAGAACAGGCCATTATGTACCTAGCTACTCGGACACCAAACCGTTTCAATTCACGCATCAAGAGTCATTGCGCGAACCAAAATAGTCGTACTTGTTCGCAGAATCAAACTAACAAGCATCAGTAGATACGAAAAATACGAGTAACGAAATGTATTTGTGAGTAACGATTCGGTATCGTATGTCAGACGGAGTACTCGTTACTCAGTACCGAATACATACGATTGGCTACAGCTCTATGTGGCATAGCCTGTGGTCCACTGTGGTCGCATCGCACGTCAATCAAGCTTGCGTATTTTAATTTTGTAAACAAGATAAAAATAATTTTAATTTGACTGGGGAGAACATAGCCCAACGTAAGAATGATCGACGAAGACAATCAAACTCTCTGGTGTGGGAATATATCGGACCAAGTGACGGAGGAGATACTTTACGAACTGTTTCTTCAAGTAGGTTTCTCACTAGTGCATACTGATGCTTATGAATGTTAAAAAATATTGATGTCATAATTTATCTGCTTATTTCAGGCAGGACCGCTAGAGACAGTAAGGATTGTTAAGGATAAAGACGGCCGTCAAAGGAATTTTGGATTCATCACATACACTCATGAAGTATCCGTGCCTTACGCATTACAGTTATTCCGGGGAACCGCCTTGTTCCGTAAAACGCTGGTGTTGCAGCCTCGTGCGCGCATGGCCCCTTTGCCTCCGCCAATAAGATGTTATGGACCCGATCCAGGTGTAGATTTTCTAGCACAGCCTAACATAGCTCAAGACTTTGTTCAGATGACTGATAAATTAGGTGATAGAGATACAAAAATGGTTCACGAAGCTAGAAGGCCTGCTTGTGATGAGTTGACAGTTGCTAGCTTGCAAGGGAATTGGTCACATAGACATCATCCATACAGAACAAAAGAAAAAAACCATGGCCGAGATGAATACAGATCCAGAGACAAAAGTGGCAGTCATAACAAACATCCAAGCAGTTGGCGAGATAGGAGAAGTAACAAGAAAGGTAGTACATATCATAGAAGAATGTAATATTAGAGGATTCCATGTGACAATCGGTGGTAAGTCCACCGATTGTCATGTGAACGAAAACAATATTTTAAATTCCTTTCTGTTACATTTCACATTTCTTGGTACCCTTGTCTGTGTTTCAAAGCACTTAATTAAGGCAGATGATACATATACACATAGATGGTCCTGACCCGACACAAAGTATCAACTTTGTGAGTATAAAGTATAAAATAATATATGTTGTGAGTAAATTATGTTATTATTAGTGTTGTGAGTATTAAAAAAAAATTCGTCTCATAAGACCTAGGTCCGAAAAGTACTTGTGGATCTCAAAAATGTTATTCATGGTGCAGCTGTTGAACCCATGGTTTCTTGTTTTACAGCCATTGTGTAACCAACTGAGCCACAGAGATGTCATCTAAGATGTCATATTCTGAATGCAACATCAAAGTTTTGTGAGCACATGAGTTCAGTGATCATATTTATGAGTAGTAGAGCATGTAGTTTAATTTAAAAAAAAATATTCATATTATCTATCACAGTTATATAATAGAGTGAATAAAACTGTTTAGAATATTGCCTTCATAAAAATGGCCAATCCACATTTTTTCTGTTTAAAGCTGTTAAGTAACATGCATATTGATAAATTGATGCAGATATTAATTTACATGAAGAAAGTTGCCTTTCCACTTTCTATTACCTTTAAAATATATGTTTTTTTGTTGTTAAACTATGATAATATATTTTAATACAAAAAGAGGATTATATTATAGAGTAATTGACAAATACTACTGTAAAAAGTAACCAAAAGGAGGAAAATGACTTTTATTAAAATATAACAACACTATATTTGCTTTTATTATATTATATTGATAAAAATAAATTCACCCTATGTTAATTGCTGCATATACATATTTGGCTTTGTTGAAAGCAAGTCCTTGTAAAATATTTTGCAGTAATAAAATGAGAGTGTTAATACATTTTCTAGTTTAATGTTTACACTCTATCACTTAATAAATATCCCATGTCGTCCAAATATCCTTTCAGTTGACCCTGTAATAAATCATAAATTTTGTAAAATTGTAGCATGATTCTAGGTGGTATATTCATAATTTTGGTTAAAACATTAATTTAAAGCCTTGCGTACCATAACGTCTCTAGAAATAAAAGGGTGTACACTATTATTTAAGAAAAAACGATGTATTTACCACCCTAATAAGACGACAGAAAAAAAGTGACAAAAACATCACAATTTTTTGCACAAAATTTAGTTGGATTGTGTCTGAAATCACTAAAACTACCACCCAGCTTCGTTATCGGTAGCAGTCTTGATATACCCTGTATTTCTCTAAACTTTTGTCTTTAATCTCATTAATTGTTGGCAGTAAACAGCCGAATCGATAAGAAATGGCAGGTAGTCATCGAACAAATTTTTACCTATATAATACCTGCAATTAAATGTTAAACTTACGAAAACGTAACGAAAACCTTTTTCATCTATCTATACCTAATTATTTCTTTGTTAGTAAGCAGTCATCGTAATATGGTCTATCTCCTGTTGCCGAATATCTTTGGTATGTTTGTGACCTTAAATTCTCAAAAAAGAGAAGAATTTCTTCGTCTCGTAATGAAGTATTTAAGTTAGTTACCTACATTACCTATATTATCATAAAATACCCACTTACGATTCTCTCCTTGTATTTATACAGTACATAGCCCATGATGTTATATATGAAACCTATTGAAACCACATAAAACACGATCGATAGAAGTTTCTCGTCCATGTCAAATAAATCTGAGTCCAAAATTTTGTAGATAACATAGGTTCCGAATAGTCCTCTCACTGTTAGAAACAAAGCTAGGTAGGCAGCTTCGATTATTAAAAATAATATGGTTTGGTCTTGTCCGGCTTGTTTAAGAAACCTGTAAAGGAATAACTTGAGATAGATAGTAGTTAATTTATTTTATTGCTTTGAATGGCAAGACGAGCAAGCCGTTCGCCTGATCGTAAGCGATACGACCGCTCATAAACGTAGCAAAACCAGACAACACCTTGAATTACAAAGCAATGGTTAGCATTCCACTGCGAACCGAGACCTCAGCGTCGAGGCGTATCTATATATAACTATCTTTATTAGTGAAAAATGTTGTGTTCAAATAGGTTTGTTACTCTTTAATTTATTATAATATGATGATATATAAATGTGGATCATGGTAACGCAGGTGAATCAGCAAGTTTTATTGCTACCGTTTTTACTTGAAGATACCATAGCCATTTACGAACAGTGATGAACACACAAGGAATAAAAAATGCTGACCATCTTTGATTATTGTATATCACAATTTTACTATGGTGAGTATAAACCACTAACCATCTTATTTGCAGCAATGGATTGGTAACTTCTAACAGCGCGAGAGTACAAGCGAATGTGCAACCCGTGTATTGTTTTTGCATGTACATGGTGATGCCGATGAGAGCGCTGGTGTGGTGGCACAGCATCAACGCGCTTTCACTCCAGTACACCACGCACCAGAGCAGGTCGAACGCGAAGTAACCCCAGGACCACACCATCAGCGCGTAATGATACGGCATTACTTTCACTGCAATGTTTATTTATCTATATAACGAGTGGGTTCCGCACGAATATACATATTATATTCTAGGTCCTAGGACATATAGTCATAGCAGAACCATTGAATACTAACAATTGTTTGTAATGCGAGGGTGCAGTCTAGACTAGCATTGAGCTGTCTAGCCGGTAAGCTGAGACATAGTCAATTGGATTTAGTTTTGCTTTAGGTGGAATAAAATTTTGAAGCCATGAACTTCATCCCGAATAAAGTAAAAGCTAGCGGATTGCTAATCTCGGTAGATTGTCCCACAGAAAACTGAAGAGTAACAGATCTGTAAGCAATCTATGGCAATGGTGACTGTCCATCAGTTGAGCTGCATCATCTTTTATCAAACCTAAGTTGTATAAATGGAGTAATCGTATATAGTAGATACGTACTAGTTAGGTGGCATGGTTTGAGCGAGCGAATGCCACATTGTGCTAGCCCAACTATTGTAGCCACGCTTCCGTGCACAAGTGTTATGGCCCTGGAGATCCATTCAGGGCACTGGTCAGGATACTGGATTGCAAATCCCACGTACAGCCAGCTCCAAGCCAAAAAAGACGATAATTTGAACAAGGAGTCGACCGATAGCTCATGTCTTAGTTCCATTCAGCCTGCAACCATTTTGAAGTGATGATTCGAGGTGACTGCAAACTGCAACTTAATTATAAAATTTTAAAGGTTAACATTTCTGGGTTTGTTTGTTTTGTATATGACGCGCGGCGCGGCGCGGCGTCTCGATTCCATAGTGACAAAATCTACGGAGTATTATCTGTCTACGATCTACGGACAAAATTAACAGTAGGTACTGTAATAGTCACTATTTACGGTTAATATATGTAACATTGTAGTAGAATAATATTATTAATATTTATCGGCTCGTTTGCTATACACCACGTCTTCACACCCCGTTCCGTCCTCCACGTCTATGATCTATCTCCTTCTATATCTATCTCTTTCACCCTTGGTTCGCGTAGTGTATAGTTCGAGACGACAGATGCTAAGTGTATGACTTTATCAATACACTACATCCCTCCCTTTTTGTTGTTTTAAGAGGTAATTCAATATACACCGCATTAAATAATTTGAACAACAGTATAGATACTTATTGCTCATATCTTTTGACATTCACTTAGATGATTAAAACTATTTTTCTTATAAATGCCAGAATATGAAATTGATTTTTAAGTACAGTACCACTGTTTTATTACTTAATCAGATTGCTCATTCAGTTTGTTCATTTCAGTTTGTTTATTTTGTATAACTCTATATTATCCGTTAGTTTTTTTTTTAAATGAACCCATTTTGCTTACTAGTCTCCCCAGTTTCGTTATGCTGGGCTGTACGTCTCCGCTTTTCTTCTATTTTGTGTATAATTTAATTGGTGCATATATTAGTTCTATTTTATCATCCTCTAACTCACAACTCATGGGCCCTCTTCTTTAGTCTGCATATTACTTATCTATCTTTTTTTTTTCTTTCGTCTTTTTTTTTTCTCAATTATGGGATTTCCGAGTTAACTGTCAAGTCATTAATCATCAGTAATTTTCCGCAGAATTGTCTACTAACATAATTCTAACATGTATTTCTCGTAAAGTTATGAGGCGTCCCATACTAAAGTATATCCCGGTTTTGCCTTCCTACTTCTCCATTTTATCATAGCATTGTACATTGCCAATGGCTATTATAAGTCCATCTCAATATTTATACTAATATATAGAGCTCACGTGTTTGTTTGTTTGTGTGGTTGAAACCGCTTAGGCACTACTAGATCAAACGGAAAATGTACTCCGGTGTTGGATAGTCAATAAATCCCTCGTCAAACAGTGGATGTTCGAGCTTTGCTAGTTGTTGTTCTTTTTTTTTTTTTTGCTTAATTAAATGCACCCTTGAAGAAATTACTCCACTAAAAGTTCTCTTGTACTTTCTACCATTTATAATTCCAATACAATTCAACATGGTCTTATTCTCCGTTACAAATTATTCTTAGTAGCGCTCCGCGGAATATACCGTACTTTACACAATACATTCTCTCTCGATTCAATACTCGCTCAATCCGGCAGCATATCCTTAATAATCCATGATTCAAACAAACAGCCATATCTAAAATCAAACGCCAAACCACCAATCTCACCTACTACTTTTAAAGTTCCGACACACACATCCCAATAAAACCTAACGGCTAATACCACTCATTGGCTTAACGCTGCTCAACAACGCCATCCACTGGTACATCTCTAGTGCCACTGCATGGTTATGCAGTCAGCTGTACACAATAAAATAAACAGTATTATCATTCGCCAATAGATGTCAGAAAGAGTAATATTATCAGTTAATACCTTTATTATTTATTTTCTTAAAATAAATCCCAGCTAGATCGATTTATCGCCCCCAAACCCTGCATACAAAATTCCATGAAAAATCGCTGGAGTGGTTTCCGAGGTCCAGATTATATAGATATTTATATATATAGACAAGAATTTCTCGTTCAAAGATATAAGATTTGCATCCGCGACCCTGACCCATATATGTATACATATATATATTTTTTTTAATAATGTTTATGTTGTCATGCTTAAAAATGTGTCACAGAGATAGCAATTTGTATAACATGTTCAATACCATTTCGAATAATAAATATAAATATATTTGCTCTATAGTGTGTAAAATCAGCAATCATTTCCCTGACAAAGAATCCACTAAATCTACTTCTAGAGTATAATTGTGAATATTTTGCTGCACTGAAGTCTCAAAACTCATTTTTCACTACGTGAAGAGCTTTGTTTTTTTTTTTTTTCTTATTGCCAATCGCTATCATTCCAATTCCTCTCTAGTATCTCGGAATCAAGACAGCTCCCAATCCAACGGTGCTAGCATCATGTTTAACCATGGAGATATCAAATGGATTATTATTACTTAAAAGAGATATACTCGATTTTATTTCAAAATTTGATTGTTGAGATTAGCTCCCAGCGTCTATCATATTATTTATTAGTGTTCCTACCTTTTTGTTTCGATGTACACCGTCAAAGTTTTGTAATATTTGCTTTATTCGGTATTCTGTATAATATATTAATCCTAAAAACGTTACAATGTAATATAGTTGTCAGTGCGCTTCATATACAATTAAAACATCCTCTCACTTAGGAAACGCTTCTAATAACTTTAAATAAGTGCTGCGACACGCGACAAAGTTTTCATATTATGTATTATTATTCTGTACCATAACTACAATACCAGTATTTTTTACCTTCTTAGATGTTTTATCCTTTATTAGATTATGTTGTAATCGGAATCTATTAACCTTCTATTAACATATAATCATACATGTATTTCGTATGTTTTACTTTGTTTCAGTGCAAAATATACATCTAATCTATATTTTATTGTTATTTCAATAAAAAAATCGTCTATTATTATCATCTAAGAGTGTGCAGGCATTTGGTATATAACTGTATATTATTTCATGTAATTCACGTGCACCAATATACAACAAATACTCTCTCTTCTGAACATTAGTTTCCATACCGGTCAACTCTGAATATACAATATACATATATCCAACCTCTTTTCTTAATGAACATACTGAATAGCAACTGAGCCTAGGTCCTCATAACATTCGAATTTGTCGAAAGTTTATTGCGATTTAAACCATAGCACCATACTTCAATGCCACCTGTCAACTGTAAAACTTTAATCGTATATGTTTTTGCATTATTGCAATTTAATGCCGTTTTACCAATTTATCGCAATTTAAAGCCATTTTACAAATTTATTGCACTTTAATGCCATTTTACCAATTTATCGCTGTTCAATGTCATTTCACACATTTAGATAGATAGATAGATAACACTTTATTGTTCACCACCTATTACATACAAGTAAACAGTTTACATTTTTTGAAATAGTGTAACAACTGGCGGTCTTATCGCTATTAGCGATCTCTTCCAGACAACCAAACGTACGATGGATCATCCGTTATAAGATTATATGTAATGTCATTTATCGCAATTTAATGCGAATGTAGCCCTTGCGCTACTTGCAATTTAATTCCAATTGTAGCCTTTTCGCTAGTCGCAATTTAATGCCATTGTAGCCTTTTCGCTACTCGCAATTTAATGCTAATCTAGCTTCTGCTACTCGCAATTTAATGCCAATGTAGCCTTTTCGCTAGTCGCAATTTAATGCCATTGTAGCCTTTTCGCTAGTCGCAATTTAATGTCAATGTAGCCTTTTCGCCACTCGCAATTTAATGCCAATGTAGCCTTTTCGCTACTCGCATTTAATGCCAATCTAGCTTCTGCTACTCGCAATTTAATGCCAATGTAGCCTTTTCGCTAGTCGCAATTTAATGTCAATGTAGCCTTTTCGCCACTCGCAATTTAATGTCAATGTAGCTTCTGCTACTCGCAATTTAATGGCAATGTAGTCAATGCTACCGCAATTTAATACCAATGTTCTGGACGATCTTTGCTATTTGTTGCCAATGTTACAGCGCGTCTACACTATCGCCAATCACGCGACATGGTATATTCGGTAACCTTCGTCACAAATATTGCATTTTCCAAAAGATCGTATCCAGGATATGCACCATGCTACACGTGCGTTAAATTACACATTCCACGCTAGTGTTACCAGAGTCGTCATTCCTTAATTCAACACATGAATAAAAGTTACTGAGGGTGGTTGATTTTAAATGATTAATTATAAGGCATGACAAAGGACATGGCCAGTTTTTGTATGGCGCTGTGCCTAGTACTTCGAATCTCGTCTACATCAATTAGTTTTGCATTGTTGGGGTAAGGTTTGTTCCAAGATTAATACAGAAAAGTTACAAAGCCTAGGAAGTTCAGGGTTTTTAGATATTTACAAAAACATATCTTATTTTCAGGTTAGGTTTTGTAGGTTAGGTTTTGTAATTTATTGAATCGAATAAAAATTACGTTTACAAAAATGCTTTATCATCGAATTTGGAATTTACATTAACTATTATTTTATAATTTACACAAAATATACACCGAGACGTATTTTAATTGTACCACAATGTAAACAAATAACAAAAAAAGATAAATAAACAAAGCATGGTTCCTGTCAAGCAACTGTCAAGTGTCAAGTATTTTACTGCAGCGTTTAGTTGTTGCAATGAAAGTGTGTAAAAATGGGAAGAATATATGTGTAAGTATATACGGCAAACATTGCTTTATATATATTTAGTATTGTTAATTATTATGACTTATTACCTACTTATAGATTATTTTTAGGAATATTTTAGACAAAGTTATTATCTTTTTCCTGCACTTGCTTTACTGCGAACGAAACGTTTATGCAGGGCCAACAATGGCGGAAATGAGTAGGTATCAATGCAAAATCTTATTAAACTTTATTTTACTCCCGAAACTTCTACAGAAATATGACATGTTCTTAAATTAATAGTTGATTTTTTATATTCATTCAATTATTGCCTTGTTTTTGTACATGATAAAAAGTAACTAGGCAGAAACTGTCCAGGTCCTTTAATATGTAACTCTGTTTGCTTCATACCTAAAAACATTTCGTATAATAAAACCTGACAGTATACTGACGTTTTAAATGAATCGCGCATAGGGTCGCCACTACGCAATGGCGTATTATGAGTCGAAACGCAGAGCTCCACTCGCGTCAAAACGCATATAATATGCTTATGGTATTACTTCAGTAGCCTGCGCCTTTCATTGTCCATAGTTGCCGATACTGGCCATTGTGTGTACGAGCTATAACATACGTACATAAACAAATTCACATTTTTTTCCTTTTTTCTTTCTTTTTCTTTTCGACTTTTTTGTCCAAACCGGGTCTCAGACCCGAGACCCGAGCACCTTAATCACATGACACATCGCAATATAACCGCGCCATACCGAGGCTATGTTTATATTTTAGTTATCAATGTATATTCTTATATTATAATTATAGTTTGTATATATTTCTCTTAATTAAAATATATAATTACATTTTAATACCAAAATAATATTTATGTGCTAATTATTCCATACCTGCAACTCGTAAGGCATTACAATTAATGCTTCCTTCGTCTCGCCATCACGACGACGCGACGCATTGCCAATAAGCGACGCCTCTGATTGTTTGTTAAATCTAGATGGCTTAGAATTAATCAATTGAGCAACTGATATAAAAATAATATGTCTGTAAATCAAAATTTGTTTGTAATTGAAACAAACCGCATACAAATTTGTATACTAATAAGTATAAAATAAATATATGTATATATATCAACCTCCACACTGCTTTATAGGATTTATTCATTAAATTATAAATTAAATCTCGTACCATAAATATCCATCAACAGCAATTATTTCCACCAACAATTCCATTTTAATATAAATAAATTAAATATTAGGAGTTGATGTGACAGCGGTCCCATTCTATCATTTTCTTCTTTATTTATTTGATAATTACAAAGAAACGGGAAGTTATAAAACAATAATTTACTCACCTGTCAGCACAGATTCCTGTCAGTATCAAAGTATGACCTACATTTAAAAACTATCGATTTATTGCATTGTTCGAGATATACCTCCATATTATAAACAATTAGAATTTACTACGGAATTTACATACCTACGTAATTGTGGTGTATTCATGGAGTTTACAATTTACTCCATGGTTCGAAGCTAACTTTTATAATTCCTTCCGCCATTTTTTATTTTTGTCCCGCCAATTAGGTACTAGATTATTACGAGACAGCATTTTATTTACTCACAGTAATGTAACAGAATTAAACACATCCAATTTATTGAAATATGAAGAGAAAAAATCCCTCCCAAGTCCCAACATTTCGACAACATCATGACAATACGCATTCAAGATCGTCGCCGATCAATAATTGGGAATTACTACAAATACAATAATTTCCACTCACAATTCACCTCGTCGCCACATGTAATAGTCACTATTTACGGTTAATATATGTAACATTGTAGTAGAATAATATTATTAATATTTATCGGCTCGTTTGCTATACACCACGTCTTCACACCCCGTTCCGTCCTCCACGTCTATGATCTATCTCCTTCTATATCTATCTCTTTCACCCTTGGTTCGCGTAGTGTATAGTTCGAGACGACAGATGCTAAGTGTATGACTTTATCAATACACTACAGGTACCTATAAAAAGTTGCAAGTACAAATAGGTGTGTTGTACAAATAAGTTGTGTTGTGTAATGAAATATTGAGATGCATTTTGTGACTGTTGTATTGTTGATGCGAAGGTGAATTTTCAAGTTCAGAATTTTCGCTGACTTCAGGGTTAACTTTTCGTGGTGCTCCGGAACATTATAATCCGGCGACGTTTTATAATTGATTAATTTTATTTAAATAATGGTGCTGGCAGTGGGGTAGCACTGCTGTTTATAAATTTTATAAGCATTTTCAAACACTAATAATACATTTACTAACAAATGTAAGGAATTTTTAGATGTTTCAAGTGCTCCAACTGTGATGGAAAATGTATACAAACAATAAACATATTCACATTTGAAAACACATTGGCTCGCAGTTTAGCAGCCTGCACTACAGTGCAATAGGAAAAGAGAGGCTACGATTAAATCTGGTACCGGCGCGGCGTGGATAATGTTTACGGTCCAGTTTGGTTTGCCAATGAATACAGAGACAGTTCAGACCTTGTTCGATTCCGGTGCATTGCAATCATCCACCATCTTATTTTTCTCTATTTCTTTTTGAATTTTCGTTGAATTATAAATACGCACGTAGTTATAATACGCGAGAGTACACATTGCAACGGCAGCTGCCACTTGAACGTCATCCGTGATGCGTATCGTGCGGGCGTCGGGCGACTGAGCTCCTCGCGAGTCGCGAGGTTGCACGAGTGTGTAGTCACATAGTTCGGACTTCGGTCAACTTCAATGGGTACTTTGTCGAGGTAACTTCGCAACTAGTGTAGTGCAGGCTTTAGATTGACCTTCCGAGGCATCTACACGAAAATGGAAAATTTGTTCGTTGCTTTTATTTTTTACCTCTCCGCTGACCCTGCTGTCGCCTGGATACACGATTACAAACAAATAATAAAAAAATATTTGTTACAATTTGCTAACTAACAATTTTGTTTAGAAATATTGAAGTATTTAATATAAAAACGTTTTTTGATCAAATATTTGTTAGAAAATGTTTACTGATGTTTGTATACATTTTTAAACAGCAGCGTGGCAGTACCATAATACAAGACAAGATAGAAAATAAAATAAAAAATACCAAGTGTGCCCAATTGTTGCTAAAAATTCCATAAATGAAGAATGTTATTTTTTTTGAAAAAATGATTTAACTTCACTGGTCATCACAGATGTAGTCTTAGATTTAATTATATTCAACATATTTAGCCATCGTAAAAATAACCGTAATAGCTAATGCTAAACTGTAAAAACGCTGTTTTACAGATCCCGATGGAAAGCAATGTATTGCATCACGTTTGGTGTGTGAGGTTTTATTCGAGGTTTTATTTGCAGGTAGTATTCGCCCGGGTAGCAACGACTGTTCGAGCCTCGAGGTTTAAAGCTATAATGACTCGCTCAAGTGTGTCGCGTTCCTGAATTAACCTGCATGTATCCCACTTCGTATGTGTCGACCATTGAGAGATAGTACCTCAGTAATGTTCCTCGGCGGTCAATATTCTCTACTTTGACCGCAGATTACTTTGTCGTGTTAGTAAAAAAAACTCTCGAGATCACATTTAAACATACCTAGCTTTGTTACTTCAATTCATTTAAAAATCTTTTTTTCAAATAAACGGGCAGTGATTTCCTCAAAATTAAAATAAGCAGTTAATAGTTAATATTCTAGGTGTAGTTTATAAGGATCAGTATAGTTTATATTATTTCAGTTTTCCATGACAAAATCAGTAGTCTTATTTCTTACAAGAGAAACAACAGTCACATTTAGTTATGCAATTTATAAATACATTTCCATAGGTTAATATCAAAGTTCTCTCCATCGGAGGATAACAATGCAACTTCCTTTCAGGTAATAATTACAAATATGTAGATATACACAACATTTTATACTTATTTGCACTACAAAAATACCTTTCGCACAGTTCAGTCGACATAAAAATTCGATCATTCGTAGCTTATAAAACAACTATGAACTGTAGGATCTAAGTACATATTCATCTAACTAGTCACTCTCTCGGACGGCTCAGTTCAGTCGATATAGCTGCGGCTTTCACTCGGTGAAGTCACACTATACGGAATATTAACACTTCCACTACATCCCAGTTCTACCGGGACCGCAACTTGTCGACGAGTTTCTCGACAGTTCGGTACCGAGTCGGCGGCGTCGCTTCTTTCAGCAGCGGCCTGAAGCGTGCGTCCTCCATCAGTATCAAGCACAAATGTCTCGCGTGCACGCGCGCCTCCGCGGACGCGTCTCCCAGCAGGTCGCCAGCGGCGCGCAGCAGCACCGCGCGCGGCTCCGGCGGCAGCTCCAGCGCACGCGCCGCGCCCACGTGCCGCGCCAGCCGCGCCAGCGCCGCCGCCGCCGCCGCGCGCACCGGGCCCGCGCGGTGCGAGCCGCCGCGCCGCGCCAGCGCCACCGCCGCACGAGCCGCCGCGCTGCCGCACGCCACGCGGCCCAGCGCGCTCGCCGCGTCGCCGCGCAGGAACCGGTTGGCGTCGGCGCAGCGCTCCAGCAGCGCGGCCGCCGCCTCCTCCAGCTCGGGGTCGAGCGCGCGGCCGCGGTGCTCGAACAGCGCGCCCACCGCGCGGCACGCGGCGCGCGCCACCCGCGACCGCAGCGAGCGCACGTGCGCCGCCGCGCTGCGAGCCGCGGCGCGCCAGCACGGCGCGGGCGCGCGGGCGCCGGCGTCGGCCGCGAGCCGCTCGGTCTCGGCGAGGCTGGTGACGATGGCCTCCCAGTCCTCGTGTCGCGCGGGCAGCACGCATTCGGCGAGCGCGGCGCGCACGTCTCGCTCGCGCGGCGCCGGCGGTTCCTGAATCGCGTCGGTCGGTTGCGGCGTTCGTTTGTCGCTCGTGGCGGACGCGGGTGAAGAGGCGCGACTCCTGGAGGAATCGCGCCGATCGCCGATCGGCGAGCTCGGAACCGATTGTGAACCGACCAAGGAAGACTTCCTCGAAGCGGGTTCTTCGGATCGCTGCGCGTCGTCTGCTTCTGATGAGGGCCGAGACTTTGACTCGTGGCTGACGTTCGATACGTTCGTCTTTTCGGAAAAGTCTTCGACGTAGATCGAAGGCGATCGCGGTGGCGGCGTTCGGGCTACATCCGTTTCCGTCTCTAAATCCTTGATAACTTTTTCGGTTTTCAAAAACGGTGAAGTTTTTCCGTTCGTCAGTTCTGTCCTACCGTCGTACGCCGTCGGCGCGCTTGAGTCCCTGCAATATAATGAAACAAAATGCACGTGAGAAAAGGGTAGTGTGTTTGTTTAGTGTGCAATAGGAAGGCGGTGGTTACCGCGTGAGCGGTGGCAGGTCAGCGACGAGATCGAGCGCGAGGGGTGGTGCTGGGGGTGGTGCGGGTGGTGCGAGGGGCGCGGGGTGCACGGCCGGGCCGGGGCAGCAGCACATGCGGAGCATGCCGCCGGCCACCGCGGCGCCTCGCGACTGCCGCTGACACGCGCCACTGCCGCGCCCGTGACACCTACACCACACCCTTCCGCCCGCGAGCCTCAAACAATTTACTACCGCTTCACCCGTATGTTGACTCGTTAGGTACTACTTAGGCCGTACAGTGCACCTGCATATTTTGTAGATTACCCTTCCTTGCGACGACGATGCGCGCCGGGTTAATCATCCATTACTTAGTCGGCAAGTCTGATTATGTCGAGAACTAGTAGCCAAAGTATTATCGATTCGGTCTTGCTCTATAAATATGTACTCGAAGTATTTATAACGGACTGATTATGGTTGGATAAGAATGAAGAACATCACTTGGAACTTTTGTTTTTCTAATAATAATTGGTGGTAAACATTTAATGGTCGGATAAGAGTTATTATGCGGACTAAGTCGCGGTTCCAAGTGGAGCGATTTAACGATAAGGAAAATGGGTCGGCCTGTCCGTCTTTCATAAGCATTGTGAATGAATGTGGGCCAATAATTTAAGTTTCAAAATGTGGGTCATCGGTGGCACGCCATTACATTACAACTATTAGCCCGACGCGACGCGACCGCCCCGCCCGACCACCTGTGCTGCCAGGGTGACGATTCCATGGAAAAGTCTTGTGACAATTGATCATGAAATTTTGAATAGATGATTTACATTAGATAATGTGTAACGTTACAACTTCATGTCGGTGCTTTCTACACGTATTCAAATAATTAAACTTATTATTCGTCTGTTACTTCTATGGACAAAATTACATTCAGCTTTGCGAAACGACATGAAAAATTTAGGTAATATGATTGTTTATTTATTATATTAAATTTTAAAGTCATGAGAGTACTATGACTGTTAGTAAGATTTCAGATCTTGAGAAGATCTTGTCTCCTTTTCTCAGGGTGTATTTCTACCATGCCTGCCTTCCTTACATACTCCATTCTGTTGGAAGTTGTTTTATTACACATTATGGCAATTGAATCCATTGACTTCGTTGAAACCGATAACAATAATTAATAAATAACCTTAGTAGTTGGTATCTTAATAAAAAAGAAGTTTTATTAACATACTTTATAAATATGCTTAGCTGGTGTCAGCCTCTGTACTTGAAGTTTAGCAATTTAAAGGCGTGTATAAATTACTCTAGTTTACCTCGTAAACCTGAAGTAGTTCGTGGTAAAGTATTATCTATTGTCACACTACGAGGCGACGATGTTTAGCGGTTGCCATGCGACATCCAAATCACACCACGGGAAATGAGTAAACACTTTGTGAAAACGAAAATTTTAATTAAAACATCGCAAATATTAATATGTGCATGTCTTTCAGGCATAGTCAAATAGGAATTATACATCCTTTATGTTATCCTAGCCTGTATCGGAACTTAGGATTTGTTAAGACCTGGAATTTGTATCAGCCAATATATTCCACCGCATGTCACAGGCCTTCTCTAGGTACCATCTAAAGAACGATTTAGAGGGGTTAGGCTATACAGGGTGATATTGACATATTGTATTAAATTTAAACCACATGTTCCTAACCCCTATGGGTAATATTGTACAAAGTTTGATCAAAAACTGCCTGATAGTTTTGTCAAATATCGCGATTTTATGTTCCAGGACTTTTGATCAACCCCTATAGATACCTAGTCTTTTTACGACTCAGGTAAGTTCCCGAAACAAACTGAAGTTCAGCAACGCGGTAAAATACTCGTATATATATGGGATGTCCAAAAATCGTGAAAACAAAAGTAACGATTTTTGACAAAAAATCTCTTTATATATTTTTCAAATTATGTATAATGTTCGCTGGGGTAATGAGTAACATGTAGGTTAAATTAAGTACAATGTGTCAATATCACCCTGTATAGTATACCACGCTGGCCTAGAGCAGGTTTGCGGACTTTACATGCCGTATATTATTTCTGTAAATCGTTATGTTGTGCAGGTTTCCTCACGGTATTTTCCTTCGCCGTTATAGTGCGTGATTATTGACTATCAATAAATACACACACGCTCCAAAAAGTCAGAGACTTGGAATACGATTTAATAAAATGTTTAATTTATACACGTATGTTACTCGTATGTACTAAGTATATTTTGTACTATGACTTATGGACAAAATAAAATAGCCAAGTTCAAACAGATGCGATGCTTCTCACAAAGGCAAGGTCAATATTCAACGTCACCTATAACGATTCATGAATAATTAAGTTTGTTCGTGGAAATATTCGTGAGGCGAAAGTGTGAGATAATTTATGAAGTAGTCGTTATTATTATGTTTATGGTCGTATTATCAAACGGAATACTAATAAATATTTCCAGCAGTCACATCCATAATGTTGAATTCACATTAAAATAAAAGTCTTATGTGGCTATATATGTGTGAATCTACGAGAGACTGTTTCAGTCTCAAAAAGGCCCGAAACTATTAATGGTAGGCCAATCACATGAAACATTTGGGGGATGGAACCCTCGACGTCTTGTTCCATAGGTAGCCGGCGTAATCAACTGCACCACGGAGGCTGTCGAATATTCTATCCAATTCCACATTTCACTTAGAAAGCAAATATACGTCCGATACCTACCTCAGTTGTTCTGTATTAATACATGTGTATTTTAAATTCTGTATCAGCCCATATACGTCCCACTGCAGGGCACGGGCCTCATTTACAATCGAGAATACGATTGACAGTGGTTAGGCCATATATGTATTTTAAATCACTACATTAAATATTTTCTCTATCTTTGTGTTTATAAATGCGCTGTCCACTATAATTTATAACCTTTATTTGTGGTAGCTTAATTTTTAGAGGTTGTGAGGCGTGGGGAAGCTCAGGTATGCTTGAAACGAGAGAGAAGAGTGATGAAATTATTGGTCAAACAATTTGCCTTTGGTTAAATCCATGTTAGTCCCCTTCTACAATATCATATTATTCTTAAATTAAAGTATAAACAAAATAAGATGTAGACTGTAATAATTTTGTAGATACGAACTCAATAAATATCTTACATTTAAACATTAGAAGCATAAACTGCAACTTTGACAATTTAAGAGTTTTCCTACATACGATCCGCATAATTCCTGACGTTATCATATTAACAGAATGCTGGTTGAAGAAAACTCACCATATACCACATCTAGAGGGTTTCACTAGTTATAGAACTACTGCAAACCTCAACCAAAACGATGGCATCGCACTTTACATAAAGAACAATTTAGAACACAACGTTATTGAACCACCTTTCTTAGAAGCTAACTGTTTAATCTGTAAATTTGGGCCTAAGGATATAGCCCTCGTCGCCCTATATCGATCTCCTTCCTTCCGCAAATTGGATAATTTTCAGGATAGTCTAAATAACATCTTAACTTCTATTTCACGTCATAAAAATGCTTTCATTATAGGTGACATAAACATTAATATTAATCCACATAATCCTAACAGCATGGCAAACGAATATCTAGATTTTACTGCATCCCATGGTTTCTTACCTACTCATTATTTACCAACCCGAAAGAACAGTTGCCTGGACCATGTTCTTGCAAAAGCTGAACTGAAATTCTCTACTTTAGTTTTTGAAACTACTATTACAGATCATTCTCCAGTCATGCTAAATCTCAAAACTCCACAAAATATACAAATTAAACAAACAAACACACGCATAGTTGTAAACTATCCTAAAGTTATAGCTGAAATTAACAATTTTGACTTTGGCTTGATCTTTTCTTTTACTGATGCGAACGTTGCCGCCAGTTGTCTTACATCCATCATTACCTCTATTATGTTGAAGTATACCAGAACTATCTCAGTTCCATCAAGATATAGAATCCTGAAACCTTGGATAACCCCGGGTCTACTTCGCTGTATCCGCCACAGAGATAATCTTCTATGTCAACTAAAACGAAACCCTAATAACGAAACCCTCAAAACAATTTTTGTGCGATATCGCAATTTCTGTAATAAATTATTAAAAAAAATCAAAACTTCTTACGAACAAACTGAATTTCATAATGCTAAAACTGATCCTAAAAAAACCTGGAGAATTATCAATACAGTAGCAAATATTAAACCCACTCAGTCTATGCCCTTAGAACTATTACAAATCGCTCCCAATCCTAAACAATCCGTAAATACAGTCAATGACTTTTTTTCAAGTATCGGTGCCCGTTTAGCTGCCAATCTCAAACCCAATCCCTTACACGCATCACGACAGTTCAATGCACCGCTGACTTCACTCGCTCTTTTGCCCACGGACAAAAATGAAATTTATAATGTCATTATGCGTCTTCGAAATTCCAATACGGCTGGCTGGGATGGTATCTCTACTCATCTTATAAAATCTTGTGCCACCGTTTTATCACCTGTACTAACACATATTTGTAACACGAGCATAGCCACAGGGGATTTTCCCAAAGTTTATAAAAAAGCCCTAATCCACCCAATATTTAAAAGTGGTAATAAAACCGACGTCAATAACTACAGGCCCATATCAGTCTTACCAGCGTTATCAAAAGTGCTAGAAAAAATAATCAACCAAAGACTTGTTAACTTCCTTGAAACGCACAATCTATTAGCCCCTAATCAATATGGTTTTAGAACTGGCAGATCTACTGAAGACGCAGTTGCTGCCCTAGTCGACAATACAATTAATAAATTAGATGCTAAAATGTCTTGTATAGGGATTTTTCTGGACTTGACAAAGGCATTTGACACTGTGTCCATACCACTGCTGCTTGCAAAATTGGAAAAAATGGGAGTTCGTGGACTTGTACTAAAATTATTTAATAGCTATCTAAATGAACGATACCAATGTGTAAAAATCAACTCAATCGTTAGCACTGAGACCCCAATATGTTTCGGAGTTCCTCAGGGTTCTATTCTGGGCCCCACGCTATTCCTGGTCTATATAAATTCACTATGCAACTTAAAGTCTCCTAATTGCTTAGTATTTTCATATGCGGACGACACCGCACTATTGATACATGGCCGTAACCAAGCTGAAACACTAAGCTACGCTGAAGAGGCTTTTAGATCAGTTATGAATTGACTTTCTTCTAACCTCTTGACTCTCAATCTCAAGAAAACTACTTTTTTAACCTTCTCCCTCAAAACTCCCACTCTCTCGTCCCAAAATTTTGTAATCAAAGCCCACTCTTGCAATGTCAACACTCCAAACTGTGCCTGTCCTAAACTTACCCAATCTACTGTTATAAAATATCTAGGAGTATACATAGACGATCGGCTGACATGGAAGCAACATATACTACAAACAACTGCTAGGGTCCGTAAATTAATTTATACATTCAAGAAGCTCAGACATTCTGCGGACAAAAAAACCTTAAAGACTGTGTATTTTGCTTTATGTCAGTTAGTTCTATCTTACTGCATTACGGTGTGGGGTGGTGCATCCAAAACAACTCTGCTCCCATTGGAGCGTGCAGTAAGGGCTGTCCTAAAAGTAATGACTTTTAAACCTTTTCGATTCCCAACTCAAACATTATTCGGTGAATGCAAGTTATTATCAGTTCGTCAACTCTTTGTACTCCTTACCATCCTTAGGAAACATAATAATCTACGATTTGAAACTGGCAATCCATGTAGACGAAACCAATACAGAATCTGTAAGACAATACCTCACAGAACCACTGCAGCTCAACGAAATTTTCGAGTACTCAGCAACTACTTGTATAACAAAATTAATAAAACATGTGAGATTTACTCTATTTCTAAGTATAAATGCAAACATAAAGTTATTGATTTCCTACTTCAACTTGATTATAATCAAACCGAAAATCTAATAAAAATGTCCTAAGACTGATTCCATAATTCTTGTTATGTTACCATATTCCCTCTAACACATGCGCCCACGCGCAACCACACGCACACACACACATACAAACACACAAACACACACACACACACGCACGCACACACACATACATTCACACTCTCACACACTTTTTTCTTTTCTTGTTTTCACTTTATAATTTAGTAACTGTCTTTGTTGTAACAATTTTACGTTTGTAAGGTGGCTCTGGTGTCCATAACACAAGTTAAATCTTTCCATGGATGCCGGTGCTAACTGGGTTAGGTTTATGTAATTACACGGTTACGCAAAGAAATAAATAAAATAAATAAATAAAATAAATAGACTCACCTGTCACTTAAAGGTATCGGCGACAACCGTTTCAGGAGAATATCTCTGCCAGGCTGAGATATTCCTGTCGAAGATTAAATTGTTTGAATCACTAGAATTTAAGAATCAAAAATATTTTTTTATTCAAACTGGCAGGCGATGACTCACAAAATGTACTAAAACAATTAAATTAAATTGAATAATGCTTAATGACAATTTACTTAGATCTCTGCAGTGTTCAGTAGCTCGTATGAAACTGTTCAATATTCTCTGGATTGAGCATCAGTTCATGCATCAAAGGAGTGGTAGAGGTCACGGGGCGTAATGTGACACGTTATTCCTTCCGTCTTGCCTGTTTGTCTAGATTACTATAAGTATTAAATGCCTGCAACGTCCCACTGAAGGGCAAAGGCCTCTATTCTCGTATCTGCTAAGGACTTTAAAGGATATATTATAATCAATTAGGCGTCCAATTTCCGTCCCGTCCCTCCTGGACTCATTCTGTGGTATTCTTCGAAATATTTCATCTGACACGCGACACACATGTCCATCCCAGTCCCACTTGGGTTGGCGGCTTTCTGGCAACGCCAGATACTTTATTAGGCCAATATAACATACGAACACAGCCATCAAAACTACTGGTTGCTTTAAATATGCATACATAATAGCAGTCTTGTTATATCAATTCATAGACTACTCCGCCAACATCGTACAAATATAAATGTTTCGGTGCGGGGATCGAACCTGAGAACTCACATTTTTGTACCAGCAGCTAAACGACTGTGCCACAGAAGAGCTGAGAGTAAGCCTAAACTAAACTTATCGAAATATAATTCAAAGATGAACCGCTATATCGAACTTTCTCGTAATAATGTTCTGATGAAAATGATACCTGGTAGTGGTGCAGAGTCCGGCAAAGGGCGTAGCCTCCTCGGGGGCGGAGGTCCAGCGGGAGGCGGGGTGGATCTGGCCCTGCGCCTCACTGGTACTGGCAGTTGGGAACTCCTGTAGGTGACATAAACTTTACTAGATCAGTCCATGTACGTCCCACTGCAGGGTACGTGCCTCCCCTAAAATCGAGAGTATGATTGAGAGGAATAAAGCCATATAGTCCATCAAGCCGGCCTAGTGCGGGTTGGCGGACTTTACAAATCATAGAAATTCGACTAACATATCGTTATGGTATACAGGTTTTCTCACGATGTTTTTCTTTACCGTTATAGTAGGTAGGTAATATATTATATTTCATAGAAATTGCTGACACAGGCAATGGCAATACAAAATCGAACACAGAGCGGATGTAGATACAGATATCTACACATCAGTTTATCCAACACCACAAAGTAAAGAAAATATAAAACATTTTTGCTGTAGCGTGTCCTTTAATTAATGAAATTATTAGGGCTTCTTCACCCTCGACCTCGAAAGAGCAAATTATCACGAATCCTAAATTGAAAAGCTGAATGGGTTTGTGGCTTGTGTTACCGACATATCATTGAAATATTGTTACATTCAATTATTATTCTTATATGTTACGCACAGACAATATAGTTCAACTAAAAAAATGTGACATTAAAGTACAAAATCAAAGACAAACCTGGTCACATAGCTCGGTTTGATGTTTTCAGCGGGCCGGCGCAGCCGTTCTCGTAGCTGTTCATATAAAATACAAATATTGTATTATATTGCAATGAAAATAATTTGTAAAATATTTCGTTGTCTACTTAGATACCGTTTCTTACCTAGGCTGGACAACACTATGTCATTGAGTGCAATTAAAAAATAAACGGTATTTGTACATGCTCGATTAGTAGTCGAAATGTCTTAGCTTCGTCCCACTGTTCTTAAATAAAAAAACATATTATACCGGGTATCTCAAGACTGCTACCGAAAACGAAGCCGGGTGGTAGTTTTAGTCACTACAAACACAATGCAACTAAAAATTTCGCAAAGAATCGCGACAGTTATTTTTTCAGATTTTTTTAATATCGTCATTTTTGGGTGGTAAATCCATAGTTTTTGCTAAAATAATAATTTAAACTATTTTATACCTTAGATTATTTATAAATAAAAGGGTATACACTATTATTTTAGGAAAAAATGCATTTACCAACCAAATACGATCATAGGAAAAAAAAATGTCGCTTTTTTTTTACTTTTTCTGTTGCATTGTGTCTGAAGTCGCTTTAACTACCACCCGGCTTCGTTTTCGGTAGCAGTCTTGATATACCCTGTATAATATATTCCCACCAGTCACATACATATTATATAGTCCTGAACCCGCAATAAGACATTAGTCACGACTCAGTGGGGTTACTCTATACTCTGACACGAAGTTCGAATGTTTAAACCAGTGATTCTCAACCTTTTTTGTTGCGGCACATATTTAACGATTTCAAAATTTGGCGGCACACAAAGAGCGCCTTGAGACATATTCCTATTGCTATGCACGCCGCTTCATCATAATTTGGCACTAAGAAAAAACGCGTTGCAAAGCAAATAATAAAATAATTAACTTTTTTGTGGATTTAAATATATATTCATGTTAAAAATATTGTTCTTTTTAAATGATATAATATAATAGTATTAACATCATTATATATTTGCCAAATTTGGCGGCACACAAAAGTGCCGCGGCACAGTGGTTGAGAATCACTGGTTTAGACGTTCAACGTCAACACACAAGATAAATGATTTCCACTTCTAAAATCAATACTACTCTCTATGAAACTTATAATTCACTTCGAAGTTAGTTTAAGATTACGACGTACGACACGGGATTCGAACATTTTGTAAAGTATTTAGGCATATCCGTACTGTTTTACGTGCGATGTTCGAACAATCGTCGTCGAGTCGGAGTACAGAGAAAGCCCCCAGGTGTCGCGGTATGATTCGTCATCATCGTTGTACAACCGGCGTCTAACCAACTGCGGTACTGCTGTCGAGGAGGAGGAAAACTTTTTTAACACTGGCCCGGCATACTAACAACTCTGCCTGATGTTAAGCGCAAATGCCGTCCAGGCAGAGTAACGAATGGCATCAGACGACAATCCCAAGACATTCGATAGAATTATGCCGCCCTGCTATGATGCCTCTTCAGTCTCCACACTATGGCGGAAGGACCCGGGATCACAGAAAGGAAGGAACACGCGTTACTTACTAAAACTTACTTTATTGCAAAATATGTCGGCTCTGGTGGTGCCAGCCAGCCGCCTCCTAACGGCGGAGAGCACGGCGGCAGGGCCTGCCGCCCTGGCCAGGCACAGCGTCGCGCGGAGCTGCGCGTTCTGCAACTCATCTATATCGCCGCTCATCTGGCAAACGTATCCACTCATCAACAAAGTGAATATTATGTGCACGGCTTAAGAACCATAACGAGTAATAACAGCAAAATTTCAAAAGATTATAAGCTGAAAAGTTTAAAAATAAATTGCCGTAAAACTTTAATGAGAGATAGATCAACAATAAAACATAAATTGTTTTCGTTACCCCGATCTAGAAAAAATAGATTAATGACAACAAACTTTTAAATATACCGATGCAGATTAAATTAAATTATGAGTGGTGGATCCATCTCTACCTATACATATTTGTACTTAACATTGTTTCTTTGAAGTATGAGCAATACTAATCCTACACAACAAAGCGGTGTTAACTATTAAGTATTAAACCAAATGACATATCCATACCTAGAATTGTGAACAGTAAAATATAATGGACTAAGCGTACACGATATCATAATAAGATCTTTTGCGATTACGTCGAAATATTCGTCTATTATTACAACCCTCACTATTCGTCATTCAACACGACGCGACGTGCTTAAAGGTTAAATGTTACTTACCCCAATCATGTTCGGGTCGAATATTAGGTCAACTATATGATGCAAGGCCAGTCTTTGTAACAGAGCGTGGGGTAAGGCAGCAGGGAGAGGTTCCTTGGACATTCTTGATATAAGAGTGGGGAGCAATTGTCTCGTACAGTTGTTACTCGCGGCTCGAACCAAGGCGCACACCGCTCCTTCCGCTGGAGCTCTGGCCGCAGCTATCTAGACGTCAGAGAGGACGGTCATAAAATATTTTTTAAGTGGCAGAGCCCTGCTAAAGCTAAAGCTAGATTTAGTCTAAACGGATCGGTTCACTTGGGTACTAGATACCAGGTACCATTATCTCAACTAATAAATTTGCTTTTGTGTTTCATTAGGTGGGTGCAACTATCGGTGACTAGCTAATAAAGGGATATTCACATAGACCATGACTAAAAACTACAATAGGAAAATCATTCTAAAAATCCTTGTTTTATTTTTGAATATGTAGTTTAATTGCGGTAAAGGAGAGAGTAAAGTGGCACCTATGCGCATCAAACCATTTGGGGTGGATGGCATGTGGCCACTCATACAGGATACAAAAAATAGTGCGAAGGAATAATAGCATTATTAAGTCCCTGGCTTATAAAACAATTTAATTGCATATTTATACAAGTATAGAAGTATAATTAATGCAAGAATAAATATAAAATGAAAAGGTTTCAACTTAATTCCATGTTATCGATACTGCGTGGTGCATAATTAATGTGCATGATACGTGTATCCGGTTTCATACGGCAACACTTATAAAAGGCCTTCGAGTGTCGAGTGCCAAGAAATCAATCCCGTCGGGTTATATTTATGCGAACACCGACTGTGAACTTTGCGAAAGTAAAAGTGAAATAAATTCCGCATTGAAAGAACATTTGATTTATTACAACGACAGACTAATTGTCGCATTCGCTAAATAATTGGCTTCCTGGGCTTAAAACAGATCGCTGTTGATCGCTGTGAATCTATGTTTCTTTGCTATTACGCCTGCATTGAATTCATCGCCTCATCGACTAGGAGACGTATGCATCAACGTTACTTTTAAATTTTGTGTTATTGCTACTTCTGTCTGGGAGGCGAAACACGTATGTTAGTCTCACCGTTCGATTTTGAGATTTCGACAACTGAGAAAGTTAGTAACATTCAGTCTCCAGACATCTGCTGAGTGGAATCCCTACCAAATTTCTACATTAACATCTTCAACATTGGAATGACAAGATCATTAAAACAAGGAAAGCTTGCTCATGGAGATCTGCAGTGCCAGGAGGCCAGAACAACAAAGTCGCTGCCTACCTTAAGGACAATACTCTTTTCTAAACGTCGTTTGAAAGAGGACAGGTCATAGCGCTCAGGAAATATGAGAAGATTTTTGGTCATCCCATATAGGTAATTTGTATAGATACGAGTATTTTACCGTTTAGCTGAAGTTCACTTGAGTTCGGGAACTTACCTAAGCCGTAAAAGGACTCGATATCTATAGATGCTCAAAAGCTGTAAATTCTAAAATAGCGATTTTTTTTACAATAGTACAGTTTCTGTTCAAACTTTCTCCACCTGGGGTGGTAAGGAACATGTGGTTTATACTAAATGCCATATCAAAATATCATCCTGCATGTAATAATAATAATCTCATATAGGAAGTATTGTACAATGAAGTTACGATAAAGATCGAGTCAGGACTACTCACGGCATCGCTGAGCGCCCACATGTGCTGCACCAGGGACAAGGCTGCCGGCTCCAGCTTGCGCACGTTGTGGGGGTCGAGCAACGTGCTGTGCAGCTGGTCCGCCGCCTTCACCGCCGCTATCCAATTCTCCTGTGCCGATATTCACACGCCATAAAATTATCTTCATGAATTTTTTTATAAATGTCATTTTGGTACTCAGATTTTAATAAAAATATTTAGGTACAGCTTTTAAAAAAACTTTAAATATTAACGGATTTATTCATAGACAGTTTTAAATTACATTTTAGCTGTAGACATTTTTTGTCTTCTTCCCTCAAACTGCATTCAAAAGTCGTTCGCAAGGGACAAAACATTAGATAATAAAACGAGGTTTTAAAACTGTCGATGCATAACGCCATACATCTTTCGTCTCATTCAAATATATTGTCTAATTCTTCTAACTCAAAAATCCAATATCACTTCGCCCCACCCAAGATCCGAACCCGAAACCTCAGCTTAAACCTGGTACCTGTTATATTTGAATAAAGTAAAAATAACGATAGTTTTATAGCTAGCTACCAATTCTTAAATCGAATTTATTCCGATTTATTTTTTACGTTTGTACATATTTTTGAACTGAAATTACAAAATCTAGTCGTTGGCTAAATGACAGTCCAAGGCCTCTCAGTGTAACAATAAACAAGGTCTCAGCCTTGAGAGGCGCTAGCCTTCGCCAAATTAATTGGTAAACACTATTCACTATTATATAATGGTGTGTAATTAATTAGACTGTTTAACCCTTTATTTGACGTTATGCTTTTAAATAAATTGAATATTTATTTATGACAAAGCTAGATATTCGATGGTAGGGACCTACTGACTCTCTCTGACTGACTCATGGTAATGAAATTATAATTGTCTAATTCTGAATCTGACAAAAATAGGAAGAAAAGCGATGTATAACAATAAAACATTAATATATTGCAGAAATAATACAGGACATGGTTAATGCCTAGGCCTTAGGTATTCGTTTTTGTGTTGTCAGTCATTATTCCTCAATCATTAAAGTAACGTCGCAGACTGTGTTATTGTCAATCGTTGAAATATTATAGAGGGGACACGGCAAACAAAATGTTAGTAACAAAAATGAACGGTACCGATAGAAACAGAATGAGTGGTTCTTTCTGTTTCTATCTCTGCAGTAACATTATTTTTGCTATCGCTTCTCTGAAGCTATACAAATTACAATGCGCAGATATATTGCTCCCGATGTCCGCTCTGGTATAGAACCTCAAAGTTTTCTATCTTATAAACTAACTAACTACCTAATGTATGATATGCAGTATATGAGTAGTGGGAAACAGCAGGCTGAAAAATAAGCTTTATGTGTGATATATGTCAAAAAAGTTATAAGAGTTGTAGAACTCGTTAGATGCAGGGCGCTTCCAACAGGTAGCTGCGGAAATCTTTGAAGACCTACAGGCTACATACATTCGGAACTGGATATAGCTGGGGATGGTTATTTATAAGTGACTAGCGGCCCGGCCCAGCTTCGTCTGGGTGCATATTATATTTTTTGATTCCACTCCACACCAAATACATGTTATTTTTCGTATAAACTCTTGTATACCTAAACTTGACGTAGCTGTCCTACTGTCCGGCTCAATCCCGTCTCATCCGTCTGTTCAGTCTCTTCCCAATCCATCCCGTCCTTTCTCTTTATTATCCATCCCGTCTTATAACGTGCATTTATATTTCGTCCTATCAAATCTGTCAGCTATCCCAGCCTTCTCCCGTACCTTCCACTCTATTATATCCCGTCTCTCCATATACATGTACATATAAAGATTGCCTTATGAAACTTTTGTGCAGCATAAATCGTAATATTTTAATTTCACCACAACTTCAAAACCAAACGTCCAATTTTAATCATTCAAAGACCAAGTATTATCAACATAAACTGTACTTATTGATGAAATAATTTATTTTGATAAGGATTAATAGCATGAGTAAAATAAACGCGTTTAAATGTAGTCCAAAAAAATTCAAGATTTTTAAATAAAAATGTGGTTGTTGTGCCTCACTCGACATAGATAGGTATAGTGTGTCGCGGACTTTTTTGTAGATATTTATAAGATCTACAATTAATTAGAACATTTTATGGTTCTATCTTTTGTAGTTTAGGCAGCGTACGCAAAATAAGTAACTTCTTTGGACTTTGGTTGATTTTTTTCAGTTTGTGTCCGAAAAATCCAAATATCTTACGGAACCCTATTTTTTTTCAAAATAAAATATAGTCTATGTTACTCGTGGATAATGTAGCTTTCGAATGGTGAAAGAATTTTTAAAATCGGTCCAGTAGTTTTTGAGCCTATTCATTACAACCAAACAAACAAACAAAGTTTTCCTCTTTATAATATTAGTGTAGATGATGAACTAAATAATAAATACATTATTTATTATGTAATAATTCGAGAGACACAGTTTACGCACACCATACACTATTAAAACGCCACGCGACCCCAGGCGACACGACACATGCTAATTGCTAAGTCAAATCAAATCGTACCATTTTCTTTGATCAGAACCTTACTAGGAACACGCCACGCAATGTTTGCATCGCGCGTTCATACTGTGGTTCTGCTCATCCGTAATAGTACGATTTAATTTGACTTCATACGCGTCGCGTCGGGTCCTGTCGGGTGGTGTTTTAGTAGTGTTTCCGTTTTTATGTACGGCTACCGCATATAATCGGGCATACTCAATGCACTATGTCTTTGTATTTTACTGTAAATATGGTTGTTTGTCACCAACATTGAGTTTCAGTGAACAATATAAGTAAACTTAGTACAGCCTGTTGTCGAACAGTATAAAAGAACATGTATTAACGCACATCTAAGCGTTTTAAATTATTTAATTTTATCAATATGTAGCTGCGTGCGTGCAAAAGTGCGTGGTGGCCTGTTGGTAAACGGACTAGACGCGACTGCCCACATGTACACGGTGGTCGCGGGTTCGAATCCCAGGGCACACCTCTGACTTTTCGGAGTCATGTGTGTATTGATAGTCAATCACCACGCACTAAAACGGTGAAGGAAAACATCGTGAGGAAACCTGCATACCATAGCGATTTATAAAATTTCTATGGTATGTAAGTCCGCCAACCCGCACTAGGCCAGCGTGGTGGACTATATGGCCTAACCACTCTCAATCGTTCTCTCGATTGTAGAGGAGGCCCGTGCCCTGCAGTGGGACGTATATGGGCTGATACAGATACAGATACAGATACAGAATATGTAGCTGGGTGGTTAATGGATTGATACCTGTGTATTGTATCTTAAATACCTACGAATATACCTAACAGAGTTATCTGTGCTTGTACCATATATCATCATATAAGCCCGAATTTTACCACTGCTAGCTATACCGAGACCACTTCTCTATCGCACCACTTTCCTTGATTCTGCACTTTTCTTATCCATCTCTCTTAAGTCTCATCTCATCATCTCTCGCCTCATTCCATGTACCATGTACCATAACATTAGTACTGGATATTATATATTACTAGCGGCCCGGCCCAACTTCGCCCGGGTGCATATAGATTTCTCTACAATAATATGCACGTATTATACACATAAACATTCCTCTTGAATCACTCTATCTATTAAAAAAACCGCATCAAAATCCGTTGCGTACTTTTAAAGATTTAAGTATGCAAAGGCCATAGGGATATAGGGACAGAAAAAGCGACTTTGTTTTATACTATGTAGTGATAAAGGGTATATCAAGACTGCTACCGAAAACGAAGCTGGGTGGTAGTTTTAAGGACTATAAAGACAATGCAATTAAAAATTATCTAATTTTGGTACTAATATATGCTTAGAAGTACAAGTGTATTCATTAAATCTCTTACCGTATTGTGTAATTGATCGGCTACGTATCGTGGCACTACGTCTAACTCCTCCCAGTCGTAATGAGGTCTTAGAGGAGTAGGAGGTCTCGGAGACATCAGCTCGTCAGCGGGTGGTGACGAAGCTATCAGATTCAGAACGAACCTGGAGACAAATCACATGTGGAAATGCACAAACATCATGATCACTAAATATATATTTTAATTGAGATGAAATAAATAGGAAGTAAAAAAATTCATTCCTGCCGACGTATTTTCGTATTTATTTATTAGGTCAGTTATTAGGCTTACATTGTACATTATATGTATACCTAGCAGAAACAAATAGCAATAAAGGAATAGGATACTAGGAACTGAAGTATCATTACAAAATTTGATAATCTTGTGAACGAAAGTCAAATTCGCCGAAATAATGATACGGTAAATTAAAAGAAAGTGACGATTTTAAGCAAAATACTATTTTTATGGTTCCATATCTCCAAAGAAAAACGGAACCCTTATAGGATCACTTTGTTGTCCGTCTGTCTGTTTGTCTGTCAAGACCCAAGAACGCGTGAATATATCAAGCTGTTTATATCAAATACTTAGGTCTACTACTGTCCTTGGAGCTGTGAAAAAATCAAATCTCTAACGCCCAAATACTGGAACGTAACTTAAATATAAATGGCGCTTAACTACGTTAATCCCGATTAAATGTACTGGCTAAGTGGGTCGTGCGCTGTTAAGAGCAACTTATTATTTGAATGGCGTTCCAGTATTCGGGCGTAAGCCACTGTAATCAACAGTTATAGCCGCTTATGTTGAAAGTCGACACTCGCAAGGAAATCAAAACCTACTTCCCATAAATTTAGAATCTTGTAATTAGGTACAAAGCAACGACTTATGGCATAGATATAGGAAAAACTGCGAAAAGCTCATAGGTATTTTAGATATTTTTAATAATTTAAAACTTACTACCTCTTTCCTTATGAACGCGTAGAGGGATTTAATGATTCATATCAAATACTCAGTTTTATAATATCTTTAAGCTGTGACAAAATCAAACTTCTATGTCAACGCAATCAAAATAAATAGCAATTAAAGCAGCACATTTTGAAACTCGCAGCTTCTCGCAAGGGAACCAAAACCTAAAGGATATTTCCAGTCAACCTATAATCTTGATATTTGAAGTGAAGCAACGTTTACATAAAGGAATAATTTCGACACCTTAATTTTTTTTAGTTTGGTACATACATCATATAGGTTTGTACGGAACCCTCGGTGCGCGAGTCCAACTCGCACTTAGCCGCTTTTTTTCCTTTTGTTACCTTAACATATTATTCATCAATTCAAACTGGATATGTAAGTATGATAAAAATGTATCGACAAAATTAAACAACAAAATTGAGTATTACACATTACGACCAATGTGTTGGCGAGAGACCGGAATTGCGTTTAATTTGTTGATTTTTTGTTTTATAAGGTTCTATACCATGTTTTATTTTGGAATTTTACTAAAATGAAACAATTATTTCATAAAATAAAAATAAATGACTGATGAAATACCAGTAATAAATAAACATTTAATTTATTTTGTTTTATTTGTTCAACTTAGACCAAAACTCTGGCCTGAGATTTGAAACTCCTGCGTTATTGGATGAGTTTTTAAAAAGACGCAGCATGGAACGAATAACATTCCGAATTTACTCCTAATCAAAAAGATGAAGAGTTGAATTCGGAATTCGTATACTTACAGAGAAATTTTTACAAAGGTCATATTTATGATTTGTTTATCGTTATCATCTCAATTATAATAAAGTATTATATTAGTAACACATTTATATGACATGTCAATGTCTTACATGGATGAGAAGTTTTTCACCATGGGGTAATATCGAACACTTAGTCAAAAATTGTGTTTTCAGATAAACGCATACATTAGAAGCACACCAAGCCAAACGTGTTTAACCTGATTAGTTGAGTTTACAAGCAAAGATAAGTTAGTTGATTTTACAAGTTGACTTGATGTTGTCAGTTTTCTTTTTATTGGTTCCAATTAGAGTTATTAAGGCCCTGCGCAGACGGCACACTTTTTGTGCGATCGAGTCTGCGGCGCACAAAAAGTCTGCATGGCGCGCAAAAAGTCAGTCGCGGATTTTTCACAGACTCAACGCACACGACGCACATCTTCGATCATTTTGTCGGCAGAGCTGTAGGGACGTAGACGCTATGGAAATCGTGCAGAGATCGCGAAGTATTATTTTGTACATGAAGTACAGAAAAAGAAGAAGAAATAGAGAATTTTGGGTACATCCTATACTTTCGGAAAGATTACTGAAGGGACAGTTCCATACTAAACATTCAATTCTGAAACAAGATCCGGCAATTTTTTTCAAATTTTATAAAATGTCTGTTCCTACATTTGATGAGTTGCTATTTATTTTATCATGATTTTGGTTAGGTTAATTAATCATGGTTATTTTTTTATCATGATATTCTGCCTTAGAAGTATCATAAATTGCTGGTCTCTTTTGTATTTCTTGAATTAACATAGTTACATCGACCTCTGGCGCCATGATAATAGATGCGTGCGTTACGTCCACCCACCCCTAGCAAATGCAGATTGCCGACTAAAGAGTGCGCCGTCTGCGTTAGCGCGCGTTGAAGCAAACGTTCAATTTTTTTCACACACTTTTTGTGCGGAGCGGCACGCCGCGGCGCGGTGCGGTCTGCCCGAATTACACGGATTTTTTGTGCGCCGGACTTTTTGCGCGTCGTGTGCGTTACTGCATATAATTGCATAGGTTCTATTTTCACAGACTAAAAAGTGCGTCACGGATAGTCTGTCGTCTGCGCAGGGCCTAAGAGTTTACGGTTATACCCCTATTACGGCGCTACCCCAACGCATGCTAATGAAGACTGATACCTACTCAAAACGATATAGGTATCGATTTATCTATGAATAAGTACATATTCATAACGTCAACTTACCCATCCTTCTCTAGAACCACGCGCGTTTGTTGTCGGCGGGGTGACAATACAGGACTTCGTTGTAAATTATGCAACACTTCCACTTCTTTATGGGACTCTACAGGACTGGGCACTTTTTCCGGTGAGTGAACCTCCGATAGCGTTAAAGCGAAACCTGAAACTTCTTTAGATTTATCTTCATGAACGTCGTTTTTAGTTCTAAAGTAATCATACAATTCACTCAATGATTTAGACTTTAACTTTACTCTACTGTAATTAGTTATAATTTTCTTTTGCTTGTTTTGGATTACTGGCAGTGGTATCCCACTCTTCTTTACGTGTCTTGAATGAAAATCTCTTTCCATAGCCTCACGTTTGATTTCATTCATTTTATTCACAATTCCTGGTGTGACAGGAACTAAAACATTATCTATATGATCGTTCTCTTTTATCGTTTTGTTGTGGTTATCATCTTCACTTGTTATCAAGTTGTCACTATCCGGAGTTCTTATTTTAACACTTTCACCACCAAAACGCACTTTTTTCACAACCACATCGGAGTCTTCAGTATCTCCATCACTGTATTTCAGCATATTTAAATCTGAAGTGTCATAATCATCGTCGCTTCCCGTGTTTCTTTCAGATTCAGCTTCGTTCTCTTCCAAGACTGTCATTGTAATAGCTGTATCAGAATCAAACTTGATTTCAGTTTCGATTATTACTTTAGCATAACTATTACTATAGAAAGGTATTCTAGTGCGGGAGTCGTCAGATGATGAATCTGTTGATAGCCGTATCGGTGTCGTCACGGGACCGTTAAATATATGATTAACTTTCACTAATGGCTGGTTATTGTTTTGTCTGTACGCCGATTTCCTGGGTGCATAATACACGTCCATAGAATCTTCATCATATGTTTCACATAAAATACGAAATTTGTCTTGTACTTTTGGATCCAACCTTGATAGTGTCATCATATAATCGCGAGGACCGCAAATCCTGCGCAATTTTATCAAAGACCGCTGTGCCACGTCCCTATGGACAGAATCAAAAAGTTTTTCACCTAATATGTGAAAAGTAGGAAATAAATCCAATCCTGGGTGTCTACGTTTTAAAATTGCCATCAAAGATGGTATAGACAATATTAATCCAGTTACAACGTTAACTTTCGCGTCAACGTTCGCGGAATGAGGTCTTATGTTATGATACGAACATTTGTCCAAGATGGCTCGGGCTGCACATTCAGCATCTTCGCAGTGGGTACAAAAAACTTTCAACGCATCCAATGCTGCTTTCCTTACGTTAGGCGAACTGTGTCCCAAATTGTCAACTACTTGGTCAAACGGGAACGACAAAGCATTACCAGATAACGGAAGAAGATCAGCGAGTACTCGCAGCGCATGTAAACGAACTTCCCACTCTGGGTGTACGAGTCGATCTCTTATCGCGACGTACAGGAGCTCAACGTCAAGGTCGGGGGGCAGCGCGCGGGCCCGGAGCACGCGGTCCCACAGAGGAGCGAGAGGCGGCGGCGGCGTCTCGGGCAGTTGCATGGCGCCAGAATGAGCGGCGACGAGCGGCGACGAGCGGCGGGCTCGCATGCCCTGCCGGGCCGCGTAGCGCCACACAACTGGGTTAATGATCGGACGGTAAGCCACACCGCCCCTGACCAATCGATGAAAACACATACGTTGCTGTATAAAAGTCCCAACGTGCGGGTGTAGAGTACCTGTAGCGGCCTTAGCGATCTGGGGGCGCGGCCGAGCCCCCTCCAAGTCGAGCTATAGGCCGTAACATCCTTTTCTCGAAGCAATTCAGACCATTTTCAACCCCCTATAACTTTGTTGTGGCTAAAGCATGAAGCCTGAATTTTCAGTTACTAAGCAGGCATTGTGTCAACACGGTATATTTAAAATTTCATTCAATTTGAACCAGTAGTTTAAGAATTGTAACTAGTCAAACTTTCTCAATTTTGTCACTCACTGACTGACTGACCGATCATCAAAAGTCTAAGGCACTTCTAGTAGACATAGAACCTTCAAATTTAGAATATAATTAGTGTTTAGTGTCTAAAGTAAGGGAAAATTCAAACATTTCATAATTTGTGTCTAGTTTTCTAGATAGACCAACTGCGTCCTATATATACATTTATATAGGATTACAAAGTTACATTTGCAGTTAATGAATCATTGTACCCGTATATAATGGAATAATAGTTGTAGATAGATATATATATATATATATATATATATATATATGAGGCATAACAAGAGGGGATATAGAGAGGAAAATGGTGTATTCAGCCCATGAAACTGTACAACATTCCTCTAGAAAAACATGACGAAGAAAAACTTGCAAATAAATAGACTAAATAGCTCGAAAATATCAATCACAATGAAAGAAAGAACATTAATAATCAAATCCGTTATATTTGTGATAAATTGATACATACAAAAAAAAGAAAAATCCATAAGACAGAGGCTTTAAGAAAAATCGTTAGTGATATTCTAGAAGTAAGAAGTACCGAAAAGGAAAAAAGTAGGACTCTACAAAAAGACGTGAGATCCCATCAAAAACATCCTGTAAAAAAATTCCAAGTCTCGCAGCTCAGGTTTTCTACCGCAAAAAGTTGTGAGATGCATGTAATACCAAGTCGATTAATTTATTTAGTCCTTAAGGGACCTTCTATATAAAGTTATTACGTTAATTATTACCATATCAATATTAAAAATTCTTTACGTTTTAAATAAATAGATCGACTTGGCCAGCAGCATTATGTATAAATTGTACGATACATTATGTTTTCATGCGATGGCCAAGTCGATCCATTTATTTAAAACGTAAAGAATGTTTAATATTGATATGGTAATAACTAACATAATAACTTTATATAGAAGGTCCCTTAAGGACTAAATAAATTAATCGACTTGGTATTACATGCATCTCACAACTTTTTGCGGTAGAAAACCTGAGCTGCGAGACTTGGAATTTTTTTACAGGATGTTTTTGATGGGATATAACCTTACAGTTATAAAACTTAATTAGTATTTTTACTTGGCACCCCGCATCAGGCGTAAAAGCATTTCTAGATTATTATATTACGCACGGCCAGTAATAATATTCAGGCCGTTATACATTTAGGTGGTCGCTATCCTCGAGGTCAAATGACGCCAAACCAGCAATAGCCCCGACTGCTGACCTAAAAAGACGAGAAATTACATTTTATTTATTTGTTTAAGAAATTTTCTAGTAGCCAAAAATTGTGAATAACGTTTGACTTTGCCCATGCATGATGCAATAACCAAGGAACTTATACCTACTTTATAATATATAAGTATAAATAAGTTTCTTGGCAATAACAAGCTATTATTACTCATTAGTTAATGTGAGACTAAAAGTTATCAAGTATAAGGCGCTGATAAATACAACTTTTTGATTTTTGGATATAATTTGCCTAGGCACCAGTAGGCATCATCTAAAATGATATCTCTTCCTTTCTCTTCAGTCACAGCGGTGTACTTAATATCGGGAGCTTTGAAACTAACCAAAATCCAATATCGCTTTCCCCAACCGGGGATTCGAACCCGAAACCTCAGTTTTGTAATTGTACCCTAGTACAACTACGCCACCGAGTAGTAATTTATTATGAGCTTTATATATATATTTATTATATACATGTATATAATTGTATATAATTATTACATCTATATACTTTTGCATGTATGTATCTGTAGATATGTATATTTTATCTATTGTCTCAGGCATTAAGTCCGCCTTTACACAATATTGTTTATAAAGCATAAGTAAAATAAAATAACTACATTATCGATAAGACATTCAACAAGATAAGATAAGATTTTTAAAATTGTTATTAATTATTGTAATTGGTGTCAACCGAACTAATTTAATAAATAAATAAGACAGTCAGTGTCTAACAAAAGTGGATATTGTGATGCAATGAAGATGACTTCACAATCTTCTAATAATTTCACAGCAAGAATATTTGGTCTCAGATGTTAGTTAATTTTGTACATATAGTTATCTCGGAAAATATATAGGTAAGTAACTATACAAAAAAATCCTTGTAAAATGCGGTGCCAAAACTTATTTTATTTAAATATATTATTCTATAGTTTATAATGTTAGTACGAAAATATATTCCATTAATTAATTGGGGTGAATGATTTTTCAAAGGAAAGTTTTAGAAATCCATTTATTTTGCTGGTTTAATTGGTAAAATTCCTAGTATTTTTCGTTGTGGTAGAGCCTCGTTGTTTGTATGTCATGACTCAGTATGAATGGGCAGGTTCGTCCTAGGCGGTACCACTTTCTCACTGGAAATCTTCGTGAAGCGACGGCTTTGCTGTCGCGTTTCGTTCGGTGAGTGAGATTGATGGATACCTACCCTGGATATGCAATTTATGTTTGTTCCTTCACTATCAAAGTGGGAAATATTGTAATCAACGAATTCATGCATAAAGCACTATTGACATGGGACAAGATTCTCCCGATAATCGTATGCCATTATCGCATAACATAACCGCCAAAAGGTTATGTTATGCGATAATGGCATACGAATCGAAATACGATATCGAAGTCTGACAAAGTCTTTTTTTTTTTCAATTAATGGCGAGACGAGCATGCCTTTCGTCTGATGGTACGCGATACGACCGCTCATGAATAGTAGCAAAAATAAACAACGCCTTGAATTACAAAGCACTGCTTGGCACTCCACTGCGATCGCCATCCTGAGACATAAGATGTTAAGTATCAATCATCAAAAACATCCTGTAAAAAAAATCCAAGTCTCGCAGCTCAGGTTTTCTACCGCAAAAAGTTGTCAGATGCATGTAATACCAAGTCGATTAATTTATTTAGTCCTTAAGGGACCTTCTATATAAAGTTATAACGTAAGTTATTACCATATCAATCTTAAAAATTCTTTACGATTTAAATAAATGGATCGACTTGGCCATCGCATGAAAACATAATGTATCGTACAATTTATACATAATGCTGCTGGCCAAGTCGATCTATTTATTTAAATCGTAAAGAATTTTTAAGATTGATATGGTAATAACTAACGTAATAACTTTATATAGAAGGTCCCTTAAGGACTAAATAAATTAATCGACTTGGACATGCATCTGACAACTTTTTGCGGTAGAAAACCTGAGCTGCGAGACTTGGAATTTTTTTACAGGATGTTTTTGATGAGATCTCACGTCTTTTTGTAGAGTCCTACTTTTTTCCTTTTCGGTACTTCTTACTTCTAGAATATCACTAACGATTTTTCTTAAAGCCTCTGTCTTATGGATTTTTCTTATTTTTGTAGGCATCAATTTATCACAAATATAGCGGATTTGATTATTAATGTTCTTTCTTTCATTGTAATTGATATTTTCGAGCTATTTAGTCTATTTATTTGCAAGGGCATGTGACATGCTGAATACACCATTTCCTTCTCTATATCCCCTCCTGTTATGCCTCATATATATAGATATCTATCTACAACTATTATTCCATTATATACGGGTACAATGATTCATTAACTGCAAATGTAACTTTGTAATCCTATACATTTATATGGGATTACAAAGTTATCCGCACCGCCGCTCATGCCCGTCAAGGTTAAAATAGTAATAGAAATTGCCCTTAGTGCGACCGAAATGGCCATATTTAACGGATTTCTAATGCATCCGAACGCGCCACGTCATGTCAACTACTAGTTGACAGTTGGTCTATCTAGAAAACTAGACACAAATTATGAAATGTTTGAATTTTCCCTTACTGTAGACACTAAACACTAATTATATTCTAAATTTGAAGGTTCTATGTCTGCTAGAAGTGCCTTAGACTTTTGATGATCGGTCAGTCAGTCAGTGAGTGACAAAATTACGAAAGTTTGACTAGTTACAATTATTAAACTACTGGTTCAAATTGAATGAAATTTTAAATATACCGTGTTTACACAATGCCTGCTTAGTAACTGAAAATTCAGGCTTCATGCTTTAGCCACAACGAAGTTATAGGGGGTTGAAAATGGTCTGAATTGCTTCGAGAAAAGGATGTTACGGCCTATAGCTCGACTTGGACGGGGGCTCGGCCGCGCCCCCAAATATGTCCAGTAGCTACTCTGGGTACAATGTCCTTCAAACCGAAACACCATATACCCATATCCCTACACCTTCCCGTTCCCCTTCCAATTTAATCGACCAGTAACACGTTCATGATCCAAGCGTTATGTATGCTCATGTGTGGCGGGGTTTATTTACCATTAGGTGACCTCTTTGTTCATTTGTTTGTTGGATCTATTCAATAATATAAAAAACATGGTACGCTTCCGAGGGAGAATGAGAGGGCATGTAGATGCGTGGTAGGAATACGCACGGTTTTTAAAGATTGCTAAGTACGTCGGTATGTCTGATTGAATTTTCGTATGGAATGGAAACCTCTGTAAATAGCAAACAAAAGCCGGTAGCACATTAGTTTGCTGTACCTATAATAACAGTTTGTTGACAAGATTTTCTATGCACCAAGACCTCTCGTGGTATTTTAATACCACCTTATTTTATTTTTATACATTTTAGCACGATTTCGCACAAATTTCGCATTTGCTATAGACAACGATCTATCAATATCGATAAATTGTCATAATTCCTTTTTGTTACAATTGTTTGTTGTACGATGCATTGTGTTTTCATGCGATGGTCAAGCGGATCTATTTATTTAAAACGTAAATATTTTTTTATATTGACATGATAATAACTTAAGACAGAAGGTCTCTTATGCAGGGACAAAATAAATTAACCGACTTGGTATTACATGGATCTCACAACTTTTTACGTTAGAAAAACTAAACTGCGAGACTTGGATGGTTTTATCACAGGATTGTAATGAGACGACTTCTATGCTTTAGTTCTGAGGGTTAAACCTGGTCGAATTGTTCATGACAATGATGAACACCCTGGAACATCCTGGGGGGTTACTCCATACCCCGACCTGCAGTTCGAAAGTTCGGACTTTGAACGTCGATATTTAATATAATACTTTTCCGCTAATAAAAATCAATACTAATTTCTGTGAAACTAAATAGGTACTTCACACTGAACTTATTTTTAACCGACTTCAAAAAAGGAGAAGGTTCTCAATTCGACCGCATGTTGCTTGCAACTATATCTGTATCCTCCCCTACAATCGAGAGTACGATTAAGGGTGGTAAGGCCATATCACAGGCCTTATAGTCCACCAGTCAGCCTAATACGGGTCGGTGGACTTACATACCATAGAAATTCTAATAAATCGCTATGGTATGCAGGTTTCCTCACGATGTTTTCCTTCATCGTTATAGTGCGTATTTATTGACTATCAATACACGCATGAGTCCGAAAAGTCAGAAGTGTGCCCTGAGATTCGAACCCACGACCAACATGAACATGTGGGCAACCGCGTCTGGTCCGTTTACCAGCAGGCCACCACGCACGTACCGATAAATTTTAGTTTATGATATGTACTTCCATCTATTGTACTAGTACGTACAAAATTGTTTTTTCGTGGAATTTATTTTGTAAAGCTGACAATACACAACTTTGGCGGCAGCTAGGCGTTGATACAATTTTTCGAAAGATATTATTGGTGTCTGAAGACGCTTTTCTTCCTACATAAAATTTAATACCTGAAGTCTAACGTTCCTAGCGTCACTTTTTAAAGTTTTCGGCATTTTTCACTAGTTTTAAAAAATGCAGGAAAATAAATACATTGAGTAAACAACCAATGGCGGATATGTCAGCGACTGGCACGTAGATTGACAATTGCAAATGACGTATTTGTTTCCACTTTTGGCCACCGGGCCAGATAAGTTTGTGGTTCTATAAAAGCATCGATATCAATGTTATACTAGATAAGACGTTCTTTGCCAAACAAATGTGTCCCACCCATAGAGTCCCACCCAAGTGCGGTGCATGCACCGCACACGAATCAGTCTGCCGCCTGACGGCCGCGGTATAGTACGTCTCTTTGTTTATATTTATAAGTAATTTATTTTGACTTTCCCCGTCAAACCGACAGCGAAATTTTCTGAACTTACAATACAGGGAGCGCAAATAAATGGCGCACTTGCTCAGTTGGGTACAAGGGCATAATATTAATATCGTAATAAAAAAATAATATTTGGAAAATACCTATCCGTTTTGAAGTTATGACCGTTTAAAGTTTTAAGTTTAATCACCACTTTTTCGCATAAAATCAGTTGGAATGGATGAAGAACAAGATTTAAACACATACGTATTTTTTCGTTTCGTCGTTAATTGAACGGTTAACGAAATATACCACGAAAACCATTTTTAACAGCATCAAAACTTTCTTAAACTTCGCTTTAACCGCTGCATGGGCGTAGCCACGGTGGGGCAGAGTGGGGCGCTTGCCCCACCCTGGATTTGATCTGTAAGGTACTTAACCAACTCTAAAAAATAAATGATCTTGGTAAAGTACTAGGCAGCTGAGCAATAAGAAAGTATTTAGGATAATTCGAATTATAAACACAGATACAGGGTGTTATAGAAGAATACCGTGGGTACAGTTTGCTAATTACATATGATTTAAGACTTCTGCCCCACCCTGATCCCACGGCTGGCTACGATCATGAACCGCTGTTTACACATGGGTAAGGTCATGAACTCTTAGCTGTATAATTTATACTTCTCTAACTTCAAAAAAGGATATTTTTTGTTTCATTTCAAATAAATCGATCAGTTAAACAGGAACGTACTTAGATTTAAGCGTCATTAAATTAACAACATAATAACTTTAGGTGATTGACTATTTTGTTTGTCATTATTTTCCTTAGTGTCACAAATCCAAACTGAGAGATACCAAGAAATCACACTGGTCATCGCTTAAATCATGTAAGATTGCGAATTTAATTATAATTAGAAAAGTTTTGGTAATACCTACATAACATCTGGGGGCGCGGCCGAGCCCCCCTTCCAAGTCGAGCTATAGGCCGTAACATCCTTTTCTCGAAGCAATTCAGACCATTTTCAACCCCCTATAACTTCGTTGTGGCTAAAGCATGAAGCCTGAATTTTCAGTTACTAAGCAGGCATTGTGTAAACACGGTATATTTAAAATTTCATTCAATTTGAACCAGTAGTTTAAGAATTGTAACTAGTCAAACTTTCTTAATTTTGTCACTCACTGACTGACTGACCGATCATCAAAAGTCTAAGGCACTTCTAGCAGACATAGAACCTTCAAATTTAGAATATAATTAGTGTTTAGTGTCTAAAGTAAGGGAAAATTCAAACATTTCATAATTTGTGTCTAGTTTTCTAGATAGACCAACTGTCAACTAGTAGTTGACATGACGTGGCGCGTTTGGATGCATTAGAAATCCGTTAAATATGGCCATTTCGGTCGCACTAAGGGCAATTCGTATTACTATTTTAACCTTGACGGGCATGAGCGGCGGTGCGGATAACTTTGTAATCCCATATAAATGTATAGGATTATAAAGTTACATTTGCAGTTAATGAATCATTGTACCCGTATATAATGGAATAATAGTTGTAGATAGATATCTATATATATGAGGCATAACAGGAGGGGATATAGAGAAGGAAATGGTGTATTCAGCATGTCACATGCCCTTGCAAATAAATAGACTAAATAGCTCGAAAATATCAATTACAATGAAAGAAAGAACATTAATAATCAAATCCGCTATATTTGTGATAAATTGATGCCTACAAAAATAAGAAAAATCCATAAGACAGAGGCTTTAAGAAAAATCGTTAGTGATATTCTAGAAGTAAGAAGTACCAAAAGGAAAAAAGTAGGACTACAAAAAGACGTGAGATCCCATCAAAAACATCCTGTAAAAAAATTCCAAGTCTCGCAGCTCAGGTTTTCTACCGCAAAAAGTTGTCAGATGCATGTAATACCAAGTCGATTAATTTATTTAGTCCTTAAGGGACCTTCTATATAAAGTTATTACGTTAGTTATTACCATATCAATCTTAACAATTCTTTACGATTTAAATAAATGGATCGACTTGGCCAGCAGCATTATGTATAAATTGTACGATACATTATGTTTTCATGCGATGGCCAAGTCGATCCATTTATTTAAATCGTGCCGAAAGGCGGCAATTTCTTTGTCGGTAACTTTTAGAATTTTGCAAAAGAAGCCCGACATCTTGAGGTGTGTTCACACTACACACTTGATATAACTTAATTGGATTAAGTACTCCGATATAAAAGTTACGTTAAAAAAAAAGATCTTATTGGACTGATACTGATACTTGCTCAAGAGCTTATAATATTATTTAAATATGTCATCAGCCGATCCAGTCAATTACAAATTGTCTATTTACTTTGCTTATTATTGTATTTAACATTATTTTAATGTATTTTGAAAAAAATTTTACTTTAAAGTGATAAAATTTCTTCTAAATTCTTATACCTAGAGAAATGTCGTCTACCATTACAGCATAGAATTTGCATATGAGACTTATTTGAGATAAAATTAGTGAAATCAATAAACACTAACTACTAATTTACTGCACTGGAGACCTCGTGCCCTGCAGTGGCACGTATATGGGCTGATACAGTAGTAATACTAATTGTTCAGATGAATTATTATGAACTCAAATAGGAAAGCTTTGTATCTAATGTGAACAGGCCTTTATCTTTCAAAAATCAAAATAATAATTTATTTTTTATTAGTTGAATTCGGATTGCTATTGTAAATTCGTTTTCAGTTATTTTGAGTAAATTTTATTAATTTAACTATGCTTTGAACATTACCCAATTTGATAGCTTTTGATGTAACTTGTGTTATGTGAAATGTAAAAGAAAAAGTGATTTGTGCTACCAAACTGTGACAGTATTTTCGTGCGGGTTTTGGCGGATCCTGCGCTTCCAGCTTTGCCTATCAAGGTCATTACGGTTTACATTACAAGGTCAGTTAACTATTTTGGTGGTCATTAATGATAACTAACAAGCCCATATGAGTCACCGACGGCCTCCGGGCTCCGTGGCGCAGTTGGTAAGAACCGCCTGTGAAATGAGAGACCGCGGGTTCGGTTCCCGCCCCGAGACAAATAATTTCCGTGAACCATAATTATTTTTCTAATACCCGCGACACAAGATTTGTATCTTAGTGTGGGTTTAGTACCCATGTATGTGACTGTTGGCAGTATTAATTTAATATCTTTTTTATGTGCCCTGAGCGTGATGTACACAATTAGTACAGTCAACGAAGCATTTTTTCCTGCATAATTTGCCAGGAGTTTTTTGTTTTCATGAAGAGGTGGCATATGACCCCACTAAGTTAAAAACCCAAAATACTTACAAAAATGGCGTCCGCTAGAGCCGCCATTTTGGAAAACGCGTTTGAAGCCATATCTCCGGAACCGTCCACTTTAGGCCCATCATGCTAAGGACCTTTTTTGTAGATAATTAAATTTCTAATCTTTTTTGTTCAATAATTTTTTTTGTACCATTTACCGTTCGCCATTTACAAGGTTATTAATATTCGTTTCTTGCCTTTTTGCCCATATTGCCCATATCTCTGTTAATAATTGTTTAAACAAAAAATTGTTAATGACTAAACTTTTAAAAAAAAAAAAAAAAAAAATTAAATCAATAAATTCTTAACAACTTTTCACCCATACTTTTTTTCTCTAAAATCAATATTTTAGAAGTTATCGCGCGTTGAATGGTGTACTACCGAAACAAGGTCAATGGAAACGAAGGATGCATAGCGTAATTATGAAATCCAATGATTTCTCCATGATTATCACGTAATTAATTAAATACTGATGGCATAAGGGAACAAAGCAATGAGGAAATAGTAAATTTTGTTAAAAATCCATGTAAAATTTATTGTAAAAAAGGTATAAAATGAAAATTATTAACATTGTAAATCGCGAACGGTTAATGGTACAAAAAAAATGATTGAACAAAAAAGATGGGAAACTTAATTATCTACAAGAAAGGTCCTTAGCATGATGGGCCTAAAGTGGACGGTTCCGGAGATATGGCTTCAAACGCGTTTTCCAAAATGGCGGCTCTAGCGGACGCCATTTTTGTAAGTATTTTGGGTTTTTAACTTAGTGGGGTCATATGCCACCTCTTCATGAAAACAAAAAACTCCTGGCAAATTATGCATTGCGGACAAGAGTAAACCGTTGCTTCGTTGCCTGTACTAAATCGCACGACTTATAAGTAAATAATGAGCTCTGCTTATTTATTGTTGAATGTCTACCGTTCAGTTGTAAGGTTCAATCACTTTAGCTTAACATGTTAAGGGGTATCATGTGTAACGTTAGTTTTTTTTTCTCGGCATCTTTCTTAATATTCGCTAGCGCCATACAAATCCGTCTTAATTAAGATTCCTTCACCATATACTATAATGTATATTGGCAGGTGCGCCGTTTTCTTGTCCACCCTGTATAATTAAAGCATACAATTTAAGTGATTAAAACATTCCAGTATAATGTCGATAATACAGATATTTTATTTATTATTGGTTAAATATTTGTATAGCTTATTAGAAATACAGATATGTAGGAAAAATGTAGTTAAAAATTGATTTCAGTATTTCATTTTAATTTTATGTTGTTAATTAATTACACAAAATATGTGTGTTGTATGTATGTTTTGAAACAGAGGACAGTTTTTAGACCCTTTTTCTTTATATGAATTACCTAATGGACTACCTCGGAATTTCGATCCCATTGAATGTTATTAAAGACTAATATCACTTAAAATTGTTTTAAATTCTTACGCGTCTTTACGAAAGAGGGAGACCTCTCTAATATTTGCCTGTTGTTTTATTATCTTATTGTAAACCTGTGATAAACTTCTACACTTATAAGAGTTTTTAGTTTAGTTAAGATAATTTTAATGAATTTACAAAATATATAATTGCTATGACAGCATTCATACTTAGGCAGTATCACAGGCAGTATATTAGGAAAAGCTATCATTGATTTGAACTGCCTTATCTTTCTAATAATCTTTGATCATAATTTGTAATTTTCATGTAAACGTACTAGATGTCGCTACTGAGCTTTGACAAATATAGGACAATTAGTTTTTATGACGCGTCGCGTCTATCCAACGTGTATCGGTAGAATACAAAGAGTAGAATAATACTATGTGAAATATGTAGAATATAACGCACCCCCGGTGCAACAAAGTCACTTTTGCAAAAATGCAACTTTTCAGGAAAAATATTTGAAACTTTGACATATAAAAATGTGATATTTCAAGACATCGACAAGTTGAACAGCTTCTATCACAATATCAACTTTTAATTTACCGTTAAAAAAATTATGACCACGTTATATTCTAAAAAAAATGAGATTATTTCTTTATACCTTCCAAGCTTGCAATGATTGCATATGTGACTTTGTTGCACCGGGGATGCAATAAGTCAATGGTTAAAAGCTTCCAAAGATATTGAGTACCTATTAACTTTTTTCACCAAATCCCTCCCTCTCTTTCGCTGTAGCTCTATTTTTATATTGAACCTAATGCAAAAAGTAACCTATTCAATTTTGAGGAGTTCTCCTCTCCGGATCCTAAACACTATATTTTTATGGGTAATGGGACCAAATGACAAGTACCGTAAAACGAGGTGGATAGGGACAATTTTCAACTTCACGACGAATTTTCTATTAGTATTATACAGAAATATTCTTGTGTTATAGCATATTTCATTAAGTCTTAGTTGCGTCTTGACTATTAACTATACAATTTTTTTAGATCCCTTGGAAAACAAGAAAAAAAGGGCACAAAATATGGGTTTGGGGTTAATAGGGATTTTGGGGGTAATAGAGGCGGGATCGAGTTCAATGGGGAAATTAACCAGGGTTGGCACTGAATTGTTTCTTATTAATTACTTTTTAACCGACACATCTAAATATTCTGAATTATTTATCGTAATAATTTGCTTTGATACAAATGAAATAATTAAACATTACAACTGTCTTAAATGATATTTATCAAATCAAGTGACACATTTCAATAAGATATAGTTTCAAAAAATTAAAAATCAACATATTAGGTATTCTATAATGCAGTCTTATTATTCTTCTAAGAAGTAATACGTAGAGTATTATGTATAGTTTGGAATCAGCTAATGATTTCTTACTTATTTGCTAAATTATGAGATACGCTAACAAAACAAATTACGAAGAAAATTGATGGGCAAAATAACACACGAAATTTCTTAAGTGCGTAATGCTCTTTTTTATTATTGCACTGATGAGGCGATCATACCGTTCACCTGATGGTAAGTGATATGACCGCTCACAAACAGTAGCAATACCAAACAATACCTTGAATTACAAAGCAAAGCTAGTCCTGCGCTCGCCATCCCGAGACATAGATGTTGAGTCTCAATATGTCCATTGTGACTCTGGCTACAATGTCCTTCACAACGAAACACAACAGAGCATACTCCACGTCGTCAGTCCCGTAATTTAAACTATCCGGTTTGGTTTTCACGGCCCTTACTAGTAGCACTAAAAGAGAAGGCCAAATATCATAAAAAATACAAAAAATATGGGAATTTAATGGATAAGTTACAATATCAAATTACTAGAAAGCGTTGTGATTTTATGATATCAGAGTGCTATATCAAGTTTAAAAGTCAGGCAGCTGAGGAGTTAAAACGAAGGCCTAAATACTTCTGGAAGGTGTTTAAGGATAAAACAAAAAAATCGAATTTTATACCTAACGAAATGACCTTGGGAAATAAAATCGCAAGAGGGGGATCAGAAATATGCGAATTATTCTCTCAACACTTTCAAAGCATTTACTGTAGGGAAAATACGCCTGATAACGTCCAAAATGTCACCTTTAGTTCTAACCTTTGTCATACCGCACCATACAGTAACTGCGTAATTAGCGAAAGCGAAGTATTAACACAACTAAAAAGTCTAGACTCATATAAAGGACCCGGACCTGACTCAATACCGCCCATTTTCTTAAAAAACTGCTCAGTTAATCTATGTAAGCCATTGTCTATAATATATAATAAATCACTACGGTCTGGCGTGTTTCCCTCACAGTGGAAGATAGCATTTTTAACACCAATACATAAAGGTGGCAGATTGGATGATGTTGCCCAATATCGCCCAATCTCCATATTGTCATCAATGGGCAAAGTCTTAGAATCCATTGTTAATAAAAAAATAATAGGTCACGTGCTGTCTTCAATCGACCCAAATCAGCATGGCTTTTTGCCACATAAATCCACTAATTCCAACTTAGTCGGGTACGTGTGTGACATTGTAGACACAATTGATAAGGGTGGGGAAGTGCACGCGGTATATACAGATTTCAGAAAGGCATTCGATTTGGTCAACCACACATGTTTGCTACAGAAACTAGCTAATGCGGGCATTCATGGATCCTTACTTCGTTGGTGTGAATCATATATACGCAATCGGTCACAGCTGGTTCATATACGCGGTTTCAAATCTCAGCTATGCGATGTTCCTTCAGGAGTTCCCCAAGGATCCCATCTTGGGCCCCTTTTCTTTATAGTGTACATCGATGACATCAAGCAAGTTATCAAGTCTAGATTCAAATTATACGCTGATGATTTGAAAATTTATCGCGCAATTAACGGCCAATCCGACGTATCAGCTCTTCAGGCCGATTTAAATAATGTACAAAGTTGGTGCATCAAGAATCATATGACTCTGAATTTGACTAAATGTCACTTCATTAATTTCACGCGGAGAAAACATCGGTATCAAGTAACTTACTTTATCAATAATATCGCTTTAACAGAGGTATCTACGATTAGGGACTTAGGAGTAACCTTTGACAGCCATATGAGTTTTAGATACCACATCGATGACATTACCAGCAGGACATCTCGACTTTCTGGATTCATTAACCGTCAAATGAAAATTTTTGACCAACCTACTCTCACGATTCTAATTTTTAACACAATTGTAAGGGGAATCTTGGAATACTGTAGTACAGTATGGAGCCCTGGTTACCAGGTACATATCAACAGGATAGAACGTATCCAGCGGCGGTTTTTGTATCATCTCACTTTTAAGAATAACCGATGCTTACAGCTACAACAATACGAGCAACGCTTGTCATTTTATAAAATGGAATCACTACAGGTGCGTCGAAAAGTCGCAGATGTCACATTCCTATACAAATTGATACATAATTTTATCGACGCACCCGATATTCTAGAACGTATTGGGTTAGCTGTTCCACGATCTGGAAGTCGTTTAATTAACCGCAAAAGCTTCTACTTGCCAAATTTTAAAACAAATCTCGGCCATCACTCGCCCTTGTATCGCATGACTTCTGCATATAATAATATTAGCCAACACATTGACATTTTCCGTCTTGTTTCTAAAGCGTCTTTAAAAAAAACACTAAGCTCTATATTCACGAAAACTTACCTACTTAAGTAATTGTAATTACAATAATACGTTTTAACGCAACTTACACATAGTACCTACTACGCATGCTGTGTTCACATCGAGTAGGATATAATTTTAAGTTTGTCACAGGAATAATGTTAAAATCATTTTAAATAAAATTGTATCCAGTTTTGTGAACCAAATAAAAAAAAAAAAAAAAAAAAAAAAAAAAAAAAATTTACACTGCTGTTTAGCGGTTTGCCCAAATTAATGTGTACAACTTATTAGAAAGAGGAAAATGGTGAATCAGTTTTTTCCTATTTTTAAAGAAATACTCCATGCATCTCACAGTACTAGATCTATCTATCAAAAAGGAATAGTTGTTTACAAGAATATTCTTACTGCAGTTTCTACTTATAATATCTCAACCATTGTGACCGCAACTGAAGTAAAATTTTAGTTATTTTAAGTGGAAGTACTTTCAATGTAACTTACAGCATTAAAAGTAAATATAATTAACAGACAAAGTTAATTAAGAACGACAAAATATTTTACAACAAAAAAAAACTGTTGCGACAACCCTACACACACTGTACCTATACACCTTTTTTCGTCCCAATTGTACCTTTATACGTCTCTATAAACCTTAGTCTCGTTATTAATCACCCCCAAGTCGCCTCTATTCCCCCCAAAATATCATATTTTTTTATTTACTTTTTAAATGATCAAAAAAACATGAATTAAACGAGAAATTGAGACTAACCTTTTATGAATTCGATACTCCAATACTCATACTTTGTGTGTTTACCAATATCTCCTTCATAAATGGTGTAGTTTTTGTAGTAGACCGAAGTTCGTTTAGATGTATTTTTAGTGCATATCGAGAGGCTATTTTCAAAAGACTAATAGGACATTTTGTAACTCAAATTAATTGTTACTGATTGTTGCACTAAGGACTATATATAGTCTTCTATTGTTACAATTTGTTTTTAATAAATTATGTGCAACTAATGGCTCACATTTCAACCTTAAAATGTTTTCTCAGTTTTGTCCCTAATCTCCTTTTGATCCCTAATCACCACGTTTTACGGTACCAGCTTAAATCAAAGAAAGAATTATCAAAATAGTTCCACTCAGTAGGTACAGATTTATGAGGTAACAAATATAAAAAAAAACATAGTCGAATTGAGAACCTCTTCCTTGTTTTGAACTCGGTTAAAAACATGGGTTAAAAATAATCAAATTTTTCCGCTTAACACGGTAATTTTACTCTGCTGACGCGGTAATTTGTTTTTTTTTTTGCAACGCTTCTTGGCAGCATGTTTTTTGATCTTAGCCTGTTCCGGAACGAATGAAAAAAAAAACAAATGTCGGATCATGTCGGATTGTCAGTTCGTCGTTTTAGTTGGGCTGCGTAAATAAATAATTGAATTTACTCTTTTCATGGAGAGTTTTTATAAAAACACTATAAAATGTCAATTTAAACTCAATATGTATAACATTTTTTTATATAAAAATGCTGCAAGGGAAGGCGGACAGTGATAAACAATAGTGTTGCAGATCAAAGATAATGCCGACAAGATGAACTTTTTATCAGTGCTATTCATGGTTACGATGAGCTACGGTATTCGTGTGATAGCAGCGCAAAATGATAATTGCACGAGGACTAACACTCGTGGTGATTACAAAGATTGTATTCGGAAATTATCAGAAACATTATCAAACAAATTCAGTGAGTTAGTTGTGAAAGAACTTGGGAGTGAATATCCAGCTCACTTCGAAGTACGGACTGCTTACAAAGGGACCCGCCATCACACCACCGACAATGATTTGCTATTGGGTATTGTCGACAAGCTGGATTATAAGCTCTCTTCAGCCAAGAATATTCTCCGCGACATGAACAATGTAATCAATAACAACAACACTCCGTCCTTCACGCATCCATGCCCTTTCAATTCTATACGTAAGTCTGTTTTTATAAAAAGCCCTAATGTATACGATGACTTGCCTTCTCAGGATCCAAAATTAAAAATGTTGGGTCGATTCAAAGATATAAAAGTCAAGAGGCAATATTTTTTGTCTCATATGGATTATGCTACTGATAAAGATTGTGCAGCTATGCCACATTCGAATTTAAGATATTTGTACCATAAAGTTGTGCATCCTCAGTCAAAATTGGTTGTTTTTATAATTGATAATAATATGAAGGCAGATTCTTTACAACATGCTGTGAATGTAGCTAAGGAAACAACATATGCTCTGCAAAGCTCTGATGTGATTGCACTCAAGATGACTAACATGTCAGATTTCCTAAAGTTTGAAGACATGTGTAGTGTTGATGGAATATCAGATTTGGGAAACGCTACAGACAACAATAAGCTGTTATTGAGGGAATATTTATCAAGTTTAGATATAGCACCCACAAGTGTTTCACCTCTTTTAATAAACAAGGAAATTAAAAATTTATTGACTCAAAAGCCATTACCCAAACATAAATTGTTTATATTCTTGACAGACACAAAAGTATTAAGAAATGAAACTTGGTTGAAAATGTTCCCTTACCTGTCTAAAAAAGATGATAACATGAATTTTGCTATTGGTTTGATATATGAGAACCAAGTAGACAGGAATAGTTCACTGGGTATATTGCATATTGACAAATGGCACACACATTCAAATAATCACTCTGTTATGAGATTACATATAAATGACAGTGGTGTTGTGGGTCAAGTGGCATCTGCATTTATTTCTCTTCTTCCTGGGCAATATGACAGAACAGAAATTAGCATACTAGGCCCAGTATGGGAGGCTACTGAGAGAGATTTTATGGTGTCTTTAGTACTTCCAATATCAACTGGGGTGCTTGGTTTAGACTTGTACTGGTCAGATCTTGCAGAAGATATTATTTATTTCAAGGGAAGCCAGAAAAAAAGAGCTTTTGTCATGGATTTCTCAGGAAAAGTACTTATGCATACTTTCTTTCCTCGGCCTGAAACAGCCACAGAAAAAATCAAATTCACTAATTTGGAAAGTATTGAAAATTACCAATATATAGAGAATCTTAAAAAAGAGATTTTTGCAAATAGCTCTGGAAATATGACCATGTCGAAGAATTCTACTACATCAATTATTTATTCATGGAAATGGGTTAAGAACCTGTACATTGTGTGCATAGCATCTGAAGTAAAAGAAGACAATTTATTTAACAAAAGTAATATATATTTTGCAAGAAGTAATAAAGAGATATTATTCCATAGATTAGACCTATTTCCTCCGAAAACTGGTAAAATGTGCCGTCATTTTAGACAGATAGCTACCATAGATCAAGGCACAGTGTACTTAAGCCCCTCAAGTTTTCAGTCACCATTTACATATCTGTATGACATGGGTGATGGACAAGAAGCAGTTACATATATGCAGAATTATTTGGCATATTTAAAAAGTGTAGCTCATGGGCTGCTTTCAAATCCAGGTCTAAAACATGAAATTCAACAAGATGTTGGGTTCTTGAACTCAATATTATCATTTTACAAGAGACAACATCTACATGGCCCATACTCAAAATATATTGTCAGAAGATATGCTGTTACTGAAAGTGGAGTGCTTGTGATGTTTCCAGGTACAGTGTTAGAATATGACTATGAACCAGTGAGGAGACCTTGGTATACTTATGCATTGGAGAATCCAGATAAAATCATTCTTACACCACCAAATTTAGATGTTGGTGGTGCTGGTTATGTTGTTTCTATATCATACTCTGTGAAAAGTTCCTTCTATCCAACTATGGTTGTGTCCATGGACGTAACCATGGGGTTCCTATACAAATTGCTTATTGACAATATGCCTTACTGTGCCAAACCTTATGTTAAATGTTTTATTATGAATAATAGGGGTTACTTAGTCTCCCATCCAGGTTTGATGGATCCAAATAGTTCGGGACCCATTGAACAGCAACATATCACTCATAAAGAATCTATGATCGCCATTGATATGTTAAACCATAAAGGTTTTGTTACTAAGAGGTTGTGTAATAATTTTTATGATAAGACTATCCAAAGATTTTACGAATTTAATACTTCATTGTCAAATGTGCTCTCTAACGTAGTATCGGGCGACCATTGCGTCCATTATTATATAGCCGCTATTCCCGGTACAAATGCTTTTATAGGGCTCGTGAACGCTTCTTGCAGTGCCGGTGCTTTTTGTCCGTGTAGTATGGTGGACAGATTGTGTCTTAACTGCAACCGAATGGAACAAACTGAATGCGAATGTCCTTGCGAATGCAGTTCGGAATTGTATGAGTGTCCTAACACCAATGTATCGCGTTTCAACCAAGACATCCCATTATGTGGTATGACGTTGGAAAATAACAATCATAAGTCACATTACTTCCATAATTTTGCGGAGAATTTAAAAACATGCTTCGATTTTCAATGTGAAAGTTATTTAACCCATTCGTCGTGCTTAGGTGTTTTAGGTTGTGAATGGTGTCAGATAGATGCAGATGGTCGGACGCCACTTTCTGCTCCATTTTGTACATCCCAGTCGACTTGTTTCAACGGAGTTTTAGGTGCCGTTACTCCCTACGGAGAAGGTACTTTCGGACATATTCATCGGGATGCTTTAGGAAATTATTCTGCAATAGGGCCCATCGCAGGATGCATAGTCACAGTTAGTTTAATTATAGCCGTAGGGATATATTGCTACAGGCAAAATGTCACTTCTGCAAGTTGCCACAATTTGTATGTCGATGGTCCGGCTGAAACTTGGCACGACCCTGACGTACAAATGAGCCACTTACAATCTGACGACATGCATGATCAGTCGGGCCAAGACAAGTTATTGCCAGCCATGGAGATAGAAGCTCCCATTTCGCCTTACAGAGTAGTGACAGGATACAGACGCGTTCACACCGCTGGCGGTTCCGACCACGGTTATTCCACGATGACGCCTCATGAAGATTCTGAGGCAACCGGTTTTTCAGTGAATGATCCAATCATTTTATCTGATGATACTAAATCCGATGTAAGTTGTCCCTTACCGGCCAAAATCAAACCGCGATTAAAAGGTATGGGCGATTTAAACATAACCGTGTTGCCATGCGGCAAGAATAGTATAATAGCTCCTGTTACTGTTCATAGACACATGGAAGCCTCGTAGCATGATAACATAAAACAAATCTACCTCTTTTGTATAAAATAAGTTGCACGAAATTATGTGATACACATTAGCCTTTTTTGTACTTATTAATTGTTAAGATATGTTCCCTCTTCGCAGTAATCCCTAAATGATTACTTACTTAATTGCTTGGTGCTTGTTTGCATGTCTTTTTTATTGTTGTTGACTTCCTTTTAATATTTCCTCAGAGAAGTTATGTGTTCATTTTAGATTGGTTTTATCATTATTTTATAAAATCATAAGCTTTGACTTAGAATGTAACATATTTTCTATTTTTATAATCCATTATATTTTGATGTCGTAGTATGCTAAGAAATACGGATGTTTATTTGCTATGTATAAAATATTATCGTGGGCAACTAATATTGTTTATTAATGTCTAATAAGTAATGAAATATCATAGTGCTGATAAAAAATCAACTTTTCATAATATTCATACAAACTGTCATCATGAACAAATATTAAATAATATTTTATTGTTAAATAACCACAGTTGCTTTAAGACTTAAAGCAAGATAATACTTATATCCAAGAAGATTTTGATATAATAATTGTGTGTTGTATTATAATTGGTGATTAATTGTATTATTCAGTATTAATTAAAATTATAGAGTACTTACATACAACATTATTTAATTTTGTATGAATAAATAATATCTGTATTGTAAAGTAATTGAAGAAGGTTGTAAAACGGTGTTTTTACTTATTCATATATACATTTTTATATGATGTCTATATTACGTACTTTTGTAAGGTAAAATATAATTATTGGATAAAAATGTGCCAGTGCCTATTGTACTTTTAAGTTATAAATATTATATAAGCTTATTTTTAAGACTGAAATTGATGTTGGCATTTTTTTGACACAATACATTTTCTTTTGTAAATACTTATGTTTTGTTTATTATGGTTCCTAGTTTAGGATATAAAAAACTAACTAACTGCCAAGTACAACAACTAATAATATAGTGCTAAAACACATTTCAAAATCAATATATATATATATATATTTTATAAAAAAAAATATATATATATATATATTTTTTTTTAAATCCCTATTTTGAAGATAAATGATTTTTTTTCTTCCGTCACGCCATAAGAAAGAAAGAAAGAAAGAAAACTCATTTATTAGTCACAATAAGATGACGCACACACTCGTTTAAGAGCGTATACACCTTGCGCGCAAAGTCAACTATAGGTATTTCTTCGTTAATTTCACGCACACATAAGCGACCAAAGCTGTGTGCGTAGAGCTGCCGCGTCGGCTCGCTATACAATCGGCTCAAACAACTTTGATCCGTGCGCTTCAAATATTCAATTGAAATGTAACTGTAATATAATATCATAAAAATATTTTATTTGCATTATAAGTAGACAAATATTACTGTGCAAGCAAAAAATAATACAAATTTTGGATACCAATCATATTTTCGCTATTATTACATTGTTAAGTTGCATTCAAATCAGTGTTCAATCATTAGACACTACGGACGTTTTATTAATCATTTCGTGTTCGAACACATAAATAGTGTTAGGGGCCTTACAACCCCTTACAATTACGAAATATATTTATTTTTATATTACAATGCATAACATAATTTAGCCTCGGAATTACATCCCATTATATTACCTGAAACATAATTTATACTCACTACAAAATCATTGTAGGTAATAAAAATAATTAAATATTTTACTACCAAAGTACTAAGATGTGGTAATCGCATTCCGCGCGTGGCTATTTTTACTACGCGCGGCATAATCGACTGCAGCCAGGCCGGAGCGACGAGCGATACGTCCTCCCTCTAGAAGGCCTTGCGGCGGTCTGATTTGAGCCACGTCGGACAGCGTGTTTTATAGTGGTTTTTAAAATATTTGTAGAAAACATGAAAACTAATTTTATTGAAATATAAAAATGGTAATTTATTGATAAGATGTTCTTCTATTGTAATATGCAATTGCTATAAAAAATTATGTACGATAAGTTGGTGAAAAAAAATATGTTCTTGACGAGAGTTTCTGAATAATTTCGCATTGTTTAAATTTTTATTTTTCAGGAACTAAACACAAAAAGCTTATTTTTCTCAGCAAAATCCCTCCATAAGGGTCTTATTTGTCTGATAATATTTTTATTTTCATCTTATATTTAGTGGTTTCGGATATCTTAAGCTTCTAAATTGCCATTTAAAGCCTAAATAACGAAACTTGTGTTCAGTAATCCGTATAGTACTCACAAATTATCCATCAATCTATAATGTTTTCCACCAAAATCCCTAGATGACAACCTTTTCTAAAATTAGTAATAATTATTTTTCCTTTAAATTGTTTATTGGTGGCTATTAACTCATTTGAAAAGTCCTGTTTTTAAGCCAAAAAGCGCGTGCAGGGTATAAACGCTCTTAACATAAATTAATATATCTAACATACAACAAGAAAAAAAAAGGAGGTTTGTACGTCACATAAATGTGACACGTAGGTGACCACTCAGCTTATTGTTGCACTGCGACGCGAGTCACAGCGCAACGCTGGTTTTCAGTGGCCACCATAGTGATTGTGACTGTTATCGACTGGCATCAGACGGCCCGTGCCAATCCATATAATTATGCGGGAAGGACTCGGGATTATAGGAAGGAGAAAACACGTGTGACGGCAAACCATTCCACTAATTGACGCTTCGGCACAAAAAGTATTGGCGAACCTCCGCATGCTCAACACACGTACATAGTTCTATTACCGGGAGGAGATGAGCGGATCAAATTAAACTGCTCAGAGCATTAACCGTAATACAGACTAGGGATGTTGCGGATGCCGATTTTTTCACATCCGCGGATGCGGATGCGGATGCGGATTTTTAAAGGCTCACATCCGCGGATGCGGATGCGGATGTTTAAGATCCTCTATAAATATAGTATATAAATGAATATTAAAATTAAACTATTATTTACGGATTTTATCACTTATTATTTGTCGATTTATCTATTAATTTTTATATACTTATTTTAACTTCCCGGCATACTTTACACGATTCATGGTCACGGGGCGGACTGAGTATAAGCTCATCCGCTCAGTGACTGTTATAATTTAACTACCCGTAATTTACAATTATTAAATTAAAAAGATAATTTAAAACGTTAGTCTGTTTTTGCGTTTCGATCTACGCAGAAGCTCAATGTGTCTTGATTAGTAATGGAAATTATTTCTATTTCAAATTAAGATCATCACCTTGTTATTTTTTAAGCCTTAGCATGCTCTATATTTCTGCTATTGCTAATTGCCCCCACAGAATATGTAAACAATAAACTTTAGCTTATATTATAATAACCATTTGTCACATCTAAAGTTACATACACACAATTGACTGTTCTGTTATTATTTTTAAATGGGTTCGTAAAAAAACAAACGTAAGAACTTACTCCTTCACAGCCTACAGAATATCGTAGAAAAATATTAACCGGTCGGCTTAGTAAATCACAATAGCACTTCGCAAAATTTAGCGTATTAATATAATTTGTGAAATGTTATTATCAACTTCACGTGCTATTTGTGATTGCTATTGCTATTTATTCCAATACTAGTCTTGATGTCTGGCAGTTGGTCTTTTGGGTTCCGATTTATTTATGTGTAGAATTCGATCCCATGCTTGTGCAAAGTTCTAGCCATCTTTTCTATTGATAATTTAATTCATCGCCTTCATTTTGAGTAGCCCCAAGTGCTCGCAAAAGAACACCATTTTATTTATTAAGTATAACGTCGCCTTTTCTAATACAAGGCGGTTAGGAAGAGGTTCGTAAATTAAAAACACGCTGCAAATAATTGTTCGCTAGGATCACTAATTAGTGGAGTGGATAAAAACCTTCGTGCTATCGGCAATAATATCTTAACTTCCTCTCGATGAACACCACTTAAGAGGATTTTCATCCACATAGGCTCTTTTTTAATGTGGTAAGAAAGAAATTCTTTTTTGAGTCCAGCTTCAGTGCTACCACTTTCTGGTATTTCTCGACTCTCATCTCTAGAAGAATCTAACATCATAGCAACAACAAACGCGTCGGATCATGTCATTATTTCTTTCGCTCCCACTGGTCAATGTCATATGCGAACGGCACGCGCCATTCGCCGGCACCGCCAAATTTCTGTCTTGTCTCATTTTGTATTACATCCGCATCCGCATAAATATCCGCATCGATTATTGCGGATGCGGATGCAGATGTCCAAATCTATGCGGAAGTTCCGCATTTGCGGATGCGGATGCGAACATTCGCAACATCCCTGATACAGACTATACACTATGAGTGGCGACATCTCTCCGCGACTATAGCGACTCTTAAGTTGCTCGTAATATCTGCATCATCATTCCGTTACCGGTCGGAGCTGGTTATAAATGAACATCTTAATATTTAGTCATTTCGCATTTTGCATGTGAACGCACACACAAGGGTTGGCATTGAACTCAACCATATTCCTAGAATTGGCAACCTGGGGACCCATAGCGGTATCGCCCATAAACTGTGCTGTCATATGCATAACAGCAGTCGCTGTTGGTATTGTGGGGCAGCCTTAGAAACTACAAGAGAGGTATAATTTACAGTCCATCAATCTTTTAAATTTATTATGGTAACAATATATTATATGTATTTTATAAGTCCATTATTATCGTAGAATTTTACGGATGTACATATATGTTTCAAAACACTTAAGAGCGTATACACCTTGCGCGCAAAGTCAACTATAGGTATTTCTTCGTTAATTTCACGCACACATAAGCGACCAAAGCTGTGTGCGTAGAGCTGCCGCGTCGGCTCGCTATAAAATCGGCTCAAACAACTTTGATCCGTGCGCATCAAATATTCAATTGAAATGTAACTGTAATATAATATCATAAAAATATTTTATTTAATTATAAGTAGACAAATATTACTGTGCAAGCAAAGAATAATACAAATTTTGGATACTAATCATATTTTCGTTATTATTACATTGTTAAGTTGCATTCAAATCAGTGTTCAATCAGTAGACACTACGGACGTTTTATTAGTCATTTCGTGTTCGAACACATAAATAGTGTTAGGGGCCTTACAACCCCTTACAATTACGAAATATATTTAATTTTATATTACAATACATAACATAATTTAGCCTCGGAATTACGTCCCATTATATTACCTGAAACATAATTTATACTCACTACAAAATCATTGTAGGTAATAAAAATAATTAAATATTTTACTACCAAAGTACTAAGATGTGGTAATCGCATTCCGCGCGTGGCTATTTCAACTACGCGCGGCATAATCGACTGCAGCCAGGCCGGAGCGACGAGCGATATGTCCTCCCTCTAGAAGGCCTTGCGGCGGTCTGATTTGATCCACGTCGGACAGCGTGTTTTATAGTGGTTTTTAAAATATTTGTAGAAAACATGAAAACTAATTTTGTTGAAATATAAAAATGGTAATTTATAGATAAGATGTTCTTCTATTATAATATGCAATTGCTATAAAAAAATATGTACGATAAGTTGGTGACAAAAAATATGTTCTTGACGAGAGTTTCTGAATAATTTCGCATTGTTTAAATTTTTATTTTTCAGAAACTAAACACAAAAAGATTATTTTTCTCAGCAAAATCCCTCCATAAGGGTCTTATTAGTCTGATAATATTTTTATTTTCATCTTATATTTAGTGGTTTCGGATATCTTAAGCTTCTAAATTGCCATTTAAAGCCTAAATAACGAAACTTGTGTTCAGTAATCTGTATAGTACTCACAAATTATCCATCAATCTATAATGTTTTCCACCAAAATCCCTAGATGACAGCCTTTTCTAAAATTGGTAATAATTATTTTTCCTTTAAATTGATTATTGGTGGCTATTAACTCATTTGAAAAGTCCTGTTTTTACGCCAAAAAGCGCGTGCAGGGTATAAACGCTCTTAAACACAACTTAATTAAATCTTGATGAATCTCTTTGTATTGTATTTGGTCGAAAATCGTATGTTATTTCGTTTTGTACTTTTCGTGTTCATTGGGTACAGAAAGTCGTGGCAGTGGGACGCGGGTAGCGATTTCTTTATAGGTCCAATTCACTCACACAACAAATAACTATATTATTATTGCAAAGTTAGGGTCTCGGGTTCGAATCCTGGGCCAGGGAAAGTAATTTTGATTTTTTGTATTCATTATCAGCCCGGAGGGGGAGCCGGGAGAGGCTTATGTTCGGCAGTGGACTTCCTGTGGCTAATATGATGATGATGATCAGCCCGGAGTCAGTAATTTGTCCTCAATATGGCAATAGGCCCGCCCCCTACCACATCTTGGGACGGACCACAAGGCGAAACGTGGGTGTTCTGTTAGCACTGCTTACCTTTTGTGGGAAAAGGCCTAAATTTATACATAAATAAATTTAGACCGAATGTTATTTATGTAGCGAAAAAAAATCATATATTTTTCATTGGACATCAATAATACTGTATCGACATTTAGTGATGTAGTTTGTTAACCATATACTTAAGGTTACGATGTACGTTATACGAATCCGAACATTTACAGAGTAGGTACATTCGTATCGTCATAAATTTCGATCGTCCGAGGATTCGAACTTCGTTCGGTTTTTTAGAGTAAGGCCCCTGACTTGGATACACGTTACTGTTTCAACGTCTGCTGTGTAATATCTTCTAAGACTATTGCATTACACCATATTTATATTATGTATCTTTACTTGAAGGTGACATGCTGAAATAAGAACAATGGTAGAAAAAGACTCAGTATATACACGAATTGTTAGGGATAGAATATGCCTTTATTTCATTCAATAAAGTTTTTTTAACTGCAACTAACTAAATCCCTTTAAGGGATTAATATATTCAACTATTAATGTGTATATCCTAGTGAAACGATTGTTCAGTTGCGTTAAATTTTAACAATATCATCACATGACAATGTGTTCACTAATCAAAAAGTATACAGTTGCCACGTCAGCCATTGTACTATAGAAGACTCATTCTAACGTAGTGACAATACATTAATGGCTTCCGTGGTGCAGTAGCTCAAACAGGAGGCCGCGGATTTGATCTCTGAATCTAGACAAATGTATGAGTGGCGCACAAGTATAACACCCGTCGCACATACTTACACTCACATTGGCCGTCACGAGCCTCGTGCGAGTGTCGACGCACGACACTGGCCGTGAGAGCAAATGCGAAGTTTGGTACTACGCCATAGGTTTAAAATATTGGCACTCGTACGCGGTTCGTTCGTGACGGCGATGCGAGTGTGGGCATGTGCGTCCCGGCTAATGTCGTGTGTAGGTCCTGTCTACTCGTCGAAGCGTATGTGCGTGTGCGTGGGCTGCGGGTGCGCGGGCTGTGCGCATGCGTGGTGCGGCGGGCGCGCGGCCAGCAGCTTGTGTCGGCCGCGCTGGCGCCGGTGCGCGCGCCCCGCCGCCGCCGCCGCCCACTGCTCCGCCTCCTCCGCGCCGGACAACACGCGCGCGCGGTTACAAGAGTTCGAGCAGTACTGGAACACAAACACATCATACTGTATCAACATTTTTCTAAATCACAAAATAAAAATAGACAATTTTTTTATTGCCATTGTGGCGTAAAATGTTAACTATTTTGTTGATATAAGTTGTATTTTAAAATGGTTAATAAGAAACGCCGCGCGGTCGCTGCAGTCACGTAGCAAGTAAATAGTGAGACGAGCATGCCATTCGCCTGGTAAGCGATACTACCGCTCATGAACAGTAGCAAAACCAAACAAAGCCTTGAATCACAAAGCAATGCTTGGCATTCCTGAGACATAAGATGTTAAGTTCAATATGTCCAGTGGTTACTCTGGCTACAATGTCCTCCGATCTAAAAACAACAGTGCATTTACACTGCTGTTTGGCGGAAGAAATAATTTGGTAAATTTTCCTTCTCATGGACATATTTTAGTTCTTTATCATATAAAAAATTATTAATGAGTCGTAAAATATAAACAATGTCACAAAATTAAAAAACAATATGTTTTATAGACTGTGCCTAATTTGGGAGCATCTTGTAATGTTTGTGTAATTTATAATTGTTTAATTTTAAACAAACGTTATGATTATTATTATATTGTAATGAATGAAACAAATGTTATTTATTACCTCATCTGCTGCTGTTGGTGAATCGAATCGTATAATAACTTCCGTTTGGCCTTCTTTGACATCTACATGTAGTGCGTGTATATTACTCCTTATCTGCGAAAATATGAATACAAGCCATTATACAATTGAGTAACTTTTTAGTTTGCATTTTCAAAATTTTCAAAAGAATTAAAACCATAGTGCAAAATGCAATCATACATTGTGCTTTGATGCAAAATTATTCTAGAAATTACAATGTAAGTAGGATACAGAAGGTACATTATTATAGCATGCATCATTGATAGCGATAATATCTTAGTAAAGGATAATATTTTAGTAAAGGATAATTATTATTTATCAGTAATCATCTTTAGTACAGCCACTCCATTAATGAACGCAGACCTGCTCATCTGATTTCTACATTGAGATATTCAAACTGGCCTCCATCCAGTAACTTTTTGCGAGCTCTATTAATTAATTCGTCAAAAATTATAGGTACACAATATCATAATTTAGGATTTCCACAGTGCATATACTACCAATTGCAAGGCATAAGCGTACGCTAAGACTGAGGGCGCCCACGCTATAGACCGCAATGCTTGACTTCGCGGGTCAGCGCGATTTCAACAACATTAAATTCTTGTAAAGATTTATAAGAACCGTGAGAAATATTTAGTACGTTGTAAGAATAACGTATTAAATATTTCTCACGGTTCTCGTTCACCTTTATTATACGTGGTCATTTATTCGGAATATACTCGTGATTGAAAACGGAAAAGCTGCGTTATGGGATATGAAGCCATATCAATCATCTTTTGGTTACACATAATACCTAAAGCCAACAGATTATCGCGTCCTATGATTACTTTTCACCTAAGAAATGCAAAGTTTTTTTTTTTATATATACTGTCCTGGCATAGTGGCGGCATTGCACCTGATGGAAAGTGGCAATGCCGCCCAGGCAGAGTATCCATTGGCATCGGACGGCAGTCCCATGCGTGCGTGCGTGCGTGCGTGCGTGCGTGCGTGTGTGTGTGTGCGGGTGCATAGGTGTGAAATATTACATTGTTGGGCTTAGTTGTTAATCTAGGTATGTAAGAAGTTCTTCAGTTTGTAGGAAACTGAGTTTTTGAAGCCAGTTGGTTACTTTTATTTTAACTTCACGTTTACCCAGTGTTACTATATTCAGTTTTTTGTGTACACCGTTGTATAATTTGGCACTAATACTACGCGTTTGTCTCCTTGCGAAAGAGGTTCTACAAGCCACACGAGGGCACACGGATGAAGAGCTGCGTTTTTTTGGGTTTGGGTTTAGGCACGACACTTCTCGATGTTTTCTGACTACTGATTTCAAGATGAACAGCTGTCGCACTGAGAGGACTTTACAATCCGCGTATAGGCTCGTGGTCGGGTATTTGTAAGGTTTCCTCATTATTACCTTTAGCACCGCCCTTTGTGCCCTCTCCAGTTTAACCCCTGGACCGTCGGGACATAAACCGTGTCGAATGCTTTTGAAAGGTCAAGAAAAATGCACAGGCATCTGTTTTTCGCATCTAAATTGTCTACAACTGTGCTAGTTAAATCCAATACGGCATCCTCAGTGGATATACCCGGTCGGAAACCATATTGGTTTGGTGCTAGTATACTGAACTTTTCTAAAAACGTTTTTAATGCACGATTTAGTGTCTTCTCCAAGATTTTAGATAAGGCTGGGAGCACTGAAATAGGGCGATAATTATTAATGCAATCTCTTTCGCCATTTTTATAAATCGGGTGAACAATTGACTTTTTAAACACTTCAGGGAAGATGCCGTTGTTTATGGCAAGGTTGCAGATATGCGTTATAATAGGAACGAGAACCTTATAATTTTGTCGGAGGACCTTGGAGGGAATGTTGTCCCAACCTTTAGCGCTATTAGTACGAAGTTCTAGAATTGACGCTTCAATGTCGGTGTTTGTCACGTCTAGGACGACTAGAGAACCGGATGGGCTGGTCGAATCAAGGTTTTGCATTGAGGTACTTTTTGGGGAGTAATTTACAGAGTTACTAATTTTATCAGCTAATTTTTCTCCAATATCTTTGAAATATGTGCAGACATGGTTAGTAGACGTTATTGGGTTATCGGATAGTTTTAAGAGTTCGTTGGCACTTGTATTTGACAATTGAGTATTTGATATGTCTCTTATAGCTTTCCACAGGGCTCTAGGATCATTGCCAGCGTTCTGAATTAGGGATTTGTTAAATGCAAGCTTTAATTTATGAAGGAGTTTATTGCAAAAATTTCGATAACGTGTATATGTTAGTTTGAGGGTCATATTATCAGGTGCTTTTTTGGATTTTGAGTGGAGTCTATCGCGGTTTCTAATGCATCTTAGGAGGCCCGGTGACATCCAGGGTTTTAAAACTCGTTGCCTTCTGGAAACTGTTGTTGTCCTGGTGTGTATAACAACTGTGTTTGAGAGTAGCGTGACAAACATATTGGATGCAGTATTAGCATCTTTGACAGATAAGATGTCAGAGAAATCAGTGGTTTCTAGATCCTTTTTAATACTCTCGTAACACGTACGTGTTCTTATATTTAAGCGTTGATTGTGAAAGGTGTTCTTATTCAGATTTAGGATAATAGGCATGTGGTCGGTTATATGAGATTCCAAAATTAATGTTTTAGACAGACATTCAGATTTAATAAAGAAGTGGTCTAGGCACGAATTAGCCCTAGTAGGCTGATAGTGCGACGGGAAAAGGCCATGTGCGGCATTTAGCGTTAGGTATTCTTCACGAAAAGGATCAGTCGAGGTCTTACTTTTTTTTTTTTTTTTTTTTTTTTTTTTTTTTTTTTTTTTTTTTTATTATATCTGCAATCGGCTATTTAGCCATAATCAGATGATTTCAAGTGTTTTTCCCTTTTTTACTTTTAGATATTACTACATTAAGTAATACCGCACTACAGTTCGTTTTTTTTTTCCATTTTTTCAATTTCTCCGGTCCAGATCGAGAATGTTCCATCGTTTTAGGCGTTTTATATTATCTTGATCATTTAGCAGGTTTTTAGCTAATGTGTTAGTGTGTTCATTTAGTCTGTCTTTGTATTTGACAGAGTGATTGCTCACTTCTTCCTTTATTGTAGACATTTCGAGAAAATCGTGAATTTCTGTATTTGTAACAAACCAGTGCGCGTTTGATATAGTTCTTAGGGCAATATTTTGAAATCTTTGAAGTATTTCTAAGTTGGAGTTGCTACATGATCCCCATAGTTCAATGCCGTATGTCCAAACAGGTTTTATCATGGCTTTATATACCAATAGTTTATTGAATGTTGAGAGACGAGACTGACGTCCCAATAGCCAGGATAGGTTTCTGAATTGCATATTTGCTTCCTTTCTTTTGGCTTTAATATGGTTTGCCCAAGTAAGTCGTCTATCCAGGTGTAAGCCAAGATATTTTACAACATTGTCGGTTGGTACAGTTTTTCCATTCATAGTCACTGGTGCACAGTTCCCTTTTCGGAGAGTAAAAGTTACTTGAATGGACTTCTTTATGTTCGGTTTGATTCGCCATTTATTAAACCACTCATCGATTTTATTCAAGTGGACCTGCAATAGGGCGGATGCATTTTCAGGGTCTTTATCGGTTACTAGGCATGCTGTGTCGTCTGCGTAGGTCGCTGTTGTGACGCCCGATGTTTCAGGTAAATCTGCAGTGTATAAAGAGTATAGTACTGGTCCTAGGACGGATCCCTGTGGTACTGATGCCTTAATATGGTATAGGTCAGAGAAATCATCTTCAAATTTCACTTGAAATCTTCTTTGTTCCAAATATGATTTCAAAATCATGAAAAATGAGTTAGGTAAGGTGGTTTTAAGTTTGTATAGTAGTCCTTTATGCCAGACTCTATCAAAAGCCTGTTGTACATCTATGAACACAGCAGAGCAGTACTCCTTTTTTTCAAGGAGGTCTTACTTATGTCGATATTTAGGTCTCCTGTTAAAATAATGTTGCTAGATTTTATGGTATCATATACGTTACTAAGGCTATTTATAAAATTGTTAAATGTTTCTTTGGTAGATGAAGAAGGGGATCTATATACGGCTACTACACTGATATTGGGGTCAATTTGACAGACAAGACAGTTTCCATTCTTGAATGTAGGTTCATTTACTTTGCACATTAGTTTTAAGTTAGTATAGATAATTATACCGTCATTTTGATTATGATTTAGTGTAGTATGGTGTGACATATATCCCTCGAGTATAGGTAATTTATTTGCCTTTCGTAACCAGCATTCAGTCAGTATTATTACGTCAATATTCGTTTTTATCTCGGATAATAATATACAAAGTTGGTCAAAATTCTTATTAATACTTCTAATATTTAGATGAAGAAAAACAATACCGCTCTCATTATTAATATACATTTTGCAGTTCTCAGGGTGACAAGTGAAAGACGTCGTAGCCTCCAACGTGTCCAAGTCGGTTATTATAGTATTTATATTAGCCATTTGTGAAACAGAGAAGCGCAAGACTTTAGCGGCTCACTTGATCCTTGTGTACAGAATAAAGAAAATATTACAAGGGAGTATATGGAATACTGGGTGCGAATGAGAAAAACTAGAGTGTATGAGAAGTTTTGTTTGTGTTTTTGTACATTGTGTATGTGGGATAAATGTGAATGTAAGGATTCAGTTGTAGTTTGCCTTTTGGAGTGTATGTGTACATGTATAGTAATATTATACCCGTGTTGTTTTAAGTGTGATTTATATATAAGTCTACCTAAGCAGAAACGTAAACATGCAATTAGTGAAAAATTAGAAACTAGTCACAAATTTTTAGGTTTTAAATCCAGTAGAGATTGTTCCGAGGAAATAACGATCTGCTTTTCACCGTGAGCTCTGCGAAGGAAAATGTTGCCATTTGAAGACCAGCAGAATTGGTAGCCATACTGTTTTGCAAATTCCCGAGATTGATAGAACGTCATTAATTGAACAAGACACTGCACTTCATTTGACTTCACTGTACTCCAAATTTCCAGGAGTTAGTCAAGTAGCCTGTTAGTTTGTCTACTGCTGTGACCCATATAAATAATGATTAAACTCCAAAGTAATAGTTATAAAAATAAAATACGTACCGTCCTTTTCGTAAGCCTGACATCCAGACATGGTTTCGGCAGGATCTCTTTCACAAATAAACCCGGTATCCTTTCAAACTCCGGTATGTTTTTGCCACCCTCTGTTTCTGAAGACGATACTGAAACATTATGAAAAACAATTATAAGAAAAACATAATTTTCAATATACTAAGATGACTTATATTTGTTCTATCGATTTTTTAAGCAGGTTCCAATCTTTTTTTGAATAACGCATAGATAAGTCATAGTTGGTAGAAGATAATTAAAGTGTGTACAGTGTCAACTGCTATCTGTTTAAAAGATTATACCAACTATATTTAAAGAATTAATAAATGCAATTAAACGTGTCTTGCGCCATTGCATCAATTTTGGGTTAAGCAAGTCATCATGCAGTATGTAGCAGTGAACATTAAATACCATTTCCTCTGATGATCTGACTTTCTGTTAGCCGCTACACATAAAGACTATATTTATTTTCAATAGTGTAATCTTATCATTACCTGGGCCGACTTCTACTATAGGTGGGGCAGGAGCAGGTATACTGGAATATGCACGCCTCTGATTTCTCACATTAGTTTTTAACTCTTTCATATGTTTTCTCTGCAAATTCAAGTATTTGTTTCTCAACGACTTCCACTCAGACTTTGGAAGTACCTGCAAACCCCAAAGTGCGCCTTTCGGAGCTTCATTTTTGCCTAATCCATTCTTTCCTTTTGCCTTGTCCTTCGCTGTCCGTTTTCTAGCTTTCTTCTTTCGAGGTGTATCTCCGTCTTGTTTTAACTCATCTTGACTAGTCATTTCATCTTTGGAATCAACATCAGTGAGGGTTTTATTTTCCTGCAAATAACATATATTTAAGATATAGTCATAACATAGGAAAGCAAATGATCTACAATGGAGATTGTGAGGTCAGAAAATGCATATACAAATAGGACACATACACTTTCTAGGGCTACAGAAGTAATCTTACAGGATTTATGTATCAATGGTTCTTCAATTGGATATAAATAATTTCTTTTGATCAATCAATAAATAAATACACCTGATTGTTACAAAGTCAGTCAGACTTAGTCGTGTCCCTACCTTAGGAGAAATTAAGTCTTGTGTCGAGGGTACCAGAAACTATGAGATTCTTTTCAGTTTTACCAACACCCAGGCTCAAATACTTCATACTTCATACTTCAGGCGTCATAAAAAAATGTGCAGGGATCAAACCAGCGACCTCTCGATACACAACTGACGTAAATATAACTGCGCCACTGCGTGCGCAATAGATCAAATAAAAAAAAAAATGGTGGGTTTCATAATACACCACTCATTATGTTATATACTTACTTCTGTTGGAGTTGTTATGCTTTTATTTTCATCCTGAAACAAAATATAAATAAGTTAGCAATTTATAGCAGCTTTTTGTTACACAGCTGATGTCTTGGCACAATGAGGTTTTATCTATCTTTATACTTAGGCATAGGAAACAGTTTCAAGTTTTGCTGGCTAATAAAACTGTGAGTTAGTTGTGAGGTTTTTTTTCGCTATGTTTTTTTATGATACTTTAGATTGATTACAACATATTTTATTGTTATTTCCATGCTGTTTTTCTTAGTTTTTACACTTAAGATCCAACTATCATCGTCATTTCTTGCAGTAGATCCTTCATTTGTTTTTTGGTGAAAAAATTTAAAAGGAATTGTTTTTGCCTGTTGTCCTATCCTTGATTTATATGTGGTTGGTGACATTTTAATCATATTGCAGAAACAATTTGGCATAAAATGTTATCTCTGGCCATATGAAAAGACATTTTCTTTCACTTTATATCACACAATTTGTAATAGTCAGTGGTGTTTTTCATGATTAGAAACTTGAAACCACTGGTTCAGCTGTCTGATCCTATTATCCTAGTTTGTAAAACAGTGCTAAATCATTCACATAAGAAAAAAAATAAGTATATACCCATACTTACAACTGGAGTTTCTACTCTCTTCTCACCATCAGACTCATCAAGTTTAAAATCCAAACCCTTGTGTGGTTTCTTATCTTTCTTTTTCTTTTTTTTGGGAGGTTCGTAATCATCCTTCTGTTCCTTATTTTCTATAATATCATCAGTTAGGTCATCAATAGAGAACATCTTTATTGATGATAGTTCTTCTGGAGGCATGAATGTTGGCAATTTGCAGCCCATTTTAGTGAATTGGAATATACATTTCTGTGCATCTTCTGGTTTGCTGAATTCTATGAAACCATAACCCTGAAATGAAATTAATTAACTAATGGATAGCAAATAGACTTTAGCGAAGGCTAATACTAATGACAAAATATGCAATAAGGACCAAATAAAATTTGGTGTTCTTTAGAAATTTACATAATAAGTTATTTAATCCATAGATTCATATTCAACACCAATAAAGACTTATTATACTAATTGTATATGTAAAAACTTGAACATACCTTAATCTTCTGAGAATTTTTAAATTTTGGAAGTGAAATGTACACCACTTGTCCATAATCAGAGAAAACTCTTTCAAGCCATTCTCTGCTTGCAGTTACCGGTATAGATTCTACATACACAGTCCTGGAATCTACATCATATGGTAATACTGGTGTTTTTCTTCTCACCTGTAAAGCATTGATTGTGTTGGCTAATTATACCTGAGGATAGCTGGGTTGGGCTACTACGAAATAACCATGATAAATAGCTAGTTTTTAAATACACTATATACACATAGATTTTTACCTTCAACTTATCTTCAGTTAGTTCTAAAATAGTAGAATGTTTCATAGCTTTTACAATATCAGTGACATCTTGAGTCATAGCGCGAATCTTGTTGAACTTCAAAAACATATCCAGGGGTACATAGGGGTCGTTATTTACCAAGTCTCTTAAGAATCTATCTTTGGAAAGATTGGCGTCACCGAAGTAAAACTCCATTTGTTTTAGAATGTTCTCATAAAGTTGTCTTTTTCGATGCCGCACTCGCTTTCGATGATTGTTTTCGTGTTTCTGATCTTGATCAACACATTCACGACCGTTGTCGGATTCAGACATTTTTACAATAATCAGTAATCACAAACTGAAAAGTAAAATGTTCACAAATGATACACCTATTTGCCTATTTCCCGGCAAAAGTAAATATCATCAAACTTTTTAATAACCTTAAATCATCAACAAAATGTTGGAATTTTATAAACTGTTTTACTGAAGCTTTAATAATAAAGGATATAAAGCACAGTTTAGCTCATTAGAATAAAGAATTATGTACGAATAAAAAACTATGAACTCTCCTCTGTTGTAAACGTCAAATCAACAAATATGGCAGATTTGTCAGCGCCATCTTGTGCAATTTTGCAAATTTTAACGCCGGTCAGTTTTAAGTCTTTTTTCAAGTTTTTTTTGTATGCAATGTTATTTAATGTGTGTATATATTTGCCTCAGGATAAAATCAACTAACAAACTATAATTTGGATTCAAATTAAAGCAATAATAATCGCATTTCAATACAAAATGTTAAATGTTTGGTATGGTTAAAAAAAATCAAAACCAAGCGGACACTTAAATCAAATATATAACTCTAAAACATTACACACTATATATTTTATGTGTTAATAAGATTTATTACATACCTTTCCATGTTTTAATTAGCACTTGGACGTAAAAACTATTACGAAATAATTTAGAAACGTTTTTTTCCTCCGCACGATTACGCGCCAATTTGTGATCGCATAAATTGACGTTTATTCAAAGTTTTTAATATGAAATGGGCAGCGGAACTATAAACGTACAGCATTCTTAATTCTTTATAGTACTTTTACAATAATTGGAATTAATACAGTGCACGCAATAATTGAATTATACTCAGAAAATAGAGAGCATATTCAAACACCCACTACGTGGGTGCCGACACATGACGGGCACCTGTCAACGACCGCGAGGTGGGTGCTAGCACTTTGGGGGTTGATGACTTATGCGTTAGTCTGTGACTTATGCCGCTTGACGTTTTGTACATTTCAAGTTGAAACAACTTTGATTTGAATATACGTAACTCAAAACCAGGGAATTTTATTTTCACTATAGATTTGTAATTTCATAATCCCCAATTTATTTAATTAAATTCAAATTCTTTATTTATAGCAAAATAACCATCAATTAAAATAGAAAAATATTTTTGGACGTTATTACAAAGTCACCTCGTTAGGTCCTTTATAATAGTGTTGTAAAATGCATAATCGACAAAAATCATGATTAATAGAGTCGTTTTAATCTGTAATCGATTAACAAATACAAAGAAATGTCGGATATTATGGGAACTGATTTATTTGACACCAATCTTATTTTACGATGTGGTAAAACCTCAGAACAATAACTAAAGCATAGAAGGAGTCTAAACCATACTCATATACTTATCCTGTTTTTTCCAATGGGCCAACATAATGGGAGAGAATGAGACAAATAATATGTGCTAAGGACGGCTCATGTGCACTGATGACACGTCAAATTGCTATGTTTGGGTATGATTACGCGGCCGAATTAAAAAGTGCAGTTATGTCAAATGTTACAAACGGCCAAAGCGCCGATACAATTTAGTTACGACATATTCAATAGTGATGTGCTGCACATTTTATCGATAATATAAATAATGTATATTTTAGTTTACTAGCCATATTACATAAATTGGCTTGTACTTTAAAATACCTGCCCGGTAGTGTAGTGGTAAAAAGCACTCGGCCACTGCGCGAGGGCTGTGGTCTAGGATGCCATATGATATAAACTTAGTGTTTCATATTAAAATGCTTTCATTGCAGATTCTCTACAGATAACGACATTAGGCAAAATTGAATTGAAAAATAGACTGCATATTATATTATTTATTTTTCTTTCAATCGTTTTTTTTATCACTTAATAAATACGAGCTTGCTTGCTTGAGCTTTTCTCATTTGCCTGGACGACTCTTTTTTCTGCATTAATTATTTCAAAACATACCTTCTAGATACTACTTTTCTTCCCCAAATTCATGATCAGATGGTTCTCTATTCATCTGTACACTTGATTTTATAGTATATCGAGAATTCGTATTTTTTGCCAATTTTACAGTTTTCGTCAGAAAAACCCACAAACATGTGAAATGGTACCCTTCATGCTGGATAGAGAATTCACCGAAATCCGTTATTAAAAAATTTAATCTTTAGAGGCTTTGCGCACTAGCAGAGTAACGCAATCACACATGTAATGTTGTTTTTACATTTACATGCGGAAGTTTAAACGGCTGATTCAAAATGGGTTTTCATGGGAGTTATCTTATATTTTTGCTAGTTTTTTTTTATCTTAGTAACAACTGAGGACACCATAGGACACGTTTTCAAAAAAAGTAGATCATCGTATTATATTTTTTGTTCTGTAGCTACAAAGATAAGACACAAGTTTTTAACAAATGAAAAAATGGCTATGGATTTGAAATGAATAATAATGATTCATGTATGAATATCTACCACTGTGTCTACGAATTTGATATAAATAAAGTTCATCTATCGATATCGATAAACTATCTGAAGAGATCACAGCACAATTATTTGTTGTTGTCAAAATTAGAGTGTACGTTGAAATGTCAATAGCACTTCTTCTATGCTATTAATTATTGTTCTGAGGGTAAAACAAACGAAACTTTTTGATTCAATATTATTAGTATTTTTTTGTTGCGGAGAACGCCATCTATACTATGGATGTTAACTGCTTAGCTAGCACAGTTAAACATAGTAAATCCCGGGTCAGGCAAAGTGATATTAGTATTCCTTATCAATCCGGAGTCAGGAATTCGTGTCCGATATAGCGGTAGGCTAATTATCACATCGTGGGACGGAGCACAAGAGGAATCGTTGGTGTCCTGGTAGCAACTCTAGTAGTAGCTGTCACTCTGCATCGCGCCTATCAACGAAAAGCTGCGACAAGCTCAAGTAAATCAAAGCCAGCAGAGCCAAACGGCGCCCTGTCCACACGTTTGTGTTTGTTATATTTGTTTGACTATAGCCGACTGAATTTGACAACTTTTACTTACTAGTGGTAGGTTTACTCTTCTTGGTCTGTGGTAGTAGGTCTGTCATATATTAGAGGTCGCTTGGGTAGGTTTTTTTTTATCTGGCCCGGCATATTGGCCGCATTGCGCCTGATGGTGAGCGCAAATGCCGCCCAGGCAGAGTGTCCACTGGCATCGGACGGCAGTCCTATGTCAATAGACACAATTATGCCGGCCTGCTAAGATGCCTCTTCACACTACGGCGGAAGGACCCAGGATTATAGAAAGGAGGGAACACGTGAGACGGCAAACAATTCCACAGCTGGTGACGGTGCGGCACAAATAAGTACCACCGCAATGTCTATTTCTCCCATCAAACAGCAGTGTAAATGCTAAACTGTTGTGTTTCGAATTGAAGGACGTTGTAGCAAGAGTAGCCACCGGACATGTTGAGACTTAACATCTTATGTCTCAGGAAGGACTGGTATGCCAAGCACTGCTTTGTAATTCAAGGCGTCGCGTTGTTTGGTTTTGCTACTGTTCATGAGTTGTCGAAATGCTTACCATCAGGCGAAGGGCAGATTGTCTCGCCATTTAAAACATTAACAAAAATCTTTTGAACATGACGTCACAATTAGCAATACCTTTAGCTCCACAGTTTCAAGTCTTTGTGAAAGGTTGTCGGTTTTTGCTTTAAGTCGATTTTATACACCCCTTAAGAACTTTTATTGCCATTGGCAACTTAAAGCACCGGTGAGGCACCGGTCAAAAAGATGGATTGTAAAATATAGCTTGATAATTTTGACAGATCGCAGTAGGGATGAGGGTAGTGTATAAACGTTAATGAATCTATTCGATTATTATTTTTCTATCTTGCTATCGATAATTGCGTGATTAATGTATGGATTTTATAAAACAGTTTTTTTTTTTTATTTATTATTATTACTTTAAAAATAAGTTATTACTAATACTACTAGAAGTAACATATCTTCCCTCTCGCTTCAATGTGTACCCGTGTGCACGCACCATACGCAGAGATTTTGTTCCCGATGTCCGCTCTAGTTTAATACCTCAATGGGTGTTGACAATATTTTTTCCGACTCTTCGTCTGTATCTTGCGTTGATGATGGCTCGCCATACTTTTCCTGCATTATTCGAAACACAGTCGCTCGGCCAATGCCAAGTGTGTCCGCAACTCTGTTACCAACTTGGGTAGGGTAACAAGGTAACAATGGTCCGCCAGTTTGACACTCACGTTGAAAATATTCTTGCAAGCGAACCACAAACTCGTGACATTCGCTATTCAAAACAGTATTTTCCATTCTTTAGAATAACATCTGAAAATATACTAACTATATTATCGGTAACTTTTATTCAATGCACATTTTTTTAATGTAATCAGTAAATGGAACATATTTCGCCAATTAAGAAACAAGTTACTTTTATATTTACATTTTTGTTATGTGTTGTTTTCATTTCAAATCCGATTATTGATAGTCTGTGGTTAATCGTTATGCGTGGCACATCTCTAAGGGGGCGGTACCTGTCCATGAAGTACAGTTTTTATTTGTATGACATTTTAACAAAAAAAATACGTAACTCTATAGGCGTGAGCTGTCATAATTATCAAGCTATATTTTACAATCCATAGTTGTAGGTGAGTTGTAGCATGGACGTAGCATCAAATGGACTCGACATTCAAGTTCCACCGTAAGGGACAGATATATTTTCATAGTATCGTTTAGATCGGCTCTTACAGCCAATAATAAAGCAGCACACCATACATTTTGTCTTATAATCACTTTCAACACTCATTTACACACATTTTTGACCGCAAATATTCGTAAAATACTCAGTAATTCAAGTTTAAAACAAACCGCACGTCCTATGTGCTTGGCCCGTATAATATGAACGCTACAAAATTATGTGGAACTATGACAAGGACGACAAATTGTGTTTTGTCACTTTCATTTTTATGGTTTATGCATAAGTCTAAGTGAGATGGACCATAATATCGCACCCCCGGTGCAACAATGTCACTTTTGCAAAAATTGCAAGGTTGGAAGGTATAAAGAAATCATCTTATATTTTTTAGAATATTATGTGGTCATAATTTTTTTAGGGGTAAATTAAATGTTGATATTGTGATAGAAGCTGTTCAACTTGTCTATGTCTTGAAATATCATATTTTTATACGATGTCAAAGTTTCAAATATTTTTCCTGAAAAGTTGCATTTTTGCAAAAGTGACATTATTGCACCGGGGGTGCGATATGTAAAATGCATGTCAAGTCTATTTTGATACTACGTCTATGAGTTGTAGTCATGGACGTAGTATATAAACAGGACTGCGCACTGTCATCGGAAAAACGAGCCGAGCGAGAGGTGTAGGACGGTAGGGTTGTGTCCCGTTCCTATAGGGTGACCATATTTTTTGGCAAATACAGGAATTTTAATCAAATTGGCTAATATGGTAAATATTTCAGTTGTAATGCGTCGAATGAAGCATTTTGTTTTTGAGGTAACAAACGTGATATTGTCTAACCGTTTAAAAAATATTTGACCACCAAAATATGGTCCACCATTAGGACCTAGCAAAAAAGTTTAAAATATAGTTTTATACGTATACTTTTTATAGGTGAAATGAAAAATGAAAATAATAATAATAAACCTTTATTAACAGCAAAATACAGTTAACAATCTTCTCGTCTGTTCACAAAGTGCGTATGTTGTGTATTATCAGTGCCATTCGTCAGGGTGTGGTAGCAGGGGTCAACACAGAGATTTTTACCACCACTGTCCCGCCATTACCTTGGCCGCTACCATAACCAGGAATAGCGGGGCTGCCGGGGACTGGAGTCCTGATCCTGGTTTTAGCAACTATTAGGCTTTTTTATTTTTTATGCCAATACTCACCACGCTTGGCAGACGGATTCGAGAGCGCAGGAGGGTACTCGCGTTGATTACGCTGCTGTCCGTCTTCAACCGGGGAAAGTTTGCGGCTAGAAGATGTTATTGGATAGGAAAGTATGGAATGTAGAGATGGATACTACAGCCACGGAGGAGAAAGTTGGTAGTAATAGCAGTAGCTCAGGGGGCCGAGATCGCATACCCCGCAATGACCACTAGACAGGAGCTTCCCTGGCCTACTTCGTACCAGATACATGTTATTATTCATACCAACTCTTGTAATAACTAAAATCAACGTACCGTATATAACTAAAATCTCATCCCTAACGAATATCCCTATTTTAATCGAATCATTAACAATAAAGTTCAAAATTGCGGCGATAATTATCAATTCTGGCTCTAAATTTCAATTTTTCGTGTAAATGTGTGAACCACCCGTTCAGATATCAATTTTTAGACCACCGGATCAATAAAGAAATGAAATGAAATCTCATAATGCTATTTTTCTAATATTATTCACGCCATTATTTTCACTACCTTTCAACCCTTATTATAACCCCCTTATGGTTTAACTTTAAGAAAACGAAGTGTGCAGTTATTTTTTGTTACAAAATAAGTAAAAAAGTTTGACATCTGTAACTTCAACAGTTTAGATTTTTCCATGCGTAATGCGTATCCCCTTGTTCAACTCCTTCAAGCGTTGTCTACATAACAAGCTAGAACCTTTTGCCCTTACCCAAGGTCTAATTTATCTCTGTATCAAATTCTATCAAAATCGGTTCAGTGGCTTAGGCGTGAAAATATAGCAGTTAGTGTAATACGCCCGTGCCGAAATTTTACATCACTCAGTAAATAAAAACTATCGCAAGAAATAAATATTTTTTAATTATACTTAATTCATGATTAATTGTATTAGAAAAACTTTTAACGTGTTTATTTTCACTTAAAACATAGTATGTAGTAGATGCAAATTAATGTGTATAAATTAAACATTACTTTAATAATAAAATGTTAACGTAAAAAGAACTGCTTTTAATATTCAAGCAGATTAAAAGTTATTCAATAATTCATCTGAACTTTGAATTGTCGGTCAAAAAAGTTCTAAGGCGGGTTTTATTATGGTCACCAAGAAGCTTATACCCAAATGGAGATTGCATTCCGTATATAAAAGTGAAGCACAAAAATTTGACCTTAAATGACGTCGCTGTTATCTTCTATCCTTTTCTATCGAGTGACAATGAATATGTCGTAACTAAATTTTGTCGGCGCTTTGGCCGCTTGTAACATTTGACCTAACTGCACTTTCGGTCGCGTAGACATACCCAACATAGCAATTTGACGTTTCATCAGTGAACATGAGCCGTCCTTAGCACATATTATTTGTCTTATTCTCTCGCATGATGTTGGCCCATTGGAACAAACAGGATAAGTATATGAGTGTGTTTCAGACTCCTTCTATGCTTTAGTTATTGTTGTGAGGTTGTAGTGCAGTTCACAAAATAAATTATTATCGATATTGCATAAACATATTGATGCGGTTTATATAAATAGGTTTGTATAATTGAGGGAATGATATATTATTTTTATTTAAACTATATGGAACTCAATATTTTATTGATGTATGTAAAAATATAGCGCCCTTCCATATTTCAATAGAAGTCTATAATATGATAACGTTAGGACCGCAGACCAAGAAATACTAGACATATCGATACCGCAAAGCTAAGAACAACTAATGGAAAACGGGGAGATCGTTTGTCAATCGATTATTCGATAACCATTTAACTTCTGCGTCATCCCTACGGTACCCGAGACTCACAGGGGTAGCCACCGTGTAACCTAGTATGAGATAGCGATATTTGTGGGAGTGTGGCCAGGTTGACACGTTTTTCCTAAGGTATCGGGAAACTTTGACCGTTCTTTAAAAAAATATAATTGCTAAAATATCGATATTTTAACTTTGAGGGGAACTACAATGCACTTACATACCTGGGTCGTCAGCCATCACCCAGAACTAATAAAAACACTGTATAACATAAACATAATTTAAGTAAATATTTAGTTCTGAAAATAAAAACGATTGTAATAAAAGCTAATAACAAAACAACATCTAGTCCGCCCCGTGACCACGAAAGTTGTACAGTAATCGAAACGTCGCGGGGAGAAGTTAAAAAAAGCAAAACTTAAACCAAATCCGCGATAAAATTCGTAAATAGTTTTATTTCAAAAACAATATCTATTGTGCATCCATATACAGTTCAAAACATATAAGGAAAAAGTTTAAAAAATAAAAGATAATTATTGAAGTTTGTTTTTTAATATGTAATTTAAATCTATAAATATCGTTTGTTTTAGGGAATATCAACCTTTGGACCGCTGGCCACCCCAAATAATGTAAATATTTGCCGACTTTTTGGCGGGAAGTCAAACAAGGCGGACTATTTAAAATTTTTAATTTTATAAAATATTTTAAAATCTGTAATTATCCGGAGTAATGGGGACCCATAGCGATGGAGACCCAATAAAAGATAATAAGAAGAGAAAATATGAACGGATTGCTACTACTACTGCTAGTAATCCAGCAGAAGAGATTTTGGCGCCAAAACCATACTACAAACCTGGTTACAAGAGACAGTATACTGATAACTGTAACAATACAAACTTCCCAGTATTCATAGAAAGTACCGAAAATGAATATATTGGAAACAAAGATCCGATATTCATATTAAATATTTTAGGAGAATTCATCAAAGGACAGTATGAAATTAGTAGAGTAAATGCTCATAAAATTCAAATTGTTTTTAAGCAAGCCAGTTCAGCCAATGATTTTCTGAACAACAATTCCAAATTAGAAGCTCATAATATAAAAGCATACATTCCAGCATCTTCAGTGGAAGTCATTGGTGTAATCCAGTTTGTTCCCTTCGACATCTCCAATGAAGAACTCTACAGAAAACTCACATGTGAATATGAAATGGTAGCAGTGAGAAGGTTCACCAAAAAGGACAATACCGGAGTAAGACAAGCTTTGAAGACGGTAGCTATAACATTTGTTAGTAACACCTTGCCTGAATATATTTTCCTAGATCACTGGCGCTTCAAAGTTAAACCATATATTAAACCCCTATTACAATGTTTCAAATGTTTAAAATTCAATCATTCAGCCAGAGTATGTAAAAATAAACAAGTATGCTCAATCTGTGCTGGTGAACATTCCTACAAAGAATGCATTAATGAGGAGGAAATAAAATGTGTTAACTGTGGGGGTCCTCACCTGGCTATTGCCAGAACATGCCCAATGAAGGAAGCCAAATTGAAACAGAAAAAACTTTCCTATGCTGCTACAACTGCCACTTCTGTTAATAATGCAAATAGTAATAGGAATTTCCCTCCACTTCCCTTACCTAAGCATGATACATTAAAATTCCAAAATTCAGGACTGAACAAATTTAAACATATTTCTTCTATTAAAGAAACCAATGAAATAATTAATAATGATAGGATAATAAATGCATTAGTTAAAACTCTCATTTCATTAGGAAACAATAAAGACGCTCCTAAGACTACAATTAAAATTAAAGAAATTTTATTGAAACACTTACATAATGGATAGATTTATAAGAATAGTACATCATAATATTCAGAGTATTAATAACAAACGGCCACTTGTAATGTCTTTATTAACAGAATTTAACATTGACATTTTGCTGCTTAATGAAACTTGGTTAAAAACAAACAATTGTCATAATCTGAAATTTCCAGGATATAATTTGATCTATAAAAATGCTAAAAATGATCATGGTGGTGTTGGTATTTTGATTAGAAATAATATTAAATATGAAAACATACAACTCCCATTCTATCAGGATATTCAATCAGTTGCAATTTCAGTTCAAACTCACACTGGTCCTTTATACATTTTGACTGTGTATTGTCCACCTAAAAATAGTAGATTTAAAATAAATAAATTAAGAAATATATTTAATTCCTTACCTAGACCCTGCTTAATATCAGGAGATTTTAATGCTCACCACATAGCTTTTGGGTGTGCAACAACAAAGTCAAGGGGTACTCAACTATTTAACCTATTGGATGAAGCTGATCTGTGCTTGTTAAATGATGGTAAGGCCACAACAGTCCAGGCCCCAAATAGGAATCCATCAGCAATAGATCTCACATGTGTTAGCCCAGACATAGCTCCACTATGTGAATGGAGTGTTGGTGAAGATCCATTAGGAAGTTACCACCTCCCTATCTTTACTGACATCCTGATCTCCCCCTGTAAATACCAAATAAATTATAACATACAAAAATATCTATTTCATAAAACTGATTGGATTAAATTTGAGATTGAGGCTGAGAAATTATTTAGTGAATTTATTCCTACAGACTCTGACCCTCTTACACAATATAATCAATTTTGTGAATTATTATACAAATTAAGGGACCAATGTACACCTATCTTCAAATGTAATATATCTTCAAACCATAGGAAAATCCCAGCACCATGGTGGAATGATGAATGTGCAGAAGCTGTACGAAAATCAAAAATGGCTTTGTTAGCATATAGATCATCAATGACAATGGAACGGTTTATTGAATATAAAAAATTGGATGCAAAAAAGAAAAAAATTATCAGTGAGCAAAAACGTAATAGTTGGAAAACCCTATGTTCATCCTTAGATAGATATACTCCTGTTTCAAAAATTTGGAATTACATCCGTAGATTTAAAAGGGTTAATGTGATGACTAAACCTAAACAAGATGAATGGTTACCTGATTTTATTAATAAAATTAGTAATGGATCAAATAGTAGTTTAGTGGGTAATGATATATTTTTCGATAAAAATAATGACAATGAAATAAATACTTTTTTGTTAAGAGAATTTACATATAAGGAACTTTGTATAGCATTAGATTCAAGAAAAGATTCGGCTCCAGGACTAGACAATATTCCTTATATCCTTTTACGAAAACTTCCTATCAACTGTAAAAATAAATTATTAATGGTCTTAAATTCACTATGGCTTAATCAAATTATTCCTGAATCTTGGAAAACTCAGTGCATCATTCCAATTCTGAAACCTGAGAAACCTCCTAAAGATTACAATTCATATAGACCCATATCATTAACCTCTTGCATAGGTAAAGTAACAGAACAAATTATCAAATTAAGACTTGATTATTATGTAGAGCATTACAATATTTTACCAGATATCCAATTTGGTTTCAGAAAAGGTAAAAGTGCTCCAGAAAGCTTTGTTACCTTTATCACAGACATGAAAAAATGTCTGCTTTCAAAATCTGTTGCAGTTTGTGCCTTCCTTGATGTTCAGGGTGCATATGATAATGTAGATATTAATCAACTGATACTGGTATTGTATGAATTGGGTTTACCTGGAAAATTGTTAAAGTGGATTCATAATTTCCTTAACGATCGGTCGTTTCATGTTAAATTTAATGGGCTACTACACGGCCCATATTCTGTTTGTAAAGGCCTAATGCAAGGAGCATCTCTATCACCTATCTTGTACAACCTGTATACTTCTCAGATTTCACAATATCTTACGAAAAACGTTAAAGTATTACAATTCGCAGATGACATTGTTGTTTACTCAATTGACAGAAATATTTCGGTTGCTCAACAAAATTTAAATCTAGCTTTATGTCAGTTGAATTCATATTACAGTAATAAGTTAAAATTAAATATTAATACGGAAAAAAGTTCTCTTGTTGTATTTGGTACTGATGATTTGATCAATATTCAATATAATAATTTATCCATTCCTCAAGTGAAAGAAAAGAAATTTCTAGGAGTAATAATAGATAATAAGCTTAAATTTCAAAGCCACATAAATTACATATGTAAAAATGCAACAAGAAATTTAAATATCTTGAGAAGTTTAGCAGGAACATTCTGGGGTTCAGATCCTAAAACCTTATTAATGCTCTATAAAAGTATCATTAGGAGTCATTTTGATTATAGTTATTTAGCTTATATGTATGCCGGCTCTTCTTTGTTAAAAAAATTGGATGTTATTCAAAATATTGCATTGAGAATAATAAGTGGTGCAATGAGAACTACGCCTATACATGCACTTGAGGCTGAGGTCTGCGTACCTCCTCTGGCTATTAGAAGATTACACTTTGCGGAAAAGTTTTGTTTAAAAGCTTTATGCAAAACCAGCTCAATATTATTAGATACTGTTAAATTGCCTGAAAATTTATGCGATGCCTCATTAGACGATTACATTCGTCCTTCTGATATAATGTATAACAACATTCCTGAATTGTGTACTATAATGGCTCATATGAATGAGCTTAGTGTAAATATGTATAAATTTAGTATTTATCCTGTATATAATTGTAAATACGACGCTCTGTTAGATTCAACTCAAGAAAGGGATAGCGTAGATGACATAAATAATGTGCTCTGGTATAAAATATACACTGATGGCTCAAAGACCCTAGATCGTGTATGTGCTGCTTTCTATGACTCGTATAAGAAAATAAGTAAAAATTATAGAATTAATAACGAGAGTAGTATTTTCACAGCAGAAGCATACGCAATTTATAGAGCCTTAATGTACACGAGAGATTTAGGTACCGTTGACAGAATACTTATTCTATCAGACTCTCAAAGTGTTATTAAAACAATATATGGTTCAACTTTGGCTTATAAAACCAACTATATAATTTATAATATAAAAGAATTGTTGTATAATTTGAACAAGAGCAAGGTGGTTAGGATTGAATGGGTACCCGGCCATTCGGGAATCCAGGGTAATGAATTAGCTGATAAAGCAGCTAATTCTCATTGGGATGAAGACCATAATAATGCACTGAAAATACCCTACACAGATTATTTTCTGACATTAAAAGAAAAAACTAGATTTAGATGGGAGTGCTACTGGAAGGAAAAAAATAAAAGTAAAGGAAAATGGTATGCATCAATACAAGAGAACCTACCCGCCCGCCCATGGTTTAATAATAATAAAATGCAATTTGAAGAAAGGAAATGTATAACTATAATAAATAGATTAAGATTTGGACATTGTCAGACTCCAGCTCATCTGTTTAGGATGAAAATATTAGCATCTGATCATTGCCAATATTGTGGTGTACAACCAGCAGACTTAGACCATATTGTTTTATCTTGCCCTAAATTTTATTTAATACGTTTAATTTTAATTTCGGATTTATTAGAAATATCAACATATAAGCCTTCGTCAGTTAAAGAAATGTTAAAGAATCCATTAATGTATAAACCGTTGTATAAATATATATGTAGTACAGTAGAAAAATTGTAAAGGTTGTTGATGTTGTAAATGTATATAGATTTATGATTGTATATAATTCGAACATACGATTTGTAATAGTTAAGGATTGGCTAAAAGGACTTGTATCCAGGGCCGTAAAATTTTAAATAAAAAAAAAAAAAAAAATAAATATTTGCCTCCAAAACGTCAAATTTCCTGGAGTCAAGCGGTTACGCCGATAAGGACAGGTTACAAAAGCTTGCATCTCTTTCTTACATGAATGTTATGTATAAATCTCTTTCGTTTTGTGGAAAAGGGATAGAACATGTGACTCCGTCTATTAGTTTCTCCGTCTACGCCGAGACTGAATTTTTGACACTTTAGTTCACTTTAGTTTTTGGTGGCTCTGTCGAAAGACGAATATGTGAGAAATATCATTGTTTGTTAGTAAATGGCCAGGTGTTTATCGTGTACAATGTATTAATATGTTATTCGTTATTGATTTAATGAATTCTTGTGGTCTGTTCAGTTTGAGTGAGTGTACATTCGGGGAAATTGCAGCCTCAGATAGATTTGTGCACAGAGAGGAAGATGACGGTTTTGATGTACAACAGTGATAATCTTTCCGCATAATTGTGCACAATATTCAATATGACTGCTAATACTAGATCTGCTAAAGTGAGCCTCAAGCCGATCGAGGTTCCTAAAGCTCTGCAGGACGGCGAAAAATTTATCAAATGGGATGAGGTAGGATACAACGTTTTACTTTTTTTTGCAGTCAATATTTAGTATTTAAAAGTAATAGTGTTTATCGTTAAGCATGGGCGTAGCCAACCCTGGGCTCAGGGTGGGGCAGAAGTCTAAAATGATATTGAAGTAGCAAACTATACCCGTTGTCTCACTCCGGTTATTTTTCATACAAAAAGTAACACTATAGCACCATGTATTTACAGGGTATATCTAGAGAGTGCTACCGAAAACGAAGCCGGGTGGCATTTTAAATGAGTTCAGACACAATGTAACTTAAAATGGTTTTTTTTTGTTATTTTTTTCTTTCATCCGAGATTCTTTCTGGACATAGAGGGACTCTTTGCGATGATCTCTTTTTTCCAGAAACCGTGTCACAGAAAATGGACCCAGCCGAGTCCTGACGGTTCTACGAGAAACGAGATAGATTTCATCTTAATGACGAATAGACGGATGTTCAGTGATGTCACTGTGATCAACAGGGTGAAAACCGGCAGTGATCACCCAATGGGTAGGGGCACATTGAATATCAATGTCCAATTAGAAAGGCGTCGCTAGATGAAGTCTACGCTCCGACCCACTCGTGCCCATATCCAAAACTCCGAGAGCTGTCGACTTGAACTAGCAAATCGCTTTGATTGACCTAATTGATCTAAGAGATAGCCATGCAGTGGACGAGCTAAACAGCGGTTTAGTAGAAGCTGTCCATACGGTGGGACTTAAGTATTTTAGACCTCGCCGTCGAGATAGACCTCAAAAACTCTCAATCCACACTCTTGACCTCATGGCTGAACGTCGTTCTATGGCACTGCAGTCTTCTGTTGAAGCCGAAGCATACCGGCTGCTCGATAGACGGAACTGGAAGTCCTTGCGACACGATGTCCATGCTCACAATACTGTGAGCATTAAAGAGATAATTGAGCGGAACGGAGGCTCCAAAGTGTTTGCAAGAGACTTGTCTATTGGGCAAAGCCAGTTGCCTAGGCTGTAGACGGACGGCGGCCGCGTAACGTCGAAGAGGATAGAGATATTAAGAGAGATCGAGAAGTTCTACGGACAGCTTTACACCTCGGTTGCCGAACCTACTGTTAGGTTGGCCGAAGACCAAGGGAGCTGAGTTGATCCGACACTACAGCGATGATATACCGGACATCAACTTGTGTGAGATTAAGAAGGCCCTGAAGCAACTTAAGAACAACAAGGTGCCGGGTGAGGACGGCATCACTTCAGGGCTTCTGAAAGTGGACGGAACATCGATACTGAAACTCGTTCATATGCTCTTTAATTCCGTTCTTCTTGAGAGCGCAACGCCAGACGCATGGAGCAGGAGCGTGGTGGTAAAAGGTGGTTCTCCAAAAAAGGTGATAACACTTTGCTGAAGAACTATCTCGCTTCTGAACCATGTCTATAAGTGGTTTTCGAGGCTCATCACAAATCATCTGGAACGCAGGTTTGATGACTTTCAGCCTCCCGAACAAGCCGGTTTCTGAAAATTTAGCAATAAAAATCACATCCATACGTTTCGGCAAGTTATACACCAAATCGAGGAACCTTACTTACCTTACCCTTACTTAGGGAGTAACCATAATAGGAATCTTCGCTCACTTAATCATCTCCTTCTGCAGTATCTTTCCCACACCTCTAATTTCATACATTCTTCTTTCTTTGTTCAGTCAATTCTTCTGTGGAATGCACTCCCCCTCGGAATCAGGTCGTCTAGTACTCGTATGAAATTTAAAGCGAAAGTCCGACAACATTTACTGGATAAATTGGCAGAATAATCTTAGTATGTTTTATGTAGTATATGTATCTATAAGTATAAAATATATGTAATTTTGTATAATTATGTATGTATTTATATTTATCTATACAATATACAGACTATAATCATATCCATTTTTGTATATATAATATATTCTTCTGATATTTATTAATTTACACCTGAATTTTTATTTTATTATTATTTAGAGATGCGCCTGCTTTTCATTTCTCTGCACCACCCTAAGGTTGACTGGGAGAGAATGCCTCAGGCATTAAGTCCGCCTTTATACTTTGTATATAAAGTATTTAAATAAATAAATATAACTTGCCGCTGTGTTTAGCGTTTGTGGACTATGAGAAAGCCATTAATTCGATCAAGACCTGGGCTTTGCTACAGTCTCCCCAGTGGTCCCACATCGACTATCGGTACATCGAAGTGTCGCTCCAAGTACAAGATCAGAGCACGAAGGATATTCCACTACAGAGTTAGTACATACAAGTTGTCTATATCTTTCACGAGACCCCATGTTATGTGTGGGCCGAACATTAAGTTGATGCGTGAAACAGGGACATGTCATATCTCCGGAACTGTTCACTCAAATGCTGGGCAACGCCTTCAAGCTCTTGCAGTGGAAAGGATTCGGCATCCACATCAACGGCAAGTATTTCTTATCCTTTGGTTTGCCGACGATATTGTAGTCTTTGCAGAATCGCTGGAATACCTTAGCACTATGTTCGAAGACCTCAATCGAATCTCCCAACAGGTGGGTCTTAAAATTAACTTGGACAAAACGAAGATTGCGCCCACCCCATCGGAGTTTGGTCTCGACTCTTGAAAATATAAACGAATAAGTGTATTTAGGACAAGTGGCCCGGTTAGGCGGGTCCAACTTCGAGAGAGAGTTCAATCGTCGAATCCAACTCGGTTAGGCAGCGTTCGGAAAACTACGCGACGTCTTCTCATCAAAAATACCTCAGTGCCTTAAAACTAAAGTCTTCGATGGTTGTGTGTAGTGATGACATACGGCACCGAGACGTGACCTGTCACTATGGTTCTTATTAGGAAGCTTAAAGTCAGTCAACGACTATGCTCGGGGTTTCCCTACGAGATCGAATCAGAAATGAGGAGATCCGTAGGAGAACTAAAGTAACCGACCGACATAGCCCAGCGGATTAGTAAGTTGAAGAGGCAATGGGTGGGGCACATAGCGCAGAGAACTGATGGCCGATGGGGCCAAAAAGTTCTCGAATAGAGGCCACGTAGCGGGAAAGTGCAACGTAGGTGGTCCACCCACAAGATGGTCAGACGACCTGGTAAAGGTCGCCGGGTACTGCGTCCAACGGGACACTGTGGAATTAATCATTGGGGGAGGCCTATGTTCACCAGTGGACTTGGCTCCTTTGGCTGATGGATGATGGATGATTTGTTTATAGTCACTAAAACTAGCACCCGACTTCGTTTTCGGTCGCAGTCTTGATATACCCTGTTATGTATAATTCGAATTGACCAAAACATTATCTTATTGCTCACCTTCCTACACCACGAAATCTTCCATCTAAAAATGTGTCTCTAACTTAAACCGTTTTTGCTCTGAGAGTATGCCAATTTGTTAATCAGTTAATTTCGAGGTTTATATCCATCCATGGATAATAATTAATTTTTTTAGGTTTCGTTGGGTACCGAACAGGCCGGAGCCAGGGTGGGGCAAGTGCCCCACCCTGCCCCACCGTGGCTACGCCCATGTCGTTAAGACTATTGCAAAAGTCAAGTGTAAGTTGGGCAATACAGTGTTTATATTTCTAGTGGTATTTATTAGTAGGTGCTATTAATTTAAGTAATTGGTACTAAGTATAAAACATTTGAAATTATTTTTATTGGAATATAATTTATAGTTGCATGCCATGTTGTTGTTTCTTTTTCTACTACATATTTTTATATTAGCTTTTCACTTGTTTATAATCACTAAGTAAGTGTGTAACTAACTATTTAAATTATGTTAAAATCTTATAAAATAGGAATGTATTATCTCCTAATAATTTTTGAGGGTATGATTTTTTTCTAATCTTTTTTTAGTAGCTCAATGAAGTAATATTAACATTTATAAGTCCCAGGTCTCATCTTTATTTAAAATATATTTAAAAACACATATCATCTAACTTTTAATATTGACTTATTTTATTATTAAATAGCCACAAAGATGATGATTTTGTTTAAAGAAAATATATTTTTATGAATGAGGTAATGAAACAATTTAAATTAAGAAGATATAACATACACAAACCACCCAATAACAATATAAGTACTGAATATTGTTTTGTTATAATCAATTTGTTTTTATGAATTGTCAAATTAAAAACTAATCAGAGGCCTGTTATCATACTCAATCAATATTGGATTGCTTCTTTTATTATAAATGATTTAAAATAATGCATAAGCAATAAACCAATTTGTGTTACTTAATTTATTATTATTTCCTTTCTTAAAAATAATGAAATGACAGATTTGCATGATATTCATTATCACTACATAGTATAAAACAAAGTCGCTTTCTCTGTCCCTATGTCCTCTTGTATGCTTAAATCTTTAAAACTACGCAACAGATTTTGATGTTGTTTTTTTTATAGATAGAGTGATTCAATAGAAAGGTTTACATGTATAATAACATCCATTAAATAGTGGAGAAATATTGTTATTTTTGAGGTTTCTAATGTGATGTTGCTAATTATCAATTTTTTTCCGCTTACATTGCAAACGCAGGCTGAACCCTACGTGATTTATCAAAATAATGTACTATATATTTGTACACATTGAAAAGGTCTACAGAAAACTCTGCGATGGTATATTATGTCTATCTCTTATGGATATTGGTGGTAGGTCTCTCATATGTGAGAGGCCATCTGGGTAGGTACCACCGCAATGTCTATTTCTCCCGTGAAACAACACTGCTTAAATGCACTGTTGTGTTTCGGATTGAAAGACATTGTAGCCAGAGCAACTACTGGACATATTGAGACTTAACATCTTATGTCTCAGGATGGCGAGCGCAGTGGAATGTTGCTACTGTTTATGAGCGGTCGTATCGCTTACCATCAGGCGAACGGCTTGCTCGTCTCGCCATTCACTGCAATAAAAAAAAAAATCCCACAATAACATTTTTTTGTCATTTACTTTTTACGACAAATAATGGCTAATTTTCGAAGCGATTTTAACCAATACAGCACTAATCCTTATCCAATTAAATAGCTTAAATGAATATTTTCGAAAATATTACAAATTTAAAATTGCGGGACGTAGCGCTTGCGGCGGTACTGGCCGGCCGGGGCGGCGGCAGCGTGCCTATATAGGAAGGTTTATATGTATAATAATAATACGTACATATTATTGTACAGAAATCTATTTGTACCCGGGCGAAGCTGGGCCTGGCCGCTAGTATAGAATATATTGTTTTGCTCAAATATTAATGGCCTTATTCATAGACAGATTTAAAATCTAATTTAGTTATCAAATAGTTTGTCTTCTTTGCATAAACTAAATAGGTTTTGGAATGGTCTATGAATCAGGCTGTAAACAAGGGCGGATCCAGGGGGGAGGTCATGGGGGTCATGACCCCCCCTGGGCTGGCCCCAGATTGACAAAATTTATTAATTATCTTGTTGGTGAAATTTATAAGCACATTTAATTCTTTTTATGTCGATAAATTAAGTAAAAATGTATGTGTATGTTCACAAATATCACCTGTAACAAACTTTAAAAAGTCATTATTACGAATTGGAGTATTGAAATCGGACCCAGTGTTCTGACATGACCTATATGACCCCCCCTGGCGTAAAATCTGACATGAACTTTAATGTGACGCCCCCCTGGCGTAAAAGCTGGATCCGCCCTAGGCTGTAAATATATAGTTAATAGTTATAGTATGATCAATTTTACTGTGCATGAAAATATAACTGAGGAATCAAGGAAAAATAACATATTATTGTTATTAATGTTAGATATAAATCATATAGAAAAAAAGAACAAATAGGCAACAAACATTAGGCTTATTGAAATGAAATGAAATGTATTTGAAATGAAATAGAATGTATTTATTGGTCATGTAGGCAATTAAAGAGCTTGTATGAAAAGTCAATGCACATAGAACTTAATCTCTTTAAACAACATATTTTCTATACTGAGTGTTATTTATATTTATTTCTTACTTTAATTTATTTATTAATTATTACTTTATGTGCAGGACTCAGGGACTGGACTTCCGGTCACTCTGCGTGTGGATCCCAAAGGTTTTTTCATGTTCTGGACCGATCAGAACATGGAAGTGGAAATGCTGGACATCGCCACCATCCGGGATGTCAGGACTGGAGTGCATGCTAAACTACCTAAGGTGAGTAGAAAAAGATTTAAGTATAAATTAAAACTTTAAGTCAATAATTCACTGTAGTATGAAATGTAGGTTCTAGATTCAACAAATTCATTGTGTAATGAATAGAATTAACAATTAAGTTATTGGCACAATGAAAGTACTTTACTGACAGCCTCCGTGGCGCAGTTGGTTAGACGCCGCCTGTGAAACGGTAGGCGGGTTCGATCCCCGCACTGAGAGAAATGTTTATGCGGCTCACAAATATTTCTTTCAGGTCTGGGTGTTTGTGAGACCGAAAAGTCTCTCGTAGTTCCTGATACCCACGACACAAGATTCGATCTTAGTGTGGGGTTAGGACTATGTATGTGACTGTTGGGTGTTATAGTATAAATAACACCCATAAATAATTATTTATTTATTTTATGGAGATCCTATTATCTACTTTAATTTACCCTGAATGAATGGTATGTGACAGCCTCTTTGGTGCAGTTTGTTTGATGCCACTTGTGAAATTTGATGCTGCATTTTCAATCCCTGCACTGAGACAAATGTTTGTGAAACCCAGAAGTATATGTCTTGGGTCTGCGTGTTTGTGAGATTGATAAGTCTTGTAGCTTCTGATATCCACAAAACAATACTTAATTGATCTTAATGTGGGGTCAGGACTAATACATTTATGTGACTGTTAGGTATTGATTTTATTTATTTATACTAAATGGCACTATGAAGTGATATTTTTAATGTATTATATGAATCGTAATGTTAATCATAGAAAAAATATTCCAGTTTTAAATTATGTGCATATGAACAAGTCAATCTTTTTAAGTGAACAACAGCATGTAAAATACACATTGCTACTTTATGGCATTAAATAATTATGGTGAGGTATAAAGAATATCAACATTTAGGCAGTCTCATAATCATGATTGTCAGAGTGTTCCTTAAGTTTATTGCATTATGTGCATTTCACAATTGTGCAATTATCTAACCAAATGTGTGTCTTATTGGATTCGTCCATACCCCTTACTGTGCAATGTGCATATTGTCACACAATGGCAATCGGGCGGTATAAGTGTATTTAGGTGTTCGGAGAAATGGACGACCATTCGCCACAAAGCGATGCCGACACTAAGGTTCGTTAAAAGACTGACATAATTACGGTCACTGCCGAATAAAATCAACGTGGAGCCTGTAGGACTTTGTATAAAGGCCCGAAGTGCCCTTGGCTAGCTGTAGAATATTCGGAGCAAAAATTATACATCGGTGATTTCGCGCCGTGCAGAATATAATTCATATTCTTTTCAACGTACTCATTACACCACACTCTATAAAAGTTATAAAACCGCAATGTATAATCCTCACTTATATTGTGATCTAATAGACAATATGCGTTATCATTAATACAAAATCTAACATGAGTATTGAACAATGCACATCCTTGTCGTAGTTTGTTCAGAATATATTATTAAATCGAATCCAACATTTTTTTGGGTTTCGTACCTCGAAAAGAAAAACCCGAACCCATCTAGGATCACTTTGTTGTCCGCCCGTCTGTCAAGACCCTTTTTTTCAGGAACGCGTGGAAATGTTAACCAGAAATTAATATCAAATATTCAGGTCTATTGGCCCTTGGAGCTGTGAAAAATTCAAAATTTTAAGGCCAAAAATCAAAATATACAGTTTATTCCGATAATTTTCGAAACTCGCAAGGAAATCAAAACCTACAGGGTACTTCTCGTGAACTCAGAATCGTGAAGTTAGGTACGACACAACGTCATAAAGCCTTTTAGCACAAATAAAATGAAAAATTGCGAAAACCAAATTTTAATTACATATAATAAAAATATATTTAATAATTTTAAAGTTACTATTCCTGTCATCATGAACGCGTAGATGTATTAAATTCTCATATAATACCTTTGAGCTGTAACAAAATTCAACTTCTATGCCAAAGCAATCAAATAGCAATTTAAGCCGCATATTTTCAAACTCGCGAGGGAATGAAAACCTAAAAGGTACTTCCACTCGACCTAGAATCTTGAAATTTGGCATGAAGAAATGTTTTTATAGCACGTGTTATAAAGGAAAAATTCCGAAAACCTTAAATTGTTAGTTACATCACACATACTATTATACTATATACTTTTAATAATTATAAAATATAAAAATACCATAACTATGACTCGTTTATCGTGATGAGTGAACTTTTACTTACATACTGACAGGTTTGTACGGAAACCCCGGTGCGCGAGTCCGACTCGCACTTGACCGGTTTTCTAAATGTAAAGTTGCTTTAGAGTTTGATAAAAAAAATTAGGGTCATCACCAACAAGACCATAATTTTAACGTTTTTTTTTTGTTCACGTGCATCGTGCTCTATTGATAACGATTTCGACACGGCTGCCGCGATTGTGATTGTGTGTTTGAATACCAAGGCACACCTCCGACTTTTCGAAGTTCTATCTCTAAAAATAGTCAATTATTACGCAGTTTAGTATTAAAGGAAAACATCATATAAACTTACTAGATAGTCCTCTCAGTCAGAATCTCGGTTATAGAGCTAATGTCTCGTGCTGAGCAGTGGGCGACATTATGGGCTGATACAGCATTTGTCGTAGATTTTATCCCGCGTAATTTATTTATGGGGTTTATTTATTGCCTTAAATTATATTTAAATTCGCTCTATTTAATGATTAATTTAAAGGATTATAAATAATTTAGTCGGTCCTACATTTGTGAGAAAGGGAGGGCCAATGGAATAATATATTCAGATCGATTTAGTAGCGTATTCTGAACCACTATCAGATGTGCATTAATTATGTTACATGTTGTATAGAATTAATAGGATTACTACAAACTAATACAGCTTACAGTAAGTTGCAGGATGCAGGCCCCTTTATAATGGTTGCGATGGGAATACAGGAGGTCTGTGTATATTGAGCAGTAAGCTGTTTTTGGCTTTAGGTATCAGAGTAATGACGAATACGAAGGCCGGTGGCCTGTAGTAAACGATAGATGCCCTGCTGTACTTTGTTCAAATTCACTGAATAGATGGAATTGCCATGTATTAGTTATTACCATTGGATCTAAATCTGCCACTGTGCTAATAGGTCACCCAAACATTAAACTGTACAACTATAACTAATAATATTAATTGGAAAATGTAGGCGTTTGTTTATTTCATCGTGATAGTGCTAAGTCGATTCGCTTGATACATATGTGCTGCCAACCATCTATTGTCTACATATACCTATATAGAACATAAAGTGAACATAAAATTCTTTGATTGTTTTTGCATTTTCGATTTTTTTCTTACTATACCGTAGTTGACTTTGCTTTTAATGAATAAATATTGGTTTTACATATTAAAAAAGTCAATTAAGAAGAGCTTTCAATAATAAATGCATGTTTAGTAACAAGGTTTTCTCTTTGATCCCATAACAATATCTGATAATTCGAAAATTGATTATTTGACCGTTTACTAAATCACTCTATCGATAAATTAACAATATGCATAAGAGTTTGAGGAAATATGTAATTATGGGTGAAACAGACGATAATAATATGCACATTCAAATAATCCGGTGGTAACTGCCTATTACAATTGGGTCAATTCGTGTGGATGTCAATCAAATGTACATGTGTAAGCCAAACCATAAGTGTTCGTACATACTGTATTATGTTATGAAAGCATTAAGTGTCCCCCCCTCCTATTATATTACTTTGCGGTCGCCCGTGACGGGGAATTACAGGGTGCGGTAAGGTGTAATTTCACTTAGGGAGCGAACGGACGTTCAACGCACCAACCAAGTGGCCATTCTGTTTGCCGCCAGTATACAAAATTCGCTATGAATGACGGTGCGACACGTTCAATCTACATATACATACCTATATATACCAGGGACCGAAACCCATTCGACATAACGGTACCGGTATCGACGAATTTCGGTTACCTTTAAGATTTCGGTAACCGCTATGACGCAATATAAAGGTTACCCTTATATACGGGAACCGTTTTAATACCGGTAACCTAAAAAGACCTTGAATGCAAAAGAAAATGCGTTGTTGTATAACAAATAAAAATCATACTTGTCGTGTTGTTTACACACTATCGCTGGATACGGTTCATTTCAATTTTGGTGGGTAATTCTGTTGAAAAAATCATGAAATGAGTAAAGATAATTGTGTGGTATAGTGCCATAATGTTTAGTAAAGACAAACGGCGGTATAACCACACACAGGCACTGCCCCCGCTTTGACTTATAAGGAACTTCGCATGAAACATAAAGGTAACCCTTATTTCGGTTACCGGTATGATACCGGTTAAATTCTAGGAATCGAATAAAATTGGCGGATACCGGTTACCATTAAAAATACCGGTATTATTTTTTTCGGTTGATACCAAAAAATACCGGTATTTTCGATACCGGTTTCGGTCCCTGATATATACAATAGGAAAGCGCTTTCGTGTATTTCATGTTTGTTTAAGTTTATTCATTTGGACTACTGGCATTGTTTTAGCTACTTGAACTTCGAGCGACAACCGCGCCACAAACGTATTTCTTTTTTACATATAAACTATAATTAAGGCTATCATTACATTAATATTGACCTTTAAAATATACCTTATTTAGAACAGAAATTAAGTTGACATTACATTGACAAACCGCTATAGCGTTCGGGACTTTAGACTACTTTAAGATCACAGGTCATTTTTTTTGTATGTATTGTATGATTGCACGGCAAGGTTGATTTAGAGGTTCATTGATTAAGAGGAGGGTAGACGCCGATGACCTTGCTCCAACGCGACGGGCGGAACCAAATCTCATGCACCGGCGCACGACGTGCGAGCGAGCGCGCTGCGTAATACCTATTCAGCGCCATTTTTTCGCCGCGAGCGGAACGATATATTTCATTATTTTGCTCGACGTTCCCATCGATCTAACTATAGTGAATGATTAATTCACCATATAACACAACAGCCATCGTAGTGGAGCTTTTTGAACGCCGACTAATAAACGAGAGGCCGCGAGTTCGATCCCCGCATTGAAACGATTTTTTGTGTTTATTTATTTTGCAAAAAAAACGGGCACCAAAACAACAATGTACCCCTTTAGGTAAATATACAGCCTCTGTTATTCCAGGATAATATAGAGCATGTCTGGGACGTTCTGAAACGACGCGTGAGATCAGTACAACCGGCTCCGCAGACCATCAAAGAGCTGAAGAATGTGATTACCGCGAAGTGGGAACGTATTCCGCAAGCAAGTATCCGGGATATCCTCGCTAGCATACCCAGACGAATTCAAGCTGTGATTTCAGCTAGAGGGGGTCGATACTAAACATTTATCTGCTTTTACTTTATTAAAGAAAAAATAAACAAAAATATGTGTTAACTTTTACTTCACGAGCATATAATGCACTACTAGCGAGCATACACTACTAGTGAACTTTAGCATTAAAACCCATAAATTTTATCAAAATTTTATGATAATACTGACGGAAACGATTATTTGCTTATTAATTTACAAAATTGTGAAAGTAAAACTACCTATAATTATCAAACAAACCAATAGTAACATTTGAAATGGTTCATTGCTTAGGTGCCCGTTTTTTTTGCAAATGAGTTTATTTGTATTTTGGCATTTTTTGTATTTTAGATTTTTAATATTTGTATTTTTGTTTTTCTATTCTAATATTATAAAGAGGACACATTTGTGTTTTTGGATTTTTGTTTTTAATGAATAAACTCAAAAATTACTGGACCGATTTTTAAAATTTTTTCACTTTACGAGTGGTATATTATCCTGGAATAACAGAGGCTGTATATTTACCTAAAGGGGTACATAGTTGTATTTAACCGAATTATGATTTTTTTACATTCATAGCTTCAGCGGTTTTGATTTTCCAAACAATATTTCATCCCTTATTTTACCCCCATTAGCTGTTCTTCCAAAACTGTTACACGTCATTATTTTGCATTTGTAATAAGGAGTTAAAATATTTTTCAAAAAATATCTTCAATGGTTTTTATTTTCCATTTCAACCCTTATTTCAACCCCTTTACCCAAATATACAGCCAATGTTACTCCAGGATAATGTTGGATTCGAATAGTGAAAAAATGGTTAAGTAATTTTTGAATTTATTCATAATAAACAAAAATCGTAATATTCAAAAATCTAAAATACAAAAATGTAAAATACAAATGTTACAAAAATGCAAAAATTCAAATGTTTCCTCTATAAAATATTAGGTTAGATAGATAGATGAATTTATAAACAAAAACAATTGTATCGATGCGGGGATCGAACCCGCGGCCACTCGTTTCTCGGTAGGCGTCCAGCCAGCTGCGCTACGGTAACTGTAATGTACAATTATGAATTAATCATTCACTACGGTTAGACCGCCCCTAGCCGTGCTCAATGAATATGTTGAACGAAATAGCAATATTCAATTTACTTTGATATTGCGGAGACAAGCGACATAGGTCCGTTTAGCACGGCGCCTCGTCCCTCACTGATTTGTTGGGCGACAACGGGGACGGACGTGCTCGCGATTTAGAGTATTGAAAATGTGAAAAAAATCGTTAAAAATAAATGAGACAGAAATTAGAAAAAACAAAAAGAAGGCCCCATCCGTCTTGCATTTCTTAATGTCCTGATAACAATAAAATAATCCTGGTGCTCATACTTTACGAGAAAAAACGTTGTAATGCGAAAACAGAGGTCATTTTCCAATTTTATTTCAAGTACTTTTAATACACTTGTAAGAATTCTGAAAATGGTCCATATAGTGTAGATCAACATATATTTTTTTTGAAGACCTAACAATAAAGATCTCTAAGAAAAAACGTTGTGAAAAAGGCCTGATCCAATCTTATACTCTAGAAGCAAGTTTCTGGACAATATAAAATTCTCCCATAATGCCTGAGGGTATTCCGACTGAAGTTGCTTACTTTCTACTATCTAGGCCACATTATGGTCAACGCCCGGTACGGGGTTTTGAACAGAAATGCATTAAGGAAATTGTGTTAAATCGCCAAAAAAGTAACATTAAACTATCACACCTCGCTGCTACAATAAATACGAGAATATTAATAAATATAAAATTGATTAATGAACAATCTTTGTACCTATATTATCATTTGGCATTATACTTATCTGTTCCAAGTTTTGTCTTCTAACTAATCAAATATCCTTCGCGCGATGTTCCGCGTTTTCAGTTTTAAACACAATAGTGAAAGCCATTGCTTTTCATATCTTCAATAAACTGCATCAGACATACGCTTTTAGGCCAATAAACAGAACTTAATAATATTTATGTAGGTATATGATTAATCTGTTTCGCGTGTTAAAAATATATTAAGTGTACTCTGCAAAATTATTCACGAATGAAACGTATGAAAGTTGAGAATATTAAGGCGTTAGAGATAGAGATTAAAAACAAATTAGAGATTAAAAAAAATTGCGAAATGTAAAGCAACCAAAATCTTTGACTTGGCTTGCCTACTATACGATTTTTTTTTGCATATACAATACTATTGTGCAATATTATTGACCGTCTGGGGGCTACCGTCAATATTGTGTAAGTTGCAATCACATTTTTCTCATTCTCCATAATATTTGCCCCTCCCTAGGCCATTGGCTGGCGACGCCCCTGGTCTCTACGATGACAAAACAACAATTATGTCATATGTGATGCGGTGTGTAAGGCTGTTTTTCTTTATATATCACTTATACTAATGGAGCCGTGAAAAAGTGAGTGTGGTAGAGCTACTGTGATGTCACCAGGTAAGGCGCGTCGCGTGAGCAGCTGTAATTTGCTTTTAATTCGATCACTTATTGTTGGTGCGTGAAAGAAGCCTTCGAGCGAAGGCCGATTTGGTCAGATTATTTGGAATAATAAATGCGCTAGGACGGCATTCCTGCTTAAAAGATTTATTATTGAGTGATGGTTTGAGCGTTAGTAATTTTGATTATTTTTTTTTTATTATTACTATTATTAAAATGAATATTTCATTGGAATCAATTACAGTATCAACAAACCGAATGTTAATAATATGTATTTATAATTATCTTTATCACAAAAGAATTCGGCAATCATAATATGTAGTTAATAAATTAGTAATAGGTGAGCGATTAAACAGCATAACTTATGAGTTTTCATATAATATTATGATATTTCATTATAATGGGGATCAATAAAAACTGAAATAAACAAGTCATTTAATATTTTAGTAGCCTAATACTTTTTTTGAAATAGGGGGTGACAAATAACGCAATGAATAGGAGAGCTTTATGTTTCCCATATACATTAGGGACACAGTGATGTATGTTCTACAGTACATGGTTATTGTGGTTTACCGAGTTTTGCGATTTGTGGTTAGCAGTAATAAGCGACTTCAATGAATTTGGTACATTATAAATATAATGTACCAAATTAATATAATGTATAATATAATGTACCGTAATGACATACGGTGCCGAGACGTGGACACTGACGGTGGGACTGGTTCACCAATTCAAAGTCGCTCAACGAGCAATGGAGCGGGCTATGCTCGGTGTTTCCCTGAAGGATAGAATCAGGAATGAGGTTATCCGACAGAGAACCAAGGTGACCGACATAGCCCAGCGTATCAGCAAGTTGAAGTGGCAGTGGGCTGGTCACATTTGTCGGAGAACCGACAACCGTTGACCACCGTTGATCGTTGAAACCAAGACGTGTTCTCGAGTGGAGACCGCGCCTCGGGAAGCGTAGTGTAGGACGCCCTCCGACGAGGTGGAGTGATGATATCCGAAAAATGGCTGGTAGCGGTTGGAGACGTTGGGCTGAAGATCGAGCCCAGTGGCGTGCCATAGGAGAGGTCTATGTCCAGCAGTGGACGCGAATAGGCTGATGATGATGATGATGATGATGATGATGATAAATATAAACATATTTCTCATATAATTATTATCAATAACCACGGAAATTATGGGGCCCTACTATATAAATCCGAAACGAAGTTCGAAACTTCGTGACGTTTTTCGTTTCGAAACTTACTCTGTAACACGAAATTCGAATCTTCGGATCGAAGAATGAATGATTCCAATATATCGGCAATACGAACATTTACAGAGTAGGTAAATTCGTATCGTCACAAACTTCGTTCGTCCGAAGTTTCGAACTTCGTTTCGGATGAATATAGTAAATAAAAATGTAAATGTTCGGATTGCCGATATATTCGAATCATTCATTCTTCGATCCGAAGATTCGAATTTCGTGTTACAGAGTAGGATTCGAAACGAAAAACGTCACGAAGATTCGAATTTCGGATTTGTATAGATTGCCCATGATACGGTAATCCAACTTGCATAACACACGCGGCTATATTCATAGTTTTAAAACCTATTTTAGTTATCGAATTTTTTGTCACTTTTGTAAGACTTTTGAAAAAGGTTTTAAAACTGATTATGAATAAGGATGAAAATGTGTCTCATATGATTTGTATAGTTTTATAATAACTGGACATAGCCAGAGAGTTTTGCTATCATTCTAAAGTTGACACGCTGCGAATGTATAAAGTTAGATCCATTTCTGAACGTAGCTTATTAAGTGAGTTTGAATGAATTACTTTTCACCGTAGCGTTTTTAAACATATCTATCTGATACTGAATAGAGAAATCCAATATCACATCGCATGACCTGGGTTTCGAACCCGACACCTCAGCTTTGCAATCATACCGAGGCAGTATTTTCTTCATAAAACGTGTTTTTAATATTTATGAATATTTATACATTCATAGCAGGGGTATACATCATTATTTCGTTCGTAGGATCTACAACATTTTTTTTGGAATCATTAGCTATCCGTAAACTGTAAATGATAGGTTGTAGGTAAACCCAATTGGGTACATGTGTATTGTAATTTATACAGGTATTATTGTGTCAACTGTAGAATAATGCTGATGTCTTCCCTTTGTTTGGTGCCTACTGTACCTGTCATAAATTGTAGTGTAGACAATGCCAAGCCACTAACATAGGCAAGGGATGTGGTGTTTGGTGGAAAATTGATGAGTACAATGATTTGGTCTCACAGTTATGCTTTTATTCTCTACTAGTTATTACTACTTTAGACAGAGTTGAGTGAACACGGGTGTACATGACCTTACTGCCAAGTTGTGTATTAAATTTCCCTAGTTTAATATTACCATGTAGTAGTCTCATATTTCAGTGTAAGATTGCCTTGTGAAATTGTATTTTACATACATATGATCTCAGAATAACATAAAGTCTGGTTTTACCATGTACCAATTATCTGAAAAGGTATAGGCCATATATTATTTGTTATTTTAAGTGTACATATACAGGCTGTCCCAGAACTAGAAAATAAACCGGTAACGGGAGACAGACAAAACGACGACGGCCGAGAAACTAAAATAAATATAGACATATCCCTGATAGTTTACAAGAAGCAGCTATTCTAAACATTTAAAAAATCAATAGAAACAAGTATATGTTTCAAGAAATATGATCATATTGCCCAAAGAAGTAATTCGAATTATTTATTGATCAACTGTGATACGTCGTCATACTGAAAATATATGTACAGTCAGCAACATAAGTCGCTACACATTCACGAGATTTGGAATTGTCTTATCATCCAAAATAATAATTATTTTCAATATCGTATGGCACTTCTCGGCATAGATGACTTTACTTGGTTATATTTTACGACTACAGAGTAGTACGTGCAAATTTTAATTCATAAAAAGGTAATCAAAAAATGTGAAGTGTTCAGCGACTTATGTTGCTGACTGTACCATAATTTCTGTGGCAAGAGATTCTAAATTGCTATTATCCTTGGTATTTGTTCTACAGATTTTGTTTCATTTAGTTTTTAGTGGCATGTGGAATAAGCCGGATTTTTTTTAACAATCTCCAAAATGAATTTAACCATTTTTACTAAGTTTGAATTAATAAAAAAAAAAACGTGTAAAAGCATAGGTAATACAACAATCGAATTAAAATATTATTCACAGATGGAATGAGACTGGATTCTATCCACCGGTCAGCACGTTCACCAGATATAAGTCCATTAGATTATTTAGAGTGCGTGGTGGCCTATAGATAAAGGTGTGATTGCTGCTGCTGTTCAGACAGTAATTGCGGGTTAGAATTCCAGGGCACACCTCTGATTTTTAGAGTCATCTGTGTATAGATACACAATTTGCAAGCACTTCAAAGATATAGCATTTTGGATAGACATCGTTAGGTATTTCTGTTGGGCGTATTTGACAGTAATGTCTAACAATTTTATTTATTTATTTATACGGACGTGTGGTTCGTTTTAAAGTTGGTTTGGTAAATATTTTTAATATTTGACTGATGAAGATGGGTTGTAACTGTTGATAGCAGCAAAGATGAGAGTGCACCATGCACTGTATTAGAAATGTGCAATAGCCGAAGCGAACTTATGTATGTATGAAAATATAACCTGTCATTCCTAAGTATGTTTTATTTAGCATGTTGATAGAAATAAACATAGACGTAACTAACTAAGGATTACCAATAAAATATTCTTTATTTCCAGAGTTTGTGGTAAATTAAACTTTTATTCTGTAATTGTGAAGATATTTATTTTATTTAAGCTTTCCAAAAGATTTACATTTGCGCGTCTTGTGGATCAAGTCAGCTAGAACACTCGGCTATATGTACCCGGAAATATTTAATCGCTCAAATTAAAATTATGGAGAAAATGTTGATGATCTGGTATCCCTGTTTTTTGGTATCTTATGTTTGTCCCAATAATTTGAATTTTGAACTCTATGTCTCATCCATTTGATATTACGTCCATGATTTCTACATAAGTATCAGCACTGTTCATTGATATGAATACCTACTGAATACTGTACTGATGTGCAGTTGATATGAGAGCTCATGCAAGCTTTATTTAGCACTTCATGATAGTTAAACTATTAACAACGGACTTCATCAGATGGAATAACAATACCAGTGGTCGGCAAGTAGTTTTAGATGGGGTCAGGATTCCGTGGGAGAAATTTTACAAAAAAAATTTACAAAAAAATCGATTACTGATTACATCCTCATCATAAAGAAATTGTAGACCCAGAGTAGAGGAAATTGGTCACAGTTTTTGTGGCCGAGTGACTTCTGATAAAGCGAATGCGGAATACGTTAAAAAGCAGCTCTAATTGTATACCTTACCTACTACCACCCGTATTATTTTATACTTGGTATATAATTCATTACAATATTTGGCAGTCCGAGTTCTTACCTTTGGTGATAAGCAAACGAATCCCGGTACGCCTGTTGGCGATCGTTGAACTATACGAAATGTATTTTTGTTCGAAGACTTATGAAATGACATAAACTCTTCATGTTGGATATGTGTTT